>JACAXG010000033.1:4688676-5383282 GCA_018881555.1 Amblyornis subalaris
ACAGCGCCTATCGAGACAGCGCCTATCGAGACAGCGCCTATCGAGACAGCGCCTATCGAGACAGCGCCTATCGAGACAGCGCCTATCGAGACAGCTGTAGGCAGACCCGCACAGTTTTATAAAATGCTTCCTATGCAGAAGTCCCTTGTTATATATGTCATCCTTCCCTTAAAAGGGAAGTTAGCCATTTATTTTCCATCAACTATGCCAAACAAGTGACATTTAAAATTACTGCTTACTAGCAACGGTGGGTAAATCTTCCCCCAAAACTACAGCTAAGCACTCAAAACTATGCTTCAATCAGCTGCCTTTTGGCAGTTACTTCTCTAGGAATGGTACCATAGTTCTGCCTCATTGGTCACGCTAATGACTTTTGCAAGTATAGCCAAATTGAGGGATAAGCCTGGAATGGATACGGTGTTAGCTGTTTGTCCTTACAGGAGCAACTCATCAGCCAGGCTTATGGAGTCTCTTTACTCAACTAGATTAGTTCTGCTAAAGGAGTGAGTGCGTAATCTTGGATGCTTCCTGGTTTCAATGGAGGAGAGTAGGGGAGGGAAAAAAAGCTGCTACCTCAGAACTATTTTCGATTTGGCCAAGAGCAAGAATTCAGTCCTGTCCTATCACTGATGACTGAAGGAGCCCTGTGGCAGAGGTAATGGTTGACTGCACTCAGAAGCTGCCTTCTAATACAGGCAGACTGAACACAATTCCTCTCCATTTAGCTGGTCAGCAGCACATCTGTTCCTTGCTGTGTGACAAGGTTTGAAGGAAATACCAAGCCATGCTTCCTCAACAAAAGAGGTGCAGGCAACAGAACAGAAGGATCGAAGGATGCCAGCACTTACAATGAGGGTTATTAGAAGTATCACATCATCAGGATGTGGTATCTCACAATCATTAATGTCACAACTGCCCTGACACTGGGTTTATTGCTGATTTCACACCAGGTGTTGCATTACCTGTCATTAATGATATGATGGCAGAGAGCCTGACTACATGAAGTGTTGCTTCTTTCTGGTGAAAAAACCAATTTCCCAATGTTTGCTGTTAGTCAGAGCTGAGATACTGTAAATCACTGCTAAAACATCTGTGTCCAGCTGGAAGCATGCTATCTTCTATGAGAAGAGTTCACAAGCACTTCTGGGAGTCTTATCCTTTGTTTTTTATGCCAACCTAAGAAGCACCTGCTACCTATTGCCCCAAGCAGTTCACTGAAGTTCTCCAGAAGCAGCACCAGTCCCTGAGAATGATCAGTTCTTCTAAAGACTGAAACCAGTTTTACCTAGGATGGTTTTTTTCTATCCTATTACAGAAGAGTGGAATACTAATTTTGGTTAACGCAATTAGAAAACAAGGAAAAAACCCAACTTTCAAGTGCCAAAGAGCACATAATTTATGTATGAAAAGGGCTTGTACAGTCTGTATTGTTTTAATTCACTTCTATTTATCTTTGTCTCCCAAGCTGCCAAAGCTTTCTGAACTACAATACATATGGTCTTTAACAATGATTAATTCATAATTCTCTAGCACATCTCTTGATAAGTATTTGCAAACATGGAAGTACTTGCAACCCAAGAGTACTAAGTATTAGCCAGGATTTATAGTCAAACATCTATTATCATGCAACTTACCATTTTCACAGATCTCCTCAAAACAGGAGGAAACACACCCAGAAGACTAGCAGGATGTCATTTATCCCGGTTGCTTAGATAATATCACATTGGATAGATGTTTAAAGTACATTCAGCTTAGCACCACGCACTAAAGACTCCATTGCACTTAAAAACCATAACAGGGCCATTACAAAGAGCCAAAAGGCAGGGAACTGTCTTAGTATAATATGAAGAGAAGTTTATATGGGACTAGATAGATTAATTATTTCTTTTCAATACAGGGCTGTTTTATCAGGCAACACTACTCTATATCCTACTGGACTGACAAGGACCTAGATACCTACTTGCAGAGCATCAGAACACCTTTAGGCTGAATCCCAGAAGCATAAGTACATTTTTTTCACCAGCCTGCACTAGCACATTCTTTTATAAAATATCATGTTCTAAATATCTACATATACATATATATAAAATATAATGTTCTAGATGCTTCTAGCAAGTATCAAACAAGTTCTGTAGAACTACACCAAATTAGCACAGCTGCCCCTTGCAAAGTGAGGTTTCCCCAGCACACAGCTGCATACCAACCTGATGTTCAGCCATGACAGCATGGGGGTTGTACCTCCTCCGACAATCCACACAGTGAAAAAGACGATGAGGAGAGTTGTTGAGAACATCATCTGGTGTGAGTAGGTAGCAGTATCTCGTATAGCCAGAGCAAATGCCATGGCTCCCCTGAGACCTATTGGAAAGAATGAAGTAACACATCTTCAGAAGTGCAGCCATGACTGTTGATAACACAGCATCTTTCCTTGCTCCCTCCCTGTCATATAAAGTCTCAGGCAGAAGGCACTGGGCTCCAGCAAGTTTTAATTTCCTTAGATTCCCTGATAAGTTATGTCCTGGAATGATTTACGATGTGATTTGCCATTCTGGTTTTCTGTAACTTATAGAATCCACAAGTGATACGAAAAGGTGTAAATATTTCCAGAACCTAACAGAAAAGGAACACAGAAACAAACAAGTTGTGGAAAAGAGCAAAATATATTATGTAAGTCAGGCAGCTCCTTGAATCCAGAGGAAAATGCACACTTTTCAAGTTGAATCCATAATTCTAATGTGAGTTCTTGATATGAAATTTTTACCAGATGGAAAAATATTCTAGTTAAAAACACGGTCGCAGGTAGACTATATATTTCCCCCTATCCCCTGCCCCCAGTTATGAAACTTCGCTAGCAAGAACAAGCCATGGCATTGGGCCATCTGCAGACTTCTTATGTAGGGGAATCAAAGGATGGTTAAGGTTTTAAGCAACCTCTAAAGGTCATCTGGTCCAATTTCCCTGTTGAAACACCCCCTGCTCAACCTGCAGTAGGTTGCACAGGACCATGTCCAGATGGCTTTTGAATATCTCCATGGATGGAGATGCCACAGCCTCTCTGGGTAACCTGTGCCAATGCTTGGCCATAGTAAAAAGTGTTTCCTGATGTTCAAATAGAAAACCTCATGTGTTCCAGTTTGTGCCCATTACCTCTGGTCCTGTCACAGGGCACTACCGGAAATAGCCTGGCTCTATCCTCTTGACACCCACTCGGGTGCAAAGGCTTCCCTGGAACTTTTTAAGTACGCGCTTGTACAGACACACAATCCATAATTTGCTTTAAATGACAAACTTAAACAGTCATGTCTGTGACAGAAATTACAAGGGAGTGTAAGTTCAATACCGTGCTTTCTCCAGCTAAGTGGGAAAGGGCACCCATGAATATGCTTCAATTGTCTCAGCAGGTGTCTGTTTCTGCACAATGTGAATATCATCTCTGCTAGAAATAACCTGGAAGAGACACATCCTAATTCTCCCATCCCCTTCAGATGCACTTCAGAATGAAAATGCTCTATTCCCAACATGAGGTGCTGCCTGCTGTGAGCAGCTAGCATTTCAAGATGTCCCTCACCCCAGACACGGCACACTATCTGTAAAGGGTGAAAGATACATGATGGCATGCTGCAGTAATCGGTACGCCTTCCATTTAGGATGCATGAATGTGGATTATAAAAGCAGAAGGTAGCACTACCAATTGTTTATGAATTAAAATTAGGACTTTTTGCATTGGCCCACATTTCTGCTCTTACCTGAAAACATCATCATGTGCTGAAAGCTCCAGCTGATCTTGTGCCTTCTGCCCAAATTCAACAAGAAGGAGAGAGGGTAGATATGTGCAGCTCTGCCCAAAAAAATTGCAACCTGTTTACAGCTGAGGGTTAAGGATTTCTTTTTCCTGAGGTATGCACTCTTTGGTACCTGGCTTTAACATGAAGCTTTTGTTTCAGTGAGAGGTTTAAATCATGATATCAAGCATTCTTGTTATATCTGTGTATCTAAAGCAGACTTTCCCCCACTTTAAGTGCATACAAAAGTCATTACACAAAATGCAAAGGTTTACTAATATAACTAAGTTTTTCAATGCAATGTGAAATTATACCTAGTATTAAAATGACCAATTGCACAAATGAAGACTTTACTCTGAAAATTCACACTTTAAACAAATATCACCACCAACATTCAGTTTCATGTTTTGGAACAACAGAAATGCAGCCCTATATACAGAGGGAAAACCAACTTAAGACCAGCAAGTGGCCATCCCATTATGGCTGCTGCAGGGGCAAAATCTCCTATTGGCTAGCAAACACTGAACAGTACAGAGTTACTAAGAATATAAATCGAAAAGCCACTTGTCAGCACTAAAATGAAGTTAAAAGAGAATAGTAAAAAAGTATTGCAGAAATTCATGACAGTAGGTGGTAAGCTCCTTCCCTCCCTTGCTGTGGTGCAAAACACCCCATGGTTCCAGCAAAGAGGCAGAAAGCTGAAAGCACTCTCCACTGTAAAAGGCACTCTTTGGGAAAAACTAGAGTGGTGGGCTGAAATCCTATAAAATGCCAACACAGCCAGAAGCCCAACAAACACTGATCATTTTCTGCTGGGATGGGAACATTAGCAGAATTAAAAAGCTCCCATGGAAAGGAAATAAAACCATATAAGAGCTCTAGACACTACTAGGTGGTTGCCTTAGCTGAAGTAAAGAAATACTGTCAGCAGGGAATTGTGTCTCCAGGAAAATCAGATTTTGATTATTACTTTGTACAATAACCCTCACATAACTATTCCAAACAACTTTTATAGCAGTCCTTTTAAGGACTGCAAAAATCAGACATCAGAAGCCATCATGAGCAATGTATGTAGGAATAATGGCTAAGACTTTGCCAAGGATGCTGAGGCTCTAGCTCTGCCTTTGCAGTCTCGCCTTTCATTTTCAACAACTAGTGATGCCTCTGCCTTTCAGCTCTGCAAGTTATTAACTCAATGGGGACCACAGCAGTTGAGGTAAAACATGGGTGCTAGTACTAGCTGCCCTCCTCACAAAGGTAGAAAAACACTCAAGAGGCAACGGAGGTTAAGTGGTGTGGTAGAAAAAGATGTGGAAAATGTATTAAAAGATAGGTGAGTAAGAAGAGAAAGTAACAAATACTGAAAACAAGCCCAGGACAGAGAGCTTAACCTGACAGAAGATGGAAGGCCACGCCAAGCACGAAAAATTACAATCCTTAGTATACCAGATGCAACTATTCTGTTCATGTCTTTATCCAGTGTCTGCAGGGCTCTAGAGCATTTCTTAGGTCAGAAAAATGGACGTGAGGTGACACAGGAGAAAATTTATAACTATTTCAGAAAAAAAGTAAATGGCCAAAGGAAAATAAAGACAAATGTGATAAATCCTGAGAAGCAGTACAGAGATGAGAGAAAATAGTTGAAAGAAGAAGAGACAATAAGCACATCCTAGATTAGGCCACCTTTATATGTGCTTTTACTGGGTTTTGTCTCCATTGCCAATAGCCCCATTCCTACAGCAGGCAGAAGGAAATCAAGACTGGAAGACTAGTTCCCATTTCTTTATGCACACTTTTAATTGTGCTGAGTTTTCAAGCAGCCAGGAATATAGTGAAGAGATAGTTACACACTCCATTTCAACAAGGGCAGGACACAGAGAGGAATCTAGTGATTCCTAGCTTACATGAGTGTGACTACTACAAAATTGTTCGGTACAGGGGAATTTGAGAGCCGGGTACCAAGTCAATCAGGGACACTGGCAGAACCTTTCATTGTGTACCCTTCATGCCATGGTCTGCATCCCAGCTCAGTTCCTTCCTCCCATCACCCGAGATGCTCATGTCTACCTCTGGGGCATTGCTCAGAGATGACCTATTCACCCACATTCCTCTTTACATATTTGTAAAATATGTAAGAATTTTATTCTTTATATGTAAAGCTTGCTTTCTTAAGAGACCATTAAAACCGAAGAGAAAAATGAATCCTTTTCTAGGTCTTCAAAGTTCAAATACAACACCACAAGCAGCGTTGGCTGTCAATGGCCAAAACACACAGGAAAGCATATTCATTTATTTATCTTAGGAAATTTTATTACTTCTAACACTCAGGTACAGAGCCAACAACTGTGTGGCACAGAGGCCTTAGGGCTTTGATGTAAGGCATAACTAAAGATTGTTCTCAAAATTATTGTGCCTGCAAGATATCAGGGAAACTTAGGTCAGCCACCATTCTCTGCTTGGTAAAGCCAACAGACCTCACAAGTTTTCAGGCACATAAGACAATAGACAAACCTCACACAATGTGAAAAAGGATACAAAAGCTCCAATAATGAAAACTGGGCTGAATATGTGTTTCTGGAAAGTAAACAGTGCCAAACCCATGTAAGAAAATATGAAGTTCTCAGCCAGGAAGTGCAATACCTCGAAGAGCTAGGGAGAAAACAGTTACATGTTAAAGGCCAAGTAAAAAAGATGCTGTAAAAACAAAAGTACATGGACTACTACAGCAATACACTGTACAAAAGGTAAAAGACATCCTTGCCTGCTTAGTGCGACTTCTTGATTCGACTGACAAGTTATTGTAGGTATAATGTGCCTGGGTAATTCCACAGAAGAGGACAGCCACCACACCTGAGAACAGAACCACATGTGAAAATCAGCCTGTTTGCTGTGACCTCACCACACTTTGCCTTCGTGTGTTCCATTACGTTTATACATCATTCCTAACCTCGAGTATTTAGGAACCTTATATTAAGTGAGCAAGATTCCAGGTTAGGGAGGTGGTGTTTGAACCAAACCATTGCTCTTAAAAGCCTTTGTTACACAGTGAGCTGCACCTTTGACACTGAACAGAAAGAAAAAAAGCTTTAAGCACAAACATCATGTTTCTCATTGAAATGTTTTAGTAAGAAAGTGGAAAAATGGCTGCTAAGACAGACAGGACTTCTGTCTCCATGTGCTTGAATCCCAACAACTCACCAGTAAATCCACAAGCTTCTGCAAGCAAGAAAGTGCTCCAGGACATCAAGAAGAAGAGAGCTGTTTCCAGCAGGGGGAAGCAGTGCAACTTGGTAAACTTTGTCACGTTAAGTCACCTGTTAAGGGCTCAAAAAGAAATCCCTTGGCTTCTCTGTACCCAGTATATATAAAAAACACTTTTATATGCTAACAGCCATTGCTAGTTTTAAAGCAAAACACTTTAATGCTGAAAAACATGGATTCCAACACATCAAGGCAAACTTCAGAATAAACTTGCAACAATCAGTTTTGGATATTTTTGTTGTGTATCTGTGGCATAAGTGTGGTTCCTCCTCTTAGAGGTTATATTATCTTACCCTATGTTTTCCGTTGAAGTGCTAGCAAGAAAGGGATATATATCTGGCGTTCCTTTTAAACTATGTGTGTCTTGGTTTTTCAGGGATTGGTGGGGGAATGATGTTTGGTTCCCCCTGCGAGTCTCAATAAAGGGTCCCACTCCCACCTTCAAACAAAGCATAAAATGCATTCAAAAGCATTTAATTCACGGGGCTGTTCTTGACTATAGCAACCCTAAGATGAATTAGATTTATAAGAATTTTATGAGAATTTTTCTGCTCAGATTTGTTAATAAGTCTTTTCCAGCAAGCATGGCTACTTCAGTACTTTAGAGGCAAAAAAACTGCTGCCTACAAAATATACTTCCTTTCCTTGTGCTGATGTGTTTTAGAGAAAAAAGATCAACTCGGGACAGTACAGTCTTTCAATGGAAAGAAAAAATTTCATCTTGCAGAGGAGAGCAAAACCTGAGGAACATGAAAACACACACTGAATTAACAATTCATACAGCTACTGAAGAAGTGGAGAAGATTTCATTAGTGCTAAATCTAGCTCTTCACATACTACAGAAAAAGTTGTTCACATATTTATAGAATACTTTTGGTGGTTTTTTTCCTCAGCACTACTCTGGCAGCAGGTAAACACTGAACAGCACACTGTATCTGAGGTGCTGACAGCTATGCACAGCCCTGATCTTCTCTGAAAGCTGACAATCTCTGAAATCCAAGTGGGAGAACAGCAAGAGCACTTGAAGCAGTAAGGTGGTGGCACTCTGCCCTGTTCATATGAAGGCAAATTGTACCAACTCTCCACTCACACCTACTTCTTGCTGACATTCTGTGCTGACTCGGACTAGGACAAAAATATACTCCAGACCTACCTTCACCCATGACCTTGCTTCGTCAGAAGGTTGTCTTCAAAACAAAGCCCAAAACATCATTTAAAAAAAAATTATTTTCCATGTTGACATTACACCAAATATAAAATGCAGCATTTTTTTTAAACAGCTGTTAATTCTGCACAGAAACCACCTCAAACTTTTGAGCTCAGCAGAATTTCTCCCCTTCCACTTCCCCCAAACAGACCTATTTTCTAAAATCATGCTTCTGAAGCAGCAACATCCATCATAGCAACAACTGGAACTCATCTCCCCACAGGGTACTCAGATAATCCCAGTGCCTGGCTCAAGGGACGTTTGCTTCAGGAAACTGGATAGCCACAGTCACTCCATAGGAGGGAAGAGGTTGAGCCTTGTTCCCGTGAAGTTAGGCAAGGGCCCTTGTCAGAAACAATTCCTCATTTCCAGTATTTTCTGGCAGCTTTGTGAATCAAACTGTTTATTCCCCTGGCTGTTATTGTAAGCAGCCATACAAAAATATTTCATTAAATCTGAAATTAAATCCTGTGCTCATCATTTTGGAGGAAGATGAAGGTGAGAGAAAGGCAAAAAGAAATTTATTATTTCACATAATTTATCAAATTGAAATGTTAACTGAAATTAAATTATTATTTCTGTTTTTTCTTAACTCTTTTCTTTACTCCTTAGACATGGTCATGTATTTCACTTCTTTTCAACCAGTGGTACTATACTTCAACTGTTTTAAAAATAATCACAGACAGCTTGCTGAAAGCCAGAATAAGTCCTTGTGTATTACCTGCATTTTTTGGAAACTAAGTCTGTTCTCAAAGGATAGTGCAAAAAACCCCATCACACACATGAAATGCTACCACAGAGGCTTTGTTCTGAGCAGCCTCACATCACCCTCCTGAGCACAAACATTGGAAAAAGCAACAACCAGAAGCATAATTTCACAAAGTGGATCTGAATGCATTGCAGCCATAATTAGCAGCCAACCAGCAAGACAAAAACCACAGCAAATGCACTTGAGCAGCAAGAGCTATGGATGGCTGGTAGCCTAAAAGCCAGAGGAAGAATTGTGGTTCTGGGTCACACTGATTGCAGATCAGTGGAACTGGGAGACCAAACGTTAGAGCATCAACAGTACATCTTCCCCCTTACACTTAAAGGGTTTCCATTATGCAGACATGTCAGGAAAATCTGCTCAAGGTGTACATAATAAAATAGAGTTGAGACATTACTGCTTAAGATGAAGAGTCACAGGTTCATAATCATTGTATAAAACATCACATTTTACCCCTTTCAGGTCAGTGTTCGGAAGTCTAGGCAGATTAAAGTAGTCTGGGATGTGTACAGATATGGTTACACCCGCCAGTCTGAAAGCAGATTTAATTTTTTCCTGAAAAAGCACCATGATTCCTGGAGCAGGTCAGGCTGAAGGTGTGCCTGAGCCTAAAACAAAACCCACACAAATTCTTTGCTGAGTATCTCAGGAATCTAACCAAACAGCAGCAATAAGCTTCAAGAGAACAGAACAGATCATGCAAGGCACATCATGTTATAAAGTTAACTCTCAGAGAGATACAATCTTAGCCAAGGTGTATGACACCAGATTTCTGGCAGAAAGTTTAAATGCACGAGTCAAATAATGCTGTGGGGGTCAGAAATAACTGAGAGATCTTGCTGAAGACAGAATTAAATACCAGTTATCATAGGAGATGTTTTTCAACACTAATAATAAAAACAACAGGTTTTAATTTCATAAAAAGAAGCTAAATGTTATTAGGACATGCCTGCTTAAGGCCCTCCCCTGGCTTCTTGCAGCAACATCACTAAAGCTTCTAGTATGGCCTCAATTATATTGGAAAGAGTTGATTTCTGTGGGTACCTATAATGTCTTGCTATAGAAAAACAAGTCACATGAATACTGATCACATCTTCACACTCAGAATTAAACATGCTAGAGTCAATTTTGCTATAATTGGAAACAGGAAAGCCCTGATAATACCCACATGTGCCATGTCAGCTGGAATAACTAAACATGAAAAAGGATATCAGAGCTGTCACAACCCCTGTCACTGCTCCCATCATGAAAGAACCACTGAATATTCCCAGGAAAACACCAACAGACTTGAAAAACGCTGCTGCATCAAAAGCATGGGTATTTTCACCTGTTGGCTGGTAGGCAACTATAGATCTAGAAAGAGAGAACACAATGAGAAGTTAGAAGTGGCATCAGAAAAGATTTATTCTGTAACAACACCACCTGAACAACAGAGAGACAATCCCATACTGAAGGCATGTATGTCACTCTGGCCTGTGTATGCATTAGAGGCCATGGCAAATGTTCGCAATGGTTATCAATTCAGTCAAAGACAATCCACTTAAACTCAAAATAACATTTCTCAGGAAAAGCATTTATTTTAGACAAATTCCAAAAGCAATTAAGTAATTTCAGAATACAAATTCACATGGTTACTTACGAGGATAATACAATGGCAACAGCATCATTCAACACGCTCTCCCCAAACAGAAGGGCATAGAGATCGACATCAGCATGCAGCTCATTAAATATTGCTAGCACGGTAACTACAGGAAGAAAAGAGAAAAACAACACTGCCTGACTTCAGGAACTACTGCCTGAGCTCATAGAGCAGACTTTCCAGTTTGGCTAAAGCAACAAAACCCAGGAATTGAAGTACGGGATCAAAATTAAAATGGAAAACAGAGTAGTCATGTTTACCTACAGGTAAACAATTCCTCTATCAGTTTTAGGGCAGCTCCATTAGGAGGTGGCTCTGGTGTCCTCCCATCTGTATTGTGTTAATTGGAAGGCCCACACAATGAAGGGGCATGGGACAGACCAAGCAGTTCTACCAAAGCCCTGATATTATTTTAGAACATGTTCCATATAAGACAACCAGTTGTTGTGCAAATCTTCCTACTTTCAAAAGCTGTATGGATTGTTGATGCAGGTTTATTATCTCAGCCATTGTAAAATAGTGCTAATAATCCTAAGTGTTCCCCAAAGTACACACTATGCCACAAGAGTGTAAATTTGCACATGATTCAAAAAGGACAAGACTGCTAAATATTTATAACCATTCTTTCAAGAAATTTCAGTCTGAGAGGGAAGACCATGATCTTGAAGATATTCCCATACATGCATTTCAAAAATCACATGGTGATTTTTTGCATAAATTGTATGCAACCACCAGCTGTTCAGAGCTCAACTTAGTCACAGGAGCTACTTCCCATTTTCACACTTATCACCACTAAACACCTCAAATAAACTGTTTTAAATGTCAAGCTTCATACTTCACGACTACCTACCCTGGCCCTTGACATATACCAGCCCTACAAACTGATCTATCAAGCAGAGACATGAATGTGAGCCCACTGGACTCTGAAAGATGACTACATTATTGGGGCAAAAGCTGAAATTACTTGGCCAGAAAAGCATTCTTGTGCTTAAACTTGTAAAACACGAAGTTCATTTGAAAGAGGAAAACAAAAATCCCCCACCTAAAGAGCCTAAAAGCCTCAAATATTCCTCTTAAATTACCCAGCCCCAAGCAATGTAGTTGAAGAAGGAAGTCCTGCTATCCAGACGATGTAATAATTTCATCTATTTGCAGTCTTAAACTTGATGCACGCTAAACAGGAAACCTACTGGTTGAAAACATATTTAAGTATTTCAACAGGAGAGTTACAGTTTTCCACAAATATACCATGATGTCATATCAGTTCAGCATCAAATCCATAGAGAACAGCTTTCAAAACGCTCAGAATTTGCATGCATTTCAGAGAAGAGGCTCAGAGATACTAACATAACATAACTGAAAATAATAGAGTCCTGTTAATATGCAGCAAAAAATCCTAACAATAGGTTATTTTGGAAGGTTATTAAAAAAATGTTCATGAAGCTACCTGGATCAGTGGCAGATATTATCGCTCCAAAGAGGAGGCAGTCTGTATAATAGAATTTATCAGAAAGCTGACCCACCAACTTCATTAGTTTCACAACCCCGTACATGAGATTCCTGAAGAGAAAGAGGATAAAACAATCCAAGTCAAAGAAGCTGGTGCATTTCAGACAGGCCGAGGAAAAGCACAAGACACAGTATTTCAGACAGGCTGGTTTATGCTACAGCTCTGTGGGACACTGCCACAGTGTAGCACAAAGCGCTCAAAATGCATTTTCCTTTCTTCCCTATGAAGCAAATCAAGAAATACCTGATCCAGAAGATATCATATAAAACCAGTAAGCAAAGTCTTACACATCACACAACTAGCACAGAGTATACATGTTTCCTTTGGTGGAAAACAGAAGAAACATTTCCCTGCTCAAAATTCCCCTCAGTATTATTTCTCCSAACATAGTACATACGCCAAAAGCTCTGAGGTAAGAATAGTCTTCAAATTATTTCTCTAGAGAAATTCTTTGAGACAATCCAAGGTCACCAATGCAATTCAGGATTTCTGTTATTCAGAATATCCATATATAAGACACAGTAATATGAGCAGCTTAAGAGGTTGTATGCAAGCAAATCAACATGACCAGCTATCTTAAACTAAATGTGTGTGTACATATATACACAGAAGATATATATATATCTGCAGGCAGAGAGACAGTGCTTTATCAACTTAAACTTTCGTATAGAGAGGAACTGATAACAGAGTTCACTTACCCAATAATAAAACAAGAGACTGCTGTTCCTAAAAATGCATAAGCCAAAATGGACCCCAAATTCCTGAAAAAGTGTCTCTGCATAGGAAAAAGAGGTTTATATACTATAAAAAGTTTTATCACACATTCAAAATCATATAGCACACTGCTTCACTTGCATCAATACACAAAAACACATCTCCATTTCTGAGAAACGTTTCAATTCTGCAATATAAATTCAATCCAGCTTCAATAAATTGAATAAACCAGATCTGAACCATGCATTAAATCCTACATGTAGCTTATTGACAGAGAGCTTATTGACAGAAACTAGCACCAATTCATGGTGTCTTCAAGCAAGATCAGAATCTGGGCCCTTTTGCCATTAAGGGCCTGACACACCTCCACTGGAATTCAGGATTAGGTCCACTTCTCAGCATAATTTACTGCATTTTACACATTTGAGAAGGACCAAAACAATTCATGACAGAACATCTTTTACTTTGAATGAAACTGATATCAACTTCTGGCTAAGTTCAAAGAAAAAGAAATCCCATCTATGGAGGAAATAATGTTTTTCTTACTGCCATAAAAAAATAATAAACGCTGGAAATGGAGACTACAATCCTGAACAAAATAGTAGTCTCAGATTTGAAAAAAAAAAAAAAAAGGACTATTCTCCTCAGGAATTATTACACTTACTTTCTTCAGGCTATAGCCAGCATGAAAAATAATAGGAGGCAATAGAATGTTGAAAAAAACTTCTGGGTCAAATGTTACCTAAAAAATAAAATATGAAATTTCAATTAGAAACAGACATATAAAAATTGCTAGGCCTTTTTTGTCTTTCATTTCTGACAACCACTATTTTTAGTTGGTAAAATAGATAATAAGTTGACCCTCTAAAATGTTGACCAGCTTTATATGTGAGCAACAACAAAAAGCTGCAGCTCTTGGTGGTAAATAGCATCTAGAAAGAACAGGCATTACATCCCCACCAGTGATAATGTGGCAGCAGTCCCAGGGTTCCCTATTTTAAATTAAAAATTTCTAGTAGAAATAATTGTGGATAAGATCTCTCATGATACATAACATTGATTTAGCTGCAGATGAAATGTTATTTTAGCTTACTTTATTTTGCACATTTAGCCACTGAATAGTTACTGTAAGCCAATCAAGTCAGATACAAGATTGGTTTTCAGAAATTTGGATCATACACCCCTTCCATGTATTTCAGTAGAATTTTCAGATATCCATGAAGCTCAACACTACACTAAGGAACAAAAAACAATATTTAAAATCCAAACAAAAGACCTGCATACATGTAAGACTAACTAGGCTCTCTTTGCCCATCACCTAAGCACAAGTCAGAAGACAACAAACACTACAACTGTGCCCTCCCAGAGCAGGAGTCATTTCAGCTAACTTTAGATACCTACAGCATGCAGATACACATAGACAGACAGCTAAGCTCTCTTCATAGTCTGCAGAAAGAAGTATTTTTAGATCACAAACCTTACAGTCTCAATCCTGTACTTCAAAGTCTAGCTTTGATACACACAAAGGCGGTTAATTCCTGACATTGAATAAAAAGCCAAATAACACATCTGAATAACATTTAATAGGTGAAATTCACTTCCAACACCAGATGGTCTCATTTAGTGGTTTATAGGGGTAGAAGCAGTAACTATTTCCTGTCAATAAACAGATTTTAAAATCGTAGGGAAGAAACAAAACAAGGAACAATCATTTTTCACTAAGAAATTATCATTTTCCTTATATTGCATTTATACAAGCCTTTTTTTTTTCATTCAGCTGGTCTTTTGTGAATTCTACAGATGTTAGAAACATACATTAAGTCTTCACACCAAGGGCTTTAGGAAAGCAGTGCATACATGTAACAGAGCACAGTTTTGCTGGCAGTGATATGATACAGAAGGTGCTTTTGAATTAAGCACTGAAGTGCTGTTACTATCAGGAATACCGATACTCGACACTACCTAATGGGATAGAGGCGGAAGGAGGGAGGGAAGCATAGATGACAGAGAAACACTCAGCCAAGCATGAGAAATGGTGTAGCCTCACCTTTCTCAACATGTCATTTTGCTCCACATTGTGGATCTTCCCAGGACTAATTTCCCCTTTGAGCGTGTACTCGAAGAACTTCCCACTGACGTTGACCAGCAGAGTTGTGAAGGGCCTGTTCTCCTGAGAGCAGCTGAATGGTTTGTCATGGCCACTCGTGGATGGAGTCCCGTATCTCAAGATCACCCCAACTATGAGTCCTGGAAGAGAGTTAAAAATCCATGAGGCTGATTTGCCACTCCTGCACTTTCCTGAGTTTCAAACAACACCCAAGGGATATTGCACGAACCTTACAAGCATATGTGCATCATAAACATGTTGCGGTGAATTGTTACTACTGGTTTTCTGCAGAGGAAGAGAGGCCCTGAGCACATCAAAACTACCAATGGATTTGTAGAATCTGGTACCTGACTGAAGTGACAAACAAAAGGCTCCGTTTTGGTTTTTGCCTTCCTCACCCTCATTCACAGCTCAAGAGTGTAAACCCCCAGTCACATGAGAGGCTGAACATTAGGACACATCAAATGCATTTCACCTGCCCTAGGACAGAACTGAGCAAACACACTATTGCCAGAAAACAACGGCTGCTGACCATAACTGAACTGGAATGGTCATGTTTGCCATATTATTTTATGCCTGCAGCAATGATGTAGTTTTTAGTCTTACAATTCTAGGCAAGTAAACAATGCTTGTTGCACAATGCTCTGTGTACGCCACAAAATTTGAAACTAAAAGTCAGATGACATGCACAAAGAAGCCACTACATGTTGTTTGCAAGCATTTTCCACATTTCACGTAAAAATACAGTAAGGTATAAACGAATAACCATAAGAGATCCAGGATTCATGAATATAAGACGAATTACTTAGCCTGCAGAGATAAAATCTAGTCAGAAAACACCACCAGTAACAGAAGCATCAGACACAGTGACAAAAATAATTTGTAACTTAATGCCAAGGGGCTGGAGAAGTACAAGGTTTTAACTGAGCACCATTCCTGTTACAAAATACTAAGAAAAGAACTTCCGCAGAGAGAACACATAAGAACAGTCAAAGTGGTTTTGGTCTGGTAAGTAAACAAATTGATACCCACTTACTAAAGGCTCCCCTGTTGTCTTAGGATGATCTGCAGTTTAATCCTTGTTCCAGACAACTGCAAGATGAAGATGGATGTTTGATGCTTTAGTTGACAAGTCAGTAGTCAATGTTGGTTTTGCTCCCTGTAACCCTCCCTCTGCATCCATAGATCTGTTTTCCCAGACAGTAAATGAATCTGACAGGTAATAAATGTGGTAAAACAAAGAAAAGAAAAGTCTACCACACACAACAAAAAACCCAAATAGACATATTGTTATGGCATAGTGTAAAGAGTAAACAAACTGTACCCCCAAAAAGCCAACCAAAAGAATACACCTCATTCTCTTCAAGTCCATGGTGACAAAACTGTTTTAATGCAAGAGAGGGTACAGTAGGGAGTAGCTGTGAGTGGGAGGCTCACCTCCAGCCCTCCTTCTCTAAGATCAAGAGAACATAGCAGTGACAAGATAATTCTAAAGTAACGGGAATATTAAGATATATTTTATTTAGAAAAGGGAAGTATGTACTCAGAGAGAAAAGAGGGGAAGAAATCCCCTCAGCAAGATAGATCTCCCTACCAAAATTTCAAATGCTGACAATTTAAATACACAGATTTATAGAAGCATCCTCCTAACACCACTGGAGCAATTTACAGCTACATGTGATGGATGAGGCAGACACACAGATCTGCACAAAATGACAGGTTTCAGCCGGTCACCTCCAAGCCACTTGCACTACCAATTATGGCTACAGACATCTTCACCAAGTCAGCCAAGCAAGCAGCCTAAACTTTCTGCTGCTCTCACCCTGCTCACAGCTAGGAAGAGCTACACTCACAGAATGCATCAGGAAGACTGACCATGTTAAAAACTGATCTAACCAGCATCAGCCAGAAATCCTGTACTGAATCAGAAGGCAGAATGAAAACTGTACAGGTGAGCTTACACATAGCCATTGGACAAAGCCAACTCTATATTGCTACTCAGCTAAGAATAGAGAGGAGGACACTGGTAGATGTAACAGTTTATTAGGCTCAGAGACTGTCCTTAGTGAATGCATTGCAAAAGCAGATGGGAAACTCCATTGCTATTGCATCAGTGAGAGAAACTGGAGAGCAGGAGATGATTGCACTATACAACTGAATATAACTTGTACATTTGCCCCCATAGTAAAATATGCCAGTTATATGCCAATTATACCCAAAACTGGTACTTAGCATTTGAAGTGAAACACAATCTTTAATGCTCAGTACCCCATGGCCCAATAACACAGCTACAGGGAATTTTCATACACCTTCTATYGATAAAACACCAAAATGGATGAGTTTTTTTTCCACAGAGCACCACACAGTTTAGGAACATGTGATCCCTGCTGCCAGGCTGCTGTCTTGCAGCAGGATGCACCTGGACCAGGTGCCTTTGTTGAGGCAAAAGGCTGTCAGAAGCAGTCAAGTGGGTAAAGTTACCCACAGCTCAGATATTAAAGGAAATATGTATGAAAACACTTTTAACAGAGAAAGCATTTATGCCAGTAACTTGCCTGTCCAGTGCTGATTATGTAGCTTGTACACAAAAAACACCTTACTAGAAATGAAGCATTAAAACCCGGAAATATTTCATCCCTTCTGAAATGAATCACTATTGATAATGAAAAATACTATGTTTCAGACATGGCCATAGAATCATAGAACATTTAGATTAGAAAATACCTAAAATCACTGAGTCTAACTGTTAACCTGGCACTGCCAAGTCCACCACTAAGCCATGTCTCTAAGTGCCACATCTACGTATCTTTTAAACACCTCCAGGGATGGTGACTCATTCACTTTCCTGGGCAGTTCCAATGCTTGACCACCATTTCAGTGAAAAAAATAATCCTAGTATCCAATCTAAACCTCCTTCGATGCAACTTGATTGGTCAACAATAAATAAATAATAAAACACCATTTAAAATGTCATGTTTACTTTGGGTTTTGTTTGACTACGGAAGTCACTGAAGTGAGAACATGAATTCAGGAAGAGACACATAACCACGAGTACCTTTATCTGGTAAGAGCCATGGTCTGTGATTTCCAGCCCAGTTCTCTGCTGAAGAAGAGAAGAAGCCCTGAGGTTTCAGGGAGCACCAGCTGGCAGCAGACTGCAGGGACCAGAGGCATTCACACTTCACATCACACAGTTTGATCAGTGAGTTCAATCTGATCTGTGAATCAGTGGACTGGATCAATCTGGGAACTCAAATCTGTTTAGATACAGTTTCTTCCACACACTTCTGGTAAAGAGCCAGGCACTGAATGCTGAGGGTCCTTCCCTTTCAACCACATTTCAACCTGACACTCGGTAGAGATCTAATTGCTGTTTGCAGCTACTCACTGGGGAGGCGGAGAAGAGAGGGGCAGAATCTTCTGGAAAGCGTGCAGCGATTAAGACTAAAAGCAACAAACTTGTTACAATGCAGGTGAAAAAAGCTGGGCAAGGTTTATTTTTTAAAATAATGAAGTGACTAAGCACCAGCGTAGGCTGTCATAAAGGCTTCATAATCTCCTTCCTTGCATATAGCCAAAACTCACTTGAGTATGGCCATAAAAGACCCAAGTTGTGGAGGCCTGCTGAAAGGGCTGGACAATACCACCTCCTGAGGTCTTTCCCATGAACATTTGGACCACTCAGACAGACAATTTATACTGCAGAAGTTTCTTTAATATCAACTTAATTTCTTTCTGGGTCAGTCTTGGGGCTTTCTGTTGCTTTGGAGCTGGGTTTTTATTTTGTTTAAATGACAGACTGCACTCCTGACTCAGTAAGTCAGAGGAGAAGAAATAGCAACGAGTCTCATCATAAAAGCCAAAAAGATCCAACAGATTAGGAAGGAGCTGCTTTTACTTCCTTGATCCACCCTGACTTGCCACCTGCCCTGGGCCTCAACTCACCCCATCAAAAGCAGGCAAAGGGGGTGATGAGAAGATATTCAGCTAATGCCACATAAGTACAGGAAAGCAGATACTGTGATACAGCAGAGAAAGCTCCTGTTAGTAGTATTTTTTTTTTTTAATGCAATAGTATCATATTTTAGAAGTGACACTACAGCAAAGCACTGGCAAGTTTGTGAAGCTGGGCAGCACCGTCAGTGGTGAGAGCCAGTCTCGCCTTGGCACGGTTTGTCTGCCCTTAGCGCAGCCCACACAGAGCCAGAATAGCACATTTTGGGTACCTGGACACCACCTTCCTCATGGTGCAAGGTGAGAGAGAGTAAAATACCTACTTTTGAAAATACACACAAAGAATATGTAAAAAGAAAAGGATTTCTTACATTTAAAAGTCTAGATTTTTCCTCCTTACTCCCAAACTGAACTTTTTACTAGCTTGAAGACAAAAAAACAGAGATGAAAAAGACTTGGAAAGAAAGATGAAAGAAAGCCCTGTATGTATTTTCAAGGTGAAAGACTAATAATAATACACAGTGTTTATCACATAGATCATTTTTCTATTGGATGTTTGTGCACATCGAGATACCACAGTTGGAAAGTTTTACTTTAAATAGCCTAAACACCAAGAGAGCAAGTATTTTTCCTATGACAGCATTAACCTTTGAAACTCACAGTCCACACCTTCAAATTTCATGCTGATTTATGAGGAAGTTTCAACAATTTTACAAAATAATTCAAGCATTGTTTCTGATCCAGAACTGAGCCAATAGTGTTGCATATTAAAAAAAGCAGATCAAATGTTGCATACCATCTCCAGAAGTACTAGCAACTCACTTTCTATACCATTTACTTGCCATTCACTGTACTATCCTGTACAGGAGTGCAGAGGAACACCACTATACAACCCCTTGAAGAAGGGTTAAGCAAGTGTCTGCAGAACCCCAAGTCTCTGACAGCATCTGTACTTCCCCTGTACTCAGCACTGGTGAGGCCACACCTCAAATCCTGCGTCCAGTTCTTGGCACCTCACTTCAAGAAACACGGTGAGGTGCTGGAGTGAGTCCAGAGAAGGGCAGAGCTGGTGAGGAGTCTGGAGCACAAGTCTAATGAGGAGCACCTGAGGGAGCTGGGGGTGTTTAGCCTGGAGAAAGGGAGGCTCAGGAGTGACCTTATTGCTCTCTACAACCACCTGAAAGGAGGGTGTAGCCAGGTGGGGATCGGCCTCCTCTCCCAGGCAACCAGCGACAGGACAAGAGGAAATGGCCTCAAGGTGTGTCAGAGGAGGTTCAAGTTGGACATTAGGAGGAATTTCTTCACAGAAAGGTTGACTGGAACAGACTTCCCAGGGAAGTGGTGGAGTCACCACTCCTGGAGGTGTTTAAGAAACTACTGGACGTGGCACTCAATGTCATGGTCTATTGACATGGTGGCGTTCAGTCCAGAATTGGACTTGATCTCAGAGGTCTTTTCCAACCTAATTGTGATTCTGTGATTCTGTTTTGCACTCAGCACGGCTAATCTATTAGCTACTTTGGCAATGGTGCAGTGCTGCCAGCATGGCATTCACCAGCCTGTCACATTGCTGCAGAAGATATGAACTTTGAAAAATGGGAAACAGTTTATGTTCAGCAGTGTAAGCACATAAGTCCTCACTACATTTCAGTTAAAAAAAAAAAAAATTTAAAAAGCATTTTTCAACAGGGAAGGGAGGCAGAGAATGCAAATTCTTGAGGTCTGCAAGAAATTTTGGGGATATCCAAACCCTAAAATTCTGAATAAGTGATTCAAGGTCATGCTTTGTCATTGCCCTAGGGCTTCTTTAGATAAGGAAGTTAAAAGACTGTAAACAAGTGGGTAATTCTTCCTCCTTGTAGGCAGACATAGCAGTATGCTATCAAGGGCATCTTTGTAATAAGCATTTTATTCACTTTTAAAATAAGCCAAACTAAGCACAGTTTTGAGTTTAAACAAACAGATTACACAAAAAAAGGTTTTGGCACACTGTGTGGAACCAAATGTCAAATTAACTTGCTGGCTCTGTGCTGCCAGACACGTGTGCACTCTTGCCTTCTTGCAAGCCTTTGGTTCCAAAAAACTCACAGGAGTGAAGGGATTTAGTTCTTCTCCACGTTGTGTCATGTTATTGTAATTTACATATTTAAATGTATAGTGAAATGGTCAAAATAAAATTAACTACAGAAGCAGGCAGGTATGATTTATTCTGTAATGCACATTCTAACTGAAAAACAGCTTCAAGGTAGAAAAAATGTGATTTAAAAATACAACTATCAGGAGATTTAAACAGAAGATTACTTTGGAATTTCAGTAGTTACTTTCTGAAGAACTATTAAGTTTCACATACAGCTTCACATTTGCACAGGAGAGCTATAACTCCAGAAAAATTAGTTTGGTCAAAATAATGTGGAAGGACGAGTAGACACTACTAGCAAGATGGCAATCACAGAAACACGACCATAAATATGTGGCAAATGATATCCAGTAGGAAAAATCGAACCTTTTATTCTCTCCTAGAACCTAAAATCCAGAAGAGCCAAAAAATGTTAAAAAGAGTTTAAAAAAAAGAAAATTAAACCCACAAAACACACACACACACACACCAAACCCAGAGCATATATCAAATAGCCTGAACTGACAGTCAGCCCTGGGAGGAACTGCCATCCTGTGGTAAGCACATGTGGCCTCTGGTCCAAGCACGGGACTATGAGTTAAGGCTCCTGAGCCAAATCCCAACTTTAGCAATGACTCAGTGAAAGAGCTTGGACAAGCCACACAAAACAATTTAAAGAGACAGTCTCAACCTAGAAATAAAATACCATGGCTATAAAGGGTACAGGTATTTGCCAGAGATTACAAAGGACAGAGTCTCCAACTAATCTCAGCTCAGGTGTTTTCAAGTTTAGTTACCACATAACCATTGTTTCATGCAACACAACTTTAACAAAGCATTTGCTTTTTAAAACATTTTAAAAGCTTCTTTATACTTTCAGAAATACCAGTTTTCCTCCTTAGCTGTAAAACCCAAAGCAGTGAATGCCTATACATCTACTACCATATATGTTCCCAGAGGTGTGAGCAGCAATGGGCCACCACAAAGACACCAAGGTCTGCCCCAGTGTGGCTCCCTTTCCTTGCCTCCCACAGAGGTGACTCCCTAACAGAGTTCCAACTGCAACTGGTCCCAGTCCCCTGCAGCAGGAGCAGAGCTGGGGTATTTCCTTCAACACAGACTTCTAAGCCAGATGAGAAAAACCCCAAACACTGAGATTCTTCCCCCCAGGCACATCAGTAGCCACACTGGCAGGCGCTGAGAACTAACAGGGGGAGCAGCAGCAATTTTATGGTATATAACGGAAAGATTTCTATTTAATCCCTGTGCTCTGTTACTGCTTTTTCCCCCATTTGCATGTTAGCAACACGCAGCATATCTCAAACAGAAGGCTACAAGGTCCTCAGAGTCTGAAAAATAATAACGTCAAGTCTTTTGTTACAAAAAGATTTACAGTAATAGCACCTGGCTCAGGCACTAGCAAGAAATGAAGCTTCCCAGTTTAAAAGCAAAAAGCCCAGAAAATAATTATTCCCCCTCCTAAAACGTGCTGTAAAGCTTCAGCAGAAGGAGTTATTAATCTGTCATTGCAAAGAGTCAGGCTTCAATCTGTAACCCAATTGAAACTCATTAAGCATAACAATCTCTTTGCTGACACTGTCATTTAATTTTGAAGCTTTGACTTAAGGAGAGGAGGAAGGGAGAAGGGGCAGGGAATACATCCATCTCGGTACAGCTTGGGGTTCAGAGATCCCACAATAGCTCTAAGGAGTGTAGCTAGGTCTGTTTTCTTACCAGGAACAATTTGACATCCCAGCCTCAGATATTTACTCATTTGAAGAATGTGATAGATATGTGTGGAGGCCTTCATCCTAAAAACCTTTTCTGGGAACTTCTGATTAGGACAGAGGCCAAAACAAAGCCTTAGGGAGAAAAGAACAGGAAGACATTGGAGCAAGGTGAATGAAGTAAAACCTGTATCAGAAAAACTCTCCTTGAGACAACTGAAAACATTCCAGTACTTCTCTCTTTCCAAAGATCTTTTTGCACCAAGCCCTTTCTACTTACTAACAGCACAACCTTCTACCTGTAGAAGGGACAAAGGTTTCAAGTTGACTGACTTTTCCAGGAAATCATTTTTTCCCGAGGCAAACCCCGTGTTCTGTAGCTGTGGGCAGAAAACCAACCAGCATTTGTAGCCAAAATGGTCTGTGGCTTACAGAGAAATGCACTGACCCACAAGACAGAAACAGCAGCAAGATGACAAGTCTGGCTTTCTGTGATCATTATGTCTGACCATAGAAGCCTTGTCATTACAACACTCAAACACAGAGTCCAACAGAAAATCTATCCCATCTCATAGGAGCAATCTGCCCCTTACAGGCATCTCCCAAAGCAGAGCCAAGAAGTCACATATTCCCTCCGCTTCACCTTTCTCGGTGACTGCTCTGAGCACAGGCACTTCATTGACCACAGCCTTCCCACAACCACACCACAATTCTCAGTCCCACTCTACACCTGTTCTAACATCCATCCCACTTTACGTCCTTTGAACTAGCACCAAAAAAACTCTTCTAGGACCTTATGGACAGCTGAACAGAGGAGCAAAGGAATCTACTATTACTTGTTTTCATATGTAGTGCAAAATTTAAGCAGTTGTTTTAGTACTAACTGCAGAAGCCAGCAAATGACTGCTGCCACAGCCTGCAGTGCATGGTCAGTTTCATGACACTTCTGCTGCCTTCCTGACTGATTCCCACTAGCTGGAAAAGAAGCAAGAATGCACTTTGGGCTGCAAGAAAAGCCATCCAAAAGCTCAGCCTGCTTACAAGCAGCACATTGTCCAGAGGCCCCACAGCTGCAATTCCCAACCTCCTACACAGCCTGTTACCACCCTCTTTCTTTCCTCCTAAACTAGGACAAGATTTACCTTTTTCCAGATGCGTTTACCCACAGTTCCTAGTCACTAAGTTCTTGCTCTGCTCCCACTACATACTGATGTCTCCTTGCCTGCTCCTGGTGGAACTCGGGCGCTGCTGCGGCCTGATATTTCTGCCATCCCTTACACCATTTTTAGCACTATTGGTGCCAGCATGGTGCCATTTCATCTCTCCTCTGCTTTGCACCTCAACCCTAATCCCAGCATGTCTCACTAGTGGCACAGAAGTGGATGGGAGCCTATGATTTCACATCTCCTCCTAGGCCAAAGGTGTCAGCCGAGTGCTAATAAAATCAGATTTACTGGAGATGAAGAGCAGCTAACTGCCACTACATGGAATAATCTGACCCACTGACATCCAGGGCAGCTACTGACACCACTGGGTTTTGATGCAAGGTCCCTTGGCAGGATAGAAAAAAGCGAGTAAAACTCCCTTCCAGGGGCTGATCCCACTTACTGGAGTAGAACCATTGTGTACCCCGTGAGCTTGCTCTTATCCAAGCCATTTTAAGTGCATAAAGCATATTTTTTATTTATGGTGTATTTTGCCCATTCATTCCTCTCCCTGCATATTCTCTCAAACACATACAACCTCAAGAAAAAATGTGAGATTCTCAGGTTGAGACAGCAGGTTTTCCCAAATAAACAGTTTCAACACAACAGCTCTCAGCCCCACACTAAAATCTTGGGTTTAGACATGCGCAAAATAATCACTATAACACAATTCTTGCATCCCAAGGTAGATGGGTACCCTGTCAGGAAGATACCAAGCCAAAAGAAGGATCTTCATTTCATTTTTTTCCACACCATGGCGCTTTCGGGTCTGTTTCAGATAAGCATCAAAAGACCTCCAAACTTCTTTGTTTCTCATGACATAACTTACATTAATTCAAAAATATCCATTTTCATCAATGCAAATATGTCTAACTAGTTCAGTTAGAAAATTGCTTAAGTCACCTTGCTCTTTAAATAATTAACTGCACATGGTACTTATAAAAACCTGTGAATTTATACAATTGCCACCGGAAGTATGAACAACTCCCACTTCACATAAAACTAGAGGACAGGGGATGGACTCACACCACAAGAGGCAGCACAGAGAGTAGCAGGCCATGAAATCAAGCACTGCTGCTCATGTTGCACGTCCT
The DNA here is from genome assembly GCA_018881555.1 of Amblyornis subalaris. Taxonomy (NCBI): domain Eukaryota; kingdom Metazoa; phylum Chordata; class Aves; order Passeriformes; family Ptilonorhynchidae; genus Amblyornis; species Amblyornis subalaris. The sequence continues at coordinate 4,713,762 of JACAXG010000033.1, forward strand.
TTACCTTTTTTGCATACATGAGTTTAAGTAACCTGCCACATTACTGCTCAATGTAACCTTCACAGCCTTTTCTTTACACTTTTCCATTTGGATTTTTCAAGCGAATACCGTATCAGCTAATTCTAGCTTCTATTCAATTTCACTTCTCCAAAGATACTCTTTTCTTAAACTAAGAAAATACTTGATGGAATAATACAAGGGCCAGTGACAGCAACATATAATACAATATAATTTATTTTGTCCAGCTTGCAACTGCCATCTGGAACCATAAAAGAAGTACCTCATTTAATAGCAATGTGCCTGTTAGGGCCCTGTTATCAGATAAGTAGTTGAAACTAACAGAAAAAAAAAAACCAAAAATGAAACAATGGTACGTCTAGATAAGAGGTTACTCCACCCTGCACTTACGTGCTGAGACAACCCACATCCATCAACACTGCTCATGGAGAGAGCTACCCTCAGAGAACATGCAAGTCTTTACAACTGGATTTTTATTTTTAAAAATTACATGCTAGTACTATTGCTTTTGGACAATGTAGTTAAGAGATGAATAATTAGATACTTAAAGAAATGCCTCTTGAAACTTCAAAAAGCACTTACTCCAAGATTTGCTACCATGTGAATTTGCAGGTTAAATGGCAGTGTATGTGCACTTATTAATACCCTTGCAGCACAAAAGCTGGACCAGTAGCTAACATAAAGACCTCAGATTTACTTCAGTGGAGGTAAAGTATTGAGGGCAACTCATTGCAAGCTTCTATTTTGCCTCCATCAAGCTTAGTTTTGGTACCAGCACTCTGCATACCTTGACATTCAGGGGAGCCGCTTGAAGTGGTGAATGGCCCTTGCCCAGAGCCAGCAGGAAACACAGCTATCATCTCTTCCTCTTCCAAGCAGTCAAGTGTTAAAACGAAGAGAAACCAGTCAGAACCTGGGATTTCCCATTTCTCCCACTGCTGCTCAAAGTGACAAGCCAGAAGATAAATAACTTCTCCTTTCATCCCACTGCTGGAGGCTTCCGGTTCAACGGAGCATTTTCAGCCCAACACGATACTTTTTACACCCCAAAAGATACATTTTAATATGTCTCAAAGTATTAGAGTTGAGTTCATACACACCTCATAGGCAGACACTGAATCTGCTTTGTGCAATTCGCGTTTAAAAAGCCACAGATGTGCTATAAATGAAGTTCATTTTTTTCAGCCACAAAGTCCCTGGCGAACTTGAAGAGAGTTCTGATTTAACGATTTGCCTTTTAAAACCCATTAGCCGTTTGCAAGACCTCCCACACATTTATCTTTCAGGCTGTTCATCAAGATGGGTGGGGAAAAGAGAAAAGTACACAGCTGCCAACAAAACAAATTACAGTGTTGAAGTATAAGCACCGACTTAAGTCTGACAAACAAATCTAAAAGTTCAAGCTCAAGTTCAAAACTTAAAGACCTATTAGAACAAAGCATTTGCAACTTGCAACTGTCATAACTACAGAGAAATATAAATGATCAAAAATTGACTCAAGCCTCCAGGGGAAAAAGAAAAAAAAAAAGAAAAATTACTTTTTCTTCATTTAGATGTCAGCTGAATGTTACTTGCTAAAACCACTTTTGAGAACTAAAAAAAGCCACTTCCATGGGTTTAAAGACAGAAATGTTTTTGGAAGAGTTTTAGAAAACTCCCAAACCACATAACAGAGCTTTTCAATTTCAGTTACACAGCTTCTTACACAAAAGTAATTCAAAATGTTATCAACTCTAGCATGGATTTCCTTGGTAAAATATGCCAATGTAATGAAAATACTTGGAATTTGTGCATTACTTTCTACTAGCTAAGGGTTTGAAGGAAGAAGGAAGACAGATTCTTCACTTAGGCTGCTCAAAAACCAGAAGAGGCAGCAGTTTCAACAGCAGCCTCCAACTTGAGCTAGCAAATTTGGAGTACAAGACGCAAAGGATGAACACTTTCCACTATCACAAGTAAATTTAATGGGTGGGAACCTGCAGATGATTAGCAATCAAAAAAACTGACTCCTGTGTATCCAAAGAGAAAAACAGAGTTCAAATCAGAAGTTTGGAATGAAAGAGCACTTACGTTCACAGATGCTGCCTGAACATGTTTATTCAGACTATATTTCTCCAAGATTCCCCGTGGCTTTTTACCGGAGACAAAAATAAAAATGTCTTTATGGAGCAGGCTCAGCTGCTTTTTCTTAGCACATCAGAAGACCTTTATCTGCTGCTTTGACTGCTGCCATTTCACTGACAGATGCATATTGCCCCTCTCATTCATCCTCTGTGCATTCAACAACCACCTCCCTCTGGAAAAGTCTAGGTCCCAATGAGCGACTTGGCTCCAAGTGGACAACCAGAACACGCAGGCTGCAGCACTACCTGGACACTCCTAATACTCATGCTCCTAAAAAGACAGCTTGAGACTAGCCGTAGTTCCCACCGATCAGGAGCAAACCCAAGGTCCTGATGTGCTATATAAAGTATCCTTTCTACAAATTCCTTAAAAGTTTAATATAACAGGAGCAGGGAGCCATAAAATGATTATTTCTCTACCCATCAGACATGGTGTTGCAAGCACACCTCTGGCTTTAAAGAGCCTGGTGAGAACTCCAGCAAAAGCACAAGGTGGCTTTTAAAAGAACTGCTCTCACTCTGAGGTTGTAGAGTATGAGGCTTATCAAATATTAAGGCCAGGCAAATTGTAGTTATGTCAACAAGATTCAAGACTTTACAATCCAATACTGACAGGCTAAGYGGTTTCTGTGGTATCCTCATCTAATATTGTTGCAGATCTTGCAAAAGGTGTGATAGCATCAAAGGAACTTGATTTTTTTCAGACAAGGAGTAGAAAATATTTCTGTCAGAACAGCATTTCACAGTTTCAGTTTCTGAGGAAATGTCTCATAAAAAGCAAAGCTAGTTCTGTCAAATAAAATTTATATTATTCTATTTTACTAGACTTAAGTCCTATCCTTATTGATGCCTGTGCTTTAAAATAAATTTACTGTAAAAGATTAACTAGAGATGTCCATAAAAGATTTTTAAAAGGGGATTCAAAAAAGAAAGTCAAGACTCCTAAAAAAAAAAAAACCAAACAGTGACAATGATGAGAACAGTTATTTTAGGTGTTAAAAGTATCACTTTTTACACTAGGAAGAAAAATCCAAATAAAGTTATCAATATTGCCAAAGAAGCTTCCATCACAATTCTGCCATTGGTTATGAAAGATTATAAACAGTTCTGTATATTTAGCTAGGCTTCCACATTTACCTTGATCAAAACTACAGCACTAGCTCATGGGACACCAGAAAATCCATGGATGCTGGAGCAGGGAGAGCATAGCTCAGAGAGGGAGGAAAAAGGCTGGGTGATGGCGAGATGACTGAAAATGAAGCAAACACAAAAACACCTCCCAAGAAGCTGTAACCAAAACTGCATGGAGCTGCATCCCCTCATTTTTCTCTTCCTGCTGTCACTGGTATCGTTGCTTTATCTTAACTCCAGTGGCATGTTTCTGCACAGAACACAATTTTCTGAAGCAAACTGAAGTGTTCCACTCTGCACAAGCAGCACAATAAACTTCATTTCAGTTTGCTTTGGAAAATTGCTCTCCACTCCCAGAAATCAGCAGGCAGAACATGAGAACATTGCACTGGGTTAGACAGCTCCAACATGAAACCCAGCCTCATTCCAACACATGCCTAAGATTTACTCTAAGATTAGACTTGCTACAACTCACAAAAGATTGCTGTGCACTGGGATCATGTCCAGTTTGTTAAAATTTGTTAAGGATATCAGCAAGGTAGGTTTCTTTCAAGAGTGACAAAGCCATAAAGCAAAGCCATGCTGTCTGCAGAGTTAGATTCCAGGCTTGAGCCTATAAGAGCTTCCAGGTGATACAAACGACTGCAAGTCCCTTTTTACCAGAGGGCATAACTTGGCATTCCTGAACAAGTATTTAGGGGTTTGGTCTAGAAGAGTAGTGGGCTTTCCAAACTTTACCGATACATGAGAGCATATCTGGGAGCATAAGAAAAGAAAATCCCAGTTGCAGGCATCAAAAAGGAACAACTAAAAGATTCAGTGAATGCTTTAGATCTTGTTGCTTGCCATAGCTCCTCGCCTGCAAGATGAAGTCTTGACACTCCCCTGCAAACACCTTACCAGGTTTAATGATTTGTGAACCTCTGGAGAGTAGCCATCACATTCCCAAAGAACAGGAGAAGGAAGAAAGAAAACGTTACAGAGACACGTTACATGATAATAGCTCTACATACCACATTCAAGCTCTCTTCTAGACGGTAAGAGACATCACCATGAGTAAAGCAGACCTTTCAAGTCAGCTGTTCGAGGCAATTTTCTATTTTGGACACATTATCTCCGAAAATATCTAGGAACTGATCCTCACTGCTGCTAGAAACACAATATCCTTGAGTCCAAGATAAGGCACAGGTTGGACTAGCACTGCTGAAGCATGAGTGAGGTACAGCGACACAAAGATAATGATGCATTTTCTTAGAATGGACAGAGGCAGAGCACAGATTCATCTCGTACACTTTCGGAGTAGTCATTATTTTTGCAGTATCCAAAGACCTGGTGCAATATCTTAGGAGTCCATGTGAACATGGGATATAATAATATTGGACATTGTTATTCAATTTTCTGTGCCAGAAGTAGTGTGGAAGCTGGTTCGTACAAACATGCTATACAGTCTAGTTCCTTCAGTGGGACCTGTCAAAGTCATCAAGCAGGAACATGAGAAAAATTTTACCTGTGACATGGCCATAGTAATACAAATCCAGCCTGACAGACAAGAGCTGAGCAACTGATGTCTACAGAAGTGCGAATATTCAATTAACAACATCTATGAGCAATAATCACGCATGTCCTGACCTCAGGAAATGCAGTCACACCAATTCCAGTCAAACCAGAAAACACACATACAGTAGCAGAGATCTGCAAAAAAAGCACACCACTGTGTGCTCAAGTCTAGTACTAGCGAAGATCCTAAGGATGGCAAGTGCATACAAAATAATTTCACTGAAAATCTGAAGAAAACAGTATTCAAAATATGCACCTAGGTAGCTTACAAAGAACTATGTCTTAATCCAAGGAAAATCTTTCCCCTTTTGCTTACTTCCTTCCCTCTCTCCCTCTGAAACAGCTATTTTCAAGCTCTTAGTTTGCTATTCTAAGGCCTTCCTGCAAGAGTTGTCAGTAACAAACTACCAGTAGCAAAATACTGTTCCAAGAAGATTGTCTTCAAAAAGCACCACTAACATTTACTACTTTGATAGCTGTATCAAAGTCCCTGTATTTGCTTGTTGACTCAACCAGAGGGGATTCCATCGTGAAATCTCAAAGACAAGGAAACCTTCTTCAGAACAGAATATTAATACTGTGTGCAATAAATGACACTCACTGAAGTGCTGTATTTTTACTGCAGTATCAACAGGTGTTATATTTGGTTTGTGCAGTTGCTAAACCAGCTACTGCCAATGGAATCAGACGTGCCAGTCAGACAAGACATGTCTGTGCCAGACACACCAGTCATACATACCCTGCAAAACACTTACCAGTTTCACTTCAATTCTCTGCTTTAAATGATATTGTACTAGCTTCCTATGTTTTACCTATTTGAAGTGTTGGTTGTAGTTGAACTGGATTGTTCCATCAAGAGTAAACTGTAAATGTGAGATATTCCTTAGTTGCTCCAGTGCTGGAGCACTGGGAAGTGCTGCATGGCACGTGAGAGTACAGCAACTGCCCAGTGGCCGTTTACTCCTGGTTAACATCTTATGCAGAAGAGACTGTTACCACTGAGGATAGAACTCCTAAAGTGCTTTATCAGAATACCATGGAAAAATATCTGCTTTTACCGACACCCACCACGTCAACAGCAAATTGGAATCTGAAGGCACACAACTCTTGGTCACAGTACTATTTTTATTTGAGAAACACAGGGAACATTTTCGACTCCAGAATCAACTTTGATCTTCAACCAGCACCACGAGATGTTCCTTGTTCAGTGCTGCATCCCACTCAGAATTGCAAACACCTTTTTGATAAGACTTGTCTGATAAGACAAGCACAGTTAGCAATGGAAAGTAGAATTAAAATCTAAAATTACAAGCTTTTAGTGAGAAATAAACAAATCAATCACACTTAGGAAGAGAGACAGCATGTGCTGTACTAGTGTGTCTTGAAATATACACTCTCTCTGAGTAGTCTACTGTGCTTTTAATAAAACGAGTATGTTACCCAATGCTAACATTTTTTTCAGCCTAAATACTCCACAATATACTGACAACTGAATAAATGCCCGGGACAATCTGCCCATTCATGACCACTGGAGTTCATCATTCCTACTTATTCTTCATCCTTTGCAGATGCAGTAATCCTTATGAATGCAGGCTTTCTTTAGATGGTAAAGAACAGCAATAGGGCCATAATGAAAATCCATCCAAAAAAAATCCAAGCTTTCAGAGCATGCACTGAACATTTGCAGATCTGTACAATGGTCAGCTAGAAAACATACACACTACTAACAAAACAGGAAAATGATGGAAATTGAGTCAAAATGGTTTATGAATTAATTTAAACGTTGTATTTCAAAAACTGCATCTGCTTTTGTATGAATAAAGTTGTTTCACAGCACCTTCCGTCTCAAATACACAGAGAAAGACTACCTTTCCCCACTCCTTTTTGTCTAGGGATCAGTAACTCACAGAAAGAAGGCATGACAAAAATAAAAAGAGGTTATAGATATGCTGAAACATTGTTGCAGGTATCGTGGAGCTTTCTGCTGCTTCTGTACAAAAGTATGTTCATGTCAGGTGCTGACAATGATGTGTTCTGAAGCTGCAGCAATTAAAATAGTCCTTGAGAAAAGAAAAATTATTGCTTCAATGCCTATTCGTGCCAAGGACCTCAAGAGAATTACAGCTTCAGAGAGCCTTTCCAAAGCAGCAGAAAAGCCAGCTTCACAGTGCTTTTGCTAGAACTCAATGCAAATAAAAAAAAAAATTCTCCCAAATTCTAAAGATAAATTACACAATAGCTAATGCAATCCAGTAAAACTCATTCATTGCAATTTTTTTTTGCAAAGCTTTTAACAAGCTGTATCAATTTAAGTAAGATGACTTGTTATGAAATATGAGCAGGTTAAGCAACAATAAATAGGAGATGAAATTGGATAACTGCTCCTTACAGTGAAGCGTTACCTAGCTATTTGACTCACAGGTATAGAGAACCAGTTTTGGGATTGGAGTTAATTATCCTAAGAAAGCAAATAGACTGTTCAGCCTTCCATTTTCTTCTGGAATAAACAGCTGTAATACTTCAAAAGGAACAACAGAACTCTGGGGATAAGTACAGCATTGTCATTGTTACCATAATGTTGCAGGTTACAAGATGCAGATGGGTGCAGGAGAAAGTGTCCTATTTGTTATAATAGCAAAACATTGACAAAAGGTGTGCCCAATTGCTCATGCTAAATGCTGGCAGACTGAACTGCCAGATCATTGGGAAAACACTCAGTGTCAGGCTGCCAAGTTTTAGACCACAAACACAACAATTAAAAAAATATTGGCAGATAATATCACTACATATATAAAATCTACGCATTCAGTATCCTGCATAATAACTGGGCACTACTAAAATATTTGCTTTGAGCACTGGATCCAGTTTTGATTACTTTCAGAGTAAAAGACCATATTTTCCAGCAGTCTAAGTGGAAAATTTACCATTGAATTCAACTGAAATTTAACAAGGTGTCCCACAATTCTCCTGCCACTACAGCAACTAAAAATTTGCACCAAATCAAATGGAAATAAAGGATTGAGAGGATCTTGCAACATGAGTAATGCACACAATTCCCAATACTAAGACACTTGCAGCCAATACCAAAAACCCCACAAAGCACCCAGGAAGACCCCATTAATTGTTTTACCAATACTCAGATTACCAATACTCAGATACCCTTGGAAAAAAAGTTACTCAGCTCTCTTTATAACTGTTGGCTAGGTAAAAAGGGCACAAGAAGTCACTCCACACCTCTGTGCCAGGTTAAGGCTCAGCCGCGGGGAAGGGTGCTCCAGCACTCTCTGGCACTCACACTTCTGCCATGAGAGACACGGCAGCCTGCCTGTCTGCTACAAAGATAAAAATATGGACATGTTGCAGGCACAGGTAGATATGCAAAGTCAGATCATATTTAACTGGGGGCCTGTGTGATCATTACAAGAGCAAAGATTGCATACACAGCATCCACTGCTTCAGAGTAGAGGTTCTGCTTTTCCTGGAACTGTAAAGACAACACCAACGGAAATCACTCAGTAAGGACAGAATCACAGCTCGTGATCCGAGTTCAGCAGTGAATTTCCCAAGCAATCTTGAGCAAACCTTTCCTGTTGCATACTTCAGATCTAGTATTATTCTCCATCTCTAAAATGCAAAAATTAAAATTAAAAGGCTTTACAATGCTTGGATACTTGGTATTTCATAGAGCTGTAAATACACACACACACTTTTTTCTATCCCATATAAACAGGCAGTGATAAAAATTGGGTTCTAACTTCAGGTTGACGAGCAGCAGTGGCCCAACTATTCCCCTAGTCCCTGCTATCATACCATTCCCGCAGGTGTACCAAGCAAATAGGAGTACAAAGGAAAAAAGCAGCAGTGTAAGCAAACGACTAAAAACATTTTTAGGAGCTGAGCAATTTACTTGTGGTGTTTCAGAGATAGTGCAACTGACACAGACTTCTGGAAACCTTTTTCACCATATACCTCAACAGCCTAACCCCACTCGCAGTCAGAAACCCCCTCCTCAGTTAAGTCAAGTCCCTAAGAGAAAGTGTTCTTTTTCAGGATTTCTTATGTATTATCTCAAAGACTTGAGGTTACTGGACTGTGATGCACGGACTAAATAGAAAGGTCAAATAAATAGCACAAGAATATAGCAATGAAAACTCTAGACTAGTATTCAGAATATTTGTGTTCTTTGCAGAAAAGCTTCTAGTTTTTCAGCCATTGATTTGCCACCCCTAAAAAAAATTCATATCCCCCCCAAATATTTCTGTCTTCCCACAGTCAGCATCTCAGTCCATTTCAATAAGCCTGACTGAATCTCTTCCACCTTCTCCTTGGCTACATCTCTCTGCAAACACAATTCAGCCAAGCATTTCTCCTCGGGGTATCTGTTACTGCAGGAATCTGGTCTGCAACTTCTTCTGGACAGGTTAGGTGACTTCTTCAGCACTGGCTGACCTCCTGCTCACTGAAGCTTACAACAAAACTGCTTGATACTCAAGCCCATCAAATCTTAAGTCATAGATAAATTTTCCTGGCCAATACAGCCACTTCTCTAGCAGAACAGGTTCTGCAAATAGGACATCCCAGTAGTACTCCTAGTCCATGGAATTTGGTCAGTTTAAGTTACAGTACAAAAATGAGCTTTTTTCCAGACATTTTAAAAATAGGACATTGTTCTCAAATTAATTTTCCTTAACTTTGAAGCCCAGCATTATGGAACAGACCTCTGGCAAACAGCTGCTAACAGAAATCAGTAAGGTCTTCCCAGTCCTTTTTAACAGCTCTTGGTTGCACCAGTCTACTCCCTCCAAATCACAGAAAGCCCCTGCTTGAGCAGGAACTTCCCATAAATCTGTGTTTGTCAACAAGCCACTGTTTAAAGTTTTTCAACCAGTAAGGCAAATACCATCTAAGAGGTAAATCACCTACAGTAAGAACTGTTAAATTTAGGAGTACACCTAACTATTAACTTAAGGTGTATCAGCTTTCCATTGGTCATATATTTATCTCAGTACATGATTCATAGACCTTTTATATTCCCCATGCAACATACACTCAGTTTCGGTACCAGGACAATAGAAAGAAGACACCTAAGTTTTAGTTGACAAGTTTTTCTGGAATCCTTAAAAAAATACCATCTCCACATGTAAAATGGTATATTTTCTATACTAAATCAAATGCAAAGAAATACTATTTCCAATGAAGTGAAGCATCAGAAATCTGTCTCTGTGCTCAGATAGAGTATTACACAAGAACAGGCTATTCTGGAAAGCAAGGAATCCAACTCTGAGGTGTGCATGTTGTATGTGGGTGCACACACATGGGTCAAATGTGATCAGTTCAAGGATCAAAACCACCATGTACATATTGCATCATTTGAATTCTGGCACTTTGACATCATTACAAAAGCACCAACTATTGTTCTTATGCATTGCCCTTTTCTGCAATTAAGGGTTCTGAGGATCTCAGAAGCTTTAACTTACTGAAAGACTGTTGTTTTACAAACTTGTATAAACGTTACAAATTAATGCAAATTTCCTTGCTCATTATTCGAAGAAAATTCTATAACATAACCCTCGTAGTAAATAGCCATCAATGGTCCAAGTTTTCTTGTTATACCTATGAAATCCATACTTTTTTCGTGAATCAAACTTGAAGCCTTTTTTGAAGTATAAGGACTAAAAAGTAGGTCTTGCTCTTGACACAGTCTATTAGCAAGTTAAAGAATGTTAGTTTGGTTCTTGTTATAATTAAATGGTCCTAGAGATAGTGGCATCTTTATCTTTCGCTTTGCTGAGGACAGCTGAGAACACAGCAACAAAGCAAGAGTGAGTAAGGAAAAAAATTTCTTACAACACAAACAGCAAAAGTTTAACCTGAATGCAATTCTCCTGTGCCTAAAGAGCCAGGACATCAAAGAAGCCAATGTTGCAATGAAAGTCTGGACTGTAGATGTGTAGAGAGACATAGGAATTTGTATCTTACACATGTATTACCTAGAAATAACTTACTCAGCTTAAACAGCCCACAGATGAAGACAAGGCACAAATAGTTTCGTTAGTGGTCAGAGGAACCAGTCCCAGTGATGAAGAATGCAGTAGCAGGAGGAAGATAAAAATGACAAGCTATTTCAGCCCTTCTGATCTTGAGCCAATCCTCACATTCCCATGAGGCAGGAAAATGAGCAAAGGTTTTTAGTTTGGACTGGAAAAAAAGTAGGTCTGATAAATGGAGAGGAATCCAGGTAGTCAGCATTAAAATAAATTACTGGATGCACCTTGGGGAGAAGTGAAGTGACAAGGAAAGAGTGTGAGATTCCCACAAAAAAGCAGGCAGTCAACACTAGTATAAATGCTTCTAGGAGAGCTAAAATACATGACAATAGTAACCATTGGAGAACAGGAACCACTGGAGAGCAAGACTTATGTGTCAGCATCATGCATATGAAGAAAGAAGAGCAAAAGGAGGCTATCAAAATTCATATTGAGATTGTCCTCCAAAAATTGTGGGAGTCCCAAGTTTCCGTTGGATCTGTGGTAGAGGTAGCACCTAATGCAGAAAAAACAACTTGTGGTCTGGTAACAGAGAAGTAAAGACAACCTCTGTCTTTGGCTAGTGAGCTTAGCAAACCAAACACTTCAGAGGCAAATTGGGTTTGTTTGTCTGGTTTTGGTTATAAGAACATAACTACAGATTCAAACAGTACCTAGAAGATCGAAACCCTGATGGGGGATCTTAGCTTCCAAAGGCTAAGAAGAAAGTCATAAATGCAAAGTAGATTGTATCTACATCTCCTGCCCCAACCTTTCAGTTTTTAGGAGAGGGGCTCTGTTGTGCATGTGAACAACAAATAATGCAAAACTTCCTGTCTGTAATTAGGGTTGACTAAACACTAATATATATATCTCTCATCATAAGCACCTGATGCAATGAGATTAGTTTTTTGTGTTTGAAGGACAGCGAGCAAAAAAATGTAACTGTCCCATTTTTTATACTTTGGAAGAGATCCCAAAACCATTAGGATCTAAAAATGAAAATGTTGAAATAAGTATAGTCAAGCATTTGCCAGCAAAAGCAATAAACTCTTTTTATGGTTCCCTGAGGAAATAGGGGACATTATCAAGTACTAAGTATCACCAAGATATCTAGGCTGACATTTCTCTGTTTCATGCAGGCACATGTATAATCAGAGTATGCTGCAATTATATTTCGTTACTGCAGCTTAACAAGTAGATCATCATTAGGAACTCGCTCACTAGCTCTTTAGTCATGCAGTGCTGAGGAAAAGATTAATTTTAGGTCTACAATCTCTGCAAAACAATAATTAGGAAGAGAGATTGTGTGTGTGTATGCACGTTCCTTTAACACATGTGAACACGGTTGAAAGAAGGTTAAGTTTCTAGATATAAAAATCAACTTCATAAACAAATTTTTGCCAAGTCAGACATACTCCTGTGCAGAGATCAAAAGCAGCAAAGGTTAGGCTGAAACAGTGTATTGGCACTCAGTTGCCTGTATAGAAGTCTGTTCCAGCATTAAGGTTATTTCACTCACACCAACACATCATTAAAATTCTTGTCTTCTTCCAAGAATGATTCACTGTAACCAGTGTCTAGTGGGAATGTGTTCCCTGTAAGACACTAGTATTGCAGATAGGTATGACAAAGCCACACCTTTTATGCTGTGCAGCAGTATAAAAATGACTGTAAAAGCGTAAAGCTTCAAGACAAACCAAACAAGCAGAAGTGCCCACTTCAATTTTGTGAGCCAGGAGAGGATGCTACAGCCAATCCTGCCAGGCATGTCTGTAGAAGGTCACTTAGAGTCAGCCTCCTCTTCTCTTAATATATAACATTACATAATAATCAACTAGAATATCAAAGATAACACAGGAGAAACAGTCGGTTGGCACTTCCCTAAGAGAAATAAGGCTTTGCACCAGTTTTCCTCCTCCACGTTATTCCTGTATTTTCCAGACAGTGCAAAACTGCAGCATAGCCAGTGGTGCCAACTCCACCAGCTACTTCACATCTGTGACTGCCCTTTCCACCCAGGAGCCATATCCCTCTCAGCTAGCCAGGGAGCCCTTTATGTTTGCCAGTTTAAACTCTTCTAGGGAGCCTAACTTCTAAAGGCTACTTCAAAAGTATCAATTACACAGCAAAGCTAAAAGCCAATTAAAATAAGTTGGTATTTCAAGCCATGAAGAACCAGTTTAAACATGGCATCCAGCAGCAAACACAAATACAGCATGAATTGTATTTTCTCTCTCTCTCAGCCACTTCAAGCTATCAACTTCATTGCTCCTACATAGACAAGACAAGAAAATACAGGATCAGTGAGGCAGAAATTAAGTAAGTTTCTGGTGAATTGCTACTACACGGAAAAGCCAACCCAGATCAAAGATGCTCATGCGAAGCCTCTGCTTCTCCAAATGTAATTTTTTTCTAATACTTCACAGTATATAAAAGTAGAGTTTGTAGTTCACCTACTCAATCAGCCAGATCCTGAGACTGCCAGTCGGTGCTGGGTATACAAGGAATGTAGATACATTATCTCCATCCTCAGTTGAGTTTTGGATGCGACAAGTGTGACTTGGATGTTCAGCAAAGAGTGTAATGCAAGTTCTCTAGCTGCAGCAGAGGGTGGATTCTGTGGCTAAACATTAACAATTTGCTCACTAAGAAGGCATTTTAAGGAAGAACAGTCAAGTTGCCTCATGCATAAGAAAAATCTTCTCAGGAGAAAGGCCATTGCACTATCAGTAAGTACAGTGAAGACTGACACAAAGGAATGAGAAATAGGAAGGATTGTGCAGTGGTAAAACAACATCAGAGAGGCATACAGCACTTTAAATGCAGGTCTCCTTTCACTACTGAAGGACCTGATATCAAGTGCTAAGAAGTGTATGTGTGGGGGAAACAATTTCTTAGAATTAGTGTCTAAGCAGCTAGCATCCATTCTAATGGATTCCAAGTAAAAACCAAAAGCTAGTCATATCCATGTGGGACACTTGCTATTTTTAAACTATCATCAGTTATAACATCTTTCTGTTAGTATCTCATATTCAAAGCAAAGGCAACAGTTAACAGCAGTTTTTATATTTAATCCAATTCTTGGATTAATGGAACAGCATCCGAGCCTCAGAAGCAATAACTATATTCAGTGTGTTGGCACCAATCACGGACACGGCATGTCCTGCTGCAGAGCTGACACAGGGAAGAACCTCACATGTGGGTGACACCAAGCCACTCAAGCAGCTTTCTCTTCAGCTAGCTACTGATGGCAAGAGAGGCAGGTGCACACACCACACATCCATAAACAGCCAGCACATTAAAGACTGTCATCTCATGCACAGACAAGTTAATTGCATTTCAGAATACATTTATACCATGCCCCTTTGTTTCCATCCTTTTTTTGTTAAGAATAGTCCCCCAACTTTTCAATGAAAGAGCAGGGGAACATGCCAAACCTACTTAAAAAAAAATCTCCTCATACTGTGCACTTTAAGATTGCAGCAGGTATTTTGGTGGCTTCAGCTGCCTTTAAAACCATTTACTACAGATCTACTTAAACAAGGCACAGGCATTTTGAAAAGCAGAGAAAGTGGCAGCTGTGGAGAAGCAGCCCAAACTGCAGCAGACCTGCAAGTCCCACCAGCGTGGCATTAGGGCCAGGACCCTCTGGTGGCAGCAGAGCTGCCCCACCAAGGGTAGCAATGTAGCCAAGCCCACAGACACTCCTGGCACCAGTGCTGCACCCAGCAGAGCTCTGCCAGGACAGGACATCTTTTTCCATACATCACCCACACATACATCTGTATCAAGAGAAATGCAGAGCTTACACCCAGCCTTTGAAAAGCGACATGAAATACTAAAGCCAAGAAGAAAGCACAGAACCCACACACCTCCCCTGGCTAAGAGCAGAGTTCATCTCCTCGACTCTAGTTTCGAGGCAGCCTTCAACTACATCTCACCAATAAAAGAGAAGAAAAAAACCAAAACAGTTTCTTCCCCCATAGCTTTCAAGAGTCTTTAGGTGCTTTTAAAGTAAAATGAATTTTCTGATTTCAGGGCATGGGACAAAAAAACCCAACCATTTCATACAGTTTTTCTTTTCTCCCTTCACACCCAGTTAATTGCAGACTGAAGTGCTTTTTAAAAGGGGAGAAAAAAGCAGTGCATTTTAGCTAAATTACCTTTCTCTGGTAGACACAGAAAAGATCTGAACTACTCAGAATTACTGTGTATTCTTTACAACACAAGTAAAAAACCCTTCAACATAAATACCCTTCTAAAAAAATTGCTTGTATCACATTCTTTCAATGTAGACACCACTTGGTCTAAAGCAGGGGGAGAAAGGCTATATTCAGTATTAAACGGGGATAAAACTTTAATCCTGAATCACAAATAAGGACTCTGTGTCAGAAAAAAAAAAGTAAGTCTACAAGCTGGTATTTCTGGCTGTCAGCACAGAAACAAGACTTGAGTTAACTGTGGCTGTCTCCTGAACACACAGGGACAGTTCAGCAGCCCAGTGCAGGACTCACAGCAATCGGCACATGAACAAGGAGAGAACATCCATGCTACACCACACCTGTTAAAGGCCTAGACAGGAACTGCAAAATACTTTTACTTCTGGCCCTAACAGGACAAGACATATAGTTCTGGACTGCAGAGCATGTTCTATAACTTCTCCTCCCAATAATGGCAGACCCTGGTTCCTGCTTCAGATATCTGGTTTCTAAATCAGTGAGGAGTGAAGCTGCCACCTCTACTTAATAGAGAGAACGGTTTTTCACATAGCAGCAGATGGGGGTGGAAATACCTCCCTTCCAGAAGTAAGGGCAAGGTTTCACCCACTTCTCCAAGATGTCTCGAACTACTCTACAGAGTCAATTGGTAAGGAGAGACCAACTTTCAGAAGGAAGGAGTGGGGAAAAAGGCTGCTACTATGCACCCACAAAGTGGGGGTTGTGGGGACTGAGGATTCAAGAAGAGCATAACTAGTTGAACCACGAAAATTTTCTGTCACAGGGAATTAAGCCTTCCCATCGCTGCTTCCAGAGCTATCTGTGTGCACTGCAGAAAACCTTCCCAGCTTGCAGCCAAGGCCAGTCCCCAGAGCAAGGAGAGTTTGGGCAAGTCAGAGGAAAGGCTTGCGTCTGTTTCCAGTTGTGCAGGGAGCACACACAGCAGAAGTCTACAGTTCTCTCTAGTCATTCTGTTAATGAGCCCAGGACACACAGTACTTCAGAAAGGTGTTTCAAGGGTTGCACAGATGCACCTAAATGCTGCCCACAACAGGGTACAGGTGACCCAGAAGCACTTCCTGCTGTGTGGGTAATTGCTTTGGGTGGAGGCAATTTCAGTGTTAAGAAGCTCTAGTCTTTCTATAGTACAGGAAGTGAGAAAGGTCTGTTAAAGATACACTGCAAAAGAAGACACAGCTATAACCACTTCTGTCCAGCACAACTTTTTAAATTGAATATATAAAAGAACAGTATCTGAATTGTTCATTCTGTTTGAATGAACAATTAGAGGTCACTACAGAAAATTTACTACACAGTATTATGAAATCCAGAGATAAGATTACACACCAGTTTTTACATAGATTTTTGTTAACATAGCCAAGGAAATGTTCCCTATCACCTTTCTATGACCATCTATAAAACAAATGCCTACTTTACCAAACAAAAAAGGAGACAGCTGAAAAAACAGACCTGGTCTCTCCTATCCGTCTCTTCCCAAAGATTAAGTAAAGAAGCACTGAGATGGGAACACCATCAGCACCCGAGAAGTAATTTTGGGCATCCTGTTGGACTTGATAGCTTTTATGTACTCCCTTATCTTCTTTTCAGTTTTCTCATCTACACCAAGAGCAGAAGCTACTTAAGTAGCTGCAGATGTTCTGCATCTACAGAGCTTGTGTTCTTTCAGCGAGAATCATCGGAGGAAATGTTTAGAGACATTTCTATTGCAAAGCAGCAATGAAAAATTGGAAGTGGTTCCAAAAGAAATCTTCTGAAGTGGACAAAGCCAAAGCTCCAAAACCTCAAGCTCCTACAGGGCCGAGGCAAGTGTAACGCTAATCTGTCATGGAACCACATCACAAAAAGCTTGTGCACCAGACATCAGGTTACCTCCCCTCAGCTCAGCACGCTCCAAACCAGCACACCCAGTCACTGAGCATTCACATAGGAGCAGAAGGCAGGCAGGTGRTGAGCTCTGCAGTATTAAAGATCTGGCATCTGTTTGTGATAACTTTCTGATTCAGCTGAGAATTACAGTACATGCAGAGGAACACCTTTTCCCTTCAGCCGCTGCCGGGTTCCTACAACCACACAGTGGTGGACAGCAGTACCAGCTTTAACAGCCAGGTATGTCACCAGAGGCTTCCTCATACAAAAGAAATCCAGGCTGCCACTTTTCATAAGCTTCTTTGGCTTATGCTGGTGATCAGAAGTATTCTGGTGCTGATTTGACAGAACTTCTCATGAAGTTAACAAACATAAAAATGAACTAGTTTATCTTAATGAAATAGACTGTCCTTATAAACTGTCCCCCAAACTCACAAAATCAATAACAAACCCCTAACCCATAAAACAAAAAAAAAGAAACCCAAAATCACTGCCCTGAAGGCTATAGATGAATTGTACTTCAAAGGTATTTTAAAAACACCAGCAGTTTATAAGCTATCCAACTACTCCCACCTGAAGAGCAAGTCTGAAATACATGTAGGTCAATAACAGATATACGGCATTTCTTCTAAACTTCTCTCACAAGAAGAATTTATAATTTTTCCACCCAGTCACAGGCCATAAAGCAAACTTACAGAAAAGATTTGTATTACAATTAAAACATAGGGAGCAGCCAAAAAATTGAGCAAGACTCACTTTGAAAGCCTGTAACAAAGTGATTTAAAATAATATTCAGGGAGAACAAGCAGGTTGCCAGAGAAAGGATAATGTTCTCAAAACTGGGTGCTCAGTTATGAACCTAAATCTAGTATTAGGAGGCTTATGTCAAAGTGGCTTATTAAAAACCAAGACTGACATTATTTTGCTGGCAGTGGAGATTAGTTAGCTCATCTCTAGCAGGTGTAGATAGGTATTGGAACTGTAATAGAGAGCACTGCAACCAGATGAGCTAAAGTTACACCTTTTCTGTACCTATTCTGTGCATATGGAAACTTAGTCTGATACAGAGTATTCCAGAACAGATATAATGTTTTTATCCTGAACTTTTACAGCTTCCCTCTCATTTCTGATCCAAAGGTAACAGAAGTATTATATGTGTCTTCATTTATTGTTTTTCTCTCACTGTACCCAACTCCAGTTTGGTTTACTTTTATCTACAGCACTAGCACATGTGGCCCCCGGACAGTTCCAGAACAACCCCACAGTCAAGGAGCTACCTGCTAAAACTAACACCTATGCTGATTCATGAATTATCACTTACAAAAAGGGGCAAACTAATTGCCTAGTGGGAGTGATACCACTGGATCTGCTGGGAAACATCTACATATCCAAATGGTTACCTCCTGGGGAGCAGAGTGCTGGGGGCTCACCAGCACTTCCCACCCTTAAGCCCCACTCTGAGCTCTCCAGGCACATGGTCCATGTCCTGCTGCTCCCTACCAAGTGGTGATACTTATCAGCAGAGAACCAAGAAGCCTGCAAAACAAAGCTGCGGTTGAACCTCTTCAGGAAAAACATAGCTCAGAACACTTTATCCTCCAACTCAGACAAACACTAAGAAAAACAAGCATCACAATCATTATCACAAGTTGAAATACATGTGTCAGCAAAGTTTCAATTCCTTAATTTCTCAGTTGTGGATTGGCATTTGCTTGGGTTATGTTGGCTTTTTTTTAAATTGTTCCATAATGATGTGCATTAGCAATACTGTTGCTGGAACAGCTGACATTTGCTAGTATTTAACTTCCACAGAGCAGCACCCTTGTTACAGTTTCAACACCAGAATTCAATTGTATTTAGCCCTCTATACACTACATAGATACTTGTGCTTCTGGACTACAAACTCTTTGGTTGAGATATTGCCTTATGATTTTGTGTTAAAGACAGACTGAGCAAACGTATGCACTTTAAATACATACATAGCTTTTTTAAAAGTGCGTTTCTCAGATACCAAGTTATCAGCAAAATAGAAACCCATCTATCAGTTTTACTGCTGTCTTTTAAGCAACAAGGAAGGAAGAGGAGACTTAAGCCCGCTTATCAGAAGTATAACAGAAAGTTACTATGGCACTTGCTATGTTGTTTTCTTTGCTATATAGAAAGTCTTCAAAATGCTTAAGTGAAGTCAGGTCTTAACAGACCTTTACCAGCACGAAGGCTGACCATATTAGATAGGAACTGAATGCACTAAACGTGTTTCCTAGGACGTTTCCCATGACAAGGCAAGAGTCAGTTTGTTTGGGAGGGAAAAGGGAATGTATTTTGATATACTAAAGGGACTAATTTAGAAGGCAAGGGTACCAAAGAATGATCTATGAAAACAAAGTTATTTAAGTGAGGGCACACCAAGAAAATGCAATGCTATGAGCCAATCATACTTTTGGATGCTGCCAGAGGGGCTGAAAGAGCTATAGCATAGTGCCTTTCCTAAGACAGAATTTCAGCATTTGTATGTCAAACTGGGAACCTAACACCCCTTTCACAGATCAAAAACTGCATATTAGAGTAAACTAATTAGAGTTTAATGAGAGGCAGAAGTTCTCCAGTAGAACAATTTCTCATTTCCCACACAGCTCATCAAAACACATACTCAAATGCCCTTGATGCCCTGACACTTGTATTCCATGCATTAGCACTCTGACATACACAAGATTTCCACCGTAAACCAAGCCCCTGAAAAGATCATAAAACTTCATAAATGAACTTTCCGAGGGTGACAACACTAGAGCAATATCTAAACAACTTCAATACCACCTTACCCTGTCTCTTTTCCAATCAATGTGGACAGTTAATCTACTGTCTCCTGGGCACTCTTCAGCTGCTAAGCATTATCAGACCAGTGCATAACTTACTTATATGCCCAGTTGTTAATTTGTCAGTTTTCACCAATGAGCATATGTGAAGTACACAGCAATGCAGCAAAGAGATCAGTGACTAAGAGCAAATTGGGATGGTTTAAGAGAAGCATCAGCAGAGGAAAATTCCACTGCTTTGCAAGCAAAGCAGTAGTACTCATCGGGGAGGAAACGCTTCACGTTCCCACTCCCCTCGAGTGGTGAATTTCTCATGTGTGGTTACCCTCAATATGTTTATCCCGACGAACATCGGGCAGGTGTTTCACACGGTTCAGCAGGAACCGATTCCGCTCGCGAAGGAGAAGTGCCTCCGGCGCTTATGGCAGTAGCCAATCATCAGCAGACAAATAATTTTTCAAATGGATGGCTGCTCCTCACCGCAACCCACGATGCTCTGCGGAGCGAACTGCGCACCAAACACAACCGTAGAGCTCCCCGCGGAGCGAGGGCTCTACGTCCCCGGTTCAGGCTCACCTGCCGCCCTCTGCGCCAGTCATTCAAAGCACCAGGGAGACCAGACCTGCACCGTTAACATTAGCCAGCAGAGCCTGGCTGCTCTGGACCAACAGCCTCAGAAACACAGCGGGAAAACACAGCTTCTGCTGAGGGACTTATTTTCCGGTTACTCACATCCACAGAGGAGAGGGGACTGGAGTGGGCAAACTCAACTCAGTACAGCCCTCGTTCCACCAGGACGGCTAGGGACGAGCTTAGGTGTCTGGTGTCACTGCGGTCAGTCGGTATCCGCAAATGCGGGCCGCCGGTGACAGTAGCGCGCCGACAGCCAGGGAGCGAACCCGGAGCCTAAAAACTCTCCTTTTCGCGCTGTGCGGCCACAGCACGGCGAGGGCAGTGCGATGGCGCTGCCCAAAGTCAGCGCCGCGATGACCTGTACGGCCCGGCACTCCACACTGCTGGAAGAACGGTCGGCGAGCTGCCTTTCAGGGCGGAGAGGGTCACTGGAGCGCTGTCCCCGGCAGCACGGCCACGGCGCAGCTTCCCGCAGGACACCGCTCCGCTGCTGCACGGGTGGCTGCGCACCGTGTGTCCCTCCGCAGTGTCCTTCTGCCCCCGGCCCCATGAAAAGCGCCGGCGAGGGGAGGGGACCCAGGAGCACCGGCGGGGACGGTCGGGCTCTGCGGCTCGGGGCTCCCCCTGCCCGGGGCTGGCCTACCCGTGCGGGGCCGCCGGCCAGCCGCAGCGGCTCGGTGCTGCTCCTCCGGCGGCACGGAGGGGCGCGGTCGGTACCGGGCCCGCGGCCGTCCCCGCCCCTCCCGGCACCTGCCGGGGCTGACACCGGGGGCTGGGGCGCGGGCGGTGCCGCGGCCCCGGCGGGACTCACCGTAGATCATGGCCAGGCCGGTCTCGTGGAGGAAGCGGACTCGGCGGTGCTTGAAGAGCCAGATGGTGAGGATGGTGAGGGTGAGAAGCAGGATGAAGGTGAGCAGGCTCACGCTGTCCTGCCGGTGGCTCTCCTCCGCCTCCTTCTCGGTGGCGAGCTCCTCCATAGCGCTGCTGCTGCCGCCGCTCCGCTCCGCCGCTCGGAGCCCCCCGGCCGCCAGCAGGAGCAGGAGGAGCAGGGGGAGCAGCGGGAGCCGGCGGCGCAGGGGCTCAGCCATGGCTGCGGGCAGCCGGGATACCGCGGCGCCCCGTCGCACTCCCGCGGCGCCTGCCCGCGGGCACTGCCCACCGCCAGCCCGGCTGGCGGGGGAGGAGCGGGGGAGCGAAAGAAGGACCGCGGGAGGGAGCGGCCCCGGCGYGCAAGAACCCGCCTGCCGCCGCCTACCCCGGCCCCTTAAAGGCGCAGCCCCGCTGCCGCCCGCGCCGGCCCGGCAGTGAAGGCTTGTCCGCTGCGAGGATGCAGTGTCTCTGCTTTCCCCGCGCCCGGCCCGGCAGCTCCCGCCCGGTGGAGGGGAACGGGTGGGTGAGAAGCGGCCCGGTTGCGCTCCGGGAGCTCTAGGTGCTGCCTCGGTGCCGCGGGCAGCGCTGCGGCGCCGGTGCCGCTCTCCCTCCCCGCGATGCAGACCGAACCTGCCAGCAGCTCTTACACCGGGGCGGTGCTGGAAATCATCACCCCACAGCCCGCCCTGCCCCTGGCCGGGCCCGAGCTGGGTCAAGAGCTGATGGTTCCCGTGAGACTTGGCAGGGAATAAGCGCCGTCGTTTCTTTTTTTGTTTGGGGGGTTCCCCCCACTTTTTGCTTTGTTTTGTTTCTTTTTTTCCTTTTTTCTTCTTTTTTTTTTTCTTCTTCGTTTGGCTCTTTTTTCTCCCTCTTCTCCATTTTTCCTCTCACCTCTTTCCTTTTTTTTTCTTTTTTTTGATAAGAAATAGGAAAACTTACTAAACGCAAATTGCTGATGTGGAGGTTTCCATCCAGGTACATCCTACTGGAGATGTGCTTCTAGGAAGCAAGACAATTGAGACAATTGTAGGAAATGAATAGAGAGCTAGTCAGCAATTTTCATTTGAATTTTTTTTTGCTGAAAAGAAAAAGAGCATATGTTTACTGTTTTAAAATCATCTTGACTTAGGGGAGGGAAAGAAAAGTCGCTTTTTGCAAGCAACCCAAAATCAGGACTTTCCTTTTTAGCTTTTTTTTTTTCTTAAATGATTCACAACCCCTTTAAAAGATGAAATACTGAGTAATGAAAATGTTTAGGTTTAAAGAAATACAAACCACTGTAAAACTGGTTTTGTGTTTTCTTTTGGGGTTTTGTTTGTTTGTTTTATTTTTTTGTTTTATCAGCTTCAGCAGGAGAGTGCTTTGCCTTCAGCTACCAGAGGAATTCCCTCCCAGCTTTCAGTGGTGGTGCAAGCAGTGCTGACATTTCTGCTCCTGTGACATTTCTCCCAGAGTTGTTATTTTCAATCACAACATCTAACCTGTATTTTACCCATTATTTTGCATAAAAAGAAAGCACAATAACTTTGGCCCCATCTTTAATTAGTTACATGCCAGGTCTTATCTCCTGTAGTGATGTGCTATTTCTCAACGTTGTTGCTGTGTTTCTGAGGGTGTTTATTGGGGTGCTCTAGTTAAAAGAATCTCTTTCCTCCTGCTAATGAATCTGGAATTGTCTTTGTGTCATATGCTGTTGTTTAGGAGATTCCCTTTTATAAATATTTCAAGATGACAGCCATGTAAATCTACACTTCTATTTATATGTAGTCCTTTTAAATATGGTATTTATGCAAACTCTTCTTAATAACCTTTAAAATCCAGTGTAATTATGTGCAATTATCTTTAAATATTTGATTGTGCAGGGCTGAAAGTTTACATTGACAGTGCCATCATTTGTAAACCTCTTAGAGATGAAAAGCAGCAATTTGCCCTGAAGATCTAGCTCTTAAATCTATGTGAACCATTAAAAATTATTGCCTCAAGACTGACTTATGTTAAATCTCACATTCAAAATTATTATTTCTGGTATAATGCTCTCATTATACTGCTAAATCTTTGCTGTGTATCTTTAGGATATACAATCTACACACAATGTAATGTATCTTTAGGACATAACAACTTACAGGCCTCATAGCAGACTACAGGTTTGCATTACTGTGCTAAGTATGTGTAATGCTGATAAAGTTTTTCAATAAAAAGCTGAATGGCAACAACAGGCTCTCCTCTGTGGGCTTGGATTTTTATGTGCTGAATAGTGCTGAGTAAAGTCTGTCACCAAGTGATGGCTCATTTGAAGACAATTTCCATGTATATTGTAATTTTATCCACCTCTCAGCTGAGCTGCAGTCAGGGTCTTAAGTTACCTTCTGCAAAGTCTTCCACCAGTAACCTGTGTTTTATTCTTCAGTATTGACACAGTTCACCACACACTATGCCTGTTTCTCCCCAGGCAGCAATGAGAAATATCCAGGCAATTCTTTTAATATTTAGGCATACTAGACAAGTTTTCTTTCTTTTTGCGTTTTTTTTTCTCCAGCTGAACTACATTGTTTATGGAGGAAAGCATTCATCCGTGGTTCAGCATGTCAGTGCTACCATCAGCTCAAGCTATGAACTTCCACATTCACATTTACCAGGCTTTTTCGCTGCTGCCCTGCCCCTGTAGCCTTGGACACGTATCACCTTATCCTAGGAATCTGTCCCCAATTATTTTTATCAAATCAAAAAAGTTGTTGAGTACAACTTATTCTTTCTCTGGACTGTGTGGGTGCAACTAAATCCTGTATGTAAAATGGTGATGGGAGTATGATTGTTTCCGTCTGTGTAGAGCACCAAAGTTCAATAGCGATATAACTGACTTCAACTCAATGTTCTGTCTAATAAGTTGCTGCCAGGGAACTTGATATGCAGAATATATTTGATTCGTACAGGGCATAGTTTGCTGTCTCTTTACACTCATGAATTGGTATCGTGGTGCAGCATGAATACTTAAACTGATTTAGGCAGAATCATCTGGAGTTTCCGCTACCAAATAAGGAAAAAAAGGCATCAAGTTCAGCTTCTTTACACATCTCTGTAAACCAGGCTGCATCCTTGTAAGAGAGCCATGTTGACACAGCTCAGTTCCTTGCAGTGGTGTAGCTCCCAGGTCACAGTGGTATTTTCAGTCTGCTGGGAACATCAGTAGTTTTACCTCAGGGGGTAGCTCTACCTCTGTAATAACCCTGCGGTTACAGTTTGTGCTCCAGACTTTTTCTGGCAGGCCTCCACCTGCCTTCCAAAGCTGTTCTGTACTAAAGCTTCTTCATGTTCTCTACAGGTGGGACCTGTGCCCGGCAGCCACCATATATGTTGCAGAAGCCAGCCTGCCTGCTTAGCAGAACTATCATTCGGTTCTATTCCTGCTTTCTTTCCATTTGTTAATTTTGATCTGGGCCCGGGCAGAGGTCTTTGATCTGCTTGCTGTTTGAGAGGCCCTGCTTGAGGTGTGCGTTGGGAGATGGAAGGCCAAGTGGATAACAACAGAGGTATCAAAAGCTTCAAACTAAAGCTATGAGATGGCGGTGAAATTGGTCAGAGGACAAAATATAGCCATTCAACAGAGTTCAGCCATACCTGGAGGGATGCAGGACAATTTTTGTATTAAATGCTAATAAATATGTACATTTGCACATAGTTGGTGATTGACCTGTAGGATTGAGTCACGTGAGTCTGGCCAAAACACCACAGAGATTGACATGGTTCAGCCTACCTTTTGCCTACCAGTCTTGGCTTATTAAAATGTTCATTCTACCAGAAGCACCATCCAAGGGTCCATTCAGCATTTTTATGACTTTTGTCAAGAAAGTCATTGTTATCCCATAAACCGATACGCTCTCTGGGTGTATTCTTATTCCTAGAGTTGAATAATGTCATGTGAGGCAAATCCCATCTGAAGTTCTGTTGTCAGGCTCTCCCTTCTCCGAGCTGTTGGTGGTAACATCATCCACTCCTTGTCAATCACAGTGGAGAGCTCGTGCTCTATCGAGACCTTTTCTGTACTACACAAATCTGTTGAGAGTAGCCCTTTATGTTGATGAATGCAGCAGTTTTGAGACTTTCACTGATCTAACGTGCTATTGTAGGACTGCTTCTGGTAGAAAAAGGACTCAAAATTGCTTGGGCTTACAAAAAACTGGTAAATCAAACAAATCCTTATCTTAATACTTGGTGTGTTTATTCAACTGCCTCTGCACACTCATGTTTTCCAGCATGTTAATCCAGAATGCAGTAGCAAGTGGATTAGCAGGCAGGTCAGCCTTGTAGAGCAGCTGCCATGTCAGCCACACTCCTTGCGTCCCCTTTTTTCTCTTTTCTCCCCTTTTAAGCCAAACCCTCCCATCACTGTGCTTTAAAACGGCAACTGATTTTGAATCTATTGTCAACTTCTGGCAACAGTGGCATTGTCTTGTGGGATGATCTCCTGTGTCCATATAAGATATCCACATACCCCAGGATCCCAGAAAACATCCCAATAGAGGTGTGAGTTTAAAGACAACTAAGTGTTCTGCAATTAAATTCTGAAGAACATATCATGTTTTTACTGAAAGCCATTTTTGTTCAAATCTCCAGTTTGTTGGAAGTGCTAAAAATTGTGACACATTTCTCTGCTTGTATCAGTTCTGCAGAGGTGTCATATAGCTGAGAAAATGTCAGAACTGGCATTTTCCATCAGTGCAAGTGCAGAAATTGTAATTAGCCTTTACAGTAGACGAAAGTCTAGCTAGAGTAAAAGCTGTTCTGTGCTATTTGCAAGGTGCAAGAGTCACTCACTGTGCAGCCACATCTCAGAGCTTTTGTGTTGTGGTAAACTTTCAAAGTGTCTGAGAGGGATATTACATTTTTTCTATGTAAGAGTGCTCTGTCATCTTGCTTGTATCCAAACGGATTTATTTCCCCTTCTAGCTGTATATGAAATCAGCAAGTGCCATCCTGCTAGAGGCAAAGCAGGTTGTCTCTTATTCCTCAGTAGAAGGCATTTCATTACCTTTTGCAGGTGCACATCATGGTTATGTCTTTCAATGTTGTAATCGCTCAAAGAAGCAGCTAAGCAATCGTTCTCACTGCTCATCACTTCCCACCATATTCCCCGTAAATATTAAAACAAGTAAATATCACAGTGCCACAGCTCAGCTTGTGTCAGAAGAGTCTGAAAAAAAGGTCTTGAAAGGAGTAAGTCAGCCTCAGTTAAGGCATGCGAATTATGATTTGACCTCCTTCACAAAAAAAGTGGGTGTGTGGACATCATTGGAAACTGCAAGCATGCACATAGATGCTCTGTTAGTGCCAGATGTTGGTTGGCCACAGTGCCTGCAACAGGTTTCCCTGAAAACAGTTCTGAAGCGTAAAGGACAAAAGACTGGGAAAAATGTGGGTACAGTGTTGTGGCATTCAAATGTGTTGTAAAATATTTCTATTCCATATTTACACAATTATACCAGACCTTTTGTCAAACAAAAAGCCCTCTGTTCTCTTCTTGATGTAGAAACAAAATTATGGTTCATTAGATCTTGATTATGCTCAATATGTACACCTGTAGGTATTGCACAGGCTAGAAAATTAATCTTAGTAAGTAATGTTATGCTAAGTATCTTGGCTTCATCTGAATTAGGCAGCCCAGAAGCATGACTAGAGATTGGACAGAAAAAGATTAATCTGTTGACAAGTTATGTCTGAAGGTGCTTATTTTTACTCTTGTTCTGGGAAAAAACTGTCAAACAGGAAACTCCTAGTTTCTCCTACAGGAAAACAAGTTTTCCTAGAACTATGAGATCCTAAAACATCCATGGAGAAGTGGATTTGAATGATAAATGACTCCCATCATGCTGCACAATATGCTCTGCAGTTTTGAAAGAAGCCTAGAGGTTTGAGGTATAACTAGAGGTAAGAAGGTGTAACTTGTCTGCCATAGGCTCTATTTCTGCTGAAAGAGCTGAATTAGTAACAATATACTAATACAGTAAATTTATATAATCTAAGCAATTTCCTGCATAGATTAGAAATAAATTACTAAAAGAGAGACAGAATGTCAGTTAACTGGCCAGAAATCATAGGATGGCTGAGGTTGGAAGGGATCTCTGTAGTTCATCTTGCCCAACCTCCCTTGCTTAAGCAGGGACACCTAGATCTAGTTGCCCAGGACCATGTCCACATAGCCTTTAAACAACTCCAAGGATGGAGATTCCACAACCTCTCTGGGCAACCTGTCCAGTGCTCAGTCATCCTCAGTGTAAAAACTGTGTTCTGATGGTCAGAGGGAACCTTCTGTGTTTCAGTTTGTGTCCATTTCCTCTGGTCCTGCCACCGAGCACAGCCTGGCTCCATCTTCTTTACACCTTCCCTTCAGATATTTGTAGATATTGATGAGATTATCAATATATGATAAAATGAGATTAGATTATCAATTAGATTGAGATTGTCAATGTAATATCTAATTTAGCAACAATACTTATTTCCAGACTTTTCCAGACTGGCAAAAGTCTGAGAGTGGTGTTTCAAAAGGATGAGAAAAAATTTAATTGCAAATTTTTATTACTGTGGAAACTAAAGAATTTATTGAGTAATACTGGTTCATTTTGCAGTCTGCCAAATCATGTAGGAAATTTGGAGACACGTTACTCAAAAGGCTACACAGGCAGCCAGTTCCACACAACTTGGGATAACCCTGATTCAGGGAGGCACAAGTGGCTGCCTAGCTGAAAGATGAGGATCAGACCTAAGTCCAGAACAAGACCAGGTGATGCCAGTACTGGGAGCTGGTTGTTCTTTTCCAAGAACGAGCAAACTTGGGTTGGTGAAGACAGTACTGTTGGGCAAGTTTTAGCTCCTGATGGACCCTGGCTAATACCAATGGCAAGCTCTGAGGGGAAACATGCTGGCTCCAGCTGTTGAACCCTTTCACAACAGATCTGCACCTACTGGAAAAATTGTACTAGAAGGTCTAGGCCAAGTTGTGACAGAAAGTGAAGTTTGACAGCTCCCTTAAACATGCCTATTGGACATGGAGCTTTTATGTGGATGATGCAGATAGGGGTGTTTGTTATTTGGTTGACTGCTAGGCTGCTGGCCGAAGGCGAAGAGGAGAAAGATACAAAAGGCTTGAAATCAAAAGACAGAGAGTAGTTGTCAGCTGCTTCGAGGTGCAATCAATATAATGTCAGTCTGTAAGCCCAAGATAGGAAACGTCCAAGACAGGTGTGTTAGTGGAATCAACATCACATGAGTCAGGTCGGACATAATTGGTATTGTAAGGACAGACACCACATATAGTATTGTAAGGAAGGATTTGATGTCGTACTGCACTCTCTTTCCCTGTTTATTCCTTATTTTAGCAAATAGAGTACTTCATTCTGTAAAGAAGGTTTACCATGTTAATATTATTTGCATATTCCCAATTCCTCATGCTTCCCCTGTTGTGTGCTAGTTGAGATAAATTCCAGGTTTGGGCAGTAAAATAGACGGTGTGATTTATTGTGGCATAGTTGTTACATGCGTACAAAGCTGGGACATCTAGAGGCCAGAGCAGGGTCTGCAGATACCGTCAGTACAAATACACTTACTAGATGTGGGTATTAGAGCATTTTCCAAAAGCAGCTTAGATAATAAGTACATCGCATGACCTCTAGTGGTATTAAGCCCAAGGCACCATCAAAGTCACTCATAGCGGTTTCATGCTGCTGGGGAAACGCCAAGGTCACAGAGGAACTATCACATATGTGATGGTTCTGTGCCGCTACCACACCTTACTGCCAGCTTCATGCCAGCTCCAATTTTGTCCCATTGCCAGGGTAACACTGAGAAAAGTTTTTAATTCAGCAGGAATTCCAAACACCCAGCAAAGCAAATGTTTTGCAGCAATGTTTTCACTGTCAACTAGTAACACGTCATCATTAATCTTTCCTGCAGTCATGGTTTAACCCCAGCCAGCAGCTCAGCCTGACCCAGCCCCTCGCTCACTTCCTCCACGGTGGGATGGGGAAGAGAATCAGAAGGGTAAAGGTGAAGAAACTCATGGGTTGAGACAAAGACAGTTTAATAGGGAAAGCAAAAGCCATGCAAAACAAATCAAGGAGTTAATTCACTGCTTCCCATGGACAAGCAGGTATTCAATCATCTCCGGGAAAGTTGGGCTCCATCACTCATAACAGTGGCTTGGGAAGACAAACGCCACCTCTTTGAATGCACCCTCTCCTTTTTTTCTTCTCCCCAGCTTTATATGCCAACCATGAGACCATATTGGGCACCATATCCCTGTGGCCTGCTGGGCTCAGCTGTCCCAGCCGTGTCCCCTCGCAACTCCTTGTGCAGCCTCAGCCTCCTCCCTGGTGGGGTGACTAGCAGCAAGCGCTGCTCAGCAATAAGAAGAACATCCCTGTGCTATCAGCACTGGTTTTAGCACAAATTCAAACCACAGCCCCACACTAGCTACTATGAAGAAAATTAACTCTATCCCAGCCAAAACCAGGACACCTGTTATTATCTTCATGTAGAGAAATAAAGAACCTGGCTACACCAGTGCAAGAAGGAATGACAGTGAGAACCAGGGGGTAAAATTGGCAATGCTTTCTCTGGAGTGACTCAGAAAGTCACAGAGGAGTAAGGTTTTCTTTGAATATCAGCAGAAGAATAATGTTCTGATTCCCTGTTTTTGTGGGTTCTATTCCCTTGAAGAGGTGCAGCTGTCATTGTTGACATCCTCTCAGAGTGTCTGGAATTCCCACAGCAAGACAAGAAAGCTAGTAATGATCGGCTGCCTGGGATACCGGCTTTGGCAGCAGGGAGGGACAGGACCAGGTCTGCCAGAAAGAAACTACTGACAGGAAGATGAGGTGGAGCTGGAAACAAGTGTGACAGGAGAAAACACTGAACACCTAATTAACAGTGTGATCAGGAATCCAGGCTGTCCCGCAGGAGTGGTAGCAGACAAGCCTTCTCACATGAGTTGCTGATGCAGTCTCCAGGCAGAACAGCCAGCAGGTTGCAGCACAGCTTGAGACAGACAAGTTAGGTTCTTTAAAGTTACGGAGCTTGTTCCCATGGTTTCCCTTCTCAAACACCATATACCGTGGCCTCTGAGACATGAGTCTCTGAGTGTGCAATGAGTCAGTCCCCAACAGCCCATCCATGGAGTCTTTCAGTGCTGTGCCACAACTGAGAGAAGCATTGACATTTTGACAAAGTGCAGTTGCTTGTTATGGAAGACATATTTTGTTTTCTTTGCGCTTAAGTTTGGTTTCACTTACGTTCTGGTGTTTGGGGCTTTTCTGTAGTACATTTCTTTTATGTTCATGGCACTTGGCTGTATTTTTGATGTTTTCTAATTATTTTCATGTTGTTTTCTATTATTTGCTCTTTAGTCCTATGGTGTGTAAATAGCTGCAAAATGGAGAGAGGAACTTCAAAGCAAATTATTTTGAAAGGAAATAATTTTAAACAAGCAATATAAAAAATTGACCACAAACCAGTTTAATCCAGAAAAATAATATTGTGTTTACTTTATCTTAAAAAAGCATTTAAATTCCGATGTCTTTTTGTATGCCTGAATAGATTTTAAATGGATTTCTTTCAGCACATGATCCAGRGTTATTTACTCAGTATATTTATCTAAATAGATATGTCACCTTCATAAATAAAAAGTGGCTATAATTTAACCAGTTGTTTGAAGCTGAGTTGCTATAGCAGGCAACACTTTAATGTGTGTGTGACCTTTTTATTGTGTGGGTGAGCTGATATAGCTTAGCTGCCTTCCAGATGTAAGCCCTTTCTGTCTGGACTGTGGTTTCATTTACGTATAGCACCTACAACTTAGAGAGAACTATTGGAAATAATCAATGATAAACAATTGAACATAAGAAGTGTGATTTACCTGAAAGAGCCTTGCCTAAAATTTTGGTGTCTATGTTTATGTTCATCACCTTTCTTTTACTTTACTAAGAAAGAAAAAAAGAAAGTTGGGATAGGTCTGCTTAGCTACCATCCAAAAATACTTGTCTGAGATGAATTGCCAACCCCGAATTTTTTTCTGCTGCCTACAAAAAGATTGCTTTGGGTGACAAACTCAGAGTTCCACATCTAACTAGTAGACCTAACGTACTATGGCTAAGGAAATCTTCACAGAAGTGTAGTTTATTTGGCAACAGTGGATCCCAGTGAGTACTGTGAACTCAAAAAGAAAACAAAGCACTTTTTGATAATTTGCCTGTACCAAAGATGTTCAGCCACTAACAGAAGTACAGGAGAGACAGGATTTTCCTTATATGATTAAAACCAGAGACAATTATTAGACTGTTTTTCTGGAGACATAGATCCTGCTGAATAGGTCTGAAACAGAGCAAAATATGAGCCACAAAGTCAGCTATCATTATTGGACTTTGGTTCTTTTTTTTTAATTTGACCTTGTCCTGATGACTCTCTGGATGAAAAGAATTTAGAGAGGTTACTGCAGTTTGAATTACCCCTGAGGTCCTAGAAAGAGAAGGATTGAAAATCATCAAAACAGCAGAGGGTTGAGTGAGAAAAGACTTCATTTGCCTTAAATCAGAGATATTTCCCATTTTCACATTGCTCATTTGTCAACTCTGCACCAGTTTCTCATGGCATGGCTGTGCTTCCCCTCTTTTGACCTTAACTCTAATTTGCCTAACTACATTTAGGTTATGTGGAGTGTACTTACCCCTGTTTATGACCACAGGATTCCTTTGGGATTTCATCTTACAATTTTAAAATCTGTATGGATTGTGAGGAAGATCCTTCCACATGTCAGATTTTACTAATCCATACTTCACTCCAGTGAATGGGTCTATTTTGGAAGAGGACATATCTTTCATTCTGCCCCAGTTCCTTTCTGCCTGAGCATTTTATTTATTGATTTCTATACCGAACACTTTTGCTCCTTCAGTGCAAATTACAAAAGTCTTAGTGTGAGTCTTCCTAAGAGGAAAGCAAGCTCTAGCCTTTAATGTCTTTCAAATAATAATTACTTCAGTATTTTCTTTTCATCTGCTGTCTCTGCAGTATCCCTTGTTATTTTGTATTATCAACAGTTTAACTAATTTATTCCTCAGAGTCTTACAGTGACATAGCACTATTTCCAAAAACAGTGTCTAGAATGTTTATTGCACATTCTGCTGAATGACGGAAAGGGAAGAAAAGGAAAACAAATGGAATCCTGTGTTTGTTTACTTTAATAGCAGGACTGTTTTACAGTTAACACTGAATACTTTAGTGTGCAGTTTAGCTCTGATTCACTGGGTCATTACTATGCTGATGAAGTTTGATAAAAATCTTGACCTGTGTGAGGGTTGTTCAGGAGTGCAGCTTCCTGTGTAATTCCCTAAGGTTAATGTAGTCATAGTACTGCACTGCTGCAGCCTTTGAGTATATTTTGCAGGATTCCAAGGTCCAGATCAGTGATGTTGAAGGTCCCACTTTTCTCACTTTTTCCCAGTCTCACTGGGAGCATCGGGCAGCCACTGTTTGCACCCACAAGGACAATATGCATGGTAGGTTGGCACCATAGATGAAGCCATAGCACAAAATTAATTTCAAGAGCTTCAAATTGGAAGATCATCAATGAACTGTGCAACAATGTAAAATGAAATTTCAGATAGACAAATTATGATGAATTGTGCAACAGCAAATTAACATGTTGCCACCTCCAATTACCCATTTGTCATGGTCTACTGCACTAGAATCAGGACAGTCTCAGCAATCCTTTTTCTGTGCTACAGCAGCAGCTGCAACCAACAGTGAGAGAGGATTGATATTATGTCAGACACCTAGCAAGAAAAGAAACCCCAAACAAGTAGAACCTACCGTCAAAAGGGCCCTAAAATGCCAAGCTATTAAGTGATAAAAGCGACACCTTTACTAAGTGTTTTCTTGACTTTTCCACATTAGCATTGTGACAGAGAGAAACTTTCTATGAGCCCACCTTTGCAACAACGCTCCACTGAGCACCGCAATGTTAGATGCTAGAGACCTGGAAAAAGGATAAGGAGATGTAACTGGAGGCAGATGTTGGCAGATGATATTGTCAATTTTAACTAGTATACATAGGTAATTAGAGCACCTCTCACTTTTATCACAAAAAAAAGAACTCTAAACTTGGGAAAGAATGTAAGGGCTGCTGGACTATGATGCAGCAAGCTGTTAAAACTCATCGTAGTTTTAACTATGTGCCTAACTCTTTGCACTTCCTCAAATCCCACTGAGATCTGTAGGTTTTAGCATGTGCATACGTGCCTTGCTGAATCAGCACTGCAGCTTGTTATCTGAGTTGTTGCCCTATTAAACATGAACTAAAGAGATACACCTCATAAACTTTAATGTCATTACATTGCATTTTCATGTAACGTTAAACTGAAGGGTCTGTCTGCTTCAGCTAGAAGCTCAGGTGGAACTCAAGGCTTTCTGGCAACCTCAATGCTGGGCAACACCCTGGTTATAGACAGCTCTCTTCATATCAGAAAACAGGATCTCAGATATAGACTCTTGTGTAACATCTATCAGCCTGTAACTGCTACACAAGAATACGCTTTATAGCTGAAAACTTAACTGTGCCGTTTGAGTAACTGCACTACATTAGCCGCCCTAAAGCACATTGTGGCCTTTTCAGCTGCAGAATTTCTGTCACAGGGATGGCTTGAGACAAAGTTCAGAATTAGTGTGGGGTTTGTTTCACGCATTATACTGTCCTTTATGCTAATATTAGGATATAGGCTTTCATTCCTTTAGCCAACAGTATTTAATTTATGCCTTTCAAAAGTTATCGACTATTTAGATCTTCAGTAAAAAAGCCTTCTAAAATGACTTGTTCTTCCATGTGGTGCCCTTGAAGAATTATTTTAAATACTGTGCTGTCTGGATCTCATGTGCTGTGTAGAACAATGCTCACTTTTGTCCCAAACACCAGAGACGGAAAAAGATCTGTAGACAAGATGTAATTTCTTACAGGGAAGGTAATTTTTGTTGGGAGTATGTGCAGGTTAATTTCTGAAGAAACAAGTTAGCAAACAGAAACTATTCACTTTGGCTGTTCGTGCTTTTCCTTGTCAAAGCATGTAAGTTCATAGTAACCTGGGACACGGGCACTCCTGTCCATTGTTCCCACTTAAAGAACTCCAGCATTAAAGCTGCGTACCACAGACACTACACAAGGGACAGCTACCCAAAAAGCTCCAAAAAAAGTGCGGTTCCTTGTTGACCAACAGTAAAGTGATTCAACAAAGTTGTGGTGGCCACGGCTAATTTCTATGTGGAAGGAGATGCTGAAAAGCCATATGTTGCTTGGAAACTGGGAGGACATTAGTCTAAAATCACCACTAGCAATGCAAAATAGATTCTAGTACATCTTGTCACAAAATTAGCCATATTATTTGTTCCACCTGGTCTCAAGCTCCAGACTAGCTGCTGTTCATGTTCAGTCTGGCAAGAATCTCCAGCAGTAGAGTGCCTGCTAAAGGGGCCAAAAAAGGCCATTATGATCTCAGAGTATGTGATCACTGCTGTGTGAAAATCCTAGTCCATACATTCATCATCTGCTTCTCAAAAAAAAAAAAATTAGTGTATGAGACTGAAATGCACAGATATCTGATTGAAATTGTTGTTTTACCCTCTCATCCATTTCCCAATACAGTTTACCACGTCTGTACAAACATTTGTACTGTCCCACTGTGTAGGTGGTTGGGGATTTAGGTAAGCAGCTGGAGGCAAGGGATGCTCTCTGTGACAGTCCTGTCTTAAATGTGTATGAGAACATAGCCTCAGAGGGTGAACCCAGCAGTAAAGTATCCTTCCCTTCTTTTCTGTTGAATATTATGTAAGGAATTGAATACTATGGAAGGATTTCTCTCATCCGTAATTCACAATTTTGTATGAGTACAAGTTAATCTAATCTTAACTAGGAATCCTTTTCAAAGCTTTATACCAATTTTAAATGAGTTCCTAGGATCTTGAGTGCAGGATTTATAATCTTTATTGATAGAAAACATGAAATGAGCTTTTAGAAAGTAATAGTATTTAACTTCTTTTGTTTTCTTTATTTTCATGTCTTAGAGATGATATTTTCAAGGTCTTCTCTATAACCAACAAGATTAAATGTCTGCTTTAAGCAAGACACACTTCAGATTTTGTCACAAAGATATGATTTCAAGAGCTTTAAGAGACACACAGAGAGAATACAATGATTCTCATTAAGAAGAAGATTGTGAAAGTTAGGTTTTGTGTGTTTTGTCAAGCTTCCAACAGAGACAAGCTGATTCTAACCCATGATAGGAGAAGTGCAGATGTGCACACAGTGAGCTCTTGCTTCCTTACAATACCTGCTCAAGACTTGGGCAGGTTTCCAGGTCCTGATGTTTACTGAGAACTCCATCCCTGTGCTTTTGGGGCAATGCAGAAGAGTGTCAAACAAAAGGAGGCAAGAGAGTTAAGGTGTTACCTGAGGGCATGCAAGCACTACCAAGCGATGTGGAGATAACAGCCAGCCCATGCAGAAACACAGCCCATGCACATGCTTTGCCCATCTCCCCGAGCACATAATCACTGCCCACCTGGGAAGGACAGCAGATCTCTGAAAGGCTCCTTGTGAGCTGCATGTGCCCAAAAGGTATGGATATGGCAAGTCTCTTTCACCAAACCCTTTAGAATATAACTTTTACAATGAAAATGTTTTACTTTTCAGTTACCTAGAAACAGCTGTCTGGAGATCACAAAACTTTGTATTATGCTCTAATTAGACATATTTCACAACATCCCCATGACTGAAATCACTAATTACAGCAGTTTGTTGAAATTAAGGAAAGTATAGTCATGGTTGGTAGTGACTATGATATTATTGCAATCTTGTGTTACTACACTTGAGGCTATGATTGTGTCAAATCTCAGAAGCCAAGAGGGTTGGGTCTGGCTGACATATGAATAGAGAATGAAGAACTGAACTCTGCATTTGCAATTTCTTAATAAGTTGTGTGCTCATAAATCACAAGTCATATTAATTTTCTAGGGAATAAATATTCTGGAGCTTTGGTGTCCGGAAACGCCCTTGAGATTGATAGGTTGTGTTGTGCCACAGTGATAAAACCTATGTCCTGGCCTGATCGGCTGTAGTCATATAAAAATTCTGTATTTTTATGAGACTGATAATTTTGCAAGACAAGTATATTGGTCATGGCAGCATGGGAAAATCCCAAGTCAGAAACTTGCATTTGCCTTGCATCTTCTCGTTAGAAATGTAAAAGTAACTTTTTTTGTCTTGCATTTTAATACATTCGTGAAGCATTAGCGACATCAATGATGAAGTGTTTCCATTGTAGAGCTGCGTGGACCTCAGCAAAGAAAGAAGTCTCCTTACACACGTAGACTATAAAGTTCTGTTACAACAAGTAATCCATTAATTAATGTGAGGGGTAATCCACTAACTAACTAATGCAAGGTAACAATGTTCTGTCAATGTAGTTTTAGGTTTTGTTGGGTTTAGATTAATTAAATGGTATTTTAGCTTTTAACAAAAAGGTATCAACTGTTGCTTTTTATTCCTTTTATTAATTTTTTTTTTAAAATGGATGCACAGAGAGAGAAGAACCTGGTCCCAAAATACTGCAGAACTCTGCTAATCTGTATGAAAAATACAAGTGTCTGGGAGGACTGTTAGACTTCCAGAAAGTGAGTCAGAAGAGGTGAGGGTGTATCAGACTCTGCACTCGCAAACTGTCTCAAACTGTCCTAGCTGGACACACCATAGGAAGAGCTGGTGCACAAAGGATTCAATGAAGGTCAGTCAGCCAGTGCCCAAGAAACCCAGAAAAATGGCTCATAGAGCAAATGCACTTTTTAACTGACATGTAAAACTGTACCTGGTGGTGTTGAGGGTAGCTGTTGACATGAATTGTAGCTCTAAAAGCTCAGAGCAGGCTTCACAACTGCCAGGGTGTTGTGTTTCACAGTACAGCTGACACCAAAAAGGGTGTCAGTCACCCCTCTTCCTTAGCAACCATTTCTGAGAAATTGGTTTCACTTCCTCCTTTCTGCTGTCCTTGGGGCCCTGAGCTGGACAAGTCTTTCAGCCTGCTCAACTGGCCGAGCACTTCTCCGCTGCATTTCCTGGGTTCTCCTCTCGTCAGTTCCTACAGCAGGAATGTCATCCTTTGTTTAACACAAAATGTCTCTGAAGTTTTGTTAGTAGATATGTACTGGCTGAAGGTGGCCAGGTGCTACCTGCAGCAGGGAGCTGCAGAAGTGGTTTCTCTGAGGAAACAGGGCTGTCCCATGCTGGACACAGCCACTTCCAAACAGCTCCAACAGACCCACCGTGGGCATGGCTGAGCTCCACCAGTGGCACATCTGGGCAAACATATTCAAGGAAGGGCAAAACCACTATGTACCAGTGACAGAGAGAGGAGTGAGGGGAAAAAAAGTGAGGACTACTGGTGTGAACAGCGAGGTCAAAAAAGAAGGAGGGGATGGAGGTGCCGCAGATGCTGGAGCAAGGATTTCCCTGTAGCCCATGGAAAGGACCACAGTGGTGCAAATATCCACAGCGCAGCCCATGAAGGACCCACAACCGAGCTGGTGGATATTTTCTGAAGGAACTGAACAAAGCATCAGAGACAATTTTGAAGTCTTTTGCCTTAACTGCAGGAATCAAATCTGTAAAGTCTTGGGGAAAGTGTCTTTGCACGGTCAGACAGTCTGATAAAAAAATGTCTAGGTTTTCCAACCAAACAAAACCAAGCCAAAGGACAAACTCACAAACCACAACCCTACATAGGAAGCCCGACTATTTGCAAAGGGACGCACAAAGCAGCAGGACGCTGGGGGTTCTCATGCTGCCACTTGCTACTGCTGCTCTGAAACACTTGCAAGAAGCCAGGGAAGCCGGGTCTTTTGGGGCAGCCCTTTCAGCAGGGCGGACACGGCGTTGTCACGCGTCCAGAGGGAACCGCGCCGATGCACCCACAGAAAATGACGTGATGAAAGATTAGTCGATTTGTATTTGCACGCCGCACCGGGCGCTTTGTTTCCGACTTCTACAGCTGAACCCGCACACGGCTCCTTGCGGGACTCAGGTTTCACTCCGGCAGAGCGGCGGGTTCACGAGCAGTCGCCGCCTCCTCCGACCCGCTCCCGCGTGACGGGCGTGGGGAACACTCGCCGGGGCGAGGGAGCCATGGCCATCACCGACAACCCGCACTTTCCCACTTCCCCCGGCCCCCTCAGCCCCATGGGTGCACTGCCTCGGGCGGCGCCTCTCCCGCTGTCGGGCACCGCCCCGTCAGGGAGCCTCCGCGGGCCGGCGGCGATGGCCGGAGCGGGACGGGGCGGGGAAGGGGAAGGAGGGGGGAAATGTCGCGGTCGCTACGAGAGACGGAGGAAAACCGGAAGCCGGGGGGGCGGGGCGGCGCTTCCCCGCCCCCAGCCTCTCCCCGCCGGGCGGCGGCGCCGGCAGCAGCAGCGCCATGGGGTGTTTCTTCTCCCGCCGCAGGAAGCCGGCCCAGGGCGACCAGCAGCAAGCGGGTGCCGGGCAGGACGCGGCGGCCGGCGAGGGGAAGGCGCCGCAGTATAGCTGGGACCAGCGAGCCAAGGTACCGCCGCGGCGGCTGCCCCCGGCCGCGGGCTGGGGCTGGGGCTGGGGCTGGGGCTGGGGCTGGGGCTGGGGCTAGGGCTGGGCGTTATCGGCTCTCTCTGCGGGCAGCGCCTCGCCCTCTCCTGCTGCCCAGGGTTTGTGGGGCCCCGCTCGGCACGAGGGTGCTCCGGCAGGGAGCTCGCCTTTCCCGGTCCCGCTGGTACGGTTCGGTCGCGCAGTTCAGTGCGTTTATTTGAACAATAAAAAAGTGTTTAGCCTAAGGATTTTAGCGGGCAGTGTCAAATTGTGCAAGCGGAGAGGGCGGCGCGCTGGATCCCGCGGCTGCCGACGGTGCGATCATCGGTCCCGGTGCGGGGCTGCTCCGGAGGGGGCTGGCGCTGCCTCCCGGTGGGATAGCGCGCTGTGGGCGGGCAGCGTGGCTATGACAGTCCCCACGGGTGGCGAGAGTGTGTCTGCCTGCCTTCAGGATTCCTGGTACAGCGCGGAGTCCTCTGAGTCCGTGCTTCACCCGAGCAAACCGGGATTAATGGCTGGGGAGCTGCGTGTGCCTGGGCGAGCTGGAGCCCCCGCACCTGGCGTTGCAGTGGACGGATAAAACTCGTACCTTGTGTCCTGACTGTCAATATTGGTTCTTCCTGCTTGGGTGTTTGCGCTGTTGGGGTCCTTTTGTTTTGGTTTGGTTTTTTTTTCAAGCTAGAGGAAGGAACTAGTTTATCAGTCCCTAAAATGATAGATGGAGACAAATCCTTCCCCCATGCTGTTTCCCGAGCTGCTGAAGTCAATCGTGAAGACTCAAGTAGGAAAGCATTTAAATGCTGGCTTAAATGTATTTCTTCCTAGCCTCATTTCAAGTTTCACTTCCTAAACGTATCATGACATCATAGCCCTGCTAGGCCCTCCCTCCGCTCCTTTCCAGCTGCCTTCAGGTGGGGGAAGCAGAAACTGGGGCAGGCGATAAACTTAATTGATGTGGTTTCAACAAACAAAATCTCCAAGCCCTTAGGTCGTATTTTACAAGTATGGAAAAGAAAATGTGTGAACTGATTTGAATGTTCATCTTATTTGTTTTTTAAACTTGGCCGGGTGCTCTAGGGTGTCCCTTAAGTCTTCCAAGTAGATTAAGACAAGCTCAGATGGAGATGACCTAGAGAGCGTGCACGTGGCCTGGAGGAATCGGTTCCTTGAGGATAAAGATGAGCAATCTGTGTTGGGCTTGTTGCTTTGACTGGATAGTAGATACTTACAGAGCAGAGAGAGAAGGGGAGGATAGCAGCCTGTCACTTATATGGAGACTATTCTCACAGGGAGAGGGGCTGTACTGAAGCCATATTTTAGAGTGGCAGAACAAATTTTAGTCTGCCTAGAAGTAAATTACTAAATCAGCCTTTGGAATAGTATTTTTTAATTTTAGAGCAAACTCACCAGCTAAAGCTCACCACGTGTGAGAATTTTTACCCAATCTACATATACAGTCCTAACTTTGAAAACTAAAAGAAGGAACGTTGGGATTTTGAAAGAATTCTTTCACAGAATAGCCGGCCTTGTTGCTAAGATGATTGTTGTTAACTTGTTAGAAGTAGGCTCAAGGTAACAGATGAGACTGTTACAGCACTCAACAATCTATGCAGTAAAAAGAAGCATGTCATGTATTGCACATAAAACTTCCTCCTTTTCTATAAAAGACTTAGAAACCAGAAGAATCAGTGAGTTTGGGCTGTGCTAGTGAACTGCATAAACCATCAAATTAGCTGCTTAATATTGTACTGTACAGCCTAAGAATGGCTATGTAATGTTGAAGTCCACTTCTCTTGCTCTTTGCAGCCTTATGTTTCATTGGGCTTTTTGGGTGTAAGCTTAATACATTAAACCTCATCTTAGGTAAAGGAATACTGAGCTCTTGCTGTGCTAAACTTGTTGATCCTAGTTTGTATGAAGTGATACTATGTCAGTGTTAATGCAGTACCTTATCCTGTTGTCTATTGCTTTCTCATTTCTGATGCATCACCTATACTGATTTATTTCACAGTTTGTATTTGTACACAAAAAATTGAAGTCAGTTGGAAAAGTGCATTGAATTGTATTCTAAACCCTGAAAACCTCAACTCTGTCAACAGATGTGCTAAGTGGTCTTTTGATTTTAATTTCCACCATTTGGGTTGGGGATGTGTTTCTAATTTTAGGCTCTGCTACTCAGAGATTAGCTGAGAATTAACACATTGCGGCTGTGATTATATAGTGCAGTTTTGCAAGCAGGTTTGGCAATTGTCTGTAGTTCTTGTAAACTATGCTCCGTATGTTCCTACAAGTGGATATGTCTTGCTGCTCAGACACTCCAGCTGTCTTCCTGTAAACTAATGCCATGCTGACATGGCAGAAAAATGTAGGCACACTTGTGTGCATGTTTGTGTGATTACGGTTGTGTAGAGGGGTGACGGAACCTGAGGGTTCCTCCAATGAAACTA
Source organism: Amblyornis subalaris (assembly GCA_018881555.1). Lineage (NCBI taxonomy): Eukaryota > Metazoa > Chordata > Aves > Passeriformes > Ptilonorhynchidae > Amblyornis > Amblyornis subalaris. The sequence goes on from JACAXG010000033.1 coordinate 4,755,125, forward strand.
TTTCTTCTGCTTCTGAAGGACATCATTGCTAGTTGAGTCTGTTATAATCATGATCTGATGGCAAAAGATGATTAGTATTGATACTGTCTGCTAGTGTAGCCCTAGACAAAGACTAATATCCCAATGACCATGTAACTCTTCTGTAATAGTCCCAGGAAAGGACTATGTGGTAGAAAATTCTAAATAGAAAATATTGTAAGATGCTGATAGTTGAATTGAAATTAAGGAAAGTATATGAATTTGAGGGGCCTTTTCAGGTTTCTGTGACTTTATTAAGTGGGAACGGGAATTTTAAGGTATGCAAAATTTAATCAAATTTAGATTGCATTGTAAATCTGCTGGAATCTGTAATGCTTAGTTCAGAGAACTGTGTGAAGATTACTTATGGTGCAGTAGAAGAATCAAAGAATCAGCTTATCTTGAAAACAGAAGGGAAAAGGATGAGTATTCAGTTCCATGCTGCCCTGGGATTCTTAGTCCATGAGAATAAGTAGGGCACAGTTCATTCCAGACTGTTATTGCTGCATTGAATCCTGAGGACTTACTATGTCTCTTGATGTCTTTGGACTGTCATGAAAGTCCCCTTCTGACCAAGTGTGGGAGAGGAACTTGRGGGTGCTCAGCCCTTCTCAGCCTTCTTCAGCTGGGTTTCCACCTGGATTGTTTTCCTTTCCTACTGTATGACTAATAGCAGTAACTAAATATGGGTATGTACAGACAGGAACTGGGGTTTTGTCTTGTGATGGCAGATACACTCATGACCTTCTCCACAGAAGAAACACAAATAGCTGCGTTGTCTTTTTTGCTGTTGTTGCATGTTCAAAGAAGTATGATTAGATTAATTATGATCACAGTGGCATTTAGAGTTTAGAGGAATTTTCCTTCCCAGATGATTTTTTTTTTTACTTTGATAAGGAACAAGTAAAGTTTTGTTTTATGTCAACAGACTCGCAACCTAACTGGTTTAGTTGATAGGAAACACGCAGCTATCATTGTTATCATGCTGTGATGGCTGTATTCAAATAGTTAAAAAAAACCTCAAGAGGTTTAGCTTTCTGCCTAAGTCATAGATAGTATTTTGTTAGTTACTGTACATCTGAGGATTCTTCATGAATGGTCTGAGCTGACTTGTGCATCTTGAGCTGTCTGGATCTTGTTTAGGTAACAATTTTGTATTTTATTTTGGAATATTAATAAAATAACTTTTTTTTTCTCTAAGCAAGAAATATTTTGTCTTTAAATCCAATGCATCTCGCTCATGCTTCCTGGTGCAACCAGAAGAACTGCTGCTGTATTTCTCAAAATGTAGTTGATCAACTGAGAAACAGTCAGAAGGTTGATATTAAACGATATTGCCAGTTAGGTCAAATACAGGCATGTAGTAGCTTCTTTTTTTCTTTCGCTTCTTCTATGCAGTATTTGGCAGTGGTTTGCTGCTCAGAAAAGTATGCAAATGACTGTTTTATGCTGCTGTGAGCATTAGGGAAAGTGGGAAGATTACCAAGAATGGAATGAAATGTACATTAAGGCTCTTGTATTGGCCACTTTTAAAGTCAGGGTGTGCAGGAGATGCTCCAAGATGAAAAACTGTTTGCTAGTGATTGGAACCTGCACTACTCTTTCCACCTTTTCTTGTGCAAGAATCTTGAAATCTGCCAATGGGTGAGTAACTTCAACAAGCAGTCTCCAGAGGATGTTGCAACTCACTACTTAAGGGCACCAAACCCATGCAAGTATGAATATGCAGAAGTGTCTAGGCCTGGGAATGCACTTTTCTATCTTATTTCCCTTCTCTTAATTCCCCTGATGACAAAAATAGCACTTAAAGCTTCTTAAGTTGGTGTGCCTACCCTATAGCTGCAGCTTTTAATGTCACTGGGTTAGCAGCCAACTCTTGTATGTCATCAACTGTGTGTAAGTTCGTAGCTGAACTGCCATCTGTGGTGACTTAGAGAGATAAGGAAGATTTTTTGAGAATTATATTTAAAAGAGAAGACCTTAGTGTAAGTGGCTTGGAAATACTTTACAGGCTGTTGTTTGCTCAGCAGCCTAGACACAGGTAACTAGGGGGGAACTGTAACCTGTTAAGAACAGCAGTACCTTCTGATATTTGTGGTGGTATATTGTTGACTGAAACTCCTTTCCTGATGGACCCTGTGAAAAAGTCTTGCTAAGACATGAACTCATACCAGAAAGAGTTCAAAATATTGGGATCCTTGGTGATTCTAGGCACAGTCACCACTAAAAACTGTGACGGTGTAGTACTACTGAGTCTTCTCCCAAAGGGGTGCTGCCCAGTCTTGGTGCCAGTAAACTGGATAATGGTGGCTGAAGAGACGTGTACGTCCTGTGCAGCTTTCACATCTGGCCTCTGACCTTTTTGCAAGACAAGTGTTTGCAGGAAGGAAAGCTGCTTAATACACCTTGCGCTTGTTGCAACAGGATGCCCTAGAGCTGTAGGCAACTATGACAAACTCTTGTTTGGCCTCACTTCTCTCCTTTTTTTTCGTTCTTTAAAATCCTTGCTCCATACGATTTCTCCTCTAGTCCTTTATAACAGACTTCTCACCTTTGTAATTGCTGATAACCAAAGATGAGACTTCTGTACCTGTTTTGAGAGGGAAGAATATTAGCCCTGTAAGCAGGGCTAACTTTTTCACCATCACATCTGGTTATTTTAGGTCATTGTATGGAGTAATTCCTGAACCTGTGTGTAGCCACTTCTGTTAGAAGGTTTCAACTTGTGAGCTGTGCCCATATCTATTAATGTATGACTCTTATCTACTCCAAAAGCTCTTTAAATTCAGCTGAAAATATTAGAAGTTATCTCTAGGAATACTGTCATCTTTTGACCTTATATCAGCCTGAGGAAGAAAAGACATTTAAAAATCTGTTAAGGGCTGGAGAGTAAAGCATCTGTTTGGGAAAGATGGGTGGATTTAGACAAAGTCTTTTGAAACTTTATCCAAATGCAAAGGACAAATAGATGAGTTATCAAATAATTGAGTTTTGCTGACCTGCCACATGCTTAAGATTTTATAGCCAGTGGTGCACCAGATGAATGGGCGGAGAAATGCACATAGCCCTGGTTATGGTTGTATGAGACTGCAGATGTTGCTTTCTTCCGTTTCTTTTGGCTTTCCTAGCCTGCTTTTTTTGCTATGTTGCCAAGGCAGAGCTTAAGAAGCAGTTAGTGTTGACTGTCAGGGGAAGGAAGGTGGTTGCAGTGATTTAATATTAACCTGCTGATGATACCTGAAGACTTCAGAGATGGTGAACATGAACCAAGAAGGCCAATGGCATCCTGGCTTGTATCAAAAATAGCGTGGCCAGCAGGACTAGGGCCATGACCTGTACTCAGCACTGGTGAGGCTGCACCTCGAATCCTGTGTTCAGTTCTGGGTCCCTCACTTCAAGAAAGACATTGAGGTGCTGGARTGTGTCCAGAGAAGGGCAACAGAGCTGGTGAAGGGTCTGAAGCACAAGTCTAATGAGGAGCAGCTGAGGGAGTTGGGGTTGTTTAGTCTGAAGAAAAGAAGGCTCAGAGTGGACCTTATTATTCTCTACAACCACCTGAAAGGAGGATGTAGCACGGTCGGGGTTGGTCTCTTCTCCCAAGTAGCCAGTGATAGGACAAGAGGAAAAGGCCTCAAGTTGCTCCAGGGAAGGCTTAAAACTAATATTAGGAAAAATTTCTTCATAGAAAGAGTTGTCAAGCTCTGGAACAGGCATCCCAGGAAAGTGATTGAGTCACCATCCCTAGAGGTATTTAAAAGTTGTATAGGTTTGGCATTTGGGGACATGGTTTAGTGGTGGACTTGGCAGTGTTAGGTTAATGGTTGCACTTGATGGACTTAGAGGTCTTTTCCAATCTAAACTATTCTATAATCCTATTAGTGTGTTAGGAGCTGTTGGATGCATCCTCAGGATTGTGGTTCTGCCTTCATGCCCCTTTCTCTGGCATGTTTCTTTTAACAGGGGAAGTGAAATATTCGCATCTGCTATAGTCTCTTAGGTTACCCCTCCTGTCAGGGGCACTAACCCAGTGAGGGGAGAGAGTATTATATCTAGTTCATCCAGTCCCTCCAGTCTGTACTGCAGTGTTAGTCAATGAATATTCTTGGCCTTTAAAAGGATAACTGCAAAGCAAAATTAAAGGAAATGGGCAAACTCCCTAGCAGGTTGACAAACTGAGAAGTAAAAGTTGTGTCAAGGCAGAACTCCTAGTTCATGTCTGGGAAATAAAAAGGAGCTTCTGAATCTGATAATAAGCTGAATTTTTATCTTTTACTTGACTACCGTTCTGATTCAGGAACTCTCATTTGAAACTGTCTATAAGCTGTGAGTTTGCTGACTAACCAGTGTTTTTCACATAGGCCTAGATAAACTTGCAAAGTGAAGGTGAAGTTTCACACATCCCTGCAAAGGCCACTGTGTAGAATGCCCTAGTGCTGCTTCAGAGGCTTTGTAGAGCAGAGCAATTCAGAAGGATGTGCTTAGGTTCCAAGTTTCAAAAAAGCTGTAAGTTCCGGAAAAAACGAACTTCTCCTTCCTAAGAGAAATAACTGTTCCTCCGTGCTGTGTTTTGAAGGCAGTAAGTCTGTCTCCCAGGGTTATTTAAAAAAAACCAACCCTACAACATACAGATATGCACAAACATACTAAAATGTTCTAGGAGATGCCTGGGAAGAAAATGTCCAAATGCAATTTTAATTCTCTCAAGTATGAGGGAATATGAGTGTCAATATCTTATATACGAATCAAATATGTAACATTACATGAGACTGAAGACCTTGGAGGGTTTAAATCCAAAGCATGCTGTGCGACTGAGTTTCCGTGCAGCGTCCCTTAAATCTTTTGACTCTCCCAGTTTTATTTGTAACTCTTCCAACTAACTTTCCTGGATGTGTACTTGTCGTATTAAATATGACTGAGGAGAGAATTTTAGGAAGCCGTCTTCACTGTCTCAACTTGCATTTTATTTGGAAGATTCATCAACTGCAAACCTCCTTTCCTGTCTGAAGGTCAGATATGTTGCATTGAATGAAGTACATTTTATCATTTGGTAGAGATTTTTAGCTTTCTTTAGCTGTTCCGGTCAAAAGCTACCTAGGCTGAACTGGTTTAGTGAATGTCTGGCACTAGCCCATCCTGGTTTATGCCTTTTGCTGGTCTCTAAATATCATGTGAATGCTTGACGTGCAGGGGAGGAGAAGTTTCTTAGCAATTGGGCTACACAGAAACTGTTGAAATGCATGATAACTGATTATGGTGCAGCAAACTTTAGGGGCCTCAGGCTGATAATCAAATAGCAGATCAAATAGCAGATTTGTGAAGTGGTATTGGGTTAGGCTTGTTCAGGTACTTGTATACTTCTACATGCTATTTTAATGAGCTTTCACAAGAGGGCAGAGTAGAATTTGCTCCAGGAATTGTAGTTGACTTGAGACTTAACTTATATCTAGAAATAAGCCAGCTCAGATTCCTTTGGTGTTAGGACAGCATGGGCTGTATTATTTATGCTTTCCACCTGTATTGCATACCATCCTGGCTGCTGCGTGGCTCTTGAGTTGCTGCTCCCTAAAGGAGAGTCCCAGGGAAAGCCACAGCCTCTCTCAAGTGTCCTTCCCCAGTGACAGGGATGCTGGAGCGTGGAGGAGGTCTGTGAACATGCCCCCTGTACCACCACTGCCAGTTTTTGCTTCTTGGACATAGCTAAAACAGTCTTGTCGCTGTTGTTAGCACAAAAATCTTGTCATTGTGAACACAAGGTAATGCTGTGATGCAGGTAAGTGAGCTTTCTGTAGTTTGCAAACATAATAAAGAAGATACTGCTTGACAGCAGCAAGATTTCCTTGCAATGTGTTGAGGTGTGGTAAAATATGACCAAGAAAGCTACTCGAAAAGGAAATACTGTGTATCTGTGGTTTTATCAATCTCTAAGTATGTTGGGCAATTTATTTGTTACAGTTACAACTCTAACACCCGAAACCATCATCGTTGTTGTAACAGTTTGGAACCCACTGATAAAACTAGCTCCCCTTGCCCCCTTTCTTTATTAAAGGACAAACTGAGTTGTTGTTTTTTTCCCCTGGAGCATCTCAGAAGTGTAGTTCCACTTTTTTGTTATACTTCAGTACTGTGCATTTCAGTAGTTTAGCTAAAAGAGCTGCTTCTGATCTTTCATCATTCATTGAAGACTCTTCTGGCAGTTTATCCTGTACAGTTCAGTGGTGCTTCAGTCAATGCTAATCAATTAGCATTTAGCATTATAATATTCTCTGTATCTGAAGATTTTAACCTTCTTTTGCTTTTTTCTTCCTCCTTCAGATTGACCCCAAAGATTACACTTTTTCCGGACTTAAAGATGAAACCGTGGGTCGACTGCCTGGAAAAGTAGCAGGGCAACAATTTGTCATTCAGGACTGCGAGAACTGTAGGATCTACATATTTGACCATTCTGCTACAATCACTGTTGATGACTGTGTAAATTGCCAAATCTTTTTAGGACCAATAAAAGGCAGCGTGTTTTTCCGTGACTGCAAAGATTGTAAATGTGTAGTTGCCTGCCAACAGTTTCGCACTCGGGACTGCAGAAAGCTGGAGGTGTTCTTGTGCTGTGCCACCCAGCCCATTATTGAGTCCTCCACAGGTATGAAGTTTGGATGTTTCCAGTACTATTATCCTGAGCTTGCTTTACAGTTTAAAGATGCTGGTCTGAGTATCTTCAATAACACATGGAGCAACATCCATGACTTTACCCCTGTGTCTGGAGAAAATAATTGGGGCCTTTTGCCTGAAACTGCTGTAGTCCAAGATTATGTTCCTCTGCCCAGCTCTGAGGAGCTGAAAGCCGTCAGGATTTCTACTGATGCTACAAAGAGCATAATACCAATAACTCGGGGGCGGAGGCAGAAGAGCAGTGATGAATCGTGTTTGGCCGTGTTTTTTGCTGGTGACTACACAACTGCAAATGCCAGGAAGTTAATCGATGAGGTAAGCAACCTTTGTCTTCATTCAGGTTTTTCAATTCCTAATTAAGTTTTCCTTTGGACAGCCTCTGATGCTCCCTGAAGGGGGAATATAGAGGCTCTGGTTGTCTACTGACCATACTGATCAACTTCACTGTTTAAAACCTTTAAGCAAGATAAGAGACTGAATTCTCATTTGATCAGTCAGTTGCTTTACAGCTGACATCCTATGAGTGGCACATCTATCCTCTGATAGTCCTGGTTTACTTTTCCATCACGGCACAGCAAAGCGATGCTCTGAAGAAAACGTGTCGTTGATTCAATGAACTTGGTCAAATGTAGAGTAAGTGATTGACAGTGCTTGTGAAAGGGATGTAGCCAATTAACTTGTTAGCTTATTGCTCCGGAAGTCACAGCTAACAAAAGTCTGTCCTGAAAGTTTTCCAGTACTAACAGAGTCTAAAAAAAAATAATGTGTTAAAATGTATACCCTGTGTCATCCAGTGTTGGAATTTTTTTTCTGAAGGAGGCAGTGGGTGTTTGTCATGGCTGGTCAGCTGTCTTGAATGGCTTAAATAGCTGGTGTGGTCATTTTTGCTTTTTTTTTTTTTTTTGCTTTTTGCCTCTTGTGAGGCAGCAGCTTCCAAGCTTGGCTGAGTTTGTACTTTCCTGGGGCTAAAACCTGGTAGTGGCTGGCTGCTTTCAGCACCCTGAAGGGCTAGGGATGTCACAGAGCAAAGCCAGTAACCATGGGCTACAGCATCCGAGAGAAGTATCTGCAAAAGCTGCTCATTAGAGTGTCGTATGATCAACTAAACAACTGGTGGAGCTATTCCCCTTGGGTTTTTATCTGCAAGAAAAGAAAGCTGTAGGGTGTTTCCTTGCCTCCCTGTTGCCCAGCTGGACTTTTAAGGAACTGAGCTACTGACAGTTACCTGGGTGAAGGGAGATAATGATACTTCCAGGTTATTTTTTTACTGAAGAAGGAATAGCTACAGTAAAGAGGGTAATACATGTATTCTCCTGTGTTAGTAATTATTTAGAAATTAGAGTTAAGAAGATGCTAAAAGACTAGATAGTGACTTTCTGTGGAAATCTAACTGCTCTATAGATGAATGGATGTTTTGAAAGTAAAAATGTATTTTCTCCTTTTCCATGTGCTTTTAGTTTCATGTTAGATTTGGAGTAAAAATGTGAGGGGGTGTGGGATGTGTACATGTGTTTTCAAAAGTTTGTAACTATTGTTCCAAAATGGAAAACTTAAGATGTGGATAGATGAGGGTTTGAGCTAATGCTTGACTGAACTATTGCAGACTAAAGAGAACTAACTGCTTGTCTCCAGGTGCTGAATGCCCTTAACTCCCATTAGTTTCTGCTTGTGAGGGATTGTGGGGAAAAAACACATAACCCTGGGCCAGAATATAAAACAAAAACATTCACATTTATTCCTCTAGGTGCACTAGGGCAGAGGAGAAAATCTGGATGAATGGAATGAAAATAAACAGAAATGCAGAAAAAGCAAATGGTCTCTGAAGAGAGCAAAAAGGGTCCCTTTGCTCTGTGACTTAATGTGTATGGGAAAAATGGGTCTATTACAGTCTAATCTGGATACTCAAGATGAACTCTGCCTTAGAAGCATTTTTAACATGAATTCTTTCTCTGTTAACAGATGACTGGTAAAGGCTTTCAGCTGGTACAGACTAAAGAAGTCTTAATGAAGGCAGAGGATGCTCACAGAGTGTTCCAGCAGCGTGCATCAGAATTCGTTCCGCTGCTAGAAAAAGGTGAGTTTGTGTTTTCTTTCTCCTCTTGATACAGAAATCCGTCACTAGAGAGTTCTGGAGAAGAAAGAGGAATGAAGGAGAAATTTGTGTTTCAAGGGCATGCTGTAAAACCTGTTGAGAAGAGTTTTGGAAGCCTCAATGAGGCCCTAAGCCAGCCAAAACTCCTGAAGGTGTCAGAAATGAGTCATTTCACATGTATTTTGTGTCTCTGCTCCCCCTCTAGTGGTCCAACTGCATAGCTCGGGAGCAGTGGCACGTGCAGATGTGCCTGGAGTGGTCAAAAGAAGCTCATGCTTTTAGATGATTTCTAACTTGTCACTAATGCGAGATGTTCAGAGTTTCTGTATAAATACTTAGGCAAATAAGTATAGATGTGCATTAAGCAGATAAGTGTTTAAAATTCTTGTATATAACTGGTGTACTGTAAGAGTATTTCAAAAGCCTTTCTATTGATATGACAGCAATTGGGTTTTGTCTCTTCTTGCAGAAGTACTGACATCTTGTTATCTGTTACATGCTAAAGCTCAATACATGCTCCCAAACTTGGTAGCAACATGCAGGTTTTTTCATGGTGACATGAGAAGTCTGTTACGTTCATTGCAAGAATAGGACAAAAGTCATTGCACTTATGATAATCTAGTTTATGGGCTATATTGCAGTCATATGGGAAGAAATACCATGTTCAGAATGAAAGTAGAGAAAGGGGATCTGCAAATAGTGGGTGAGAACAAGTCTAAAAACCAGGCAAGTCGCTATCTTGGGACTGAGGCAAAAATGCCTGAATGACTCAGTCCCACTCCAGATGTCTGTGAAATGGCTCACTATTTGAGCAGTATAGTCTGACTCACTTCCATGATGCCTTGCACTCCTTAGCATTTTTGTGCTATTGCTGCCTTTCAAGAAGGAAAACTGGAATTCTGCCAAAATCTCTGCAAAAAAAATGAGCATGGAATTGCAGATAACACTGTACTTTTTTCTAACATGTTTAAGTGTTTTTAATTCTTTATCTGCTGTTGTGGGGCTGCTCAAGCAAAAATATAAAATGCTTCTTGCGAGCATTGGGTTGAGAAATCTACTGTTTCAATGCCAAGCTTAAAAGTAGTATTGATTTTAGATGAAACTATTTTCTAGGTCCGGTGGTTGCTTTGGAGTTCAATGGAGATGGTGCTGTGGAAGAATGTCGAAGCACTATAAATGAAGTTTTTAGTGGGACCAAGGTAAGCTGGTCTATTGCTTTACTCACAGAAAATATTACAGAATGTCAGAGCTCTTTCTTGGTCAAGATACAGTGTTGATATACTACACAATCTGTTTAGGTTCATGGGTAGTAAAATCTGAATATCCTTTTGTTGTAGTTTTGGGTTTTTGTACTTAAAACTCAAGTCACTTGTTAGTGACAAAAGAAGTGTCCTAGAAAAGAGAGTACTAAATCCCCATATGCATTGAAGAATAGAAGATTTCCACTTAAAACTGTTATTTCACATAATAATCAAGTTCTATAAAGAAAGAAAAAATTCTGCTTCCAGTCTTGGACTTAGCCACTTAGCTTTGTGGTGTCCTGTCTATTAAACCATGACAAAGATAATGTGATGGGATTTCAACTGTTCCCCATGTTTACTTTTGCTGGGTAGGATACTGCAGAATGCCTTGCTTCAAAGGCTTGTCTTTTTTCTTCTGTTGGCTTGTTTCACTTTAGCTTCCTTACACCACACCTCCTCTTTCCTTGCTGTTCCCATTTCTCTGAAAGGCAATGGATTTGAGAAAGTTTCTCGGAACGATTAGAGCACTCCTGATAACAGGAAAGTGACAAACCCTTTGCTTTCAGGCAGCTGTTCAAAGAAGACTAGAATGTCTTTGAGCCATAGCATCTGTACAGCTCCTTGCTGTCTTTCAGTTCCTTTCAAAAGACTTACTTGGAACTAGGCTGCCCAGTTTCTGAAAAACAGTCATCTTGTAATAAGTCATCTCATTTAATTTTTTGATTGAGGCTGTTGCTTGCATGTTGAGATTGGTGAATAGCCACAATGCTATCTGTTACACTGAACTGTTTGGGTACTGCCTAAGACAATTGTAGCTGATCTGCTGAAAGCTTTCAAAGGGCACTGTACTAGAGCTTGGACTTTCACATACATTGATAAAATCTGAAAAATGCAAATGTAATTGAGGTTATTTAAAAAGAAATAATCATCTGCTGGAGAAGTTTTTTTGAGGGTAATATAGCACAAGGAAGTCTTTCTTACAAACCCTGCCTTTCTGTTAAAGGAAAGTAGTAGTCGAAGGATTTTGTGTATTTATTTTTCCCCTGCTCTCCTGGAGAGAGTTGACTTTACCAATCAAAATGCATATAAATAGACACTAGCTGAAGCTGTGACCCCTGGATAATGAAGTCCTAAACTCCTAATCAGTAGAAGGCAAGGGTTAATGCAGCTAGCATGTGTGCTGGGAAGGGGTGATGGTAACAAACGGTGGGTGCATCAGGTCTGAGAGAATTCTAGGACTGTTCTGTTGCACAGTGGGAACCAACAGAGTTGTGTCTCTCATGAAATGCAAAACTAAAAATAAGCATTACTGATTCCAAATAAGCAAGGACTGCTTTTATTGATGCATAACCATTTTCTTGTTTAACAAAACAGGTTTTTGTATCAGAAAGCAATGCATCAGCATCTCAAGATGTAGACAATTTCTACAACTTTGCTGACATGCAGATGGGAATGTGAAGTTTAGTATGAAGGTGTTCACGTACGGTTTGTCTCAGCACTTGGATGTCACTTGGCTTGAATATCGCAGTAGTTTTGTCATTTAGTTTTGTATTTCTCATATATCCCTTTTATAAAGCTACTGGTGGTTTTAATACCGTATCATCTGAACTGGAGTAAATGGCATAACTCCCCATGTGCATTGTGTTTTAAACTTAAACATAACTCCAAAAACAATTGAGCTTTTCTACTAACTTTTTTACAGTGATTTCTAAACATCTATTGGCACTTGAATGTTTCTTGACAACATCTAATGGTTATAAATATTTCATAAGTGCAATGCTGATCCAAGTTTGATGCAGTAATAATTGTTATCTTTAACACATTGTTTAGAAAGTGTATTTGTGTGAAACTTGCCCTTCAAAACTTTCCCACATGCAAATTTGTCTTCTCTGGGGGTCCAGGAAGGAAGCTGTAGTAATTGACATTTTCTGAAAGCTTAGTCTGAAATGAATTGTCCTGATAGCATGTCACAAAAGAGGTTTGTGACTTCAGCTTACTCTGCTTCAGCATGTTTTTTGAATAAAGCTGTTTGCAGCAGCGTTTATGGTGAGAGTTGACACAACAGCATTCTGGTAAGTGAGCATTCGCCAGGCTTTTCTGCTTTGAAGTGAATTCTGAGCATGAGTGCTCTGCTGAAGCTACTCTAAGGTCCACTCAAGCTCTCTTGGCAATACAGCTGCCTCTGGCATTCCCAAGTCACAAGTGGGATATATATGAGGTTCCTTTGCACTTGGAGCAATAAACCTCTGGCACCATTGTTGTTTGCTGGAAGAGACATACAGTAACCAGTAGTCAGAGAAGAACTTTGATGGCATTAAAAACCCCTTCTTCCTTGCTAGACCCCAGGAGAAGGCTTTTACATTCAGTGCTGAAAATTTGGCTGTAAAGTGCTACACACTGCCATAGAGTTTATTTTGTATTAATCCTAAAAACAGACTGAAGAAATACTACTAGCATTTTGTGAGATGCATTTGAACAGTGTTCAGTAAGAATGCTTATTGCTAAATAGTGCATATTAGAATGCAAATCTGTATGGATATTAAATACATCATTGATTTATTTTTGCATATTACATCCTTACTGGTTTTTCTAGATGAACTTAAAGTTTATGTCCAGGTTTACAATTTACAAGCCCTCTGTAGTACTTGAACTGATTGTGCATCCAGACACAGAAAACCAAATTTCTTAATTAAAACAGTGGCTTGCCAGTTTGCATAGCCTTTACAATTCATTGAATGGATTGAGGCTGTGTTGAGGTGCTAAAGCAATTTCCTCATTATGGTCATCTGTCAAAAGGGAAGATATTGCAAGTCTTAAATGAACATGAGTCTTGACTCATCAGTTTCACAGCTCTGGAACTCCAAAGTGGGTGGCTAAACACACATCTCTAATTTTTTGGAATTAGCACATGAGGGAATCTGTTCTTCTGAAATTCATAATTCTGTAATGCCCAAGAGAGGTTCTGAACTGTCATTTTGTTGCTATTGAGCAAATGCTTGCCATTTCTTTAAGCTAGAGAGTTATGTCCTTAGGACCTCTTGTTACAGTTATGCATAGATTAAATAAGGAAGACTATCTCCTGAATAAACTAAACTATTGGTGCACTAAAGGTAAGAAAAATGCCACTTCTCTGAAATGTTTTTATTTGACAAAGTGAAATAAAATCAAGCCACCACCAGAATCCAACAGATAGTAGACCACTTATTTGCACTTAGCCATCCAGGATTATTTTTTTTTATTATATGTGTGAGGTGAGGCTGTGAAAAGAGCTAAAGATTTTATCTTGCACTCCAAAGCACTAGCACAACTCATTGGTCAACATTTGCAGGAATTAATCTAGACATGTACAGTAAATGTATTCTTTTTGTATGGACAGTACACTGAAATTGTGTAATGTACTTCAGAGCCTTTAATTACTTCAGAGTAATTTATATCAGCAGTGCATATATTGGACTATCTTGGTCTCTAAACTTTTACATATAATATTTCCAAAGTTATACGCTGACCCATGATTATGTGTATGTTTATAGTTTATTTTTTGTATCATCAACCTGCTTTGGAAACAAAGTGCTACGTGGACTTTTGTGACTATTTTTGCTGGAGGACAGGATGATTAATTGAAAATTAATCTAGGCTTGAAATGGTGGAGTAACTTTTCTGTGTGCTGGGAAAGAGCACTATTGCTTTTTTTTTAACATTGATAGTCTGTTTACCAATATCAAGAATTTTTAATAAAAAAACCCCTAAATAATGAAGGAGTTTCTCAACCCAATTATTTATCTTTTGATTTCCATTTCTTGCTAACAGGTGTTAAGAACTTTCTAGACTAAGAGTCTGGAATTCTTTGCATTACAGGATGGTACGTGTTTCTTGTAGTCTTTGTACATTTGTTGTGTAGCTTTTTATGTAATTTGTATTACACTGTGAATGTGATTCATAATAAACATTTGAAATATTTAAACTCTGGATTTTGAAGACTTTTTAAAATTATGGTATATTGAAAAACATAATTACATTATATTAGGTATAAAAACTGATTTCCATGTTTAAACAGGGTCTTGAAATAGATACTCACAGCTAATTGAAAATAAGCATTAACTCTGTAGTCATTCATCCTCTAAAAAAGGTGATTTTTTAACAGCAAAGATTTTTCCTCAACAGAGATTCTGGTGGTTATAGTAGTAAAATTGTAAGTTTAGAAAGCAGGTCCTTTGTTTAGCCCATTTAATATTGAAAACAGGTTAAAACCTCCTGAAAATAGGCAAACATTTAATAAATTTCCAAACTCAGCTTTAAACTGGTCAGAAATGAGACTCTTCCAAATAGAGGCAGTCTAGGATAACTCTCACTAAGCATAAATGTTTGGCAAGAACATAAAGTACTGTATCAATATAAATTTCTTTTGAATATATTGAGTTAAATTGTAAAGCTTTGAAGTATTAAAGCTTTTGGTTTACTCTTAGCTCTTATTGTACAATTTTACAGTTTAAAAACCGTCTTGTTACCCCAGTTGGATTCAAGTTGCCTATAATATTTTTTTTATGTAGTGTCTAAGTCATAGCAAAGCTGGCCTTAAGTGTTTTCACCATTTTTACCAATCACATCCTCAAATACTATCATGAAGAAGTATCTGTGCCCCAGTTGCTAGAAAATCATCCACTTTCTTTTGTCATATCTAATATACATGCATTTTATGCATGACTTTAAAAGTAATCCATGTACCAGGCTGCACTTACATAACTGGGTCAGTTTTTTTCTTTTCAATTCCAAAAAGCAGCCTTAACCTTTTATTGCTTAAGTCATTCCCACTAATACAGGGGAAAAAAAGTTTTTCTGACTTAAGCATGAGTAAAAATGCTGTGGCTGAATATTTTCGTATTTAAATGCTGGCTTCTAAGTATTTAGGCTTTATTCCTACAGAATTCAGCTTTCTGCACAAATTTAAATTAGCATTGATAATAATATCTTCTAGAAGATGTGGATTTCACAGCCTGCTTTCCAAAAATGTAATGCAAGACATGAAATGAATCTTTTGGACCTATTCACAGCCCAGTTGCCTGCCTGAATAGTTCCTAAATAGTTCTAGGAACTATTGCTAGTCTTTTACTAGTTGTTCCTTGTTGACTCATTGACACCTTTGTGCCATTTCTTTTTTGAATTAATGAGTAAACCTTTTGAATCCACAAGGGTGACATAGGTCTTTGGAGGTCTGCAGGAACAGCTCTTCCAAAGCATGTTTAAATCTGATCTAAAACATGTAGATTCTAGTCCAACAGTTTTAAAAGCTATGAATAAGTGCTGATTTTAAGTATTGTCTCTAGCATGCATGGATTTGAGTGGGATTGGTGCAACTGGCTGTAGCACTTCCGTAAGTTGTGTGCTGTAGTACTGCATTTTGCTGCAGTATATGTTGGAAGGCAGCTAGCTCCAGGAGTCCATCCCATTCCCTGGGCATTGATTGCAAAGGTTGCAGTATGAGCTATACTAATTTGCTGAGGACAACAATTTCTGAAAAATAATAATTTGCTGTATTGCCAAACTGGAAGTTTTTCTTAAAGCTACCTTGTCTGAGCTCTGTCTCTCAACACAACCATCTATGTATGGGAAAACTTTGGAAGCATCAAACCTGGTAGAAGCAGGATGTACAGGAGGATTAACTGAATGCCCAGGAGTCACGGAGCATTAACAGTCCAGACATTAATATCTTGGTGTCCAGTTTGATAGAAAAGTGGTTTTGACTGCTTTCATCTCTTCAGAACACCTGATTGCCGTAAGATTGTTGCTGGTAATGTTTGTGGTCACAGAGCCTTCCTGATGCACATGTAGTCATCACTGCTTCTGAGTAAGAGAGAAGAAAAGGAGGGAGAAGTGAGAGAAGCTTTTAAAAAAGCTCTGAAGTTTTCTGACTACATAAAGAAAAATGTGCAACTGCTCATTCCTTTTTTTTTTTTTTTTTTTAAGGAACTAGTGATAATCCCCAGCTATGTACAATTTCATGGCCAGAGTATCTGAGTACTTTCCCAGAATGTATATTAAGCAATGTGACCGGCATCTGTCAAGTACAAGTCATCCTCTTTCCAATTGCTCAAGGCTTTAAAATTGCCAGGGCTGCAAGGGTCTAGGAGATCTTTCAAATACATATGGATTTCACTCATGTGCTTTTGCTAAAATGGCTGCAGAAAGTTTGTCCTTCAAAAAACAGGTAAAGTTGATAGATAGGAAATTACAGTGATGTTAAAAGGCTCTTGAACAGTGTTTAAATGAGTGTCTGATGCTCCCAAACTACAAAGGCTGAAAGCAACGTGCTGTTACAGGTTCTACCCAAATGATGAGGTTAAATTCAGGGCAAAGCACCTCTGCAGTACTGGGAGCTCAAACGACATTGTGTCTAGATGACAGTGGTATGTATCTCTCTGCTTGTCCAACTTCATTTTATCACAAAAATTGCGGTAGTGAAGT
This sequence comes from Amblyornis subalaris, assembly GCA_018881555.1. Taxonomy (NCBI): domain Eukaryota; kingdom Metazoa; phylum Chordata; class Aves; order Passeriformes; family Ptilonorhynchidae; genus Amblyornis; species Amblyornis subalaris. The sequence goes on from JACAXG010000033.1 coordinate 4,771,598, forward strand.
CACAGTTCATGCGAGAGTCATGCGAGAACCCACACTTTAATTTTTAGGAACCTTTTGTCATAGGAAAGAAAACTTGAAAAGCTTGGGTTTGTTTTTGTTTTCTGTTTAAGCCATTAATCTCGTGTATCTCAAAAATATAAATAAGAAAATAAACCTTTTTAGGGATAGGGAAAGGTGGAGTGACCATTGAGTTATGATTTCTGAGCACTGAAGGGAGCAGCAGCCCTACTCCCCCTACTTACATGGATGCTGTCTGCTGTAGGTGAGGTTTCCCCCACGCTGCATGTACAGCACTAGAGAGGCAGCTAACTTTCCAGGTCTTTCAGGCAAGAAACACAGTTTATTTCCTCACTAATACAAGCATAAAATGTATTCTTTGATTATTTTTTTGTTAGGTACTTACTTCCATGAATTTAAGGTACAGAGCTATACTACTAATCGGTTTTGAAAGCTACTGGCAGCCCTCTCCATTCTGTGCTACTGTCTTAGGAAGAGAAAGATAAATCAAAGATCTCCCTAAGCACAAAAGTTTGAATTTGTCAGATCCTGGGAAGTGAGGCTGGCACATTTTGCTCTTAAGAGAGTAAATGGTTCATGATTGTGGAAGTATACTTTTTTTTTTGTCTGAATGTGCTGATCTTTTTATGAGGAAGACCTTCCCTCCCATTTCAGAAGTCCCTCCATAAAAAAAACCAACACTTCAGGGGCCTTTTTTTATAGGGTCCTGGAGATAAAATGGAAGGGCTGTGCTATGACCTGAGGGCATCTTTTGATAGCTGCCCCAACAGGTGTTAAAGGATTGGATTCAGTGTTTAAAGACTATCTTTTGAAGCTCTGAGTGCTCTTTGCTTCTATTTCTACTAGTGAGTGTCAGAAACATTCTTAGTCACGGGGGTTTAAAGACAGCTAGCCATCCTTATTTGAGATTCTGCTTTGCATTTTTTCCACAGAAGAATGAAAGTTTCTCCACGGTGATAATTAACGCTCTCGTTTGCAGGTGCGTGTTTGTGCTTTATGGTAACACTTCAATAATTTTGCTCACTGTGAAAAGAAAATAAAGGAGTTCAGCTTTTCTGTCTCTTGCCAGTAACTGCCACTGCTTGCTCTGTTTCCAAGGACGTTGTATCGAGGTTTCATCAACAGTATCTGGTCTGCTGATGAAGTGAGTTTTATGCAGCAGCTGCGCATTTCAAGAAAAAGTGGTATACCAGGCTTTGGTATCTGTGTATTTCTTTTATCAGTCAACTAAAATTGCTGGCCATGGAGGCTTCTATGTGCAGGCTGGGAATGCCACACAGACTTGGAGGTAACAAGTATGAATTCACCTGCCAGACCTTCCCAATGCTTATTTTCCCCCACTACTCCTCTGTGACATATTTGTCGTCTTTTGCTTCTCTGGCATCTGATCAGTGATAGTGGATGTACTAGAAAAAACCACTTTTTTGTTGTTGTTGTTGAAATTCACTGGAATATGTCTAGGTATTGCAGTTAGAGATGCTTCTTTCGTGACTCAGATCCACGTTAAACTCTATGTAACCCTACTTCTCAAATGTTAAACGCTAGTTCAGTGTAACTTTCTTAATATCCTAATATACCACAGCAGCTTTTGTACAGCTCAGTAATGACTTGGTTCGACTTGGGTATGGTATATGTGTATACATTATTTTACCCTGATCATACCTCTTCTAGTTTCCAGATCATTCCACCCTTGGGAAGACTTCCTGTTTGTGCTACACTTTATCAACATGTTAACATCTGGCTTTGTAAATTCCCTATATTCTCTAGGTGCATAAGAGCATCTGTAGTTCATCCTTTTGACAGCAAATGTGGAAACTGTGTTGCATATGTCTTTAAAAAGAACAAAAGTGTACAATCTGCTTCCTATTTATTCATCTTGCTTCCTATAGAAATACACAGAGAATGTAAAGCATTTATTGAAATTTGTAGCCCCATGGACTTTCTGACATGGGTGTTCCTATGTCATTTATCTTTTGGCTATGAGCCCACCATGTACAGCTGTGGATTTACTATAGAATTAGAGGTTTGGATGTCATCTTCTTCTGACATTTCTAATGCAGGGAGGTGTGGCATTCCAGACATGGGAAATGAAGATAGCTGCTGAACACCTTTCCCAGGCTGGGCTGCATCTGCTCCTGATGAGGTCATTCATATATAAAGTAATCTGGCAGGAAACTTCGCATAGGGATGTTTCCTTCACTGATGGGAATATACATTCTTTATTGTCCTTTAGAATGACAGATACTTTAGACACTATATATATATAGATATATAGTCTACTAAGCAAGTTGCATGGCTGCATCAAAAACAAATTGTTTTGAAATCCTAATTAAAATATTGGTGCTTGAAAATAGCTTTTGTTTAGTTTAACTCAATCAAACTTTAGAAAACAGGTCTTTAGTACATGAACTTGGTTTTATCACTCTGAATTCCCTTCATTTCGGACTTCAAATCTCTTGTCTAAAAATCAGTATTGCCTGCCCTGGTGCCTGGTCCACATGGTTTGATATAGAGGACTCCATAAATGACACTGGTAGGGGGAGCATTTTTGGTGTTTTACTCGATATTGTGGTTTTCTGAAGCACAGAAAACCACAATATCGAGTAAAAGCACTCTCCTGCTCAGAGTGCTTTTCTGGCAGGTTAATGAATAGAAGGCAAATGAGGTGACTGCTGATGTGTGAAGGAAGTCATATGTGTCAGCATTGCTGTTTAGTTGTGGTCTAACTGCATTTGTAGAAAGCTATGCCTCACATTACACTCAGGATTATTAATCAGTTATTCAAAAGAAAAAAGACCTTTTTTTTTTCTTTTTGCAGCAGGTAGTAGATGCATAGAAGTCCTTGCCAGCAGTGACTTACAGTCAGAAGCCTACACTAATTCAGTGAGAGCTGACTTGGACAAGAACTTGGAGAAGTGATCTGTTGAGGGTTACTAAACAGGCACTGCACATCCTGCTTGGGAAATTATTAAGCAGTTGGAGGCTGGTAGAGTACTTGGGGGAAGTATCTTACTGTGGATGCCCACTTGGGCCAGGAGGAAGTCAGTGTGAGGGGCCCGTGATGTGGTAGAGGAGGTGGGAGGCTAGGTTGAGCTAGATGGAGTATTTGGCTGAAACAGTGCCTCCTTTCTTACAATCTGTTTCTCCTCATCTCTCAGCTGCTGTCAGGAAACACTGTAGAAATGCAGCTCAGGCATGCCAAACTATCCCTGCCATGCCTGCTGCTCGTCTCTTCATTCTTTTTCCTTTGTACGCCTTATTATAATCTTGCTGTTTCTCCTCTGTGCCTGGCCTTGAGGGAAGGCCTGTATCCCAGATTTGAGTCCCCAGGTTCCATTTCTTCCTCTGCTGAGTTTCCATAGCCCTTCCATGCCTCAGTTACTGTGTGCATGGAGAAACGGGGCTGCAGCAGCCGAAGGATCATCTCCAGCTAAAACTCTTCACAGCAGTCCTTCTGGCAAGGAAGGCAAAAGGGGTTTCCAGAGTGTTCGACGYAAGTGATACTTGGTAATAGCAGTATGGGAAATGAGTGTGGGTGTGGGGCGTAACAACGGAGGAGGTTTGCTGAATTTTTGCCGTCGTTTCCTCTATTCTGATGCTTCCTACTGTGCTTTCCATCAACTGTTGTTTCAATGTCATGGGCTGAATGATTAACACTGATAGCTGGCTAAAAGCTGCCCTAAGGTAAACTTTATGCTCATTGTTTTACAAATTGTACCACTTATGCAATATGTTTAATGTTGGACTGGACTGAGATGGGTGTGCTGTGCCCTCAGAAGCTGCTGGAAGGTAGGAGGGATGTGGTGAGGTGCCTGGCCATCTCTGTCCCTGCCACCAGCTGCCCAGTCCAAAGCTGAGTCTTGGTAGCCAGTGGCTTTGGGGACACAGACCAGGCATTGCCCCTTGGCTCATCTTCTGAGCTGGCACTTCAACAGGAAAAGTAACACTTGGGAGTGGCAGGAGTCAGCTCCCGCCTCTCACTCAGTTCCAAGTGCAGTTTTCTCCCCTCAACCTTGACACCCACTGGAAGGGCTGAGACTGTGGCGTTCCCCTCCAGCCCCTTCACAGAATCACAGAATCACAGAATCAATTAGGTTGGAAGAACCTCTGGGAGCATTGAGTCCAACCTATAACCAAACACCACCATGTCAATAGACCACGGCACTGACTGCCATGTCCAGTCTTTCCTCAAACACTTCCAGGGACAGTGACTCCACCACCTCCCTGGGCAGCCCATTCCAGTATCTAATCGCCCTTTCTGTGAAGAAATTCTTCCTCACGTCTGACCTAAACCTTCCCAGGCATAGTTCAAGACTATGCCCTCTTGTCCTGTTGCTGGTTGTCTGGGAGCAGAGGCCGACCCCCATCTGGCTACAACCTCCTTTCAGGTGCCTGTAGAGAGCGATAAGGTCACCCCTGAGCCTCCTCTTCTCCACGCTGAACACCCCCAGCTCCCTCAGCCGCTCCTCATTGGACATGCGCTCCAGACCTCCGCCAGATACGTTGCCCTTCTTCCTTCCCCGCCGGCCGCTTCCCGCTCGCTCTGCGGGCGGGGGGCGGCTCTGCCGGCGCAGCTGGCAGGAAGGCCCGGCGCGGGCAGGGAGGGAAGGGGAAGAGGCGGGGCCTGGAGCCCAGCAGTGTCAATAATACAATAGGGCTCTTGTGCAGCCGCTGCCGCCGGAGGAGGAGCGGGTCGGGCTGCGGGCGCGCCGAGCAGCCGGCACGCAGGGCGGGAGCCGCCGCCGGCCAAGGGCCCGGGCGGGCGGGCGGGGGCGATGCGCGTCGGCGCGGGACGGCACCAGCAGCACCCGCAGCAGGAGCCGCCGCGGCGGCGGGAGCGCCAGCCCTGACGGCCGCGGCCGCCCACGCCAGCGAGCAGGGGAGGAGGAGGCGGCGGCGCGCCGGGCCGGGCCGGCGGCGGGAGGTGAGCGCGGCCCGGGCTGCCCGCATGGAGGCGGGGCGGGGGGCGGGCGCCGGGGCCGCCGCGCCGGGCCTGTGYGGGGGAGGCGCCGGGCCTGCGGCGGCGGCGTTTGGCGCCAAGGCCGGGCAGGAGGGAGGAGGAAGAAGCGGCGGTGAGCGCGGGGAGGCGGCGGGCGCTGCGGGTATGTGGGGCGCCGGCGGAGAATGCGCGGAGCCGCGCCGGGGGCGGCGGGCGGGCAGCGCGGCGGGCAGCCCGTCCGGCGTGGGCGCTGCGGCCCCGGCCGCGTCCGGAGGGAAAAGTTGCGGCGGCTCCGGAGCCGGGCGGGCGCTGCGCCCGCGGAGGGCTGCAGGGGCTGGGCGGCCCCCGGCCAAACGCCCTTTTGTTCGCTGCAGCCCGGAGAGGCGGCGACCCGGCGGTGCCCGAGCCGGCGGGGCCCTGCGAAGCGCGGCTGGGCGTGGCTGGCGGGCGGGCAGACAGACAGACAGACAGACAGACAGACAGCCGGGCGCTTGTCCGCCGCCGAGCACCTCTCCGCCGGTATGTCGAGGAACTTGCTAGAACTGAGTTTGACAATGAAGCGCTAGCGCAGCCCTCCCGCCTGCCCGGCCCGGCCCGCCGCGCCGCCAAGGTAAGTTTTTTCCTGAGCGGCTGGAGCGTATGGCGCCCCAGTACCCCCTGTGCCTGTAGGGAGACGAGCGGGAAGGTCCCGACTTCAGTTCTCCAAATCAAAACCTTCCTCGCATGGTGGTTGCTTTAGTGCTGCTTATCTTTCTGCAAAGGCATGGCTTCGTTCTACGGATGTACCGGGACCGGGATGGTTAGCGGCCGGGGATGTAGCAAAAGTAACACTTGCGAATAGTGGATGATTAATGGGAGAATCTGGTACAGGGCACCCTAAAATACATTTTAACAGGCAAATAAACCCCAGTTTCGCCCGCTTTTCAACTACAGTTAGTTTATAAAAATATTTGTAGTTATTTGAGGGGTTCAGCTATTGTTTGCAAATTGTTATAATGAGTGGCTACATATTTTAATTAAAATATCGCAGTATTAGTGCTATACTTTAAAGCCTTACGGTTTCTTTCATGTTCAGGAGAAAAGGGATGCTGAAGACAACATGCAGTTGTGATTAGAAAACCTTCAATTAATATACACTAGATACTTGAAAGCTGTTGTGCCTCTCACTTATTGTAAAAGAGCCTTTGCACTAAAAGTGAAAGATTCAGAGAAATGTATTTTGTCCTGGTGCTTGCAAGATGTTTTATCAGCAGCCAACTTTTTACGTCAGGTTGGTGCTTGTTGCGGACTGTTCTGTAGAGCATCTCGAGCACACCTGCTCATCTCTACACAGTGGGACAGCATCTTAGTGATGGTTAGAGAGCGAACCTGAAAATGTGAGAGCCAGATGGGCTTAGGCAGGAAAGGGCGACCTGGATGAAGGCACGTTTGCATAACTTTCAAGCTTGCCACAGAGTTACTTAAAGAGACATCAGAAAAGCCTTCACCTGCCCTTACTGAAGGGAGAAAATGCAATTTGAAGTTGCTTTAGTTAAGAACGTACCTTTTCAAATTAAAAGCAAGTTAGTACTTTCAGGATCTAAAGTTTATGTTATTTTTTTTTTTTAACTGAACTTCTGACCTCTTTCCAGACTAGACATGACATGCCCTATTTTTATTGCAGAGAGGAGGAGAAGAAAGCTTTCTTTACAAAACTTGGACTTTAGACACAGTAAAAGTAATCAAAATGCAGAACTGTTTCTATTACCTGTCCTTCATTTGATGTTTCCTCTTTCTAGGTTCCTTTTACAGAACAGGCCTCCCTCCCCCAGTGGGAAAAATTCCTCTGAGTTGGGTCAGACTGTAGGTCTTTTTTTTGTTTGTTTTATTTGCGTTATGTATGTGTAGCAGATACCCGCAAACATTTGCTAGGGAGCTGATGTAGGAACATATGCAGTGGCATTTATTGGCAAGGATGTATGTTCATTTGGGATCTCGTTAAAACCATGAAAATCCGCTGTGAATGTGAGAGCCTGGGATAGAGATCTCAGTGTCATGTTAGAATAAACCCAGCTTTTTTCTTCTTTGCAGTTCTGTGGACTTCCTCTCAGCAGCAGAAAATCAGGAAGTTTGTGTTTGGGATTTATTGAGATACCTGGGATTGTTGTGGGCTTTTTGTTTTGATTTTTAAAATACATAGTTTTCATAGGCCTGGGTGGTTTGCTTACGGAGAAGAATTTATTTGAGGGCTTCTTAGCTACAATTGGGTATTATTTTTACCTGTACAGGTTTGTATAGGTACACATGGGCAGACACGTGTGTGCATGGTCACTGTAGTAGCTACGACATGCTGAATGCTATAGAGCATTTTCCCCAAGAGCTTGCTGCAGCTGACCCGGGGGATGTCTTGACTGGCGACCTCGACTCTTGGCTAGTGTGATGGCAAGTCCAAGGCCACAGTGAAAATAGATGGATTTGTTAGACCTGATGGGGAGAACTGAAGTTAAACCCTGTACAAGCTGTCTTGAGTTTGAAACAGTCCTACAGTGTTCCCTGTGGTCTATTTAGGTACCTTATTTCAGTCTTTGGAATTAATTTCTGAGCATTGTGCCCCAGTGGGTGAGGAGCAGGGCATGGACATAGGATGTATCTGGAGGAGGAATGTGTACCCGTTTCTGTAGTGCATCTGTTATCATCCATGGATGAAAATGTCTTGTAAACATCTCTTTCTGTGGTTTGTCTTTCTCCTTTAGTCTCTAGTAGTCTCCTTTAGAAGTTGATATGTGGTTTTGGGGGCTATTACTTGAATGGGTTTAAGTATGGGTATCATTCTCTCAGTGCATTTTGTGACCAAAACTTTATTGTTTTGTCTAGATCAGTGGTGGTGTTGTGTTTTGGTGACTTCTTTAATTAYGTGCAGAAATGAACTGAGCCAAAACTTGCTATTTGCACATGCTGCTTAATTTCTCCGCTCCCACAATTTTTGTGGAAGCTATAACTAAGGGGACTCAGGGGCTTTCGAATTCTATGGAGAAGAAAGCCTCTGAAATTGTGTGGTGTTTCTCTTTTCTGAAGATTTGAAGTGCCTATAACGCTTGACGCTTCATGTAATTGGAGACATAAATACAATTTTTACATACTTTACTTAAAATGGAAACTAACAAGTTAATAATAGCTCTTATCGTGGGTATTTATGTAATGGAAGCCAACAGATGCTATTTGCATCTCGAAGAGCTGATGTACAAAATGTTATGTCAAGGCCCTGGCAGGTTTTGTGCTGGCGGAGGCTGGGTCAGGTGGGAGTGGGAGATGCTGGAGATCTGTAGGGCTTGATGGCACCTCTAAAAAGTGAGATAACTATATGAAATTTTGCATTTTAGCACATGGCTTATTTTAATCTAATGCTGCTAATAAAAAGAGTATGAGAATTGATTTCTTTTATATTTGTTCATGTTAAATGATCAGTTACACCTGTCACTTTAAAATTACTTTTCTTTATGCTATGTTCAGAACCCCTAAAAAGTGTGTCTATAGATACTATTTTTACTCATACATCAGCTTATTTTGGCTACAAGAAGGTATCTGGCAAATAAGTTTCAGAAGTGTAATGTAACAATCCGGGTGTTGCCTTCTGTGGAGAGATGCCGAGGTAATTACCAAGCACCTCCCTGTTTCCCTGGGCTGTTCACTCTTTCATATTCATTTGCTTCCAAGCTATGCTTTTCTAGATGACACCTGAACTTTTCCAAGATTTAATATCTTATTTCAGTGTGTAGGAGACCAAGAATTTGGGGATTAGAGCAGTCTGGGATGTGTGATCTTGGACCTAACGAAAGCTCCTGCATTTGTAGAGCTATAATGCAAGCTTTACTCAGATTTAAAGAAATGGAAGAGACCCCGAGCTGTGAGCATGACTGCGGAGGCTCCACTGGCACTTGCTAAGTCGCCCTCTTCAGAGGAGTAGGAGAAGGTGGGAGGATAAGCTCGTGACTGCTGATGCTATTTGTTGTAACCTTCTCCTGGATTAAATACTGGGATGCTTGCCTTAGCTTGTTAAACTTTGTTTGAAAACTTTTGAGTGCTTTTCATTTTCCAAGTTCACCTGTTACAGCATTAGATTAAGGAGCTGTGTTTCTTGATTATTGAATTGAATAGTGAACATATCGTGTCGTTAGTGCCTCTTTGTGTTTTAATTAGAGCTGTAGGAGATGTTAAAAACCAGGTTTATACACATGCCTGAATGCTTGCTAAACTGAATATGCTTGTCACGCAGTCTTGAGGGAATTAGGTATTATTTGCCTAATCTGCTGTTCTGGACTTCCCCCAGCCCCCTTTCTATTCTTTTTCCTTTTTTCCCACCTTGCTCTAAAAAATTCTTGCTTGAATGTTTTCTGAGGGTCTRTCTTATCTGCTTAAATCTTCTGACTGTTGATAGCCTTTGCTGGTGAAAGGCTCAGGCTTTTGCTCATGTCCTAGAGAACAGTTTCATGCCTGCACAAGTGGTTTGATGCACAGCAGGTCCAACAGCTTCTGAGGGTTAGCTCAGTGCAGTGGGTGAGTAGAGGCTTGGATGCCTGAGATCTTCCAGAGGGGTGGTACCCCACCCACCAGGCTCTGCAAAGTGAAACAACTGACCGGGAACATTTATTGGAAATAGTTAATTCTGTGTGACTGTGTTATGAAGTGTTTTCCAAACTTTTAAACTTTCAGGCGGTTCTTGTTTGGGAATATGCTGTTGGGTTGATGACAGAATAGTGAGAGGAAAACTGCATAGAAGTTCTGCCCGTGTGCTGTCTTTTAGTTGTGCTATATAGTTTATCACACAATACTGAATGACTGAAATTCTTCAAGTATGTAGATAAAGGATGCATTTGCTACAAATGTTACACAACAGTTACACTAACACGGGTGTTCACAAGCACTTGCTAACTGTAACTAAACTATGAGCTTTCATTCATGCCACTTAAAAAAAGTAAGTATTGGTTTAACAGACCAGACAGTTTTTAAATAATGCTTTCTCTAAAAGACTATGGTGGTATTGAGAAAACTATTACTTTTAATGTGCAAATATTTAAATCTTCCCCTACATACCAAGTAAATGGTACATAAGATGGTAGTATTTTCTATCTGCTGACATGTGGAAAACCTGACATCTTGAACCACTGGATACAAAAATGTATACATTTTTACATGGAGAAATGTGTATCCTGTCAAGGGAGGAAACAAATGTCCCTAGTGGGATTCCTTATGTTGTTTAATTCTCTTTATTTGTTCTGCTTTTAACTGCTTGTATTTATTTAGTATTTTCTCAGTGTTAATTTGCAGGCTTTAATATCAGAGTGACTGTAGAGAGCTCATCACTGGAAATAGTGCCATGTCCCACCCAAGTTTTGTCCTTAATGAAAAAAAAAAGCCAAACCAAAGACCTTGTGGAGCTGAAATACTCAGTATGTGAATGCATTGGAGACACACAGGAAAATGGTAGGCTCAGCAATTATCTGGAGAGGAGGAACCGCAGCAGAGAGGTGGGAGTAATACCTCTCCTGCTTTTATTAATGCTTGCACAGAAAGAGGAGTAATAAACTGGTACTCCTCTTCCTGCTTTTATACAAATAGACTCTTTTCCCAGCAGGAAAATAGTGACTGAAATAGTGATAATGGGTGATTACTCTGCTGTGCAGTGTAAACTTGTTAGATGTTGTTTGATAGGAGGGAGAAAAAAAAGCTCATTTCAAGCACAGATGATACCTTTTTGTGTTTGGTTTTGGTTAGGTTTTTGTTGATTGGTTGGTTGGTGGGTTTTTTGTTTGTTTGTTTGTTTTTTTCGTTCGATTTTTTTTTTTTTCCCCCCAAGAACTGCTGACCAGTGCTCTGAAAAGGGAAGGGTTACTGGTTGTCAGTGTTGCTGCTACACTTTGACATCATTAACCTTGTTAGGGAGAGTTCTAGCAACTCTTCAGCTTGGGCCTAATTCGAGAGCAGTTGTGTTCTTTTACAAAAATCAAATTGCTTGTCATTTAGGCAACTGAAAGGGAGATACTTAAACCTGATAATGAAGTTGCAGTCTTCCTTATGTTAACAACATAATCATTTCCATTGTAGCATGAAATGAGCAATCTTAAGAAGTAAGTGAAGCATTTTGCCTGACAAATTTGAACTTGCAGCTCTGCAACAGAATGTGCTAAGAGTGAGGGAGGAACCAAAAAGTTGATTTTAATAAAAGGTACATGTTTATGAACAACAGTATTGTAATGGATGTTGGCATACCTAGAAAGTAAAATTTGCTTCTGCTTATGGTACTGACTCTTTTATGGAAATTCTTTTTTTAAAATATTTGGCCTATGTTACAGCTACTAATTTTCTTCACTGTCTTTGCTTAGTGCTTATTCACTTTTTTGGGCCAAAAAAGAAAAAGATGGAAAAACTGTGGGATGAAATAATTCCATATTTTTATATAAATAGAAATCATGCAAGATGGTTTTGTGTGCCCTTTGCAACTGGTATCCATAAATTTAGGTGCTTTCATTTTGGTTCTTGTAATTTTGTACTTTTTCAGGTATCATGCTATAATTTCCAGTGATGTTTTATGAAAATTATAAAAGCTTTTTTTTATTCAGGTATTTTTCAGATGCCTAAGTTTGTTGAAGTTAGTAGTAGGTGTATTTTTGATCCAAATATTTATACAGCTAGTGTACAAAGAGTTTACTTGCAATGGCAACTGAATGAGATTTTGCCAGTGACTGGCAGGTTACATCTATGTGTGTTTCTGCAGTTTTGATGGATATCTGACTTGCTTTGTTTGGTTGTATACACCTATACAGGGGCAGAATATCTGTGGTACAACTATTGTGGAAAATGAGACTTGGCCCTGAGCCCCATGAAAGAGGAGGTTTAAAATTACTTTATGTTTCAGTAATTAGTATTCTGTCTTTCCTCTGTTGCTTAAAACTGAACACATATGGATCTGATGTGTGATGTTTTCGTTTTTCCCCTATAAATGCCAGAAAACTTCAGAAGGTGGGACATAAGTTATTAGAAAGCTTACACTCCTGCCAGTCAGCTCAGTATCAGTCAGAGCCCCGTGACTCCCATTACATGGATTAATCTGGCTTAAGTGCTGTCTTAGGTCCTTTGTTTGGCATCTTCTATGTACTTGTTCTAGATTTTCAGAAGCCTCAATACATAACAGCAAACAGGGATGTGCATTAATTTAGGTTACTGAAATCTAATAGCTCTTGCAGGTACCATTTCATTCTCTTTTTAAGATTATTGAAATAATTTTTTTTCTGTGTTCTTGACTTCCACATTTGAAACAGTCCATTTTTGAAGTATAAATGGGTTAAGAGTTGGAAAAAATGTCTGAAGTAACTTAAAAAAGAGAAAAAAAGAAAGCCTCAATTGCAGATGAGAACTTGAACATGATTTGTAGTTCCTACTTATCTCTGTCAGCCATCCATGTCTTTGATGCCTTTGCAGTCTTCCTTTGGCTGTCCCCTCTTCTTTTTGATGTAACTTTCTGACTTTTTCCTTGTTATTGGAGAAAACAGTGTTTCTAGTGAGTGTCTTACAGTCTTCTTGGGACCCTTTAAATCATCTAGGTCAAATTAAATTTGTCTCCTGTACCAGACTCCAGACAGTATGGACCTCGAGATTATTTGCAGTCGGCCTGAAAGTATTTTGGCAGACTTCTTGGTTTTTTTTTTTTTGTGTAAGTTTGCTCGGTCTGATAAAGGGGGCCTTTTCCTTCATCAGTGTTTTTATGTGAGACTTTATTTTTTGTGTCTGGTACATTTGTGAGGCTTTACATAGGTGTATATACAAAAGCATCATCCACTGAAAATTCAAGTTGTATTTTTTAAAGTTGATTAAAAAAAGCATTTGTGATATGAAACCTTTTTTTCTGATGTATGCTGATATTGGTGTGATGAGTATTAAGCTAGTGTTTAACAAAAGAAACTCCTGTGTAATGCCTGTACATAGTTAAATTGTGCTTGGTTAAGGAGGTTGAATCTGGGTGTTTGACTGAAACACACATCAGCAATTGTATTTACTTTAGTACAGATAATATGAATGTTTCAAAACGCACTTGCTTTTATATATGGAGGAACTGCTGGAAAAAGCAAAACAGTAGCAAAGCATTGGTTTAGTGGACTTTTGAAACATTTAAATGCATCCTGGTCTTTAGATCTATCTTTTAGAGGTTTTAATGTCACATTAGGGTGCTCTATGGCGCCTCTGCCTGTTTGTGGTGTCTTATAGGCTCATAGGGATTTAATCAGTCAGAATTGTGGGTTTAACGGCATGTGATGGCAATTCTCAAAGGAGAAAAAGCTCAGCTCCTTTGTTTACTTCTTCTTTTGAGCTTTCCAGGTCTGACAGGATTATAGAGGTCTTTGTGCTTCAGGTAGGCAGAAGTAATGTAAAACTCAAAGGGAGCAAACCTATTAAGGCAAGTTTTCTCTCTCTCTCTCTCTCTCTCTCTCTCTCTCTCTCTCTCTCTCTCTTTTTTTTTTTTTTTTTTCCACATGGCGGTGTATTGTGAAGGGCAGTGTTACCTGCTGTCCTCCTTGGAACTAGTGGAAGCCCATCCATAATGATGTGAGTGGGAGACTCCAAGTCCAGTTTTATCCCTTGCTAAAAACAATGTCAGAAGCTTTGCCTCTATAAATGCAACAGCTTTATATAGCAGAAGTCTTACATTAATAAACTACAAGAAATTAGAAAGGTCTGAATATTTTAGACAATTCTTTTAAAGGTTTTTCCTTTTGACAGTAAGTTCTTCTGACAGTGGGTGCTTTAAAAAAGGAATAGTTTTCTTGCATTACAACTTGATCTTGCAGCCCCCCACCCTTCCCCAATATATTTACATCAGATTTTGAGAAAAAATAAACTCAGTTATATTGTTTTGGAATTCTGCTCACAAATTCTTCAGATAAATGTTTTGCTAATTTCTGGCTTTGTTTTGGCAGTGACTTTAATTCCCATTGACTCTACCAAGACCAGAGTTCCGCTGCTTATTTCTCAGAGCTTGTCATGTGTTTTGTCCCAGTAGGAATGACTTTGGAAAAGTATTAGTTAGTTGACACAGGTTTCTCCTTCATAGCAGTAAAAAAAAAAAAAAACAAAAAAAACCATGCAACCCTTTCCAACCATTTAAGAGCATCTTCAAGGAAGAAGTCGTATTTGGTTGCTGCTATGGAATTTGCAGCCACAGAGATGAAGTTGGTGAGGTCTTGTTTACTGTGTTTTTGTGTCTGCTGCTTCATTAATTGTCGTTTGCTTATGCGCCAAGCCTCATGTTTTGTGGTCTAAGTGCAAAGCTTGGATGCTTTATTTATTTATGCAGTTTCTTTGCAGGGGAAGGTGATGGTTTGAGTCCTGTTGTGATGTCTGACCAAGAAAGAAGAGAGGGGCTTTCCTTATGAAATATCACAAACAGCAATGTTCCAAGTTTGATAAAGGGTGTCAGAAGTAGTTTAAATCACTGTGATGATCAAGTGAAGTTAGAACTATTACTTTTTTCTTGCCCTTTTTTTTTTTTACCTCTGGTAACTGTCATTCAGTTAAATACTGACTAAATGTTTTTATGTGAGGTGAACTGTTTATGAGGGTTATTTTTCTGTTGTCACTGAGACCCCCTTAAGGGCCAGGAATATTTGGTATATCCACACTACTTTACCCAAATTCTCTGTAGCCAGAGCAGTTGAAGAAACTCAAAAGCCCATGCTCTGTAGCCTGCTTGAATCCCTGTGTTGTACGCTGGTGAATGTCACAACTTAAGGTATCCAGAAGAGGAGACAAAATCTTTTCTCCACTACTGTCATCCAGTTGTGAGATAACTTTCCTCCTGTAATCCAGACATAAATTATTCTTAATCTTTTTGTTTGTAGTTTCCTTTTTTTCATACTTACATTGACCATGATGGGGGCAGAGGCATGGCAGGCTCATTTGTTTTGTAAAAGCAGGTGGTGGTTTGAGGCAGAAGCTCCTCCTGACACTACTCAGCTACTGGTAGTCATCCTGCAAGTAAATGGTTGAAGCAAAATGTCACCACATAGATAGGAAATGCTTGCACAGACTGGTCTTCTGATGAAGTGATGGGAATGGCCATAGATGCTTGCATGCACTAGGTAGGCAGCAGCAGTCATGTGATGGAAACGGTTTGGTGGAAAGGGAGAAACTGCTGGGGCAGACCCTCTGTGGATGGGAGAGGAGGGCTGGGAAAGTGGGGTGAAAACGAAGGACAGCCTTTGCAGATGTGGCAACTGCTGACTCCTTATGCGATGCTGAATTTGATGCCTGAAGAGTGTATGTGAAGAGAGGAGGATAAAAGTGCCAGGCATGTATCTGATCCCCGAAGGTATCTGTTTACGGTACTGCAAATCGGCAGTCGAATCTGTGAGAGAAGAGATTTCTGGCATCATTCCCTCTTTGGTGTGTGAGCTGGCTGTCCTGAACAAGCTGGGCTCTTTGAGTCCCCCTGTAAAGACCTTTCCATATGTGGCATGAGGAATTAAAGCCTTATGGGGCTTGCTGTTTCTTGTTCCAGAGCGAGAGCTCAAACTTGAAGGCATGAAGTGCAGAGTTTAGTATTACTTCAGTCTGAAGTTTAAATCCGTTCCTTTATATTTTATGTTGTCATTGCGTGGAGGATCCACACACTGCTTTTAGCATTTGTGGCTCTTGTGTGTGTTGTGGGGTCGTGGGTCTTGCTGTGGAGAATATGAAAGTGGCATAGCTGTGCCATCAGAAACATAACATCTGTTATCTTACCATACTTTAGAAGTTCTCACAGTTGAATACTTTTATTTTTTATTTTAAGATCTCCACTAAAGGTCAATAACTTGTGTTGTACAAATATAGTTACATGTAATAATGGAATTTGGCTATGGGATAAGATGCTTCTAGGTCATCTAGATTATTGCTTCTGAAATGTTTGTTTGAACCTCCCTTCAGAAAATAGAACGAAACAGTACTGCCATACCTCAGCTACAGGAAATGCACACGAGCACATCTGTTTAGTACAGGAGGTACAAGTTGAATGAGGTGGGTTGATAGTTAAAATCCAACTGGCCAGCATGTAACTGTGGCTAACAGCAAGACCTGTAGTGTTCCCCTTCCTCAACTACTATATCTATTTTTTTTGCTCCAGATGCTCATAAATAGCTTGTTTTTGCTGCTCTGTGGCTCACAGACCTGTTTTCAAGTTCCTGGTAGTAAGTAGTGCCAAAATACATTTGTTGTTTCTGCCTGTACCCCATTCCAGGCTTTGTGGATCAGGGAACCTCCTGCCAGTTCCCTATATTCTTATCTCAGTTTAGGTCTTTACTGCGGCCTTCTGCCATGTGCATTTGTGGTCTATTTCTGCTTTATTCCTCTGCGTTGAAATGTGTCCTGCTGCAGGGAATACCCACTCCTCAGAGAGAGATGCGTTCTACACCAGATTGAAGTAACTCATCTCCTAAACATTTTGTCCTGAAAAACAGGAGCAGGTACCTGAGCTGGAGTGCACTAGCTATCCTTGCATGCAGCTGTAGCATCCGTAAGGCTATATATATCCCTCAGTCTCCGATGCAGGGAAGAGAGATGGAATGGTGGAATAACAACATGGGACTGCTTTGCTCTCACCAACGCGCAGCAATGCACCCGAGTTCTGTGGCGTAGCTGATGCACTGTACTCACTGCTCACAGCAACATGTCTGCATGGTGAGGTGCAGTCCTTGGCTCAGACAGTCTGAACAAACCACTTTGTGCAGTCCTCTTTATACTCAAGTCCCATTTATTGTTGCCTTGCCCTCTGGCTGGGTTGAGAAAAGCTGAGCTCTGCGGAGCATGTTGTGTTGGCAGCGCAGCAACCAAGACTCTTGTCCAATCTTTGTTTAAACGTCAAGAGCTGCAGCCTCCAATCCTCCCCCTGGGGATGTGGGTCAGCAGTTCTGGCTCTTAGGATGTTTCCTTAATGCTAAGCCTAAACTTTTGGGTTTTTTTCCTTAAATTTATCCTGTTACATCTTGTCTCTTACAGACTCATGCTTTTGTTTGACTAATTCTAATATCCTACCTCTGTATGAAGAATGTGAACAACTTTGCACCTTAAATTAGATGTTTTTAAGTTAAATCCTGTGTGTGTGTTGATCTTAGTAGCTTTTCCCTGTAAGGGCAATTGTTTCAGCCTGACTCAGTTTTTTTCACGTATATGTTAGTTACATTGTGTAACAATTATTTTCAAGTAATCAATAAGAAGTTTTGAGTATTTTGCAGAATGCTTGGCAGTACACACAAGCTAAATAACTGCTGTGTTGGGTCACCATCTGAGTGCCTGGGCCCAGGACTTCAGAGCATTTCATAAAAGGTTTTAATGTTACTTGTTAACTGCCTTATGAAACCTATCCTTCTAGACATCCTGCTGCATTGTTTGTCTGAAAGTGGAGTAAGCTGCTGTGGGAAATTGTTTTCCCAGCAAGTTTTAATTGGTTGCTGGGAATTGCTAAATCACTGGCTGTTATTAAGAATAGGCTTGTTGCTGCATAAAGGTGTCATGAAATATTTCTGTGACAGTGGAAAGAAGTGAAGGTTGAAGGTGGTAGAGATTTGCAGGCTTTACTAAATACTTTCAGTGTCTCTGACCTACCTTAAGGTGAGATGGACTGTCTTTAGATTTTTGCAATTAAATTGTGAATTTATACTGAATTACTTTTTTGGCTAAACCAACGTGGAAGATGRGTAAAAATTGAGAAGCTGAAGAGTGCTCACTGTAGTTGGGACTGTTTAGAAGCTTGTGAAGAAGACTAAACATAAAATCACAGTTCATTACAAGCAAAAATCCAACACTGTTTGCTACAAAGACTTTGTAAGGATTTTACAAGACTTTTCTTAAAGCTTATTGACTTTTTTGTTTCTACTTCTAATCCCTGTAGGATAAGTATTGCCTGGAAAAAGCTCTTCAGTTAAATACGATGGATAGTGTTTTGGTATTTGGATACTTGTTCCTATTATGATTTTTCCAGAACTATAAGGAAAAGAGTACCATTACTTTCCTATTTCATACTATATTTATAACCTCAAAAACTACTGGCTTTATTTCCTATGCTGTCTTGGTAGTATTAAAATTTTGATCTGCCTTTGGTGGGAGATCTGTGTGATGTTACTGGTAGTCCATGGGGAGCTGTCTGTATGTGCTAGATATCTGAAACAGTCTGTAAAACACCTGGAAATTATAAAATGATTTTCTAATACCTTTCCCACCTAAGCAGTGTTATAYCCCTGGGATTATTTATGGAGAAGGAGATGTGAAGCATCACAAGACCAGCTTTCTAATTCAGTTTTGAAAGTAATTTGTGAGGTAGGAATTGCACAGTAGATGATGCAAGTTATCAGACRACTCATGTTATCGGAAGCAAGCTAAGGAAGCATGGATTAGCTGAAATGCTCACAGGAATGTTTGTAGCTGCTGAGAAAACTCAGAGGATAATTGCTAATTAGTTTCAAATAAGACAGGTGAATTAATATTTGCTATTAATGATGTGGGTGAAGGAATGAGGACTCTGTTCATTCAATACCTGAATCAAGCTGAGTGGAGCTGTGTGTCTATTTGAGAAGATGCTTTGAAGTTAGTTGCTTTGACAGGTTGGAGAAGGAGTCTGGAAGGAGGAGTTGGATGGGGCTGAGCAGGGGGTGGAGGAGCAGCTCAGCGGCGGAAAGGTTTGGCTGCGTGCCTCCAGGCTGGGAGCAATGGGCCCAGCAGCAATAACTGCTGACAGCCAGGACATGAGGCAACAGTCATGCTGTTGCAAAAGCAAATGCACTGGAGTTTATATGTAGGATTGTTATCTGCGACTCGTGTGACAGTAAAGGGTGTTTCTCTTTAACAAGAGAACAGCATTTTCTGTGTAGGAAAGGATTCAGCTAGGAGACTTTGTCCAGATTTGGACATCACAACTTCATACTGGTTTTGTCTGCCAGCCCTGGAAAAGGTGATGGAGAGCAGCAACTGGAAGAATAAGAAATGTAGAAAACATGTCCTACAAGCAGACTGTGAAAGAACTGGGTTTTATTTAGTCTGGAGAAAAGACAAGGACGTACTGACAAAACAGTTGAGGTTAATGTTCAGACGTGAGGTTAACTGTGTAAAGAAGAAAGAGATGATTTCTTCAGGGTCTAGTGCAGGGAGAGACCTGGGAAAGGCTTGAGCAGCATTGTGGAAGATGTGTGCTTTAAGTGCTGGGACAAGCTTGCTGGCGGTAAGGGTCAGGGTGTGTGTGGAAGGGGCTTCCCTGGAGAGGCCGTGGAGCCTGTGTTATGCACACTCTGAGTTCCTGGTCCTGTCTAGCTGCCCTTTTTCAGGACCCTAGCAGATCTTTTTTCTGCAGCCATCTTTGTTTATTGCCAGTGGCAGTGCAGTGTGTGGGACGGTTAAGGAGAAAAACACGAAGCACTGTTTTCAACCAACACAATTCTTGTTTTGGTGGCTTGGCTGTTGGTAAGTACCATGGTAAATTAGAGAGAGAGATAGTATAACAGTAGTGATAACTACAAAAATAGATCTGTGTTCCAAATGGCCTTCTGTTGTTCAAAGTTGTATTTTAAGAAATAAATCTTGCTGATGCTTTTTTCCCTGGTGACGCTTAGTTTCCAGGCAGTATTTATGAAAAGCTACTGTGCATTTCTGTTTTCTGTGTTTACATTGTCCTTTAGTTCCTATAATTTTGGTTGTTTTTTTTTTTTTTTGTTTCTCCATGCCACTGTTTCTGTTGCTGACCCTTTGCTTTCTCAAATGCACCTGGAGAGTAAAGTGTGGAATCTCTTGGCACAGTGTGTGTGGAGGGGAGGGTGAGCATCTCCTGTGCATTCTTTACCCTGCTCCTGAACTTGCTGTTCATGGGAAGGTGGACACCCTTCCAGGCTGGGAGGTGCTCTTCCATTTTATCTGCTGGGGAAGTGCCCCCGATAATTAATTTGAGGTGACTTAATTTAATGTTTCTCAATCAATATGTTAAAACTAGCTTTCAAAAAAAGGAGAGGAGAAATGGTATTTTGTGGGGGCAAGTATGTTTTTCATCCTATTTTGTATATTTGTTCGTGGTTGTGAAATAAGTAAAGTCGGGACTGAAGATTGGCTGTATGCTGGAAGGATTAGAGAAAGGAAAAAATTTTAGTTGAACATTTCAGTATTTCAGAGTTCATCTTGGCATTTAACTGAACAAATAAATGTGTTTTTAATGAAGAGTTCAAAAATATATTAGTTTTGTGGTTCACCTGGGAGGCGAAAGCTGTGGTTTTGTTCACACTTTAAAGTTGTGGGCTGTGTTGCATTTTAATGATGCCATTTGAGCTGCCACAACCAGGGCTTTGCTTGTGTTTCTATGGAAAACTTATATTAAATAGGTTCAATCAAGACACTAAAGAATTATCCCATAATGAAATATCTTACAAGAAAGATAATTGTTTGGAAGTCATGTTTGGAAAACTTAGCCAGCCATTTATTAATTATTTGCTTCTTTTCTTCACTTGCCCTCCCTTCTCCAGTGCATTTTGTCGGTGAAGCTTTTGGCATTTCTTAGCTGGAGGGTAAAGGCAGAGTACCAGGCGAGGTAGTAGCAGGCAGAGCAGCAGTGAGCTTTTAAAGTGAGTCCCTCTGGTCATCCCCACTCTATGTGTCAGGTGTTTTGTGAGCTGGGTCCCTCTGGGTGGAGGCTGGAGACTCCCAATGATGCTCATGCCATGTCTCTTGCGGGGACCCTGTGGATTGCTTCAGGCCATGTGTGTGGTGGTGGTTGTGGTGGCAGAGTGTATCTGCTTATCTCAAGTTAAAAACCCGACCCACGTAGTGTGATTCATGTTTCAACAACCTTGGCTCTGGTACTRCTTTGATCTACAGATCTTCGTGTGTTGCTCAAAGTAAATTGCTTAGTCGGGAGTATAGCCAGAGATTGTCAAGGAGATGGGAAGAGGAACCTAGGATGATTAAAAAAACCAAACCAAAAGCTCCAAACCAACCAAGCACCTCTGCTACCTCCCCCCCTCAAAAAATAACAAAACACCAGACACACAAGCACAAAAAACCCCGCAAAGGCAAATCCTTAAATCAAAGAAAATTAACAGAACCAAAACTCCAAAATTTTGTACAGTGAACATACAGGAGCTATGATGTATTATGTGTTCCCCTTCTCTTCTCCCCCCTCCCCATGTCAGATTGTAAGGAAATGTTTTCCTTTGATGCCACATCCTAAGTTGAGCAACAATAGTTGTAATAAGTAATGGAATCTGTGCCACTCCTCAGTGGATGGGTGGTTGTATCTTTTTCTTGTACTGCAGATGGGTGGAGAATTGCAAATGTTAGAGTATGGTGCTGACACTTTGGCCAGAAACTGCCTTATTTCAGTTAGAAAAACATTGTCATAGCCCCTTTTTTTATTCTTCTGGCAGGGTATGCAGTTATCATCTCCTTGGTTTTTACTTGAATTTTTGCTCTCTAGTGCTTTCTTCCGCAGCTCGTAGCTGTCCCTTTTTTGTTAACTTTTTACTCGGAGGCATGGAGCAGCCTGCCAGGACAGCCCCTGCTCGGGCTGCTGACATCTCTGAGGAGTGCTGCAACTCATCTGTTGGGTGGGACGGCTTTACTGCCTTTGCCATGTGCATTACAATAGGGCACAAAACATACATGTGCCCATGCTGCAGGAGGAGAATGCGGGCAGTTGGTGGAGGGAAAAATTCCTTCTATTCCCATATTTAATATTGCTCAAGGCTCAGGACTAGATTAAAAAGGGCGAGTAAGCAGAATCCGTGCCAGGGAAGCTAAGCTATTCRGGAATGTCAAGGAGAGGTCTGAAGGAATGTCGTGAGGAATTAAAATCAGGAGCTACATGGAGCTTTCCATCTATAGTTATTTTGTTTGCCCTCATATGAATTTATAAGCATGTTTGGTTCATAGAAGACCCTCTTGTATGAAAAAAGCATCAGTGTATTTAGAGATACCAGCCCTTAAGCCAGCTGCATAAGTGTGCATCTATCTGAATGTGTTTGTTGGGGTTTTTTTATTCCCAAAACAGGACAGAGAAAATACTAATTAAAATTTCATTTTGTTGATATTGGTAAAGTTGGTTTCCGTTCATGTTAGGAGGATGGCAAAATCAACTTTGAGAATATTCTTATAAATTTGTTTTTAATTGTAGTACTTATTGCATTTATATTGTAGTATGTACACCTCTAGCTGGTACATTTCATTTTTCCACAAATTAAGTGGGAATTATGGAATTTAAGGCTTTATATTATGGATATGTTATTTGCTCCAGAAAGTTGCAATAAAAATATAATACACCCTTCACTTACTTGCCAAAAATTAAATTGTAGCTCAAACATGAAATGCCTGATGTCACTCCTACTACCTAAATAGCACTAATTTCATTTTTTTAGGATCTTGTGATGTCATCAGCTGAAGCGAAAACATCTACCTCATGACCTGGCATGTAAGTGAAGGAGGAACTGGTACTTAAAAATAAATAAATGTGTGTGTTGGTGTTTACAATGTGTAAATTGAACCTATATACCTTCAACTTTCAGATATCACCTTTTAAATGAAAGCTTTCTGAATTTTAAAGGAATATAAACTCTTTTAAAGCGGAGGAAGTCATAAAAGAACCTGTTAACAGTAACATTTCAGCCTGCAGAACTCCTTATAATAATCTCAGTTAAAATCTATGTTATGTATCCTGTAATGCTTGAAATGCTGGTAGGCATAGATGGAATAAGTTTATCTTACCTCAGTATTTACATGTGCTGCTTCTGCTCCTTTTTATTGTGTGCTGCTTTTCTGGATATAAATTCTGATAGTTGTGATGAATGCCTACTATACATGGTGATACCCTTCCTAAAATAAAAACTCTCGTTGTGCAGAAGATTTAGATTCTTGATATAATCAAGATACTTCATAGTGAACTTTCTGCAGCTTTGTGACACTTCTGTTTTATTCCCTTAAGTAAGCAAAAATATTTCAATCCTCTGCAGAGGCGTTTTTAGAGGTTTTTTTTTTGTCTGCGCACTCTCTGCTTTTCTTTTATGTGGCTTAGAGGATTAAAGTGCAGTCGTTGCTTTGAGGGGCCGATGTCAGCGGTGAGCTGAGTATTCCTAATTGGTGCCAACACCTGTCCCTCATTATGAAGCCTTGTTCAAGCTGTCCGGTGAACCGAGGTAACTGGTCTCCCTTGCATGTCTCTAATGTGATTATAAAGCCCTCTCCTGATGCAAGTTTTATTACTTATTCAACTTTTGGACTGATGTGGAAAGTGAAGCTAAGCTGGGCCATTTGGCTGGCTACCAAAGATCATAAGGAGTGGCAAAGAAAAACGGTTCACTCATCTCAATTTCAAGACTTTCAGTTCAAAGCTTGCTTCTACTTTGACTATTTAAATTAAAAAAACAAAAAAAGAAGGGGTGGGGGAGTGGTTTTTTGTTTTTTGGTTTTTTCCCTAGTTTCAATGTCAGATACTCTGAATTTAAAGACTCCAGCTGAGCTGTGAACATCTGAGTGCAGCTGCTATTGTGCATAACCCATTGATTTTCTGCAAATAGAGCTTTGGCCTTGACTACTCTTGCACCATCACTTTGTCTTCAAGGGGTCAGGGCTTAGCAATTCTTTTCTACACAAAACCGGCATCAGCCTCTCCTCCCACCTGATTCTGTACTGTCAGCAGGGTTATGTTGCATTGTACTTTGCCATTGCAGTTGGAAAATACACCCTCAGACAGATTTCACTAATGAAATTAGTGGCTCAGATGAGATGGACCGCTGTCATGTTTGGGCTTTACAGGYAAAAGTTTAAGCATGGTTACATTTTTCTAAGTAGTTTAAGTAGGTTTTAAGTATTTAGCTTGTAGAATTCAAGCGTGCAGCACTTACAGTGCTGGCTGGAGGTTTTGGGTTATTTCCCTGTGAGGGAGGAGAGAGACAGAATAACTTCAGATGTGTATCTTGGAAAGGTTTGAGATAATAAACCTGTAGGAATCACATGAGAACACTGTGCTAGTTATCCAGATCTGGAAAACTGTAAGAAAATTAAAGCGTAGTAAATTCTTAAACTTGAGACATGGAATTGGAAGTCTAGTTATTAAAGGGATTGAATCTCTGCAGAATAGAAGAGAACTCAAAAGAAAATCCTGAATTGATAGTGCCCTGAGGTGCATGTATACTATATTTGTACAATTGTTTGATTCTTCCTTAAAAAAAAAAAATTAAAAATCAACAAATCCAGTACACTGGGAATCATCTAATCTTTTACTTGACAGTTTTGACCAAAATAGCTCTCTGCCTTGAACAGCAATTAACAAACTCTTAAGGGCAACAGTATGTCAAATGTCAGAATCTCTGCTGGTTGTGCTCATCATAATCAAAATCTTGTCTGATAAACATACTCATTTCAATATTTATCATGGCCTTATAGATACCCATCTGATCTGTGGTTCACAGAGGTCAGGTTAGGAAATGATTTATTAAAGAACAATGAAATCCATTGCACAGAGAGGAATTAGGAGTTATGAGTATGTCTGGTTTCAGATGAGTTCYCTTACTGAATTAGGCCAATTGCTGTCTCTGATAATGGACACCTAGGGAAAGAAGGCCATATAAAGCTCTATTGCCTCTGTTTTTTGTAAAATTTTGGCTTTGGGATTTCCAGCAGATTGACATGATGTTGTGTTTAATAATCCTTGTTTTCCATTTGCCTAATTTTCTTCAATATGTTTGCTTTTCAACCTCTGCAATATCCCATAGCATGGAGTCTCTCTAAGTCATTTTGTACAAAATGACTTTTTTTTCTCTTTTCTTCACTTAATTACTTTCCCTTGAAGTTTCTTCTGTAACTTTTTGCGTTCCTTGTCTTCTGGGCCATGAGAAGAAGTGAGTAGTCTCTTCATGCTGTTTGCTTCTCTYTGCTGCTTAAGACAGATCTCTCCCCTATTCTGTGTCCTTCTTTCTCAGAAAGTCTCAGTCTCCATCTGTTTCATCTCTTACCCTAAAGCCATGGCAGACTTTGCTTAGTGCTGTAGTTGGAGGTTCACATTCTGCAAATACTTCTCCAGTGGTGTTGAGGGGAGCTAGAAGATACTGCCTTGCACTTAGCCTGAATGAGTGATCTACTAATGTTGCTCATCCATAAAGCTATCTCCGTGTGGCTGAGTGGGTGTAATAAATGAAACCAGACAGGCTTGTGTCGGTGCTTGTCGCTGCTGCTCTTGGGCCTTGCCAGAAGGATGCCTCTCTTGCATCAATGCACAGCTCTCTGTGCTGTTCTCCTCCAACAGTTTCTGCTACAGGTGATTTGGGGGAATGCCCAATTACCCTAACTTTAGAGACATTCAATTGATGTGTGTGTTTTCATCTTCTTCAGACCTTTTAGAAGTGTCTCACAGGTGCTGTGGTGGGGCTGTGTATGTATTAACTGGGATCCATAGTTGGTGTTGGGATAGGCAACAGCACTCGGCCTTCCTGGCAGGGATGTCGGGGGGAGCAGCTGCACACTGCCTGATCTGCTCTTGAGTTGCAGCTTCCATGTGGACAGCCAGTCACTTTTGGTGGTGCAGAGCTGGGGATGTGGATGGCTGAAAAGGAGTCTGGGGTGGCTTTGTTCTGCKGCTGTCCAAGCGCAGGCTTGGTTGTGCCTTCTCTCCATTGCAGAGCCCCTGGTAACTGGTACCAGCTGCAGCCTGCCCCATGTCCTGCAGCTGGGCGAGGTAAGAGCCTGCAGAGAAGGCAGCTTCTTTACACGTTTATGAAAACCTTCCTGACCAGGTGGAGTTGCATGTACCAAACATACCAACTGCAGATTTTGCAGTGCATCATAGAATCTGAAGAGTGATGCTGCTGTAAAAGTGATTTTCTTTGTTTTGTTCAGTTTCATAGTTGTACTTTCAGCTGGAACTTCTTTTCTCTCCCTGTTTCTCAGTAGAGATTTTAGTACTGCTCTTGACAGCATGGGATTCAGTTGCAGCAGCTGCAGCATCTTGTAGCTCTTACCATATGAATAAACGTGAAAGTGAAACACCTCCCTACTTCCATGGCTTGTAGGCATTTCCATTCTTCCCATTACAGGAGTGCAGAGTGGACAAAGAGACGTGCTTTGGAGTCAGACTCATTATCTCACACCTTGGCAGCTTTGAAAGGTCAGCTGTGATAGTTCCTTATCCTCAAGAGGATGGAATGGRTTCTCTACTTTCAGAGTCCACCTGTTCAAGTCCCCATGTTCTTCGTGATCCATCCTGTGGGTTGGTGCCTTTACTCCTGTGCCAAAAAAGCCACCTCTGTCAGCTCAGCTTCAGCACAGCTTGAGAAGGACATGCTTTCTACTAGGAACAGTAGAAGGGTGGTGGTCTAGTCTTACTCATTTAGATCTTGTTTATTTCCACAGGAAGAAAGGGGAAGGAGGAATTTAGAGGAATGTTAATGGTCAGTTCTGATCAGTGCATCCCCTCATTAAAAAATTATAAAAGTACTTTGGCTTCAACTTGGCCATTTGATGAGAAATTGAACCTTATGTCGTTTCAAGATGCATCTCTTGACTGCTTTCCCAAACAAGTTGTGACATTTTGGAAACCTTGGGCAAATACAATCATCCTTTGATCCTTTTTTCAGGGTAGCGTCAGCCCCAGTGGGCAAGTTTGCTATTTATTTAGTCATTGCTGCACCTTGTGTTATGACAGAGAAAAATAGTAATTTTTTTGCCTCTACTCCGTACATAAAAATGGGCAAACATCAATTGACCACAGTATCTCTTTCAGAATGTTTTTTTTCCTACCTCAATTTGGTGATTTAGAGCCTGGAATGGTATTTGTGTTTTTAGAAATCTATTTTAAATATCTTTGACTAAAAGACCCCTCTATGTCCTTTGATGTGTTGTATATTACAGATTATGTAGTACATAATGTCTCTTTAATTGACCAGACATTAAAATTAATTTTAATTCATTAGTTATTGAGGCAGATTTTGTTGTCTCTTTAAAAGGTTTTTTAAACTAAAAAGTATTTTAAGAAATCTTATAGTAAATGTTTTCTCATGCTGTGATGTTTTGACATGGAGAACCAAAATAATAGTGCAATTGCATATATACATACTGTGTGAAATGCTAGAAAACATACTAGGATGTTAGCATTCATCCAGAGATTTGAAATATTCTAAGTACTATTTAGACTTCTGGCTGTGACTGTACATTCCCTTTAGTTGTTCCTATCCAGTGATCCCCTCAGTCCACTCTTTTTACTTGAGGAAAACRTTCGCATCTGGATTGTTTATTTCAACTTGTAAATGAAAACCATTTCTTGTCAGATATGGAAGGCAATTATCAACTTAATATTTCCTGTAGGAAAATATTTACATTCTTACTTTCTTTGAGTAGAGTATAAAGATGCATTTTGATGTTTTCTGTCTTTTACAGTCCTTTGTTGGTGATGCAAAATTTTGCAGTAAAGTGGTTAGCCTCTTCAAAGCATTGTAAGTAAGAAAAACAAGTCAAAACAGATAAAATATTTAATGCAGGCTGCTGTTGTTGATTCTTTTGAGATTTGGGAAGAAAAAAGCAAGAACAGTGAAACCTACTTTAATATATTCATTAACAAGTACCGAAAAATTAACTGATTATTTTAAGCAATTGTTTTGTAGGATATGAGAACTTTTGCCTATGCTATTAACAAGAAAGTTGTTTTTCATAATCTCAAATAGCACATAGATTTCTAGATCCTTCCTTCTTTGATAATRTTTCCTGCCTGTGATCCTAGCTGCAATACTAGTTCCTTACCTGTATTTTTTTATGAAAGCATGCATTGTTCACTGRAAGAACAGAGAAACAGATAAATGTGGGCAACTGCTGGCAGCATCAGGCAAATGAGGCAAAGTGGAGCTTCACTTGAACTAGTCTAATACTGGTTATTACTTAATTTTCAATTAAGTAGTGTCASTTCTGTGGGGGTTTTTTATCCCCATCTCCCCTCCACCCCTGCAGTTTCATCACTGTGCAACAGCAGGACAATACTTAGTGACTTAGTGCATCACAGGGATTTTTCTGATTTTCCTTCTGTTTGTTTGCACATGTGCATCAGCAGGAAGGGCAGTGAGTGGCAAGGTCACAGAATATGCGCTTGGGAGACCTGGATGCAGCTGCCTGCTGCGCCGGAGGCTCCCCGCGTGATGTATGGCTGCTCTGCGCTCCAGCTCTGAAATGTCAGGGCTTTCAGTGCTTGCTTAACATGAGCTTATTATGACGGTAGATATGGTAAAGACTGAAAAACACTTAGAGCCAAGGTAACGTGAATCATACCAGTTCTTAAAATAGAAAGCCCAGCTAAACGCTCAGAGGTTTTTCTGCTCAGTCATATTGGTGAAGCATGTGCTGCTCCTGTTTCTCACTGGTGCTTGGCGTGCCCGTGACTGCAGTCTCCTTGCAGATACAGGGCACGTGGCTGTCTTTGGGTGTCGAACCCCCTGGGCAGCTGCCCCTTGCTTRCCTGGTTTAGTGTAGGGTGTGATGACCTGTACTGGTCCATTTTTAGTAGCGATGCATCCATATTAGTCTTTTTTCAAAGCAGATGTTGTCCTTAGCTTCATCTTCATTCAGTAGGTGGGCTTKTGGGGTTTTCTTTTTTTCTTTTGTCCCTTGATTCTTGGATGTCTTAGTGTTAAGTCAGGTAGGAGTTTTCTTCCGAGAAGCCCTGTAAAACAGACAACACACAATCAGTATCTGTATCTCCCAGGCTGAGGGCTCTTCTGAGTGGACGAGCTTCGTGAGCCTAAGTAACTGGAGTAGGTGCTTTTCCGTGGCACTTGGTGCAGATGCAGTTAGAGGGCTGTATGTGAGCTGACCCCTGCCTCCTTGGCTTTTCCTTCAGGGATCAATTAGCTGCCGTGGAGTGTCCAACAGCCTGACAAGAGACAGTTTGTGTGATGCTGACCAGAGGAAATGAGAACTGTGGTGGCTTCCCTCTGTTGACAATGCCCTGCCAGCCACCTCAGCCTCTGGCGTTGACCTGCTGCGTGATGGCCAAGGTGGTGGTGCCTGTGTGTTTAATGTCACTGGGACTTTCCYGTTGGAAACTTGTTCCTCATTTCATCACACTGGGGACTTTGTTGCTCCCCCAGGGAGGGACTCCCTGGCAACGAGATGGACCTGGCTGGGATGGGCAGGCAGCCACACTGAACACAGTACCCTGCTGAGGGCTGTGACTCCCTTTCCTGAGGGATGTATCCTCATTTTAGTGTTTTCCCTGCCTGGGAGTGATGCCAGGAGGAGGGTGAGAGGAGCTGGGAGGTGGGTGTGAGGAGTGTTCACTAGGCTGCAGCTAGGCAGACACATTTTAGGCATGTAAACGTGGCAATGCCAGGCAGCACCAGACTGGTTGTGGTTCTAGGGAAGGAAGTGCTTTTTTTCTTCTTTTTTTAAATTTTATATTAAAAGCAGGCTTTCGTTCAAACTCAATATGGTRTTTTGAATGAAATAATTTTTTGTGTGTGTCCAGATCTCTACTGCTGTTTTGGGAAAACAAAAGTCCTGTTAATAAACAGCTGGTATAAAACCAGCGTTGTGTTCAGGAGTAGAAAATTGATAATGAGAACTGAAGCAGAGAGCAGCTCAGAACCACGTATGCAATGGTGTATTTGCTTGAATTAATGACAGTCGGATGTTGTTTATGTTTCTTTTAATTGACTCTGCCCAGGTCARTATTGTCTTCCGGATGCTAATGCTAAAACTGCAGTGTTTAATGGACAGAAGTGTTTCCATGTCAGCCTGGTCCACTGGCTGTTCTGTGTACAGGCTAACATGTGCAGCTTGCCTCAAAGATGAAAATAAGGCTGCTCAGTCACTGCCAGGTGTCAAGAAAGCACTGGGTAGACAGTGCAATATAATTTCTTTGTAGCCTCTTGGAGAATTTCTGTTGAGGTAATGGTGGCACTGCACATTGCTGGTGACTTGCTCTTCTGAGAAGGGTTTCTGGTTTTTAACAAGCTGCTTGGTGTGAGGCAATTTAGAAGGCCTCTGGTGTAAATCTGCCCCCCTGCCCTTGCGGTGGGTCAATGCATGGATGTGGCACCAGAAATTAAAAGCCGTACTTCTGTTTTCAAGGTAGGAAAGGTACTTGGGGTGTGCTGTATTTTATTGTGTCGTCAAAGCATGTTATAAATGTGAAGTAGCATCACTTGCCCTCTTTTTATACTTGGAAGACAAAATGATGGTCCTTAAGTACTCTGCACTAGACTGAATGATGGATCATCATGGTAGAAGGGCACATGAAATGATGTCAGGGTTCCCTTTTGGCCATAATCCACAAATGAATATGTGTGTATGATTATATTCAGGGTTTCTTCATCCTAGCTTTATGATCTATCAGATGACTTCGGTCCAGAATTCAACAATTTCAGGGGATAAGTCATGTTGGAATATGATATTTTGGACTTTTTTTTTCTTCTTATTTTTAAACCTACAGTACCTTTGAGGCAGCTGCCAAATTGCTTTATATGAAGAGGTAACATACAAGGAAGACAGAGCTTGAGACTGTATTGTTGCTACTGCATTTCATACAGTTATTAGCCAGATTTCTGTAATGTGTACTYCCTTGCTTGCTACAATTATTTATTACCTAATGACAAAGGAATTGGCTGTTGCCGGTACTGCTGCTTTTAAAAACTGGTGTGTTCCTCTTATGTTGAGTTACAGATTATTATGTTAATCAAGATTTAGTATGAAATAGTAGCGAGAAAATTTTTATTTTGTGATTGGCCCAGTACAGTCTTCAGAAAATAATTCATTATTTTATTTTGGGAGTGAGGGGAGACTAGGATGTATGTTGTCACTCTATTATGGGCTTCTTGAGTAGAGTAGGAGTATACTACTAATTTTTAAAAATTTTCTGGTTAGAATGAAATAAAAATGCAATCACAGAATTTTTAAGATTGTTACTTTGTTTGCTGAATATCCTTTTCTGGGAATCGTTTAACCTTTCAAACCTTTTCAGTGTAGCAAATCTTGCTAAACTAGGTTCCAACTGAGTGTTTTTTCCAGTTTATATAGCCGTTGTGTGAGATTGGATAGGATATTAAAAAATAATAATAAAAAACCCAAACAAGAGTGATCTCTCATCCTCTAGTTATTTGAAAGGTTGTATTAACTCTATTCATATTTTGTAATTTCCCTGGCAGTTGACTATGAAATCTGACCTATTTAAATGGTTTTAGTGTACTACATTTCCTGGAGACCTTTCAAGATAATTTGCTTCCTAATCTAAATTTAACAGTTACATAAACCACATTTTGGAGACTTGGAAATTGCTACCTACTGCCTCTGCCTTTTTTTTTTGTAGACAAGCCATATTGTAAAAATGTAAGTACAGAATTTTAATCTGAAATTTGCATGTAGCTTCTCATTTGGTTTTCATACATAGATGCTGCTTTTCTTTTTAGTGAAATAAAGAAAGTAGGTTACTTTTTGTCCTGCTTGAAAATTTTCATAGTGTGGTGGCCAATTCYGTTTTTGTCAGGCTATTTTAGGATGTGAAGAAATAAAATCTCATGGGTCTGGGATATATTTGCTTAAGAGTTCCTTGAATTTTCTGGTTCTGTTTTTTCTGTCTGTATAGGTCCTAACAGGTACTGAGTAGCATATGGATATGTTTAACCTTTGTCTGCAGCAAACTGAAGCCGGGAAACACTGCTATTCCTTGGAGATACTGTTTTGTTCGGAAATCTTGGCTGGCTTTAAGGATTCATTTTGTGCGCTTATCACTAATGTCTTGCCTAATATGCTGTACAAATTCAGACTCTGTGATATCTCATCCTTGTTTCTGCTGTTACTGATGAACTATCCAGAGGAATGCATTAGAAAAAGAGGCCAAATGTAATAGTTTAATTGGTAAATTTAGTTGTTTACTCCACTGCAAACTGAAAATGGAAAAATATTTGTTGCTTTTTCTTCTGCAGGTGTTTGAAAGGGGTTTTTGTTTCAGATAAGGCTCTKTTAAATTTTGTTACCTGTCTGCTGTTTACACGTGCTGCTTGAGTGATTTTTTTGAGTAATCCATGGTAACTAGCTTTTCAGAAGTGGGAAGTGCCTTAAGTCAGTGCAACAATGATTTTCTTCAGGGACAGGCAAGGGTGATGGTAGAGGCAAGTGGCTGCTTTTTGTTCACTTTAGCAGGGCAGATATTTGTGAATAAGCAAAAAGGAGCAAACATAACTTAGAAATCATTAATTACAAAACATATCCCTTAGATTTTTGGAAATATCAGTGTTACCCTCTTAGTCAAATTCTTGCACATGCTGGCTGAGGTGTTGATTCCTCTTAGCTTGGGATCCACATTTTAATTTCAGCCAGGTGAATGCAGGGTGGCTTTTTCCTGCCTTTCCTTGAAAGTGTAGTGATGTGTTGGATACAAGCATCGGTTCTGGCTCCAGGGCAAAATTCCCAATATGTACGGTAGCCTTCTGGAAGCCAGGAAAAGCTGGCAGCGCATTGTTGCTGTCTGTGGCTGAGGTTTTCCTGGGGTTGTTTTTTGGTTAAACATCCGAGAGSGTTCAGGGCATCTTGACCTGTGTTCGTTTCTTAAGGTGACAGCAGGGAATGAGGCTGATTTCTCTGTTTTAAAGTTGTAGTTCATGTCTTAAGCTGTTTCAAGCAGATTTGGGATAAATGCGCAGCCATGGCTTGGCAAGTCAAAAGTGCAACAGGTGTGGAATATGGTCCAAGTTTAGGAACAACTCTAGTAATTTGTATTAAAAACGATGCCKGCAAACACTTAATTGCAATAGTTGCCTGGAGAGTTGAAGATCTTTTTCCTTGTAACATGATGATTTTTTAACGTCATGTCTGTATTTCGGTTTTCATTTAGAAGGATCCCTGAAGGTGGGCATCTTTGGAATTTGTGTACGTTGTTGTACAAGTGATTGAAAAGCTGTTAGTCCCTCTGTGGATAAAAAGAAACAAAAAAGAGAGGGGAAACGGTATGTTATGTTTGTGTTTTTCATGATCACTTTTGAGGTAATCTGTGCTTGCCTATAAGGCTTGTGCACTCTTCAAGTCCGTAGCCAAAGCACCCCTACTTACCTTCTAAGGTAGTATGAATCATGATCCAGTGACTGAGAAATAAGGATTTTCTTGGGGCGTTTTGAGGGGGGTGGAGCTACTTGTCTCTTTTTGCTCTGCAACATTTCAGTCTTGAGTTGCTTTACACTCCCTTATTTTCTTAGCTTTACACTGGAACCGCTATAAAGTTTAAATGCTRAAACTCAAGTTCATTCAACAAGAAGTTGAGTATGCACATTTGCAAAATGCCTGGACAAACTGAAGGATGCCAGACTGCTTTGGGGGTATTGGTCTGAAGCTGGGAAAGGTTGACATCCATTTCCACGGTTTGGGAGGGGGTCTTCTGTTTTTCTAAATTGATCGGCTGCTGATTCTTCTGTGTTCTGCAAAGGCACGTGAAGTGAGGCAGGAGCTTTCCCACGGACTGGATGTTACTTTGGGATCCCTCTCTAGTGACTAGGGAATGGAAGTATCATTATCAGTAAGCCTTTCTGATGAGCCCTCATGCCTTCGGGTGGAACTGAACTGGAAGATGTGTGGCAGTCCCAGTGTACACAAGTGTACAGCAAAGGGGTTCCCTGTTAAAAAGAAAAGTGAAGTGCCCTGTAGAGGTGGTCCCTGCTGAGTGGTGTTGAGACTCTGGGTCCTCCTGCATCTTGTGGAGACATAGAGTGAACCTGTAGCCTGTTAGTCACTTAAATAACRTGTCTTACTGAACACAGCACACCTGTAATTTGTTGTAACTCTGTGGACTTCTATTCACTGTTGATGTGATTAATATTGCAGAAAAAAATCAGGCAGGAATCCAGTACTATTACTATACAGGGCTTTTTACCCTCAGTGACTACTTTTTCTGTTTCTGTCTGCTATCATGGAGGTGTAAATCTCTTGCCTGAGCTGCTACAAATCCAGTTCTCAAATAACAGCTTTTTACTTTTGTTTAGTCTTTGTTTGGGTTTTTTTTTTCCACTCCCATGGAGTTGTTGGCAGAGGTGTGCTTTCTGTTCTGAAGTTTTTGTTACACTTGCTGTTTCTCTGTAAGCTGTCTTTGAAGTGTAGGCATCTCTGCTCTTCTTTCCCAGTTGCCCAGGCAGAAGTCCAGGCTTCCTGGGTGTTCCATCCTGTAGTCGTCTCTCTCAGCCTCATGTTTGACCCTGCTTTGAGTGCTCATGTTGTGCTCTGCAGATAGCTGTCCTTAGTAGAGAGTGAAAAGGTTTTACTGCCCTGCATTTATATAGACTCTTAAGAGATGGGCATCGCCTGCCATAAGCTTTCAGCACCTTTTAACAAGTGCTTAAAAATTCACCTGAACATAAAAACAAAGCAAGCAGCAAGCACTTGCATTTCTTGCTAAGAAATGGAGGTGGGGAATACTGCTTGGCTCACCTAGATGCTTCGTTTTGCTGTCTCCCAAGGTCTTGTAAGATACCTGATGGTCCGTAAGCCAGGTTGTTTGCGACTGAAGCCTGTCAGCAGATAAATTGTTGCCATAGGCAGAACCTGCTGTTTTTAGGGGGAGTTGCATGCTCCAGGGGGCTGGATTTGGCGCTGGAGTGCAAACTCTCAAATAGGCAATACAATTTTATTTGCTCTTGATTAGAATCCATGCCTTTAAACTTCGTGAGTTTGCAATATGAAAGTAGTCTTCTAAAACATATACAAAGACAAGTCCTTCTGACCCGAGTGCCTTCTACCTGTCAAACAGCTTTTGCCCAAGAGTTTCATGGAAGTTTCTTCATCTGCACAAGCCACCTGACATTGCTCACTAGAAATAAAGTCCTGTGGTGTTTTGGATATTTGGTTTTTGATGTTGCTCTTTTCTTGGACACTGGTCTTCGTATGCAGCATGGCTGCCTTGTCTCCCCTAGGTTGCCTGGGCTGTGAGAAGGTGAATTAATGTGAAATTATTTGCCATGTAATGGAATTATATTGTGTGCTTAAGTGATGCAAATGACCTTTGTCCTGTGTCTGTCTTCCCCCCAGGTTAAACACCTCACTCAAAAGTTCTGTATCTGCTCTCTTGAAAACTGCAAGCATCGCTTTCCTTGTCAGCTTTCAAGAATGTGGACAATGTCTTCTTTTATAACAGGTTGAAAAGGATTGGTTTAAACTTCAAGTGATCATTGCCTTTAGATTCAGTAAACTCACTCTCTTAAATACAAAGACTGCTGAAATTTTCCACTAAATTAAACGCTTGTGCTGCAAACAATTCAATTTCAATCTCATCAAAGCCTTTGGGCAGGCTTCTCTTATCTGGAAATCTTGTTTATCCCATGGTATTGGAATATTTAGCTGTGTTCCCTTTTTTAATGGCATGTGGTTATGTTTAAGAAATGAAACTGCTTACATTTCAGGTGTGGCCAGGCTGGTGCTTAGTGTACTGCAGGCGTTTCAGGTTCAGCTGTCTGTAACCTACTTGTGCATATCTTCTGCTTAAAAACAAAGAAATCGAGTTCTCATCTATCTGGCAGCATAATTTTTTACTTCTTTTCTCTATTGACTTTCTCATTCAATCCATTAAATGTAGGGGTGATTTTTATTTACTGCTATTAATTGTAAACTGTTGTTGAACCTTATTTAACAAATGTGACATTGACTATTGTAGAGCCGCAGGACTGATAAGAATATATATGGATTTCTCTTGGCACTTGTTTAGAGCGATCACTGTTTTGATTTTTCTTTTATTAAGTAGAGGTGCAGAAATTTCTTCTTCCACACTCTCTGTATGCATTACATGTTCAAAAATCAATTTCAAAAGTTCAATACCTTTTTTAAATGCAACTGGTGCAGTGCCATGGACGTATTTCTCAGTGATACTCTTGATCGTTTCTCAAACTTCTGAAAATCACATTTTTTGTTAAATAAATGGTGATCAGATGATTTAAATTAAATGGCATCAGTCACTATTTTCTGTGATTGTCCCTATTTAAAATTTGCCTTTTGCTTTGCATGGATGCCTTAGAGGTTTTTTGTGGTTTTTTTTGTTTGTTTGTTTGKTTGGTTTTTTTTAAGGTGTGTTACATTTCTAAATCCTTGCCTTACTGAGCATCCACCTTATTTCCTGGCCTCCACCCGTCTCTCAGCTAGCTACTGCCACCATGGCAACTCTTCCTCCAGCTGAACAGATGGGACATTGAGTCGAGTAGTGCACCGCTCATGCCCTGCCGGGAATCAGCTGGCGGGTTGCACTTCTTTCTGCAAAATTAAAAGCAAGCTCTGCCCAGCAGAGGCACGCTGGTTTTGAGGGTGCTCAGTTTCACAAATAATACTAGTGATCTAATAGCTGCTTGCAGAAATAAAAYGTAGTGACTGAACTGGGGTTATTTCTATGCCTGAGATCTCTTCAAAGAAGCTTTGCCTTTAGTGCGAAGAACTTGGCGTCAGCCAGCAGCTGGTGATTTTTATGGTAGAACGATTGCCATCAACTTTTTTTTCTCTTTAGGATGCGTCAGGATGAAACGCCACAGGCATCTAAGCACCAGTGACAGTTCAGACAATGAGAGTAAGTAATACCTGCTAGTTTTTCTTTGGTCTATCACCCCCTTGTGGTTTCCTTCTGTGGTTTGAGGGCAAACCGTTTCACCTCTTAAAATTTCAAAAAAAAATGTTTCTTGATTGATTTCTTTTTGCATTTGTGGTCTTCGGTGTTCTGAATCATGTTACAGGAGGAAAATGAGGCAAAGGATCTTATAAATATGAGGGGAGTTCTGAGTAGTCTACTTAGAATTTCAAGAGAAACTTGTACGTCTCTCATTCAGAGTTGGCAAGAAGAAATTTGTAAATCAAGAGCAATTTTACTGCCCAGGATCCTATTTCATAATTATCTTTTTGAAAAGAATCCTATTGTCTCGTGTTGTGCAGAGCCTCAACTTTAAAATAGGTGGGGGTGGCAAGTTATTTAAGCATTGATACATTAGAGTTATAACCGGTATATTGATTGTTGTGCTATCTTATACTGGTTCTTGATATATTCCACTTCAGTCTGTTAAACAATTTAGTAAAGTTACATTTTAAGTGTTCCTTGGCAGACATCTGCCTAAATACCCTCCCATTTTATCTGCAAAAAATCCAAAACAGAACAACTCTATGTGGCAGGGTCTTGTTTGTTTCTTGTAAACCTGTGCCTATCTAATAGCTCTATACATAATAATGATTCATTGTCATATTCACTGCAAGTCATTGATGTATCCTTTGCTGAAATAATAACACTTTGCCCAGAAACATCTAAGAAATCATACTATGGTTTTTTTACACCTATCACTAGCACATTTTATTATCATTGCTTTGTTCTTTGGGGTTTTTTTTTTGAGCACTTGCAAACTCTGACCTTTGTTTTGCTTCTCCTTCCACTTTGTTAGAAGAGAACTAAATGAAGGAAAGCTGTCTGCCTGCTTGTTTCTGTTTACTCATGCTTGTATTGGGCAGAGCAGAATGTACCCATAAACTCAGTGTGCTGTGGTTTTATAAAGAGCGAGTGGAACAGGAGGAGCTGAAATTAAGCCTACAGACTGCCTAAGAAGTTCATTTTTTTTTGCTCACATCTTGTCAAAAAATTGTAATTCAAGAGATTGGAGTGCCTTGTGTTTTACTGGAAAAATTAAATGAATTGAACTGAGTTATAATGGTCCTTTTTTTTTTTTTTACAGGTCCTTCCACTTCCTTTTCTTCTTGTTCTAAATACAGAAGCAAGTCAAAAACACCAGCAAATGAACAAAAGAAGCCTGCTGAGGTAAGAACTGGGTTGGTCACTGGTAGTTTTTTGTCATGTAGTTTTCGTATTTCTAAGGCTTGAAATAGTGAGCTATGAACCTAGTCCTGGTGAGTCCTTTTGTCAAATTCTCAGTGAACCCATGTTTTCCCCACTGTGTGAATATTATAGGAACTCTGGTGTTGTCCCAAAATGACTTATGGCATTTGCAGAGAGTAACATGTAGTTTGTTCTTCCCCTGAAATTTTAATATCATTTTGAAATTGGCAAAAGCTGGTACGGTCTTACAATTAGAGAGCACGGCACAAAAAAGTCGTTCATATGTATGTGTTTGGGAAGGATGCTTTCTTTCCACTTTAGGATGAAACAGTGGGACACTTAAGTGGACAGGATATGTATAAGCAGTGTTTGCTCTGCTACTCTGTTACCTTTGTTACTCTTGGCTTTTTACTGTCAACAAAGCTTTTTTTTTTTTCCTCTGCCATCTCTGCTTCTTAGAACCTCAACACCTATCACTACTRTCACTGGACCTGTATTGACCCATTTAAAAAACTGGCATTTAAGCATAATCCAGTGCTCAAACTCATCCTGTCAACTATTCCACTGGTAGCCCCTCTTAGTGGAAGATTGTTGGCTGCCTTCTCCAGATTTTATGCTTGCTTTCTTAAGGGCTGGAGTCAGATACTAACTGCAAACAGGAGAAATATTTCTTGTAGCTAATTCCCCTTGCTTGTTATCACATTGCCTCAGAGTGAGTCCTTAAAAATTTTAGTATGATTGTTGATGCCTGAGGTTGCTGAAAAACGACTGACAAAACCCAGTTTGCTGCCATAGAATTTAAAGTTGAGATATGTCCCAGAAGTTATTTTGTGTGCTATACCAGCAGTTTTTTACCCGAGTGGTTACTGCTCTGCGATGTTGAATGAAATATATATATTGTGCTCATACAGCACAAGCTATTCAGCAAACATGCTTCGTGCTTCTTTTCTAAATGCTGCTAACTAGATGGGTTTGGTTCGCTAAGAGCAAGGTAAATGACACACAACATGTCCTTTCTTTGAAAGCTTAATTTTTGTTGCAAGTCAATTGAAGGAAATGCACTCATTTCTAAAAGAAAGTTCTAAAAAAAATCTAAAAAGTAAAGGTGGCTAGAACTAGCTACATGGTGTTTTACTTGCAGCCACGAAGAAGATTAAGAAAAGCCTACTATGCTTTTTGCCTTTAAAATTTTGGTATGAGGATTATGGTTCTGTAAGAATTTTAATCTTAAAACAAGTTGTGGCCACTGAGGTCTTGCAAGTGTTGCTTATGTGTGCCTAGGCAGTAGGTCTGTTACTAGTCAAGCTGTGCAAATGGGAAATGGGAGCTGAAGCACATACACTGCCAGACTTGTTGCTGTTTCAGATACACCTCAGTGCTAGTTCCTTACCAATTGCTTCGTTCTGTCCAGCCATCCAATTTCTGTCTTGTATCTCTTCATCTTAGGGATTGTCCCATTACATTCATTGAATTTGCTCCATTCTATGTGCGTATGTACATTATAAACAATAATTATGAAGATGTGGTCCATGTATGTAGCATACAAGTGTTCTGTTTACATAACTTCTAGGAATTAAAATGAGCAGTGTTTTCAGTTCCTCCTTTGAGATCATCTTCTCTGCTTTTTACCAGTTCCAAGGCAAAATCTTGATTCCTTTATTGCTTGAAAATATGAAACTTTGAAGAACAAAATCTGAAATATACACTTGAAATTTAAAAAGTCTATTTCATAATGTAATCCTTCTAGTAATACCGGAATCTCTTTGTCATATTTGATTTAAGATTCCCCTCCTGGGGGAAAGAAAAAGGAGAAGGAGAGAAATCTCAAACTTTAGAATATATCCTTTCCTGGAGGAGTGTCCTGAGTACAATATTTAAGAGAGCCCTGAGACAAAAATTAAGTCTTCTGGGAAAGGGAATGGAAGGTGACAGTAATAATCTGTACTCCTTTTACATAGGACTTCTGGTTATTCTTCCAGTTTTTCCTTTTGCTGATAGCAAGCACTCCCTCCAACCCCTTGACAAGCACATGCTGGAAAGTGTATTATATGAAATGCTGTTGTCAGCAGAGCATTGAAATTGATTATTTATGCATCCAGTGGTGACAAGGGTGCAAAGCAAATACTGAAAAGGGATCCCACCACATACACATCCAAAAATCACGTTGTAATCCCACAAGCTTTTTGTAGTAATAGTTGTCTAATATCTATTAGATAGACATTTAAATTTTCAGGCTGACAGCATCTCTTTAGCAAGGCCTCTCTGTAACAAGTTGGCATGGCTCTCCTTTCATTCACCTCTGCTTGCCAGGCAGCAGGCTGTTTCTTGAGTTAGTGATGCAGAAAATCTAGAAGGTCAAAGCTATAAATAGCTGTTTGGGAATATTTTTGTTCATGGTCTTCATACATTAATTTTTCTTTCGTGCCAGTAAGCCTTGCTTTTTCAATAAATTACATGTGAATACATAGGCCTTCTTCCCCTTCCTCTACTGTCGCCAGCCCAAACTGAGTACCTGGGTTCTCTCCAAATAAAAGCTTGGGTTTGGTGCTGCAACAAGCAAGCAGCGAGTGTATATGTCGGTTGCTTCACAGGACTTACCTGTTTATGCCATGGGCCTCTGGTTGCCTGTAAAAAGTGATGAGTAGCTGCAGCTGAGGACTACTCTGCCTTGAATTGCCTTCCAGGTGCTTTACAATCCAGGCAGGTTTGGGAATGGCCTCAGTGCAGCGAGGTTATCTGGTGTTACAGTGCAAATGTCAAAGCCCATTTTCAGAGCCTGTATCAATCCAGAAGGGATGTGTTACTGGRTTGGACTTGGCTTCCACTTACTCCAATCTCCTCCATGGAGAAGATGAGAACAAGGGAAGCGTGTAATGGTGCTTCTTCAGACCATGGTGCTTCTGTRTGTAATGTCAAAAGCAAGGCTGAGTCCCTCTATCGGTGCTCCCCTTCTGGGTTACAATCTATCACAAACTACTGAAATGGTGACTTAAAAATTCTGTTATCCAAATAGCTTTAGCATTTACTTTGAATAAGTAAGTTGTTCTGAGGTTACAGGCACACCAGCAGTATAAAGTCAGCTGGTTTGGAGACTTTTGTGATGATGGCCACATACCATTTGTGGTGTTGCCCCTGAGTGGGTTTAAATGTAGACAGGAGAGACTTGCAGGCCTAAGCAGTAGGCTGTGAGGGAGGAGCACGGTAGGAGGCATTTACATGTCTGGCTCAGCATGAAGGCCGTAGGTGGCAGTTTCCTGTCTCCATGAAAGCTGCAGCAGAGAATGATGACAGAGTAGTGGAAATAATTTTTGCAGGGAAAACCCATTAGCTGGACTATCCTGAATGACTGACCTCTTCTTTTCCCTTATGCCAGCGGGGTCACAAAAAAGCGTAAGAGATCTTTATGACACTCAAGTTTATATAATTTTTTTCAGTCCTGTCTCCCTCTTGAAACGTTGAAAATGGCAAAGAAGTTGATAGCATTGTACTTTTTTTTAAACCCTTCCCCTATAACATGGCAGTATTTTTCCTCTCTTTGCAAATAGAGTTTTGACTCTCACAGCAAGAGTAGTTT
Source organism: Amblyornis subalaris (assembly GCA_018881555.1). Classification (NCBI taxonomy): domain Eukaryota; kingdom Metazoa; phylum Chordata; class Aves; order Passeriformes; family Ptilonorhynchidae; genus Amblyornis; species Amblyornis subalaris. The sequence continues at coordinate 4,812,905 of JACAXG010000033.1, forward strand.
TTAATCCCTCACTGCTGATTGTGACAGCTGTATTATCATGTGAAATGCAACTTGTCTTCCATAAGTAAATGGTCTGCTTTCATTACTTGGGTATGTGAAACTCTTTTTAGTGACATTTAACTGCCACATAAATTGTAGGTCTTGATCCTGAGAAGCACCCTGTAAGACTAGACTCCTGGCAGAAAATGGATTCTTTTTGCAGTTTGAAAGTGGTTGGTTTTGTTTTGTGTGGACCATGTGTAATAAGAGACTGCCACTTTTATGTGCATGCTTACCTTAGAAAATTCTGAATTAACTTGGACATATGTACATGTTTCTCAAGACCTCTGACGAACATGCCTTATCTATGAGCTGCTTTTTAGGCCACTTGGGTTAGTTGATTTAAAAAAAAAAATTACAATACCTTGGAGGTGCAACTCATCAGTGATTTTTATGATCTTTTTTTTAACTTTGAGATACTGTCTCAGGCTATTTGAACTCTTCAGGAAGAGGTGACCCAAATGCAGAAGGGTGTGGAAGAGCTTGCTTGTGAAAAGGCTGAGCTATTCTACCTTTGAAGTGAATGAGCAGGCATAACAGTGAAGTATGAATGGTTTGGAAACAGCAGAGCTAGAAAACTTCAGTCCTGCCTGTCCTTGTGATGGAAGAGGTGGGGAGGAAAGGTGGCCAGCAGCATTGAAAAATGAGGCCAAAAGTTAGAAAATCTGTAGCAATTAAAAGGATATTCTTTTCATGCATCGTGTAATTAGACTGTGAAGCTCATCTGCTACAGGAAGTTGTTGAGACTGAGAATTAAACAAGATTAAAAAAGGAATTGGACAGATGATAGCAAGTACAGATTTTTTTAAATATCTGTATAAATTAATACCACTTTAAAAATTGATTGTTAGGATTAATCCCAAAATCCAACGCTTATGTCTGATTAGCAACCAGAGGGAAACTTGACATGTTCTTGCACATTCTTCTGGCTCATGAGACACTGTCAGAGACATGACGTTAGGTAGGGTTGATTTAGTATCCAATTTCCTAGCTTTTCCTTTACATGCTTGTAAAAGGAGGCTAGGAAGATTCATGGCTACTTAAGAGAAAAGTACGATATTTCATTTGCTTGAGTCCTGGATAATTCATTAAAATACTTCTAGGTAGGAGGGGTTTTAACATTAGGATTTACTGTGTTGCTTGTCCGAATTGTGGGGATATTTGAAAACTACAAATTTCATACTACACTTATTCCTGTCTATCACAGCTTTTTTCGTATTTCAAGTTTTTCTGTCCAATTGGTATATGTGCCTGGAACTGTAGTTTCATTTCCATTTGAAATCATGTTACCTTTCATTTATTTTGCTGCCAAAACCCCCTAAACCAACCAAAAATCAAAGCAAACCTGCCTTAAGTTTCTACACTTCTCTATAATAAGATGCCTTAGTTCAGAAGCTTCATGCCCACATTGCAATGTATTAAGAAGAAAAATTCCAGGATGAGCCCACCGAATTCTGTTCTTGGAGCTCCATCCCCTGTGAATGGGCAGTCTTTTGCACATGCTGTCAAACATCCAAAGATTAAACTATGCTCAGATACTATGTGGCTATATTACACTTGTAATAGGTCATATTAGAATTTGACTTTTGTTTCATTACTTATAAGGTGATTTTAGGTGTAAACCTGCAGCTTTGTGAGTATGTTTGCTGAGGGCCTGTACTTGAAAGCTCCAATATCAGAGTAAGCTTTAATTCTTGTGGGTCTTATGTGTATAAAAGTTACTAGTTCCTTTCAAATAAGGATAAAAACAGATGATTTGACCCTCAACATGATGGAAAAACTCTTATGTAATTTACACTTTACAAAACTTCGAGTGTTTGACAATGGAATTACAAACTTGGCCTTCAATATAGGTTGTAAAGGACACCAAAAATCCAGGAAAATACTAACTGTTCTCTGGTTAGAGAGGATGTTGCCCCTCATTCCATGCTGTTTGCTGTAAAAGATTTGGTATACTCTTGCAGGGAAAACAGGGCATAGCAGTTCCCTCCTGCCTTTTAAAAACTCATACTTCTGTGTTTCTGGAGCGGTGGATCTTCTGATTCCCTAAGTGATGGGTGTGAGGAACTGAAATGCCTGTTGCTGAGGTCTGCTGGGTGCAGGGGAAGCCTTAGGATTGAAGCAATTACATGCTTGTAAAAAGAGCAGTTAACCCATAATTTACTTAAGCCTTGGAGGTGTGGTTTCCAGTCATGGCCTAGATACCTGTGACAAGTGATTTACCCTTGTTGGGAGTTTGTAAGCAGTTGATCAAAGTACCTGAACATGCAGAGAATGTCACAAGAAGAGGTATCGGTTTTCTTTTCGTTTTTAAGAGATGACACAATCCATTTGTTTTTCCTCACACATGCATTTGGGCAAGTCAAGGTGAATGAACAATGGCATCAGTCAGCTTCAGTAATAGCTTGCAGAGGGTATTGGAAAAGGTATTTCACTCATTTTTTTCTTCTCTTAATGTGGTTTTAAGTTTGCAGTGGTCATGAACAAAAGGTGCCTGTCAGTCTGTGCAGTTCTTGTGTTTGAATTGTTCATCGAAGATGAGGTTTGTAGAAGGCAGTTTTATTGTCAAGACCTATTCTCTGTTTTCAATGCTAGTTTTTTACTGTAATTCTCTATAGCATTGCTTGTGTTCTCCCTGATGTCTTTAATGGATAAGGGTACCTCATGCAAAATAGTGTACTTTGTTTCACAGCCTTGATTTATTCAGAGTCAGCACAGCAGGATCTTGTGAGGAAGATTATATATTGAGTTTTCATACAGTGCTTCCAGAAGGAGTTTGGGTTCAAGTTATAGACAACTTTTGGTGAAGCATTTATAGATAAATTCTAAGAAGTTCGTTTTCCTTAGATATGCTCTTCCAATATAATTTCCAAATAGAACTCAGAAATCTGAAAAACGATAAAACATATGAACCATCTTTCCTTTCACAGCTCCATGATACCATTCTTTCTTGGTGTGTTAGTGCTTTGGGGGAGCAGAGCTTCCGTATTTCTTGAGAATTTTTCTAGAATTTAGCTTTTAAAGTCTTCATAGATGCCAGTGTGTCTGCAGAGCTGACTAGGAAGTTCTCATTTTCTCAGCAAACCCATATGGACTTTTACTGCAGAGCAAAACATTAATATTGACCTGTCCTGGTTTCAGCTAGGGTAGAGCTAATTTCTTCTCAGTAGCTGTTACAGTGCTGTGTTTTGAATTTGGAATCAGAATGGTGTTGATAACACACTGATGTTTTGGCTATTTGGTAATTTGTGCTTATCCTAAGTCAAGGACTTTTTTTTTTTTTCCCCCATGTCTTCTGCTCTGCCAGTGAGGAAGTACGCAAAAAAACCAAACCACAAAGCCAAAAAAATTGGGAGGAAGCATAACTGGGAGAGGTGACCCAAACTGACCAAAGGCATGTTCCACACCCTAGAATGTCATTCCTGATATATAAACTGGGAGAGTTACCCAGAAGGGAGTTGGTCTAGGCTTGGGACAGGGGATCTAGCATCGGTCAGTGGGTGGTGAGCAATTGCATTGTGCATCACTTGTTTGGGTTTTTTCCTTTTTATTATCATGATTGTTACTATTATTTACCATTATTATTGTATTTTACTTTCTTTTCAATTATTAAGCTGTTCTTATCTCAACATACAACTTTTACTTAGATTCTCCTCCCCATTCSACCAGGCTGGGGGGAAGACAGGTTGAGCGAGCATCTGCGTAGTGTTTCATTTCCAACTGGGCTTAAAACCACAACATGACAAAAGAACAAGGTATTCTAGATTTAAGCACCAGTTCTAAAGCATGAAATACATAATAGAAGTTCTCAATGAAATGGTAAAGATTAGATTATGATGACAATGACAACATAAGCAAAGACGTTTCGTTGATGTCATTCACTCAAAGTGCTGCACTGCTTTTGGTTGAAGCTAAAAACTCCTGGCAGCAAAATGAAATGGTAAGTTCAGACCAAGCAGTCTTTTACAGTAAGCAAGGCTAAAACTCATTTGTACTTTCATGCTCTCTCTTGCTAAAAATATTTTTTAGAAGTCCCACTGTCACATGGTAACTACTGTGGAATGCTCCCAGTGGTGGGGAGTTTCCCACTTCTGTGTATATGTAGCTGGCTGTGCGAGCTGCACTTGGTTATAGCTCAGCTCTGCAAGGCCTTTCTTTGTCGTGTACTAAAGATACTCGGTACCAGCTGGGTCTGGTCATGAGGAGTGATGTTTGTGGATGGGCAAACCTTAATAGCCTAGACTTGGCATGCTTGTTTTTCAGGTATTTTCAATATGTATGATATTACAGGTGATATTAAAATAAAGTTGAGGGGTTGTGCTTTATATAGCATAAGAAGTAGAACTACTTTGGGGTGACTGAAAGATGACCACTGCACTTCATGGGCTAACTGGAAGTGAAGGTCCTTGCTAATGTTGAGAGTGTGTGCTGTGGAGTAGACTAGCTGTTGCTCTGTGGACACAGTAAACGAGCTGCATTGTTTTTCAAATAAGTGTTGGAAAAGAAACAGCCACGAGGAAAAGCTGGCTATCTAAATCCTGAAGGCATGTGTGCTGCTCTTTGTGTAGATGGCTTAGTTCATAGCCTCAAGGCTGACTGCTGAAGTAGAATTTACTCGATTTGTCGGAAAACTCTCTTTGGGTCCCCTGGGTGTTTTGGTTTACTTCCACAACAAAGGAACTACAGACTGAGTATTCTCATACATTGCCCTCTGAGAGTATTTTACTGTTGGAAGACCCTGCTTGGCCACACGTGAAGAAATGAAGAATGATGAGAGCTAAAGATTGTAATGATTCTACATGTCTGCAGAAAATCCTCAACTGCACTGTTAATCACAAGTATGAACAGGCAATTCTTAGGAAGTCTTAGCTGAGTTTTGGAGTTCCTTCTGGTTTCAACAGTTATCTTTWTATTGGTTAAATCTTTGACCTTCAGTGGTACCTGTATTGTAAATTGTAGAAATCTGAAGCAGAGAATATTGTGGTGTGGTGATGGTGTGGTCAGTACTTACAACAGTCAAAAGAAACCCAGAAGAAGTCCATGCTCCAGGGGGGTTGTGCTCTAAAAATAGAGATGATACAGTTCACATATATAATAGATGATCAGAAGATTTGCTGCTAAGCAATGTAGTTAGAATACTGATGCCTTTACTAGCATTTTTCAACTAGTGTTTAAAAAATAGTGAGTTTGATAGGAAGTACTTCACTTCTGTATTCTGTCAGTGGCTTAAAAAGTAGTTTGTAAAGCACTTACCTCAGATAAGGTTTGAGAAATATGTTTTCTGATCATTAAACCAGTCAGTGCACTTCTCTTTTATCACACTTACTTTCCTTCTGCTGTTCTTTGGACTTGTGCCCTGCCTAGTGCTTCTCCTAATCCTGGCTCTGTACCTGTAACACAGAAAACTAAAATGCCCTTTAAGTGAGGTAAATAATTTTACATTTTATTTTTGGCGTGCACATATACAGCTTGAAAAAAAATGGATGCTTGCAGTCACAGTGCTTTCACTTTTGTCATTCAGATTTTAATAGAGGCCTGTTAGGTACCTGAGGAGTTTTACACAGAAGGCAGCAGTGAACAGTCTGTTCTGAACCAAGGCAGATAACATGTTATTGAGTCGGTGGGTTTGAGTTCCCCTGGTCAGCTTGCTCTCCCGGCTGCCCATGGGAGGTGCAATTGTAGAACATAATGAAGTAACACTGATGATCCAGGCCACCAGCAGCTATTTCAATACCTATTTTAGCACAGAGCCTTTTAAAATATTGTTTACTTGATGATTTCCAAGAACAGCTGAGAATTTTTGCAGTAGGCATAACTGGTCTGGTACTGTCAAATTGAAAAGGGTACATGAAGATATTTGGCTCTGAGATAGTTTATTACTCGTCTGGTTATAAAGCTGAATTAGTAAGAAGAGAGTTCAACCTGTCACAGCTTATTGCAGGGATATTTTGTGTTTCATTTTATTGCCCTTTGAAGATTTGATTTCTCATTACGATAATAGAGCGAATTAGTTGTGAAGTCACMCTAACACCAAGCCACAGTCACTGTTTTGCTTTACTGAACATTAAGCTGGTGCAGTGTAGCAGTGGAGAAAAAACCCAACACCACAGAAGATACATACACCCTTTATTTAAATTGTACACACCTGTAGTTGCCAGATATTGATATTAAATAAGCTTTGAGATGACTGATAATCACATTTACATGCTTGTACAAACTTAATTCTCTTGAGCCRAGAGTCAAATGTTATGGCTGGAGATTTGTCACTGATGGGTTTGCTTTGTTTGAGGGTGGTGTTTCATCATAYAGATTTGATAAAGGATGCTGAGGCTGGATTGTGTTGATCACTGCTTAGGCACAGAGCAACATAGGTCTTGTGTTCCAGCAAAGTTCATCTTTGATCTCAGAGATCCCAACCAGTAAAACTTCAAGTGGTTTTAATAAATAAGCAAGTGCCTATACATCAGTTTTGCTATGGCAACTGTTTGTAGCTTGTGATGAATATGACAGTTTAGAGTAGCTAAACTGAGTGAAAGAAAAGGATATGCTACCTTGTATCTGAGTTGGGGTACAGCCTACAGACTGGCAATAAGCTGATTGAAAATTTTATGGTGAGAAGTCTTGAACCAGATGCAGGCCTCCTTTCTCCTCTCCCTGGATACCTGTAACAATGTTCTTCCTTCTAATTAGCCTTTGGGCAGCAGCATGGTTTTGAATTAGTATAAACTTCTTATCATACTGTACCTAATACACTAAAAGTAAATAATCTAGGTAGTTTCAAAATTAATTGTTTGTATTGGTACTCTTTAAAAAAATTATCAATGTGTCTTGGTTTTGAGACAAATTTAAGAGAGAGACTCTTTGGACCGAGTCTTTCTCTCCGAGAGGGTTCTAAAAATACCCTTTCCACCAATAGGGAATGAATACCAATAGACGAAAGTGGAAAAAAAAAATTAAATTGTTTATTAACAAACAAAATACCTGTCCACCAGGCAAGGGAATACAAAAAGTAAATAACTGTTAAGCACTAAACTGTCAGAACCCACTTCCCTACACACACACACAGAGAAACAAAAACCCAAAAAGTGTCCGGAGAGTGGAGGCAGGGCAGGATGAAGTACGAATACACCTTTCCCAACATGTGGTCCAAAGATGGCAGCCTTCCACATGGAGGGGCAGCAGACCCCCCACCCCCATGGAGCAGTCCCGTAGCAGAGAAAAATTCCAGTGGCTACCTGGTGTTGAACTGTTTCCCTCCTAGGGCAATCACAGCAGGCGAAAACAGCTGGGTTGAAGCCTTCTGGTGTGCTTTCTCTCCCTGGCTTGGCTTCCCGGGGCTTGGGGGCTGGGTGCGGAGCCGTTCCACTCTCCATGATCCTTTCTTCCGCTGATTTCGGAAAAGCAACCTGCTCAGTCCAGTTCCCAGCAGTCAAAGAAATGCTGCTCCAGCTTCTCTGATCAAGGGGAAAAAAGGAGAAGTGTCCTGCCTGGGCCAAAACACAAATCAGCCAAGCAGAGGAAACTATGCRGCTCAGCGCCGCAGAAAAAAAACCCACGCTGCAGCGTAGGACTCCAGCAGGAGCGGCCCCAGTCTCAACTCTCGGGCAGCAGCTGCCATGGCACCGACAAAGCAGGGCAGGGATCTGGCAGAACAACTGCTGTCTCGGTTTGGACAAACTTATGAGGAAGACTAGAGGAGTCTTCTCCACAAACGATAGGGTTCAAAAACTCCCTAACCCCCCCCCCCGCCCCGGCTTAGGAATTTCTCAGAGGAAAGTGAAAAAAACCTGTTTATTTAACAAACCAGGCTGCTGGGGGGTGCAACGCAGGGACGAGAGGAAGGGAAGAGGGGAAAAAAAAAAAGTTAGATAATAAACCTGTTGTGATGGAGGAACCTGGATGAATCTGAGTCCTTTTTTCCTAGGTGTAGCTCTGCTCTGTCTCCAGCTGGCTAGAGTATGGTGTAGGCCCCTCTCCAGGCCCAGGATGGCATAGGCTCCTCTCTGGGCACAGGGTGTAGGCCCCAAAGTTCAGTSTTCTGTTGTACAGTTCAAAGGAAGAAGGAAAAACCACCGTCCCAGAAAAAGCGGTCTTCTTTCCTTGCCTCAGCTAGGAGGCTAGCTAAAAAGCAAAGAGTAAGTTCTTAGCTGTCTCCAATCTCCCTCTCCTGATGAAAAACAGAGCCAAGAGCTAGCAGGAAAAAGGTAAAAGTGCTCTCTCTCTCTCTCTCTCTCAAAACAAAGCCGAGAGAGCTGGCTAGAAAAAAAGTAAAAGTGTTCCCTTCGCTTTCACCTGCCGAACTGGCAGCCTCAGCAGCGGAGATAAGCCAGGAATGTGAGTGTCCTTGAAGCACCTGTGTTTGAGAAAATTCCTCTGGCAGTTTTAAAGGCACAAAGTTCATATTTTTCATGAAGCAGGCGATTGGGAAACAGCATCATAAAGTCACCCCAAGACAACGGCTCTGGTCTCCTCTCCCTGCAAACGCGGCTGACCYGTTTCCTGATCCTGGGAACTGGAAGAGAGGGCAGGACTTCTTGCCCCCCAGACTGGAAGAGAGGGGGCATCCTCCTGGCCCTGCCCCAAACTGGAAGAGAGCAACTAACATCCCAGCCCCMCAAACCGGAAGAGAGCAAGCAACGTTCTGATCCCCTGAACTCTGCTAGGATCTCGGCCGGGGTCATGTGATACTCCCAAGCCAGGAAGGGGGGAGGRGGRAGGTGTGCACAAAGAGAAAACAATAACAATTTTTGGGCATAAGCAGAGGTCCTAGATCACTCCAGGACACAATGTATATGCATCATTTCAGTGTAGATTAAGAAAAACACCTGCTGCATTCTTTAGCACCACGGTCTTTCTCAAATGCATCTTTTCACTCTGTGTTTTCTGCAGGTGTTTCGCAAGGATCTCATTAGTGCCATGAAACTACCAGATTCTCACCATGTCAACCCTGATGAGTATTACATCTTTGCGGACACGTGGAAACAAGAATGGGAGAAAGGGGTTCAAGTTCCAGCCAGTCCAGAAACTATTCCACAGCCTTCTCTCAGGTATTGGTGATCAGACACGGGTAATGTGCACAAAATGTCGACTTATAGAAGATAGTCTCTCAAAACCAAGTTGTCTAAATGCAGTCAGTTTTTCTCTGTTGTTATGTTTAAATCTTCAGTGTATCAGCCTTCAGACATGTTCTTAAACCACTCAAGTGCCAATTTGGAAAACATTTCTGTGGCACTTGAGTCCAGATCTCATTCTGTCTGTACACTGTTATAATATCTACACTGTGAGTGTAAAAAGATCTTTTTTTCCTGAGTCACATGGTGCTGTGGATTAAAAGCTGTTCTTTCATTTGAGTATGGTAAGTTGAATAAATTAAAAATAAATTAGTGTCTTATGCATGTTACTTGAAAGCTTTCCCTGTAAAGCATGATGATATATAGAGCACTAGGCATGCAGTAGTCTCTGATACTTGGTGAACTTACTCATTTGTGCATATAATCTAATTTTGGTTATTGTCAGCGCTTTAACTCTTTCTGCTTTCTCTCACTACAAGTGGCTGCTTAACATTATAGAAGTTTAGTGATCTCAGTTTCTGGAGACAGATAAATAATCTTCTGCTATCTCACACTGTGCTTAGACTAGGGAAAGAGCACTGTAGTCCTGCAGCCCTTCCTGGTAGAAACAAAGCATATTTCAATATAGGTTATTGCCAGTGTGGTCTTCAAGACAAAGATAAATGAATTGTCCAGTGAAAGTGCTGATGCCAGCATAATTTAATTTCCACCGAGGCTATTGTCAGTACCAGGTTATTAAAAATAAATATATTGCATCTCATACCAGCAGTATTAYATTAGAGGAAAAAATTGCTATAGATTTGGCTGGACCTGAGAAAAGAAAAGCTCACAAGGGAATTAGAGGAAAAAATGAGCAGGATGAAGGGGGAGGAAGAATGGCAGAAGAACATTGTTTGTGCTAACATTGATAACCCACTCTGTCCAGTAAGAATTATGTGGGATACAGCTTGACAGCTGCCTCCTCCTTCTTTTCTGACTACTTTCCACAGTTTTTTTCTTTTCCTTGTCCTGTGGAGGGTTGGCTTCAGACAACATGTAGAGCTGCTCATGCCTGGCACTGTTCCATTCTGTATCTCTCTGGCTTCCTTTCACATGTAGGGCTTTTTGCATTGAATTCAGAGAAAGATTGACTTTATCTAGTTAAGATTATTCTTTCCATTCCAAAATCAAACTAATCAAACACTGAGTTTTATCTCTGAAAATACTTGAAAGGTTGAGAACACAAATCTTTCTCCCTTGCTTCTTGGATGACTTTTCCCCTTTACATTTTCRCTTGGCATCAGAATGTTTCTTGCATAAGAAAAATAATGTACTTGTAATGTGGATAAGGCGTCATTTACAAAATAAGGGTAGACTGTATATCCCAAATGGTGAGCAAGGATTTTTCCCACACACAGAGACTACAGTAGCATAAATTAAGCTTTTGTGGAAAAGCTGGTGTTTTCAAGAAACTGGTTGGAAAGATTGCCTTCTATCATTTAGGAAGAATATAGAACAAAGATTGTATTGGTTTTGCGCATAATACTTTCTGTAGGTTTCAGAAACAGTTGCTTTGTTGTACTAGTAGCATTTGTTAAATTGAAAATCATATGCACAGGCTTACATTTTAAAAAGAATTCTGTGTATGTAGTAAATCTTGGAACATTTTATGTAARAAAATGACATTTACAGAATCCTGTCTCCCTAGCCTGACTACACTTATTAGCTAGTTTAAAATCTGTGAAACACCAGGTTTCTTCTCACTTAGAGCAAATATTTTACGTCTTTCAAGGATGGTCTTAAAAAGCTGTACCTATTTCTTTTTTCTTATTTTCACTCTAGGGTTGTAGCAGAAAAAGTGAAAGAAGTACTGTATACACGACCCAGGAAATACATCCACTGTTCCAGCCAAGAACCCACAGAACCAGGTTACATCAACATTTTGGAACTAGCAGAATCTGTGTGTCGCTATGACTTGGATGACATGGACATCTTTTGGCTTCAGGAGCTAAATGAAGAGCTTACAGAAATGGGTAATTTCACAACATGTTCCCATTTTAAAAGCAGCACTTAATTTCTGCTGTCTGAGTTGTAATCTGCTGTGTGAGGTCTCTTAAAGATTGCTGAATGAGAATTGAATGGAAATGCTAAGAAAAACAGGAGCTAACAAAGTAATTACTTGCTTGATCTTTTAATGTTTTATATTTTACCTGTTGTGCCTAAAAACTTMACATCCAAAATCATGTGAGATCTCTGTAGATTGAGGCAGGAGCGAAAAAGCTCACACTAGGTGGAATTAATTTTAGAACTTCGAAAGTTAAAGATTTTATGTAGGGAAAGCAGATGTTTTCATTTCTTAAACTTGGAACATACTACAAATGCTACAAATTCAGAGTTCTGGGGAACTTGCATGCTGGGTTCTCAACAGAGTAATTAAGTTTCACACATGTTAGCCCATTTAAAATCAGCTAAGTGAACTTTCTTTTTGCATGCAAGTTGTGGATATAGAGGGCTATGAGCAGGAGTGAGCTATGGAAAATAATCTTGGAATTATCACTGGAATAACTGAACTGTGGTGGAATAGCCTTTGTGGCTGGTATTCTTCCATGGGTGATTGCAGGTTCTTTAGGAAGGACAGGTGGGTAAAAGAGGGAGATATTTGGCATCTTCTGGGTTTGCTGTTAACAAAATAGGAAGAACCTGTAGAATAGTGATAATCAGTGGCAGGATTGTGTGTAACAGCTATGAAATAGTTGTGACAGAGATCCTGAGGTGAGTGAGGAGAGGAAGTAGTTTTTCTGGTCCTGGACTTTAGGAGAGCACGTTTCTACTTAGGTAAGTGGGTGAGATCTGAGAGGCAACTTTGAAGAGTGGAATTACTGAAGAGAGCTAGCAGGACTTTAAGGACACTGTCCTCCAAGGACAAGAAAGTTCCATCCATACATTCAGGAAAACTAGTAGATGTCAGGAGACTGGTTTGGTGAAGGAGGGAACTCATGAGTGAACTCCAGTGCCAAAGGATGTATGTAAGAGGTAGAAGCAAGGACAAGCTTCCCAGGCATACAGGAATGCTGTTAGCAAAAGCTGTTAGCTTTTCAAGGGGGCAGATCTCCATCCATGGAGATTTTCAAGATCTGACTGGACATATCTCTTGAGCGACAACCTTTTTCATATTTACTATTGACTTTGCTTGGAACCAGGGCCTGGGCCGAAGCCCTCTGAAGGATCCTTCCCACCTGAATTATTCTWTTAATTCAGAGAATGAGAAAGTATTAGGGCATGGGACAGAACAGTTTAACAGCAGAAAGCACTTTCTATTAGTAGTCATTTATCTCTTCACATCTCCCTGTTTATCATTTGTAACAAGGAATCAGAATTAATAGCCTGAGTTAAAATATTAGCCTCTGCTATTAATGTTGCGTGAATATCCCAGCATTTGAAGGCCTGAGTAAATAGTGAGCTGTGAACATCATGATCATTTTTAACCAAGGATTTTGATAGGATGCCGTTTGGAAATGTCTTCTAGCTGTGAACGTCATAGGATTTCTTACGCAGTGTATGTCCTAAAGCTGCAAGCTGAGGACCAGTCTCATAGCAAATCCTTTTCAAGTAGTCCTGCTTATGCTAAGTTTGCTTAGTGGTGAGTATATACAGTATGTGTAGTGTTCAAGTGAACAGATGGATTATGAATTGCGACAGTATATTTATCTACTGTTTTATTTTAAAACAAACAAAACCACAACAAAAAACACCAAAAAAAAAAAAAAAGCACTTTTCATAATCAGCATGCTTTGATCACTCAAGTAATGGACTAGAAGTACTGGGTGGTGCAACTTCTGTATCATTATAAGATATGAAATATTCTTGGTAAGTTTTATTTCCGGAGGCATTAGTCTTCAGAAGAGCATAGTGTGTGATTTTTGGATTTCATTAGTGTTTCTTAAAATGATGGAGGTGCAGGAAAGGTTGTATGAGAGCAGCTAGCAGTTACAGCAACTGCTGCAGCGTTTTCTTCAAGGTGCAACTTTTTGGTTTATGTAAAACTTACTTTTACTCAAGTAGTAGTTCTGCTTGTATTTATAAAACCATGTTATAATCAGTCTGTGAATGAAAACTCTTTTCTATTTTATTTTTAAATGCTGTGTCTACTGCMTTAGTTGCTAGAAGTTGTCTTTTTTATCTTCCTGCTTCTCTGACTCAGAAGCATCTGACTGTCCTCTAATTCCCCTTCCATTTCTGTGTTGCAGGCTGTGGGCTCCTGGATGAAAACACAATGGAGAAGACAATTGAAGTGCTGGAACGGCACTGTCATGAGAATATGAATCATGCCATTGAGACTGAAGAAGGATTAGGTATCGAATATGATGAGGACGTCATCTGTGATGTGTGCCGGTCCCCGGACAGTGAAGATGGGAATGATATGGTGTTTTGTGACAAGTGTAATATTTGTGTCCATCAGGTTAGTGCCTGCAGAAATGTTGACACTGTCCTGTGGTCTAAGTTTACCCAGGCGAGTGTGGAATTTGAATGGGTATTAAATGTTAACTGGGGGGCTTTGCAGTTTTCTACATATGAAGGGTGGTGCAATACTAAGGCAAATTTTTGGACCCTAACAGTGACAGTAGATTAAGTGGCCTAGCATAGTTAATAAGTGGACAAGTACAGTCTAACAGGAATGCAGAGTGGTTTTGGGACTTGCAAGTACTTCCTCTGTGACTGTAAACAATTCTTCCCCTTATTACTAAACCTGCTTTTGAAGATGAACAGGGCAGGAAATGCTGGCTTGCTTATTTGTGAGAAATCTAAAGATCATTTGTTTCAGAGCTTTTTTTTTTCCTTGACTGACTAGTTAATCAGTCAGACATAGACTGTCCAAATTTAGCCATCTGAAACCACATGTAGACACTTTAACAGAGTGGTCTTTTTTAGAAGGCATCAGCACCTGCAGTAACCATGCTCTCAGTCTGAATGTTGTTCTTGTTTATAGCGTTTCAGATGTAGCCAAGACTTCACACTGACTGAGCTCAGCATAGTCAGGTAGAGGTATCCTTATAATCAGAAAGAGGATATGAATCCTGTGATTTCTGTGTATCCTGTTCTGGAAGGGGATTTTGCTATAAATTGAAAAGAGACCAAGAAGGCTTTTTTTTAAAATGTATTTTTGTACTGACTGCAAGTAATATTTGGAAAACAAATCTTGCTGAAAAAGGACCTGTCACCTCCCTGCTCACAGTGGGCTGGCTTCCAGCTCAGCTGCTTTCTTGATCTGAGTCACCCTATGAAGCAGCCATGTGAGCCTGAATTGGCAGTAAGGTGGCCAGTGACAGGAGTATGGCTGGCAGCTGGGCTGTCTACTTCAGTCCTTGCTTGTGCCTGTTAAAGAGTAGTGATGGATTTGCAGTCAAAGGCTCGTGGCTGCTTGCTGACAGCTGAGCTTGAGTTGATGGTTGGCTGCCTCCTTGCCCCTCACTCCTCCCTATGCTGGATCTGCCTGAAACAAACTGGGGAGCGTGTCTGGACTAGAGCTAATCCTAACAATGACAACAACTCGTTTCATTTTTAATCTGGATCAGCTTTGGTTCAACAAGTAGCCTCAGGTCTGTTTGTCATCACACAGTTTGGAGGTGGAGGGAGGAGGAGTGTGAGAAAATTTCTCCTTCATGGAGCCCTCTTGTGCTGGCTCAAACACTGTGAAATTACTGATTAGTAGTCTAGACATCCTTTGCTTATTAATTGGTTTAAATTAGAAAATAGTTTCTGTCCATTTCCAACACCTTAGTTATGATCTTAGATGTAATGCCACTTCTGCTCTAGTAACAGAAAGAATTCTGGTGGGAATGTGCCACAGAAGAGGAAAAAAACACTTGTAAAATTTAGATTGCAGCTCCCTCTGTTGGGCTTTTACAGCCGTTGTCACAGCAAAAAAACATAGGTTTGTCCGTCTTGCCGAATTTAATTCAGGAAAGTGCCCCTCTCGACAAGCCTGACATAAATGTGCTGTGTTTTATGATACTGTTTAATATTAGATACTGAGATCTTATAATCAGGGAAGGCAAGTATGAGAATTTTATACCAGATTTAATCTGAAAGAATAGTTGCAACTAATGATTCTGTTCTTTTGAGTCTTTTAATGTTACCATTACCAGAGATGGTGTTAGGAATGATCAGATTTCCTCTGAAATCCATCCTTTTGATAAAACTTTTATTTGGAGCAGTTGAGTGAAATTAAACCTTGGTGACAGCCAGTGGTTTCAGGTATGCTCAGCTTCACTGGGGGGGCTCTGTGTGTGTGTGTGTGTGTGTGTATGTACAGCAGGATCCATCACGGTTCCATTAAGAATTTGAATTGGAAATCAGACAATTTATTTTCCTTTTTTTTTCTTTTAATTCTCAAACCTATCAAAACTTAAGAAATCTCTCACTTTCCATATGGTTAAATGCAGTACTTCAGAAATAGACATAAAACCTAGCATCTTGTAATTTTAGTATATGCTGTAATTTTTGTTGCAATATTGTATAAATGTTTAAAGTAAAAAACAGAACACGGAACTGTAACCACAAATGTAATTTAGTGTTGCGGGAAATGATTTTTGGTCAAACAGCTCATATCCCTTCACATCTAAATAGAATTATGTTAGAGTGTAACATTTTTAGCAGTAAGATATTGTGATTTTAGAAAGTATTAGATGCAGAATCTAATTTAAAGAAATGTCTATGTTGTTTTCTTCAGAAATTTAGAAGTCACTAAAAGCAAAGGTGAAGGTTCTTAACACCAGTGCTGTTGTGCAGTCACAATGGATATGTTTTACACTGTAAACAAGTGATACCATTTTAAAAAGAAACAGATGTAAAACGATTGCTTTTGAGGCTGTTTATCTCTTGGATCACTTGACTTATTTTAAGGTAAAGAAATCAGAGAAGGATTAAGTGAAGGCCAAATTGTGCCTTCACTTTTTGAAAACTTTGCTTTGTATGAATATGAATGCTTGTGTGTGACATAATTTCAGCACAATGATTTCAATATCTACTTTCCTCCAAGGCTTGCTATGGAATCTTAAAAGTACCTGAAGGGAGCTGGCTGTGTCGCACCTGTGTCCTGGGAATACATCCTCAGTGCCTCCTGTGTCCCAAAAGAGGAGGTGCCATGAAAGCTACCAGGACAGGGACCAAGTGGGCACATGTGAGCTGTGCTCTTTGGATTCCAGAGGTAAAAACCGAATTTCTGTCCTGTCCTCCTCGTTCTTGTTCCCTCCTCTGCCTTTTTATCTCGCGATTTAAGGTCTCTGTCTGACATATTACTGGGCTTTATTCTGATGAGCCTGCTGAGTTTGTGAAGACTAGGAGAGAGTCCAGTTTATGTTCCATTAATGAGTCACTTTGTCACCTCCATTTACTCAGCAATCACTTCTTGGTGTCGTTATGGTACCTGTGACCTGCTAGGAAAGGCTCCTGATGTAAGCCGCATCTTAAAACTGCAGCTTCATTGTCTCTCTTATTTTTTGATGAATTTGCGTGCTCAGATACATATATAATTTGCAGGAATACCTTCACTTTTTTCGTAGTTGTTGGTTTTTTTTTGTTGTTTGCTTGTTTGTTTAAAGAATGCCTGCATTGCATTATTTCTATAGCGTGTACRCTAAGATTTGTAATTAGGGTGTCTTTGAACTAAAGAATGGTGGGGAGATGAGAATTTTTATTTCCATGTAATATTTTCTAAGTAAGGTTCTTTTCATATATCTGTGCATAACATATATGGAGAGTTTCATAATGAAGTTTTACACTTCCTCCTCCATTTTGAATCAAGTTTAGCATCACAGTATAGTTCTGTAAAACAGAGCCTTCACTTAGGTATAGATGAGTTCGAGTTTAATTTTGCACTTGGAATATTTATATTTTATTTCTGGTAAGATTCACAAATCCATTATGGTGGGTGGCTTAATGTGAGGCAGTAGCCAGATCTGTCAGCACCATGAAATCAAGTATACAGTATTTTCTGAACCCTCTGCTCCCAAATGCAGATAGGCCTCATGTGTGCACAACTTTGAGGAAGATGTTAAAATTCTGGGTGTTTTTTTTAACTTAGCAACCAGATGCAATGCGTAACTCCTAGTTGTCTTGGGCATATATCTACTTTTTAAGGAGGTTATCTTTGCAGTTGCAATTTTCCTTTCATGCCTATGTGTAGTATCTGGCATCTCTTTCACCTTCAAGGAGAGAGGAGTTGAGAAAAAAACCAAAAAATATTTATTATAAAATTAAGGAAAAAAAATCACTTCTTCTGTACTTATGAAGTGTCTTGAATGGAAGCCCTCCTGGCTCTGAGCTGATTGGTTTTTCTAAGAGGTCCTTTCTGCATGTGGTTTCCTTGCTGTTCTCACCATCAGAAGAGGAACAGTGAGGTTTGGGAAGCAGATGGTGTCAGGGCAGGAAGCACACACTGGCTTCCTGTCTGCCCACCTCCCTTTGGCTGAGCAAGAGAAGCTGCTGGGRGACACCCAAGGTGGGAGAACTTGAATCCAGCTGTTTCCACAGCCCATTCAGGGATTCCAGGCCTTGGACACCTCCTTCCTTCCACACCAATGTCAAGTGTGTCAGGCATAGTGAAGAGGTGGCACCTGCCTGCAGGTGTGGGAAATGCATCTTGGATCCATTCTTTCTCTCTCTCTCGGGCTTGTGTGTTGTCACTTGTAAAACAATTCAGTCAGCAGAGAAGCCAGAGAAATGTTTGTGAATCTCTGCTAAAACGGCAAGTCAGTTCCTGTCTGGAGTCAATGTGGCCTTATGTGCTGCAGGGCGCAAGAAAGGCATAGAGTTTGAAGACCTAGGGATGGATGCTTTAGGGGAGAATGTGTATTCTCATATATCTATTTTTCCTCTCCCGAAAGCACTAGCATGCTGGAACTCCCAAAAAAGAAACAGATTAATTATAAAGTCACTGCCATTTCCTCTTGTGGCCCTAACGAAGTGGATCAAGGCAGAATGCAGGGAGGAAGGGGCTATGAACATGTCTGCGTCTTGCGGCAAAAGGTTCAAAGAGGCTTCATGAGTCACCAAGTGTACTCTAGCATTGTTGTGGTCAATTGTGCCAGGTATTTTCCTTCATTAATTTATTCAGCACTGTCTTAAAATGTTTTTTATTCCCTGCCTTCCTTGTGAGTTAATGCTGTTGAAAAGCTTTCTTTACTCTCCTTTGACTGATGGGGACATTTGAAAGTTTTTACTTTCCAAAATGTACTCATTGTTGGTTTATATCCTTTTATTCTTCTGCCTTTACTTTCCTTTAGTGTAAATGTGTGGTCTCCATGTTTTCTTAAAAGGTTTTCTTCTAAATAGAAAAAACAAAATGAAAAAGGGAAACACTGATACCAGAAAACCTATATTGAGTGGTTTGAAATTCTCTGCCATAGATAACCCATTACAGGTACGTCCTCTGCTAGTCAATGTGGTGTTAGCTGAAGCAGAAAGTTATAAACCACCCCCCCTGCCCTGCAGTTGTAGAGGAAAGATAAAACTGACTGTCCTTAGCAGCTGTCATGAGAGGACGTGCTCAAGCCACTGGGCTGCGCTTCCCAGCCACTGATGCAGATCACTATGCACTGATGCAGCTGCTGGTGACAGGTTGACAGGGAAGCAGAGGACAGCAGGGTGATTGATAATCATGTGCATAACAGTTGCAGATAATAGGCTTCGACAACCCATTGTCTTCACTTTCTTCCACTCTTAGAACTTCTTCAGAGTATAGCAGTCAAGATGTAACCTGATGTAAGGTGAAGAAGTGGAGAAAATGACTACATGTTACGGCAGATGGATCATTTCCGCCTTGGGATGGGAGTTCTTGGGGGTTGAAAAGGTTGGCCTCTGCTCTCTGGATGCCTTGTGAGCAGCAAAGTTCAAACAGACCTTGCTTCAACTCCTCTCTTTGAATCAGAAACGTGCAGGTGGCATGAGGCCAGTACAAATAAATTGCACCTGACTCTCTAAGTGCCTCTTTGTGCTTTTATGAAGTGGGGTAATATCAGCAGTCAGCATTACAAGTTGAGTGAACAGTTTTTCCTATATAAATGTTTCCTGACCTTATGAGTCTCCTCTGGGGAAGGAGCAGGGAGAACATTTAAGCGGGCAGAGAGGGACAGGGAAAAGGTCTGTGTCAATTCCCAGCTCCTGCTGGGGAGCGTAGTGGGAAGCTGGTATTACTCAATCTCCAGAAAAAAATCACTGAAGATTCTGGTTTCTTTTTGAAAAGAATATAGACAACATGACATATTAATACAATCCCTAAATTCCTAAAGGAAGTCTTGTCTCTTAGTATAGTAGTAACAGTTAATTGTTGTACAATATTGTTTCAGAAATACCTGTGCAATTTGTAACCAGCTGTTTTGAGCATGGTCAGATTAGGTTCATGACAGGCTCTTTCCTTTTGGAAGTAAAAAAGATAAATTTGATGATATTTAAAGGTGTTGGACATGATTTTGTTGAACTACGCACGCATTCCGGGGACAGCCTTGTAATTTTCTCACCAATTTATAGGAAGGCCACAAGAAGTTAAATTGTTTGTCATCTCTATCTCATGTGGGTATCACATATTTCCTGGCTGTTCTCCTTTAAATCCTGAACCTTCTGAAGCATCTCAGTGTCTTCCTAATGAAGACTTTTGGAAATGCCATGCAGCTGGTTGACCTCAGGATACTCCAGAAGGTGGGGGCTTGAACTTGGCAGATCAGAAAGTGAAGTACTGTAAGAAACATATATCTTGAGTCAATTTATGTCACTATTTCATGAACTGCCGGTCAACTTTTTTTTAATGTGGAAACTATGAACCAAGTAATCTCTTGCAAAGGTGTTTTGTCCACCTACTTAAATGATTTTTAAAGCAATGCACGGTAAGGAGAGAGTAGCAAAAATATTCTGAGCATAGCAACTATGACTTAGCACTGCTATCTTTGGGTAAGTCTGCCTCACTGAGGAGGTTTGATGAAGYGAAGCCTTTCCTCCTCAGGGATTAAATGGGCTTTAAAATGAATATGTGCATCAAGTGATTGATGATGTACCCCCAAAGGGAAGCTAGGAAATCCAGCTTTGTTTACTGGCTCTTGTAAAGTCACTGGTTTAATTATCACATGTTAGACTAATTCATACAACCCAGATTTCCCTGGGTGACTCTTATTGTGGAGCTAATCTATGAAAATTACTGTAGCATAATGCTCTGAAAGTTTTTTAGAAAAACAAAATAATTGTTGTTCAAATCTCATCCTTAACTGCTTTTTTAAACCATCATCTTTCTTCTGACCTCAYAGTGCCACAGAGCATGACCTAGGAACATTCTTTCTTTGAATTCTTAGGTCTGATCTCTTTGAGAAGCAGCCCATATGCCACCATAGGAAATACAGGTCTACTCTGTTCTAGAAAAGTGTGGAGAACTTCCTAGCTGGCATCAGCATTGTGGTTTTGCTTCAGCCGGGTAGCCCTTGAAAGCATGCAACTGCTAAATTCAATAAGTGCTGTGTCAAAATTCAAGCTTTTGGAGACTGGTGTTCTTGGAACACAGTTATCCCACTGAAATCTTCTGCCATATGCCATTCTCATATTGGCCTAATTCTGAATGTTAGTCGTTCAGAGCTGGCTAAGTTCTTGTTTCTGTGCTTGAATAAATCCTGTCACGAGTGGCTCAGGGATGCCTACAGATAGAATTTATGTCTGTTTTCATGTCCAAACTATGGAGGACTGTCCTTATTTCCCTGTATAGACAACAGGCAGCTGAGAAACTTCTATCACAATGGATATGAGGAAGTTAGTATAACAAAGAATAGGAAAAGGTATTCTGTGCATATCTGATTTTTCTTCTTTCTTTCAGTATTAATATCTGTAATCAGGTCTACCAGAGACAAACTGATCATCCAGACTAAATATGTGAAAACTAGCACAAAAGATATATTGTGCTTTGCAAGAAGAGAAGTTTGTTATATTCTTTCTCAAATTACACTCAATACAATCCATAGCTAGCAAGTGTATTAAGATCACCTCCTGCAGTGGGAGTGCTCAGTGGAGAGGCAGAGCTAGGAAGCAAGACTTTTCCTGGCTGCTGACTGACAGATCTTGTTCTGCCCCAAGTCATGAGTTGGCAGAAGTAGATACTGTAGCAGATCTGGGGATTTTATAGAAGGAACTTTTCAGGAAAGTGTTACTGTTTTGTTCTGAGCGGCTTGTATTTTGGCACTTTTTAGGTTAGACCTGTGAAAGCAGCACAGGGAGAAAAAAGCAAAACAAAAACACGAGGGAATGGAAATAACCTGAAATATCACTTGCTGCAGTCTCTCAACTGCTAGTGGTTTAGGAATGGTATTCTCCGATTTAGTGTTCCCACTGAAGTACTTCAAACTGTGTGGCCACTCCCCCATCCTCCTGCAAGCAGGCTGGAGGGGAGATTTGGAGGCACAAAGGGTAAAGATCATGGGTTGAGATAAGAACAATTTACTGGAAGCAGCAGTGAAATAAGAAAAAAAAACAATAACAGCTACAATATCAGTAACARGGGGAACCAGTGCTCCCCACTGCTCGCTTCACACCACATTACCTCGACTAGAAGAGAGCCCTTCCCCCTGTCCCCGGAAAATGACAGGAGGTGGTACAGAATAACCTCCGGGTCCTAACACGGTCCCTTCTGGCTACTGCAAAAGTTAACCTTGTCCTGGCCAGAACCAGGACAYTGATTCATAACAAGGGAGTGCTGTAGGTGCCTCAAATGTTTTGAAGAATTGCAACTTTGAGCTACCAGATTAAACTAATAGTACCCGCACTATTGTCTGTGTGTGGGATCTTTCAGGGTTCCTTGCGAAGAAGTATGAGCACATGGAAGTCTTGTAGCAAGAGAAATGAGTGGATGGCCGCCTTCTGGTATTAATGGAGAGCTTGGGGTTTTTTTTTTGTCTTGATAGCTGTTTTCTATGCTGTTTTTTTTTCTTTACAGGTTAGTATTGCTTGCCCAGAAAGGATGGAGCCAATCACAAAGGTGTCTCACATTCCACCAAGTCGATGGGCTCTAGTGTGTAGTTTATGCAAACTGAAAACTGGTGCTTGCATTCAGGTAYGTACTTGTCCCATAGTGACTCTGCAGGGTGAGTCTGTCGGAATGGCAGTTTCGGTTTTGCATTTTGTTCTTCCTGTGTTCAGAGATGCTTTAGAATGGAGGTGACTGTTGAATAGATGTCTACTTCTTCATAGCTGTGTGCTATCAAATTAGTTGACTAGACAGAGATTTAGGAGTTAGTCTGGGTTGCCTTCTTTTGAATAAGGCTGAGATGTTTAAGAGCCACTACTATTTGCACAGAAAACTCCTTCCATTGAACACTCTTTGCAAACAAGGAAATGCTAAATTGGGTGATACCAACTTCAAAGGGATCAATAGATATTTTTAAGAATGTRTAGGAAATAAGTTTTTGTAGGGATGCACTTTCATGTAATTAAGATAATTATGTCCTTTTTTTTCTGGTTTGTTACTACTGTTAGTAATTGACGTTTTTTGTTTTATTTTGTCTGCAGTGCTCCGTGAAAAGCTGCATCACTGCCTTTCACGTCACCTGTGCCTTTGAGCATAGCTTAGAGATGAAGACTATCCTGGATGATGGG
This sequence comes from Amblyornis subalaris, assembly GCA_018881555.1. Taxonomy (NCBI): domain Eukaryota; kingdom Metazoa; phylum Chordata; class Aves; order Passeriformes; family Ptilonorhynchidae; genus Amblyornis; species Amblyornis subalaris. Next base: position 4,835,617 of record JACAXG010000033.1, read on the forward strand.
GATGAGGTCAAGTTCAAGTCGTATTGTCTAAAGCACAGCAAGAACAAACAGAATTCGCTGCCTGATGTTGAGGAGCACCCCAAGAGCATGTCAGAGCAGAAGCAAACAGAGAGTGAGAAAACAAGCTTGCGAGCCCAAAAACTCAGAGAGCTGGAAGAAGAATTTTACTCTCTAGTGAAAGTGGAGGATGTTGCAGCAGAGCTGGGCCTTCCTAAACTTGCTGTAGACTTCATCTACAATTACTGGAAATTAAAGCGAAAAAGTAACTTTAACAAACCGTTGTTTCCTCCCAAGGAGGATGAAGAAAATGGCTTGGTGCAGCCAAAAGAAGATAGCATTCATACTCGCATGAGGATGTTCATGCATTTGAGGCAGGACCTAGAGAGGGTAAGAATTTAACCGYAGAGTTTTGAAAAACTATTTGCAAGTGAGCAAGGTCTTTGTGGATGAAAGTGGGAGTGGGGAAAGCAAAGGGAGATGGTTTTAAAAATAATAATTTAAAAAATTTTTTAAAAGTAAGGCCTTCAACTCCAATCTTTTGGATATTCTGCACTGCCTGCTGCAGACACTTTCAGTAGTTGTCCTCTCTCAGTCCAGTGAGAGATCCACTGTGAAAGGAGTGCTTCCTGACTTACTTGAAGGTTATTCCTTTATGTATTTTAAGATGCATATTTCTGTGCACAATGGACATATKTGGTAATTGACTCTTTGATTTCAACTTCAGTTGAGTAAAGTGAGGAAATTTATTTGATCCAGCTGTAGTAGTAGCTAGTGATAGAGACAGAATGAGAAAAAAACCTTACTTTTATTAAACAAAAGTAAGGGTAAGGCTTGTTACCACTTGCAGGCATCCTGTGATGAGGAGAGGGGAAGTAAAAGCAGAAGAGAAGTAATAGTATTGTAAGAAAAGGGGAAACAATATTGGGGAGAGAACAACATGAAAATACAGGAAGATTGTTGGAGCCAAGTTTTGCACTTGTCAGTATAACTGTCGTCTTGAATCTATCATAATCAATCTCAGATCTTTTCCAGGACTACTTTCGATATGGAACCTTATTTTATGAAAAAATGTAAAACCTATAACATGCTTCAGATGGAGGGTTGGTATTTTGGGGTGGGTTGTTTTTTATTTTTCAAGAGACCACTTCAAGGTTTTGGTTTGATAAATGTTTGGTTTGCACCAAATTTTGTTGAAATTGAYGTACTCATTCTGACTGGAGGTGATTCATAGTTTGAAATGCCWACCTCCAAGTTTCTGAACTTCTCGTGCTACAAGATTTTCTAGTCTGTTATATCTTGGGATAAATATAAATTTGGGAATCTTGGAATTTTGTTTCTGGGTAGAGAGATTCTGGTTCTGAACAGATGGAACTGAGTGCTGGGGAATGTATGTTTGGCAGATTCCTTTCAACCAGCCCCTACACTGTTTCTGTGTTTTAAAAGCGCTTTTACATGTTTATCGAGAACTTTCAGTATCTCTTCCTATTCTCATTACATTGGGTGGAAATGTTGCTATTAACTCAGACAAGTAGTAAAAGTAGAGTTACGTGGAACTGAATCACAGAATGGCTTGGGATGGAGKGGRACCTTAAAGATCATCCAGTTCCAACCCTCCTGCTGTGGACAGGGACACCTTCCACAAAACCAGGTTACTCAAAGCCCCATTTAACCTGGCCTTTGAACACTTTCGGGATGGGGCTTCCACAACTTCTCCAGGCAACCTGTTCCAGTGTCTCACCACCCTCATTGTAAAAAATGTCTTCCTTATGCCCAAGGTAAACTTACCGTCCTTCAGTTCAAAAACATTACCTTTTTCTGTCACTGTAGGCTTTGGTCTCTCTGTCTGTTTATCCCTTTTCACATAATGAAAAACTGCAGTGAGGTCTCTCTAGRGCCTTCTCTTCTCCAGGCTGAACAACCCCAACTCTGAGTCTTCAGAACAGAGGATTTCCAACCCTCTGACCGTTTTTGTGGCCCTCCTCTGGACCCACTCCAAGAGGTCCATGTCTGTCTTGTGCTGAACCCCAGAGCTGGATGCAGCACTCTAGGTGGGGTGTCACCAGAGCAGAGTAGAGGGGCAGAAGGCCCTCCCTTGACCCCCTGGTCACACCACTTTTGCTGCAGCCCAGGTTGGCTTTCTGAGCTGCAAGTGCACATTGCAGAATCATGTCAAATTTTTTACCCACCATTATCCTCACATATTTCTCCTCAGGACTGCTCTCCATCCATTCATCCACCAGCCCATATTGATCCTGGGTATTGCTCTGACCCAGGAACAGGACCTTGCATTTGGTCTTGTTGAACCTAGTCAATGTAATGGACTAAAACAAGAAATTGGTAAATGTGTCAGCCAAAATGAAAATATACTGCTGTCTTGCAAAATGTTTTCAAGACATTCATGGAATTGGCAATTAAAAAAAAAACAAACTAGGATTTTTTTTTTATTGCATAGTTAGGCATGTTCAGTTATAGCCACAAGAACTTTACCAAGGAATTTTGCTTGTAATGTTTTGATTCTGTTGATGATACACTTTTTAAACTATGTCTGGATTTATTTTCTTATTGCCTATTAAGTCTCCTGTTATTCCTCCATAGGTAAGAAATCTCTGCTACATGGTAAGCAGGAGAGAGAAACTGAAATTGTCCCACAGTAAAGTACATGAACAGGTCTTCAACTTGCAAGTCCAACTTATTAATCAGGAAATTGCTGCAGGTAATCATATAAATATAAAATATTTATAAATTCTGCCTGTATTTAAGCTAAAATAATGTGTTCTCTTTATGTTCCTGCTTAGTGCTTTTAACACTTAAAAATACCTTTAAGAACTTTCTTCAAGTACACAGTCCATAAAAGTAGCAACACGCAGAGAACTCTTTAATTGCTTAAAATATTTACTTGAATATTTCTTTGTTTTATGGCCGTTTCTGGTATATGCCTATTGCTGTGGCATCCAGATAGCAGAAACAAGCTGGTGGTGATCTGTAGGTTTTTGCATCCTTGGGCTGCTGGTCTGTGGCACTGGTTCTCCACAGCAAGCTCTGCCCTGCTGGTTGGTTCTCAAGCTGAGAAAGCTTTTTGTTCGCTGTCAGTAGTTAGTTCCTTCAGGCAAGAGAAAGAGTTACTGATGGGAATTGCTGCTGTTCTCATGTGCCTTGTGCACTTCATGAGCAGCGCAGATTTCTTAGCTTGCCATCTGCAGTTGTTCTCCTTCCTTCAAAAAGAGTTTGAGTACTCTGGTTATTAATAGTGACCAGTAACTGTTTAGGAATGCTGAGGAACCAAACCCCACTCTGCTCTTCACTTTTATAGCAACTTTTTGAAATAAGGAGCACGGTATTTGGACAGAGGAGGGGAGTATGCATTACAGTGTAATTACTGTGAGTTTTTTAATAGGGAGGGCAGATATTCTTCTATGTGAAATTAAGATCTCTCTGGTCTTTCAAGATACGTACTACACAAGCTTAGGGTGAAGTCTTTGTGGTTTTTTTCTCTGTCCCTGAAACATGGATAGCTTTCATTAGTACTGATAGGGTAGGTTTTTTAAACTGTTTTAGATCAGACTAGTACTTTGTGGAAGAAGCAGTACTCTAAAGCTCCTTGGTTTTGTGTAAATGCATTTTATTAGAAATGTCTACTAAGTTTATTTTATGTCTTTACAAATAGAAGTGCTTTGCTAATGGTTACTAGAATAGCTTGATGCTTGCAGTAGGTGCTGTATGCACAGATATCATAAACAACTAATATATTGGGGTGAAAAGACTTTTAAAGCCTACAGAATTTTATGATACAAAGCAGAGAGTTGAACTAAGTCCAAATTGAAACTCAGTTTGAAGCATTGTTTTTTCTTCATCCAAAACTGAATATGAACCTTTTTTACAGCTTTGTTGGAACAACTTCAGTCATATCTCAAAACTGGTTCAATTCACTGGCTTATAGCCCCGTAAAAAGGGCACATTGTTGTTTTTAATGGAAATATTTAAATGCTTACCTAAATGCCAAAGTGGTGGATAATTTGGAACAGTTTGGTTATCCCAGCTTCTCTTCAGTGTCCTAAAATAATTTCACACTAATTATTTGCAAATGCTTCTTACTGTTGCATGACCTTATAATGGACTATAAAACTTGCTACGGATAACAAAACAAATTACCCTTTTTAAAAAAGTCTTTCTTTTTTTCTTCTGCTTCCTTGTCTCTTTCTCCTGTAGGCCATACCCTGACAAGTGCACTAGAGAACACACTGTTTTATCCACCTCCCAGGATCACCCTGAAGTTAAAAATGCCCAAATCAGCATTAGGAGACTGCAAAAATAACTCGCTGAAGCCTGGCAACAGACCGCTTTCTCCTGACAACAACAGCACTGTTTACAGCAAACGGAGTGTGCCAATGTCAAAGGAATCGTTTGAAATTAAAGCAAAATCCTATGCCAGGTATCAGCACGACAGCAGAAGTAATGGGCTGCTGGCAGGGATTGGCAAGCCTCGGAGCGAGGCAAAGGATTCTGGCCCCATGCAGATGATGGAGTTTCACCGGGGCCCGCCGTCCGGGAAGCCTTTAGCGCTCCAGGCTGCTTTACATGGACAGTCTTCCATTGGGAATGGGCGGGTGCAGCAGGAGAACTCAAGGCTRGTGTCCAGATCCAATGGTCTCATGGGCAGGGCTGGAGATGTGAGCCAGAGAGACAGCTCCAGCCAGACATCCTACGAACAAGAGTCCGTGCTCACAGCTCACTTGGCCAGCCAGAGTGGGTTCCGAAAATCCACTATAGAACATTTTAGCCGGTCCTTCAAAGAGGCTACCAACAGTCTGGTGAGGACCACGGAAGATCTCCGGTGCTGTGAAAAGCCAACGAGAAGACTTGCAACAAAAGATCGCTTGTGGAGCAAGCAGACACTTGAAGGTGCTCCGTACCAGGACAACGATGGGTACTGTCCTGACTTAGAGCTGAGTGACTCTGAAGCAGAAAGTGATGAAAACAAAGAGCAAGTGAGGTTAAGACGAAGTAGCTCAGAGAGAGAAAGCCCAAGTAAGGACTTCGGAAGAGATTGTCACAATAGGAACAAAAAGAATATGATATCTCACAGTTCGGTACAAAGGTGATTAGAAGCCCCCACGGGGTAATTCAGCCTTTATATATTCCAGTGTACCAGTGCAAAGCTCGGCATCAAAAGGTTCCAGAAAATAGTCTAGGACCTATGTTAGGAAGAGCTGCAGTAGGGGATGGGGGGAGGGAAGAGAAACCAGAGTAGTTTTGTTCAACTGTGAATTGGTTTGCAGTCTCTGCAAGGTTAGCTCTGTTATTCACAAAATCATGTGGAAATCATGTGTTTTATCAGAGGATAACACCTGGGAGAGCATGAAGCGGTTAATCTGTGCATAAATTCAGGAAACTGCTTCCCCCTTGCCAGCTTCTGAGCGAGGCAATGTGTTTATGTGAAGTCAGTCTCATGATGGTGGATAGGTTTTAAAGAAGTCCTTGCATTGCTCTAACGTGTTGCAAGAGACTGCAAATGGAGACACTGAAACTGCATTCTTATGGCACCTGCAGTATGGCTTTGATCCAGCAATGCACTTGCGGATGTGTTAGGAAGTTAAGCATGTGAAAAGTCCTGCTGGTTTCCCYCGGGAACGTTTTTGCTCAGATATCCAAGCACATGCCGGTGTGCCCTGCTGGATCAGGCCTAAAGTGACTACTAAGTGACGATCCCCTTCTGCAGGAGGCTTTGAACTGCAGTGGCGTTTGCAGGCTCCCTGTGGAGGGCGGAAGCAGGCGTCGCTGGCACTGCCAAACTCGCTGACCTCTAGACATGCCCCCATTCCCTGCTTTTGCTGAAGGTTGTGTCTCTCTTCACAATAGTTTGCTTATTTTGTAAATATACAACTTCTAGTACTTCAGTTTTTTTAATCTCTGTACATAGTTGCTTGTTGTGGGACGCACTTGTAAATATTTTACCCAGCTAACAAGTACAGATGGCTAATTTTGTGGATAGTGTTTACAAAAGTAGATGTACTACTTCAAAGAAAAATGCTATTTGACACTTACATTTAGGCAATCACCGGTGATGCCAGGTTCCTCTTGAAACTGAGATTTCATATCCAGAGGTGTTTTTACCTGGTATTTTTAAAGTCAGCTGAATTAGAAATAATTTTAGCTGAAGTTTTTTTGCAGGTGCAAATTTTCAACCCTAGTTGCCTGAGCACAGGCATAGGAGCCTTCTGGCATCTAGGTCTGTAAAATTTTAGCCAGTCATCATTTGGAGTATGGTTTTTTAAATTGCTGAAAATCTACTATTTTATTAAGCTGCTTTTCAACCTCTGGATCAGCTGCTGTTTCCCAGTCTAGCACATTTTTTGTATGTCCTTTAAAATCAGCAGTTGTTAAGTAGTGATTAAATTTCAGCCAGTACTGAGGAGTTGAGAAGGGAAGGTAATCCCTTTCTCTTTGCTTCAATGACGGGGAATTTTTGTTGGAATGCAAACTAACTTCTTGTTTTACAGATGGTGTTGTGTTGATGAACAAAGCAACTGCACTGTTTTTCTCTGAAATGCTGTACATTTCATAAACACACAACATCCTCTGTCCCCACATCACTGGCTGAAATGGCCCATAGGTTGTGTAGGGCACATCATAGAGCTCCCTTCTGTTGAGGGTTCAGTTTTGTCTAGAAGCAAAAGGTGTTCCCCACACAGCATGAAGATGACTATGCAGAATCCAAACAGCAGCTTGGTTTTTTTCATAGTTTTAATTTATTTCTTTTAGGTTGGGAAATGGCAGCAACATTTTCAGATTTGTTTTAAACTTTGAAATCTCCCTAGTTGCAATAGGACTAGCAGGTCAGGGGCTGGAGGACTCTTCAGTAGTGAAATAATTAAAAAAAAGGTATACTTGGCAAAGCTACTCTGTTTGCTTCATGCATCTTAATTTTTTTTTTTTACTTCTTGATTTTATGTATATTTGTGTAATTGATCTTTCTAGAGCTRTATCTTCAAAATTATTTCTTTTGGTGTAAATATGCAGTAGCAATTTAGGTTTCCACATATTTTATTTTAATGGGAAATGCTTTGCGTTCTAAGCCATGGGTCATTCAGAATAAGTAAACAAATGTCTGTTCATTTGTATTCTGGTTCTGATTCTCTTAGTTCTCCTTCGATATTTATTAGTAATCCTATCTCACTGGCCATGAAATTTTACAAAGCTTTTATTGGGAACACTTACCTGGGAGGTCAGCAAAGTGTTCATGTTATTTTGTGGCTGGAAGCATATAACAGAAGAGAGGGGAAAATGGTGCTTCAGCAAAACTCAGCGTTTCTGCTCTTCTGAGGTTATCAAGTCAGTTGTTTCCAGTCTGGGCAATGGTTTTGGTGATTTTTACATGATTTTAATAGACATATGAAGGAGCCCTTGGTTATGTAGTTCTCAAGTATTGTCCCCAAAGTGCATTTGCTAGTTTTTATTGTGCGTTCGGTGGCTAACTGTTTGAAGTATTACCTCTTAACCTTATTTGTCAAATTTTTTTTGTGTTTTTGCATTTTGTTTTATATATATAAATATATATATATTCAATTTTCCAAGATGGACTCGGTCTTTTTCAGATGTCCCCTTTTTACAAGTACTTTTTCATTAAATTATGAAACTGCTAACAATATTTTCATTTGTTGTGATTTATTCAGGGCTTTATCCTCTGTGTCTGGCAGGTTGTGAAACTCATCAGTACTGTGTCCATCAGGAGTAAATTATTTCTGCAGATTTGGCAATACTTTAACAAGTTAAGTATCCAGGAAAACGCTTTCCCTTCAGCCTCCCAAAAAAGAGTCGCTGAGCACTAATTTGCTGTGTATAGCAAATAGTGCAAGCCTGGCTTTTGTTTCTGCCTAGCTGAGCAAATGTAACAGACCATTTGCTGCCCTGGCCTCACTTTTCAATGTATTTGCTTATGCTGTAGTATGGCTGGTTTTTCCTGGTTGGACAAAGTGAGTTATAGAGGAAGAGCCGTAGCCAGGCCTTCTGTCTGATCCCTCTTCTTGTAGGCCCGCAGACGTGCGTAGCTGAACACTCACCAGCCCTCTATTGTCATGCGTGTGCAAAGGACAAAGCACTGCAAGTTCCTGGGTTCCTGTCGGGTTCATGTCGGTTTTACATGGCCTTTTGCTGTAGTTCCCCCTGCTCCCACAGGCCGGTGCTGTGAGGTACAAACTGGCAGAGAGGAGCCGCTCCCTGGGCTACAGCAGGGGAGAAAGCAAAAGGAGGAGGTGGAGRGAAAGGTGCTGGGGTAAATACACGACTGATTCCATAGCATCCCTCCTGCTCTGACCGGCTCTGCAACTGGCAGCCTTCATGAGGGATGGAATTTGTAATTCGGGTGTTGCAGGCAGCAGTGACCCTTCTGCCTTCGATGGATCTGACAGTAGCGAAGTGAGTCAGAGCTGAGCAGCCACTTGTGGCCTGGCTTAAGGACTAGAGTAACTGAGCAGGTGGCCCCAGGCAGGATGGAACTGGAGCTGGAGATAGGTTGGGTGAAATGGAGCTCAAGTGCCTCAGCTGAAAAGCATACAGGAGCGGAAAAAATGGGGAAAAGCAGTAAAGGTGCAGACAGAAGAGAAGAAAAAACGCTAGGAAGGAGCAATAAGTGTTGGACTATTAGCTGTTTTTCAAGATGAGGATTTCTCCTTCCCTAAAGGCATCTTGCAACARATATCAGCAACAGACTTCCTTTTTGTGACTTTCTGACTGGTGGTTTCTGATTCCCTCTGCAAATACAGTCTGCTGGTGGCTGGGATGTGGGAAAGACAAGGAAGGAAATTGGTATCCCCACTAATTTGGAAACAGCTGCTATTGGTTTGTAGACTCTTTTCAAATAATAAGTGTGGTTATTTGTTGATGGTAACATGGGCCAAGGACTAACAAGGGCTGTGCAGTGATTCCAAGCACCATCATTTCTGCATTTATGTTTCTGCCCTAAGAGAAATGTTTCTCAGTTWTAACTTGTGTATGTCATTTGTAGAACATTTTCTTTGCACCACGAATCCCAAACCATAGAAGGAGAAATCACAAATATTTGGCTATTGAATGTAAGCCTGAAACATTCACTTGATTTTGATGTGGTACCTCTGACCTGGCCTGCATGTACAGTCTGTACTGCAGACTCATGATGTGTATCCAATACCTGGGACGGACCGAGCGTTACCTGGTGTTCAAAGCCTGCCTCTATGAGCTGCGGAGATAATCCAGCGAAACCACTCATTTTGATCGTTGGGAGTTTTGATGATCCCAGTACTTGTAAAGGTTTAGCACTTCAGGGAATTGACACATCTGTTAGGAAAACATGCTTTTGATGCGAATTAAGGAACAAAAGGAAGCTGCTTGCACAACCTGGGAGCTTGGCATGCAAAGGAAAAATACTGGGGAAGGGCAGAGATGGAGAACAATGGAGTGCCTCAATGCAGCTTCCTTAGGAAGAAGTGAAGACTCACAGATGCCCCGCTACTGCTGCTTCTGAACCTTCCTTTACACCATCTTCGTGGCTGAACAGACTTTTGCCGCTCCTTGGGTGCAACTCTGCAAAACATGCCTCTTGCAGAGATGATTCTGGAATAACTGCTGCCAGGCTCTGGTCCTAACCAAGTCAGCACATCTGGTGGGATGTTACAGAAGTGGATTAAACTACTGCAAACACAGCCTTCTGAAATGAAACGTTACATAGCAGTTGAGTGAATTGTTTGAAAATAGCAGATGTGCGTGGCTATTTCTGTTCCTCAAGTTACCCCCTCTGCAGAGAGCTTGGATAAATTTGTGTGACTATGTGGTTGTAGAAGGAGAAGCAGCCTCGGATACTTGCTCATTAGTTTCCCTGCCTCTGTGCGTACAGCTTCCAGATAATTTGCTTTTTCCAGTAGGTTTCTTTTGTCTGAGACAACCTCCTGGATCCACCTTGCCCTGCCCTTTCTCTGGAACTCTTTTGTTTCAGGCTGGGCAGACCCTCCCTGCCTTCCATTGCTTTCTCAGCAGCCCTGGAGCTGGGTATCTGCCTCGCCTTGGCTGCCTTATCTGACATATTGTTTTAAATCTCTGGGTAGGCTCCATAATGACACCTTTATGGTTTCTTTCGGCTTAATCATCCTGAAGACATTTTTTCCCGTTTCTGTTGTTTTTCCTCAGGTGCTGCCCCACCCACCCTAACCCCAGGGAAGAGCAGTGGGGAGCAGGGCACAAGTTGTATTTTGGCAGAGTTCTGTAACAGTTCCAGAGTTGTTCTGCTCGCCAAATCAGTGGGCCAGTGTCCTGAGGAAGAATTTAACACTTAGCACAACGGCAAAATATAAAGGAAGGCGCTGTCAAGAAATCTGGTCATCCGAGAGCTCTTGAGTTTGTGACAGACTTCCAAGATATCACAGAATCACAGAATGGTTTGAGTTGCAAGGGACCTTAAAGACCACCTAGTTTCCATCCCCCTGCCATGGGCAGGGACACCTCTCACTAGAGCATGTTGCTCAAAGCCCCATCCAACCTGGCCTTTAACACCTCCAGGGATGGGGCATCCACAGCATCTTTAGGCAACCTGCTCCAGTGTCTCACTGCCCTCAAGATATGCCAGTCTTCTTATTTTTTGTGGTCTCAGTGACCACGAGGAGTCCACTGGAGTGCTACCTATAAAAATAAAAAGTGTTATATGCGGTTTGGGAAAATGCCTCTGGTTATACCTTTGGAAGTGCAGGCCCTAGTGAGGGAATGAGTCATCGGAGGGGGAAAAACATCTCTAAACTAGCCCACCCACTTCACCTGAAACCACAGTGTCTGGTTGCATTCCTTTGTAGTTCCATCTCTCTTATCTCTCAGAAGGGTGGTGCTGAGTAGTTTGGGAACCCCTGTCACTGGCATTTTCGGCTTCATTTGCATCTAGTTGAATGGAACCTGACCAAAATACATTCCCTCCTTAAAACTGATGGCTCAGCTATTGTTGTGTCCTCCAAAATGGAGTAGGAGCATTATCTTATTCTTTTCCTGATTATTTAATCTACAACAAGCCAGACATCTCTCCTGGTTTAAGGAAGCACAGAGGCCTAAAAGGTGGATGAGCCAGGTGCTGCAGATAGTAATAAGCAAGTTGTAGTTCGCACTTGTTACAAATGGCTAGTACATAATGCAGACTTTCTCAAGTTGTCTGGTTAAACATCCTAAATTAAGGTCTAAGTCACCCTAAACCTGAAGTTAATTTGAAATTTATTTCTGATTTGGGCAGAAGAAGGACTAGCATGCCTGTAAGCTGCAAACACTGAAAGCACTGTTGCTAAATCAGTTACTTGAATGAAAGACGCTGCCTTTCCCTCAAGTCCTGGCTCTGTTGCATGACCTCTGTTGTGACTATAATTTAGCAGCTGCTGTAGCACATATCAATGCTCTTTTTTTTTATCCCAAGGCAAGCAAAATGCAAATCCAGGTCACATGGGGTACAAAGAGCAGAAAAGTAATGCATTAATGAAAAATGTCTTGGCTGTGCTCCACTGCAGAATGCTTTCTGAAGCACCCTGTTGCCCAACTGCTCCCAATGCAGAGCAGAGGTCTGGAGAGGCTCAGGCTGGGAACACGAGCTTATGAGGCAGCTTAAGGTGGCAGGAACTAGCAGTCGTGGGTGATCTCATGATAAAGAAGTTGGAAGTGCATGTATGATATGTGAGGAGGTTCATGAAACACTGGAGAGACTGGCTGCAGTGGGAAGGGTCACACRTTTGCTTATAGCATTGTGTTCTTAAGTGAGATATGCTTTTTCATGAGCCTGTGGCTAGTACCGAAGAAATAGTGCTGAAAGAAGCCTGTGTAATAAACTGTAATAAGTACAGGGTTTAACTGCTGGGTTTGTGAGAGAAACTGGTCTTTAAAGGCTAAATACTTAAATATGACTTCATGGTGATTTGGTGCAATCCTTTTTAGAAAAATTCCGTTTGATATTTTTAATCCATTCTGCATTAACTTGTGTGACAGCAGTAAGTGTTAGATACRTAAATTAGTCAATGGGCACAAGTCTGCTAGTGCCACCTTCTCCCAAGGAGACATTTGCAAACAGGAAAATGGAGTACTTTGCAAATGTTTTAACAGTATGAGTGTTTAAATGTGCAACTGTGATCATCCAGACTAGTAAACAATTGAGACTTCTCAGCAGTTTGATCTCCCCTGGACCTATTTGTAGCTTGCAAAAAATTAAAAGCTTGATCTGGACACACAAGTCAATCCCAAGAACTATACTTGGCTGCAAACGACTGCATGGCAGTGCCAACTCTTGCTTTCCAGTCAAATGGTTGCAGTGACTGATTCTGTATTTCTACCTCTGCTCTTGCTCAGTGGTTTTTTTTGTTCATCCTTCCATCTGTGCCCCCCCAAATGCAGTATTATTTACTAGTGGAGAATTCCTACATGCCCACTCTGTTTGCCCTAATGGATTGAACAGACTTGCTCCTTGGTGGTGGTTCCTTGGGCTCCACTGCCCTCGGTGCAGTCCCCACGTTCAGCTGGCCCTTGCCCGTCTGCAGAGGAGGCCTGACAGACTCCCTGCTCAGAGGCAACTGTTGGGATACAGACATCTGATATGCGGCATTTGCACTTCGTACCAGGCATGGATAAGGCCTAGAGCCCCCTCCCACCTTCAAGCAGGAAGGAAGACTAACAGTAGTAAAGACTAAAGGTGAAGGAAAAAGACGAGTATTGCTCTAAACATGAAGAAATGGCAGGATCAAGCTCATAAAAGGAGAGAACAACTGCAACTTTCCAGAAATGAGCAGAAGCAAAAAACAGTGTCTATAGCTCCTGAAATAATCCAGCACCTCTTGTTGCCTACAGTCCTTAAGGGCAGAGGTATTTTTCCAACTCTCTGGTGCTCTGGGCTTTTCTCCAGAACTGCTGAGTGTTTCCTGACTGGCAAGAAGGGTAATGGCCTCAGGGAACCTGCAGGCTGGGGGAGGGCTGTGACTTCACCCTACAGGGCCTCCTGCATCACAGATCTGCTCTTTCTGTTCTTCATGCTTGTAGATAAGAATTACACTTCCCTGCTCCCTGCAAATCAGGAGGAGTAAGTGTACAATGTGCACTACCACGTGGAATAAACACTGAGCTGCCAGCGTCCTTTGGAAGCCACAGAGGTGCTGTGTGTGCTCCCTATCAGTTAGATTTGGAGGCCACAGAATAGACTTTGTGGTTGTGATGCAACAGTGGGAAGTTCCCAGTGGGGAAGGCACAAGGCCGCACAACCTCTGGCAGCCACCTCTTCTGTGCTCTTCTCTCCCACAGTGAACTTGTACTGGCAGAAGACTTCTGCTGATGCTCTCTGAGAAGGCAACCCCACTATAGATTCCGCCCTGCTCCACCTTTCAACAAGCTTGGATTAGCCATAACAGAGAAGACAAAGCAGGAGTGCGGTCCTGTGTAACTAGAGATCCAAGGTCTAAATAGGTGCAGAGTTTGTGTTGTAACCGGTGCTTACAGAAGCTATTAATTTTCTCCCAAGGCGTGTGCCAGCATACAGCTTGTTTTGATGCCTCCAAACCATGCTAGCAAATGCCTAAGTCAGCAAGGAGCAGAGAGACTGCTGAGGTGGGTTGAGGGTGTATCTCCTGCTCCTGCTGGATTCAGTAAACTGTTGCATTGGCCACATATCCCAAAAGGCCACGTAGTGAGCAAAGACAATGGGAGAGCAGTAAATGTGGCTAAGCTTTGTAAGAAGCRATAATTGTGCTTTATTGTACTCAATGAATTCTTTATGTACATTTTTTTAAACCTCTGGATCTTCTTTCCATGTTGTAAAATGTATGGAAAAAAGGAGAGATATGGCACTTTTTTCCTGGATGTTTTTCTGTGTTGATTGTTGCTAATAATTTGCTTGCCTCGGTTCTGAGATGAAATCCTGCTATTTGTTGCACAACACAGCAGTAGAGACAGAAAGAAAAAATTCAGTGCTAAGCACTGAAGGAATACTATGCAAGCCTGTAAAATAAGTCTAACTGCTCAGGTAAGGTGACACTAAGTTGATAAATATTGCATTAGTAGTCCATCAAGAGAAGCCCATGTGAAACGTGTTGGTAAGGTCATGTAGCCCATGAACTTGCCAAATATACCACTGAAAGAAAAAAAGTGACCAAGTGAAGCCYGGGCTGTGAGCACCTGCTTTATGAATAAAGGCAGCCAAGTAAAACTACGTGACAGGAGGTAATCATAAGGAACAGATACAATCTGTAGCAGGAGCTGTGTGGGGGCTACCTCCTAAAAGATGGTGGTGGGTTCTGGGTGATCACTGGTATGCAATGCCCCTTGAATAATGGGGCTGCTACATGTGCCAGCTAGAAGCCAGAGTCTGGATGAGGGAGAGGTGAGTTTTGGAACAGCCGAGTTAATTCTGGTTTGYGGGGACAYAGCAGTGAGCCAGCTTGTGCCTGCCTTGTGCTCCAGAGTTTCCAGAAGCCACACAACACAGGAAGCAGTGAGACTGAAGTTACTTGATGTCACTGATCCCTATGGGCATGACCAAATTCAAGTAAAAAGGCAGTATGTCATGGGATGCTGAAGTGGAGGGCTGGGATATAAAAAGTACCCTTTGCTTTGTGACTTGAGGCCTGGGAGCTGTAGTGACCGTAACACAGAGCAGCAGCAACAGAGAACTGCATCTGGAAATTTTGATGCCAGCTGTTTGCCTGGTGCCTTTGGAAGTTTTTGAGGCTTTACAGCACAGGTACTAAAAGAGGGCACGGCACGCTGAAGGCCCAGGATTTCTGAAAAGCCAGGGAAAACCCTGCAGGAGCTGGGAAGAACACCAGCTGCTGGAAGTCGAGGTCAAGGCTCTGTGGGCACGTAAACCAGAGCAAGAAGGCAGGCACATGCCTTTCGGGAATCAGCCTCTCCGGGAGCCGAGAAACCTGGCCACCGCGGTGGGAAACATCTTCTGCCTCTTTTTCCTCCCTGCCGCTCTTGGAAGGGGGTATGCCGAGCCGCTGCTGCTTGGGGCTTGGGCAGCCGCCATCCCTCGCTACCGGCGCTGGCCTTGCAGGGAGCGGAGGATCGCGAAGGGCCCGGCAGGACGGCCTGGCCCGAGGAGGGGCCCGCCCCTGGCGAGGGTACCCGAGGCGCGGCCGCTTCCCCTTTCCAACCCCGCTATAAGAGCGCCGGGAGCGGGAGCGCTCCTGCGTGACTGGCAACAGGTACGGCCGGCGCCGTGCGTGGGGGCGCGCTTTGTTGTTATTATTATTCGTTATTGTTAATTAGTATTGTTACTCTTCTCTYCTGTGTTCGTAGGCAGATATATAGGTAGATACATACGCGTGTGTGTACATTACACGGCGGCACTCGCGGTGCGCCCGAGCAGCCGGGCGTTCGGGGGCGGGCCCGCCGCCGAAGCGGCCTTTCCGTCCCTGCGCCCGCCCGCGCACCCCCCGATTTAATTTTATTTCCTCCCATTTGTTATTTCCCCCCTCCTTTTTCTTTTTTTTTTTCCCGTTCCCCTTCGTTGCTCCCCGCAGGCCGTGGCGGGGCGCGGGTGTAACGCGGGTGACGATTCCCTCCGCAGGCATGTCGTCCGTCAGGATCGAGTGCGTCGCCAACGAGGGCTAYAGGATCGGGGAGTCGCCCGTGTGGGACGAGAAGGAAGGGGCGCTCCTGTACGTGGACATCACGGGCAGGAAGGTGTGCCGCTGGAGCCCGGTCACCAGGCAGCCGCAGGCCATCCCCGTGGGTAAGGAGCCGCTGGAAAACGCTCCGGTGCATGCGGGAGCTGCGTGTTGGGACTCGAGCTGTATCCCCGGGCAGCTGCACAACGCTCATCGTCTGGAGACCTCTCCCTACAACCTGGATTTCCTAGGCCGCCAGGACACTGGGGCTATGCACAGGCACTAGATATGGGCCAGACCTAAGCATGGGGACTTTCCTTTGGATTTTGTGCTACCGGGTTATGTTCGATTAACTTCTTTTTCCTGTAAGTTGTCCTCAACTTGCTCTCTTTTGTTCCCACTTTGTCCCAGAGGTAAAGTTCTGCTGTTGATGTCTGTGGTAGTTTGGTTCTGATTTGAATGATCAATGCTCGTAACATTTCCTGTATTGAAAGAAGATTTCCAATAACGATTTAAAAAGTTGATGCTTTTTAAAGGTAACAGTGTCACCAGTTAGAGTCTCAATAGTTTAAGTACTTATTCCAGAAAGGAAGAGATATGCTAACTTTCATAAAGAAAGGGTTGCAGTTTACTGCTGGATGTGATAGTGTAAATATTTGTCTGTCGGGAGACAGCTCCTTAAGTGGTTTCAGTACAATTTATTATTTTCTCATGTTCAGTAACACTTGGTGAAAATCAATTTTGCCTACCTATAAGTTGTTCATGTTATTCACGATAAACTAATCTGGGCTTATCTGCCTTTCAAATTACTGTAGTTACCAGTTTTAAGATGAGAGAAGGCCTGATAATAATTTTTGAAATGTTGCTTCCCGGACTTATTTCCTCTTAGCTTAGGTGAAGAAGTGTGCTTCTCCTTAACTTTCCCCCCAACTTGACCTACTCTCAAAGATGTAGTCTTTTACTTGTGGCCTCTCTGGACATGTGGAAGGGAGAGCAGCTGAAGTAGCTCCTTTCTTTTTTTTCCTGTTTCCTCTCTTTAGTAATAAAATAGTTGTGATTAATAGCTGTGCCTTTGGGAATGCCATGATTAAAAGACAAAAAAACCAAAACAAAACCGAATAGCCAAAGAGTGCCATGTGATTGTAGTAGCGGGTTTCCAAAGTGGAAACTAAGACAGAAATTACTCATTATTAAAGGTTATAGAGAATTACAACAACCCCACGCTTAGAAACAACTACAAATGCCCTTTTTAACTCCACAGGGGAAACACCGTAACTGCATAACTGTGCCTGGAGGGGAGACCTTATGGTCAGTTTTCTCTCTGGCATGAAAAACAATGCTGCAAATAAATCAGTTGCTGTGGATGGTGCTTTAACAAAGCCCTGTGGGGTCGCAGCAGACTGAGCTGGTTGCAAGGGCTGAGACACTCCTTGTGCTGTGTTTGTGCAGTGAACAGTAGGGTGGCTGTGTCCTCATGCACCCCTTTCCTCTGGGGTGCTTTGTCAGGAAGTTATGGAGCTGTTCTTGTGGCTGAGGAGGCACCTGGATGTCCAACACCCCCAGCAGACAACTGTGCTTGAGGGGCTTCTTCCCCCAGGGTGGGAGGAAGGCCCTGGGGGCTGCCCAGGTTGAAGGACTCCTCTGAGCCATGGCGCCAGGCGTTTTCCTGGGAGAGCAAATGCAGAGTTGCAATCTCATGTTCTGCTAGGAAAGCCCCTGCTGCTGATACAAACAGAAAACCACTTTTATTGCTGTGGTTACTGGCAATCCGAAGAGCAGCAAAATTACTACATGTGGCAGGTGCCACACACRGCTGAGGGGACTCTGCTGGGCTCTGTGCTGGCATGGGAAAAAGTGGCACCCACTTGCCCGGTGTAAACGAGCCCAGACAACCAGCAGCCTCAGCAGTGCGGTCACACACTTCTGGATGAAGGAGCTGCCAGAGCTGAGCTTGTCCTCAGGTGTGCATCTCCAGTGCTGGGGGCAAATATTGTTCGGATTTCTGGCATAGTGGTACCGCTGCCAGCGCTCCAAAGGGAAGGGGCATCCTGAGCCATGAGCAAGCAGCCAGAATGGAGCAGTTCCTCTTGGCAACAGTGGTGGCTGGTGGTGGTTATAAGTGTTTGTGAAACTATTATCTAATTATACCCCTGCAAAGCTATAAATACAAGAAATGTTTCAGTTTTAAATTAGAAAGTTGGTGATTAGTCCCATGTATAAAAAATATTATGCCAGACTTTGTTCCTCTGCTTACAGTTATTACTCCTTATATTGCATCTCATTGTAGGCTTTTACAGAAATGTTATCTACAGAAAACTCACAAGATTTTTTTACTAATTTCTTTATAATAACCTGCAGTTGAGGTTTTATGCATAATAGCTCAAGTGACTAAACTAAACATGGAGCGTTTACTAGTTTTTTGTTTTGTTTTAGCTCTTGGGAAGCTCTGCCACTCCTTGATGTGTTTTTGGTGCTGCTGGAGCCTTGCTTGAGCTGCATGGCAGAGTGTGGGGTTGTCTCTCTTGCCCAGTGACCTGTCCCAGTGCAGAGATACTCTGCCTCCATCACTGTAGGGCTCATTTACGCAGGAGCTGTGCTAAATAAACACAGTTGCTCTAGAGCTCTTGTGGCAATTGATTTTTCCCTTGGGAAGGAAGGAACCCACACAGTAACCTGTTGTAAAAAGCATATGTTCCTGTCCCCCTTTTATGTTGTCCTTGGTTTGTTTTTTTTTAAGCACCTAGCACAACCAGGTGCTGACAGTGATTATAGCTTTTGGGAGCAGTGCAAATACTAAAGTTCATGTGGCATAACCTGTTTTTATGTATATAAACATCAATTTTGTTGGTAGAAAAGTAGGTTGGTTTTCTTGCCTGTGGTTTTGCTGAGTTCAGTTTTCATGTCTAAAGTGGGCAGAAAAGAAATGTCTTTTCGTAGCACATCCCACTTTTCCATTTCACCCTGTTTCTAGATGCTCCTGTGAGCTCTGTGGCTCTCCGGAAGTCTGGGGATTATGTCATCACCCTAGGAACCAGGTTTGCTGCTTTGAAATGGAAAGAAGAGCTGGTAACCACCATTACTCAAGTGGACAAGGATAAACCAAATACCCGATTCAATGATGGGAAGGTGGATCCTGCAGGGAGGTATTTTGCAGGTACGCTTCAGGTGCTTCCTTCCCTTTGGTGCTTGTTGGGTTTTGGTGATAAGATGCAGTGATCAGTTGTAGATGCAGCAAGTTTTCCTTCATGGTTAAATGGTGGGGATTTTTTTTTGTTGTCTTCAAACAGAGTTTAATCCCATTTACAAATCTATTTATATCACCTGGGCACTATCTAATCTGGACTATTTTGTTGACAAGAGGCCGACTATTCGGAGCCTGCCTAGTTTAAGATACTGGCCTTGCCTCCTCCCTATCAGCTGCTTGTTTTGAGTACTGGAAGGGTGCCAATAGAAAATACTTTTCCAGTGAGAAATTTATTATATTGTGTGGTTTGTTCTTCTTAAGTCAGAATTTTATTTCTAAAAGCTATGTGACTCTTCATCCTGGAGATGAGAAGGCTCAGGGGTTCTTACCTGTGTGTGTAAGTGCCTGACTGGGGAGGGAGTAAAAAAGATGGAGCCCAGGCTCTGCTCAGTGATGCCCACTGACAGGGCCAGAAGGAGTGGGCACAAACTGAAATTCAGTAAATTCTGTAGGAACGTAAGAAAACTCTTTTACTGAGGATGATCAAACAGTGGAACAGGTTGTCCAGAGAGGCTGTGGAGTCTTCATCCCTGGAGATCTTCAAAACCCAACATTGATGGGAGGAACCTGTGGTTTCTGACCCTGCTCTGAGCAGGGAGTGGTCCTGGATGATCTCCAGAGTGCCCTCCAGCCTCAGCTGTGATCCTGTTCTCCTGTTTTTTAAAACACCATTCTGTGCTTCTGCTGTCATTGAGTCCCCAGGCTTACCTTAACTTGCATTTACCCAGTCTCTCAAGAGCCGGTCTTGGCTGCCAAATTCAAGCTGCAAAGATGAGATTTGCTTTAAAAGATGCTTTAGTGTAAGACTCATTCTGATGGAGGAGGTAATTTTTTTCCACTCTCTCAGCTCTACAAGACATTAAGATTTGTTGTAAGTTAAATGCTGGCCACACCTGTCTTAATGTATGAATGACTGAATTAAATATTTTGCAGCAATCATGCTGCACACCATTTCTGCCACAGAAATGTTCAACAAAAGAACAAAGGCTGTGTTTTGTCGCCTTCTGCTAAAAGCAAGTGCTTTGGAAATGCAGCTTTTTCTTTTGCTTTTAACTCAGTTCCTTCCCCAAATTTCAGAAGCCCCCTGCACTGCTCCCTTCTACGTTGGCAGTGTGATCATCACCACAGCGAGGGGCTGTCACCAAACCTGGAGGARAGTCCATTCACTCTGAACCTGTTTTCTCCCCTTTGTGTCTGCACAGGTACAATGGCAGAGGAGATTCGTCCTGCTGTGCTGGAGAGACACCAGGGCTCTCTGTACACGCTCTTCCCCAACCTCTCAGTGGTGAAGCACTTTGACCAGGTGGACATTTCTAATGGGCTGGACTGGTCGCTGGATCACAAAACCTTCTTTTACATTGACAGCTTGTCCTACTCGGTGGATGCCTTTGATTATGACCTCCAAACTGGAAAAATTGGTATGAATGGTAGTATTCCAAAATAATTGTTTGTGCGTAAAGATTGTGATGTTTGTTTCTGCTCTGGTTATTACACAGAGATGATCAGAGCTTTGAGAGCACTTACCCACAAACCTCTTTAGAGCAAACCAGCAGAAGCCGTATTAACCTTTGTCTGCGCCTGCGTAGGCTCCTGGCTCAAACCAGTCAGGGTCGTTTGGTAATGCTATAAAGTATTTAAATTGCATGGCAGTTTGAGTAGTAATCTCTTCTACTGTTACTAAACATAAGACATATCTGATCTTCCAGTGTAAAAAGGACAAAGTGTATCTCATCATGTTCCTGTGGCTGCGTGTTTGTTGTTACTGACAGCACAGGCAAAGTGACAGCAAGCTTGTAGTCTTGAGCAAAACCTCTGCCAGCTTCTCTAGATATTTTTTCACTTTTCACCTTGTTTTGTTTTTTAAAATACAAGATTTTAAATGAAGATTCTGCAGAAGGAACTAGGCAACAACGGGAAAGCAGTAACTCAAAGCTTCCTTCATTAATTTAAAACAAAACAACGCCTTAAGGGCTTCTACAAGCTTGGGCAAAAGAAAAATTCCAGTGACTTGGACTAGTAATTTGCTTTTGAGTACACGGGCTGCAGTATTTTGCTTTAAAAGAACCCAGCCAATTTGATGTTTAGTTTTAAAACTGTGAATTTAAAGTAATTTTGGATGTAGCACCTTGTCCTAATGTGTCTCTGCTACAGTTTACCACTGAATTTTTCCTTAGGAAATAGGGTGCTTCTCCTCTCTCTCACTCGTTCTCACTCGCTCTCTTTCTGTGGGCAGGCTGACAATCCCCAGGAGCAAAAAGGAAACTCATTAAAAATATTGCTGCATATGAGAAACATTGAAGTTGTCAGAGCATAAAATAAACAATGTTGGAAAGTTTGGTTTAATTTTCTTTATTAACAGTGGATAAAAGTTCAGATAGAGTTGTTTGTTTTTCAGGTTGATAGTATGCCTTTGAAATTGATGCTTTTCCTAACTCTGTGTTTATATAAACTCTCAGTTTATAGATCTGAAGGTCAGTTTTGTCTTGCAACAGTGATTATTGGCACGTTCCAGCAATCTGTTTGAAAAGTCTCCAGCTGGAACAACCTATACTTGAAATGATCCAAACTGCTTTTAGAACAAGTAATTAATTTTATGAATATATCTAACATTAATTTATTCAATTATTCATTTAATATTGTAAGTAAGGAACACGAGTGGTGCACTAGAAATGAATGCCAGAAAAAAGGATTATACTTTCAATGGGTTGAAACAGATCTACAGGCTTTCATGCTGAGAAACAACTGTCTCGGGAAATGAACAGGGCAGCAGACACAATCTATTTCTTTCATATGAAAAAAACTCAGGGCCTCAGCACAGCTTTTGAAAAATAGTAGTACAAATAACTCTGCTGGGCTGTGACTGATAAAAATTTTAACAACTGTCGCACTCAGTTTTGTGGGTTTTCTGCCCTGCAGGCAACCGTAGGAGTATATACAAACTGGAAAAAGAGGAGAGCATTCCTGATGGGATGTGCATTGACACAGAAGGCAAACTCTGGGTAGCTTGTTATGATGGTGGGAGAGTGATTCGCCTTGACCCTGAGACAGGTAAGTCCTTGCAAAAGATGGACTGGAGTTCTGTGTTAAAATAAAAAGGAGAAGAAGAAATAAAAACAAGGAGTGAGAGGTGTTTTGGTTTTTTCTCTCTCACAGAAATGGTTGATCTACTCTTTTTTAAAACACTGCTCCTTTTTTTTTTTGTTTTTTTTTCCCTTTTAAATTGTTTTAAACAATTTCATGTCCCTGCTCTCAAAAATTACCTTTGTAAATAAGTCTCCTTTGTTCCCAGCATCTGTTGTGTTGGAAAAGGTAAAGTTGCTAAGGAGATCATCATTCTACTTGTGAATTGTTTGAGTTAGCGTCCTCTTGTAGCCTCCAAATTTAAAAACAGTGTTTACTCATTGATAAATTATGTAAATGAGTAAGCCGTAAAATGGCAAAGATGACTTAAGCCATTTTTTGAGTCTTGTTTCTTCAGCATAGTGTATTATTTTGGGCAGCCAAAAATTTAATACAAATCCCACAGGACACTGATGCCAGAACATCTTTTTTATTGTTGAAAATTATTTACGTGATCAGTTTTGCAATGAAATAATTAAAAAATGATTAATGAATTCCACAGCATTTTATCATTCCAACATTAATGTCTTGGGTGTGCCCATTGTCTGAGTTTGTCGTTCATTGCTACTCTCATTCAGTGATGTGCCAGGGATGATTTACTCTGGGTGAAAAACACGTGTAAAGCACTTAAGGGAAACTGAACCACCCTGGCTGCAAGGGGCCAGTCAGTGGGTGAGAATGGGAGTGTGATTTTGACAGATCCCAGACAACACAAGTTTGCATAATGCAGCAGAGGAGCAACAGCACTGGGATGCATCTGGAGTCTAGCAGAAGGTTTGGGGTTTTGTGGGGTTGTGGATTCAAGGACGCCAATGCCTCCTCTGCAGCGCAAAGCAGACCGTGGCACACACGCACCAGCCAGATCAGGCTGCAGCCTCACTTCTGACTCTGCCAGAAACTTCTGCTTGAGGCTCAGGCTGTGCTTCCCCCCTCCTCTTTGGATCTGTATCCATCCAAGGTCTTGCCAACCTGTGGGACTTCTCCTGTTCTGCAGAGCCTGCACCCCAGCCCTGGGAGAAGGAAGCTCCAGATAGGAGGTGCCAGCAGCTCTGGGACTTATTTCTGGACCCACATCCTCCCACTTTGGTGGACAGAGCACTCCCTGGTGACCTCCACCAGCCCTCTGAATACCCTCCTGGAGTAGTAAACCATCATTTTTTCTCTCTGGTTCACTGTTTCTACCTTTTTCCTCCCTGCCCTTCACCTTCTTTCTTTTTTCACTTGTTTTCTTTTTCCTTTTCCCTTTTGGAGGTGTTTTTTTATGGGAAAGCTAGAGGGAATAGTGTCCATAAGCAGATGCATAGGGATAGTAAGAATATTGATGGCAGAATATTGATGCATATCCCTAATGCACCTCCAGTCTGTAACTGTGCTCACAGATGGATGAGATACTGATGTGTTGGTGGATCCCAGTGTATTTCTCTTCCATGAACCTGTTCTGTCTCCTCTCACCCATTTAAAACTCATGGCACTTGCAGGGAACAGTGTTACAAAGTTTCACAGATTAAGTGTCCATGTCAAAAAGAGCCACCTTTTGGTGAATATCTCTGCTTACCTGCCTTCTCATGCTGTCATTTTAAAGGAATACCTAAAATCTGCAATTTGCTGAATTCTGAATGAATTGTAATTAWGTAGGGAGATAACCCAGACAGGTTTGAAGAGAATTCTATGAAGGCCTCACTTTTAATGCACAATAGCCATTAAGTGTGGCTTGAATGGCTGTCAGCCAGTTGCAGATACATCCACTGATAAAGAGCTCATTTGAAACACGGGAGGGATTTTCAGGTTTCGATAACAAAGTCTGGACTTTGTTTTTAGGGCGGTGGAACGAAGAAACTTGTTTGTTTGGCGTCTTTCCTAAGTGAAGATTTTGAGGTTCAGGGTGAAGCAGCTTTTCAGGTCTAGGCTTCTTTAGCATAGATGGCTGCTGCCTTTGGATTCAGGATGTGCTACAGGGAAAGGCTGATGGCTGATCTTGCGGGGTTTGCAAAGGACTCGAAAGGGATGTTTAACTTGTATGTTGCCAAGTGTCGTCATACCTTCTGGTCACTTAGTGACCTGCTAGTTTTATGCAATTGTGTCTTTTAATTAGAATCCTAGAACCATTAAGGTTGGAAAAGGCCTCTAAGATCATCAAGTCCAACCATCGACCAGGACTGCCAAGCCCACCACTAAACCATGTCTTTAAGCATCACATCTACATGGTTTTTAAACACTTTCAGGAATGATGATTCCACCACTTTCCTGGACAGCCTGTTCCAATGCTTGACAACCCTTTCAGTGAATAAATTTTTCCTAAAGTCCAATCTAAACCTCAATTAAATATTTTACAGTTCTTCGTAATGATTGCTTTTAATATCCTTTGATTTTTTTAGTAAAAAATATTTGCTATGTTTGTGTCTTCTGCAAACACCAAGCACAGAGTAATACTTCAGGTGGATTGTAGAGAGCATCCAGGTACAGATTTTCTTGAAACTCCAAGGAGACATTGCTCATCTCAGAGCTTTGTAAAGAAAATCTTCCAGGATGTTACCCACTGAAAGCACTCTACAAGTACCCACCAGGGTCTCTCCCCTTGTCTTTGGGGTTCATGCCTCTTTTCCTGCAGTCTATGTTTTTTCCCTTTGAATACCTTTCCCGCTCAATTTCTCCCAGACTTGGTGTCAGCCAATGTCCAGGGTTTCCAACATTAAAGTTACTCTCCTGCTATTTCAACACATCAGTAAACTTAGTTACTTTAAGGGGACCAAGCCCTTTACATATGCAGTTGGGAGGGCAGAGAAACGACATGTTTTGTAAGGAAATTCATGTGCTTTATCCTGTTTCTAGTATGAGAAATTCAGTTGTAGGTAAATAAAATAGGCATAATGGGAAAAAGCACTTAGTGCCCAGGATTAGCAGAAATTTTGGAAAAATCTGCTGTAAGATATCTTCTGGTTACGACTGGAGGTGATCTGTTCACTACCCTTATTAAGACAGTAGCTGTTTGTTAGCGTAATAATTGTGAAATATTACTTATGGTAGTGCTAGAGTCTTGTAAACTTCAGACATGTCCCATGATCCCTATTTTATGCAAGCTTGATTTGAAAGGCTATTGAAATTTCAGGAAAAACTTCTAGGAGTTAATCTTCCTTAACCGCAGGCAGCAGAGGTGTAGCAGGAGGTACGCCTCCGTAATGCTGCACGAGGTCTGCTCGCTCCAGGCTGCCTTTGTAGTTAAAAGTAGAAAAGTCAGCAGGTCTAGGGCGTGATTCATGTGACCTGTTTTAGAGAGGAATTGTATCCCATTTCCATTGATTGCATGGACAGCCTAGATGACAAGCTCAGATATACGTGTCTGTGCTGTGGATATTAGCATTTAATTAGAGGACAGGCTGTGATTGCAGTGGGATTTGTTTGTGATACCTGAAACTTAAACTTGTCAAATGATACATCATCAACAACATGGTTCACAGAAGTCTGGTTTCTCCATGTCATGGTGCTCATCAGTCAGGGTGGGACCTCCCCCTGCCCTGGTTCCCACTTCTGTGGAACACCTGGCTCCACAATGGTTATTCACAAWAATTTGTTTAAATTTCTTGTTGTAAGTAGACAAACAGGAAACATCATGCATGTTTTCCTCCAGGAAAAAGACTCCAGACTGTGAAACTTCCAGTTGACAAAACAACTTCCTGCTGTTTTGGGGGAAAAGATTATTCGGAAATGTATGTGACTTCTGCCAGTGATGGAATGGATAAAGAGTGGCTTTCACGGCAACCACAGGCTGGTGGGATTTTCAAGGTGAATGATACTTTCTCCTTTTTTTTTTAGGCCATTATTTCACTCCTGATTTTTTCAGGTAGCAAACCAGTTGGAGTGGTAGGAAGCTGGAAAAAGACAGTTGTTAGAATGTTGTTCAGAAACGTTAAGCTGTTGTTTGTATTTTTTGTTCCTGTTGCAGTATGAGAAAGTTAAATGCATTTAGAGATTTGAAAATACTTCTGAGTTTAAACTTTGTAAGAATGCTGATAGTGCAAATTTTCTGTGCAAGCATTTATTTATGCTTCTCCCTTTCCCAACACTGTTTGTGTTTTCTATTTATTATGGAAAGGATGGGTAAATACTTATGTGTCTTATCAATGGCAGATAAAAAMATCTGCTTTTGTTTACTTTCTAGTTAATTATCACTAAGTTATCTCTTTAAAAATTTATTCCACCGGGATTTGTTTTAAAGCCCTGCTCTTCTCTGTGTATGCATGCTGAAGGTTACATTGTGAACTGCAGAATTAAGGCTTAGCGGTATCTAAGAGAAGAGGCTTTTGGGGAATGGACTCTGTCCTGCAATTACTGAGCTTTAGAGAAAGAGCATGCGTTGAAATTCCTGGCTCTGATGAGCTGATGTGTGCAAAATATAGTAGGATGTCAAGTTGCAGGACAGTCCTTTTCTAAATTAAAGCATTTCTAGTTGTGCAGGGAAAACAAGTGTCTGATAATGGTGAATTATTACTCTAATATTTTTTTTCCTCTCTGTTTTAATAGATAACAGGACTGGGGGTGAAAGGAGTCCCACCGTATCCATTTGCAGGTTAAATGCACACTGCTGAGAATGGAGTAGAGAGAACTGACATAATCAAGACAAGTCTGAAGGTCTTATTCTGGTRTTCAGCATCGTTTGCTTTGAAGCCATAACACATTATAATATTTCATCAGGAAAGGATGAAAAACTACTGAAATACATGGAATATTTTAAAACTGATCTTTTTTCTCCCTTTAAACTTACTTTAAATAGATGATGGTACTTCTTCTGTTGTGCTAAAAAGATTCTCATCCTAACAAGCTACTATTGTAATTCTATTTTATTATTAAATAATATTTTAATATCTTTTTATTGCATATTCTTCTGTCTCATTTACAACTTATGCTATATTGATTTATTGATAAAACTACTTGTACTGTCTCTTTTACATATTTTTGAAGTTCCTTATAAAATGCCCTTTGGTGGTTTTACCACCGTTTTAACTGTTACTTTGTTTCTCCCATGATGTTCTCAACAACTGAAACATTAGTACCTCTCACTGTGCATCTGCAGCTTCCTTCTTACAGGCCTGAACTGTGGTTGTGCTTAAATTAACTCTGGCTGGAACCGATCACCCTCTCTCCCCAGTGCATGTCAGCATGCTGCTCATTTTGTTAAATACAAACCCAAATTTTTGGAGTCAAGAACCATATATTTTTAAAGCCATCCTTTGAAGATCCTGGTCTGTTCTGCTGGGATCCCTGATGACAGGAAAACATCAGGCATTCTTGGCCATTTGTGCATAAAACACCACCTGCACCTATCTCCTCCTGAACCAACCTCCTCCAGAGTACAGAGAGGCAAGGCAGGCCCACACTCCCAAGCAGTCACTGCTTTTACAAATGTGGAGGAAAGGGAAACTTTATTGCAATTTCTTCACACCACCTGTTGTAAATGACAAGCTTACTCACTCGACTGCGTTTTTGCTGGTAATGTCAGGCCTGTGTGTGCTGCAACAACTGTTGTATCTCAGTTGGATTTTAAACTGCAGATTTTTGTTCTTGGAATGTTACATGTTCCCATGTTAGTGCACCTCCACCTGCATGTGGAACAGCTGTCTGTCCCCATCCTGCTCTGTGAGGGTAATCCACTGACTGACTGCCAGGACAGCCTGTGGCTGTGCATTTTCTCTTTGGGTAGCTCCAAGAATCGGTACATAATGTTTTGCCAGTGCATCTCTGCAGGCTTGTTGAAGTTAGTTCCTGAGGGATCATCTTGTGTCTGCCGTGCCCTCAAGTGTGCAGTGGGGGAGTCAGCTGCCCACTGAGGCCTTGATGCTGCTTTGATCCAAGGGTTCAAAGGTGACTTTGTGCAAGTCAGTGTTTCCCCTCTTTAAACCATGCAGGAGTCTGTCTTGGCAGCTGGAAAAAAAAAGGAGATTTAAGCAGCCTCACTTCTGGGCAGATGAACAGGAGGCAGTGAAGAAGCTGAGCCTTGTTCTTTTGAGTCTCCACATCCTTTATTTACTTTGTGCTACCAGGCAGTCTCAAAGCACAGTATTGATAAACTTCAAGCTGAGGGAGAGGGTGAATGTGGCAAGTTTAGGGCTCTGATCTCACTTAAGTCACAAACCCGGTAATACCTGCAGCTCAGGAATCACGCTGTTGGGCTGCTGTGGTTGATCGCTAATGGAGATCCGGAGATGCAGCAGAAAATAAGTGGGCATCAACACAGATAAGCTCCCTCTGCCATCGTTGCTGAGGTTTTGTACCTGTGCTCACCCTCATATCAGCATAATGGCAGTAGGGTGATTGCCAGCACAACACAACAACAACAAAAAATAGCTGATCTTTTTTATGTTGTTTCTGCACTAGAAAAGTAAGAGTAAAAGCTTGTACAGACATGAAAGATTGGGTCAAAGATTAGTTTATCACAGCTGGCCAAGAGGCACCCAGAAGACACAGGGAGGACATGGCTGCTGGAGCCCCTCATCCTCCATCCCATGCATTGGTGGCACTGGACGGATGTCTGTCCGAATAATGCGTTTCTTCGTGCTTGTGAGTGTGGGAGCAGAGGCAGGTACAATAAGCTGCTGCAGACATTTTACAAATGAGTGCCACCTCCCCCTTTAGTAAAAGCACCTGCTTGGCTTTGCTATGCTGGTTTCATGGGCTTCACACGAGCAGGAAGAGCCAACTCTGCCGGGAGAGTTGTATTTTTAATGTTGCCGAAATGCCCTGGGAGCGCGTCTCAGCGCTGCCTCCAGTGCAGAGGCTGTAGCTGCTTCCTGCGCCCCAGCCCCGAGGAGCCCAAACTGGTGCTGCTGGCATATTTTGACTTGAGTCCCATGACAGAGCACTGGATCTGGCAAACTGAAGCTGAGCAGTTGCCGGTTCCCTCAATTAGGAAGGCTTCCTGACTTTTGTTTAATCCCTCTCTTATTAATGGCGCTCACCTCTTTGATCAAAGACCTGCACTGATTTCAATTAGGGTTGAGCAAGAACCCAGTGACAGGAAAGGCTGTATCAGGAGGAGCAGCTGCTGTGCCCTGAAGGGTTTCTTCACCCTCATGACCAAAATCTATAGTCATAGGTGAAGCTCAGTTATTCCAAACCAAGCTGGAGAAAGCTCTTGTAATCCTTTGCTGGCAAAATAACTCTGCTGAAATAAAAGCAGGCGGCACTGACTGCCTGAGGAGCTCCAGTTCTTCCCATCTTGAGCACGGGGGAGGGACCAGGCCCTTCCTACAAAAGGGCGAAGCCACGAAAAGATAAGCCTTGGCTTCGCTTTTGGACAACACTGCTGAGTGGGATATTGCTGGGGTGAGTAGCTATGCCTGTATCTGCATGGAGTTTTTAATACCTGTGTCTTCGTTAATTCTAACCATGCCTGTTGTCATCTCCAAGAGGGAGACAGCTGCAGAGGTCCATAAAAACTTTAAGAGATCAGGACAATCAAATAAGAGGAAAAGTCAAGTTTGTAGAACAATGAAAGATGGGATGGACCCTCAAGGGGAATAAGAAACACAGGTATGTTTTGGGGAGTTTTGAGGGAAAAAAGGGGAGTGATGGATTTACTAAATATTTGTAAAGCCACAGGAACAAATTCTGAGCTATTGTCTGAGCACATGCCTATGGGGAACAAAAGACAAAAACAATTATTTAAGTACCATATTATGTGGTGCCATAATGCCTTGATACACTCTCATGACTACTCCATGTTGATAAAAACTAGAGACTATAAAAAGAAGCGGTAGGAGTTGTGTCAGAGGAGACCAAAGCAGTGGCAAAGGAGATAGGAAACCACCCCAGAAGGAGACAAGGTGGTTGGGTGTCATCCAGAGGTACAGGGGTGCATGGCTGCCTTTGGCCAACTTCTCTAGAAACTTCTTTGCAGCCCAGCAACATTAGAAACAAACAAAGTGCATGGCAGGGCCAGGCTCTTTATGTTGTGGAAACAATTAAAAGAATAGCTGGCTGGCTAGCAAATACGTGCACCTGCTAATGAAGAGTTGCACCACTCATCAACAACACCCACAAAGCCTTTGAGATGTGTCTCTTCCTAAAGTGACTGACTTCTGGAAAGACAGACATGTTGAAATGGCAGGGTGGGAGATGTGATACTTGTGTTGGCAGCCTAGAAGTTTCAGGGTAGGAATAAGAGATGCTGCAAAATATGGTGGGGGCATCCCCAGAGCATTTGTACCCATCTGAATAAATTAAAGAGACATGTTCTGGTATAATTTTCCCAGCTGCTGTCCTTCCCGTGCCACTGATGATCCAGCATCTGAGCTGCTCACCCAGAAAGCTGCATGTTTGGTGTTTTCAGTTGTGGTGAGGTGAATTCTTTGTCCCTCTGCCTGACTTGGTTTTACTTTGCTGCAGCCTGTGTGGGGAAGTCAGTCAAGTCACCACAAGAGAAGAGCTGTGTGGAAAATGTGGTTTTCTCCACCAAAATTACTTTAGAGAAAATGCTTTGGGAAATATTTCGCAGAAAATAAGATAACTTATATTTTTCAGTAATTTTTCTTTTCAATTGAAAATTAATTTTCAGTGAAAATTATCATAAGCCAGAATTTTCCTTTTGAATATGTCTTCCAGCTGAAAATGCTGTGGAAAAAAATGCGTATTGTTCTACTTGAACCTCACTTCAAAGTTAGCATTTAGGTTAAAAGAAAGAAAGCAGACAGTAATGTGAAAATTTTTCTGAGAGCAAGCAGAGACCAAGGGTTTGTGCTGAGATGAGATGAGATGGAGCCATTGGAGGCCAAGAAAGTCTGAGAAGGGTCCTCAAGGCACCCAGAACCACTTTGCTTGTAATAGTGACTTTGGCAGGAGTTTGACTTGGAAATATTATGGCTTTTTCCCCAGAATTGTTTCAATTTGTCTCTGTCTTAGGGCTGTAATTTTTTAATCTCTGAATGTGGATTGATGGTGACTAAGATAGGATAAATACTAGCTCTATCTCATTTACTTGCTTATCAGGATACAAATTGTTCATCCCGTGAATCATTTGAACATCAAATTAAAAAGTTTGTTACAGTCTTCTATGAGCAAAGAAATGCATTGCTCCTGCATGCTGGATTGGGGCTGATTCCTCCCAAGTGGCTTCTGCCTTCACTGAGTGTGGCCCTGTCACCAAAACTCTGGGGGTGGCTCTGTTCACTGCCTGGCTTGGACTCTGTCCCCATGGCAAGCCTGCCTTGTCCCCACCTTGACGGCCCTACCATCACTTACCTCTACTGAGCAGGGCTGGATGGGAGAAGACACTTGGCATCTTCCACCTTTGCCTCCCACAGACAAAAAAATGGCAAATGCCAAAGAAGGGAGAAAATAAAWGTCTTAAAAGCCGGGCAGGACATTGCCATCCTGCAGCATCTGTGGCGATTGCTGAGGCTCCCTGATAGAAGTCCTCCACCCTGTGTGCTATGGGCATCAGCTTGGAGCTCTTTCCAAAGTGGGATCAGGCTTTGCATGCTCATGGTGAGAAGCCCTGTGAGGAGAGCAGGTGACTTCACACACAAGAAGGTTGTGGCACAGCTGGGAGTAGGAGCCAAGTCTTAATGATGCTAATAAGCCTTAATCACAACAATATTTTTTTCCTTATCAGAGTACTACAAAACCCTCCCCTGCATCTTTCATTAACCTTCCCTTTTTAACACACTAAATTTGGGAAGACTGGGCTAGCCCTTGGGGCAACTGGATGGTGCAACACCTCAGTTTTCCTCTTGCGCTCTCCTGACATGAGAAAAATACTGAGCAAGGATTTTTCTCTATCACATGTCCTGCTGCTGGCACTGCAAACCAGACCATTCAGAAAGGCTTTGGTCCCTGCCTCATCATTCATGTGACTGCTGACTGAATACAAAATGTAAAAGGTTACCTGCTCCATGCAGATAACATCAACGGGTGCACATTTTTAACCGTCGCTGAAAACAGCAGCCAGTTTCATTGGACCGGTGCTGGAAAAGAGTCACCAACCCAGGTCTTGCAATATTTTCCTCAGCAGGTGCGTTGATGTGATGAACTGCAGAGTTTCGCATAGGTGTCCTCCAGCTTGGTAAAAATATTCAGCTGTTTGACTGAGGGGAAAAGGGTTCTTAAAATTCTTGGGTTTATTCAGATGTTTGCTTGACTGTACATTAAAAGTTTTAGCTGTCTGCCTGCTTATTTGAAGGTTCAGCTTGACATTAAAAATGAAATGATGTGTGTTTGCATTGGGGGTAGAGAGGGAGGCAAACAGCAAAGAAACCTCTTAAGGCCAGTCATTCATTTGTATTTTACCTGTATTGTTTTAGGGGTACTGAAATGACCAATTTCTGTCCAGATCATTTGAAAAGGGATGTAGACTGGGGTTTAGAAAGGCTATTTTCAAAGAGCTACCAGAGAGAGGGGTTAGTTTCTAGAGAAGACAGGATGGTTTTACAGTAGTTTTTTATTCCTAACAGGACATTTTTCTTACGGTCTCCAAGTTCTGGTAATTTTCAACAGTTTAACTTGGAAAACTTTTCAGTGACACCTGTCAGTCTCTCAGTCTCCATAAGGGGTTTAGGCATGAGGCCAGGAGGCAAAGCCAACAGAATGTCAGAAAGATATAGGCAGGGTGAATGTGATGATTTTTTCTGTAGGGATTTTGTTTTGGGAAAGTACAGCAGAATTTGGTGCTTTTTGCTTGGAATTTCTCTTGTCTTTCCTTGCACACTCTGATGGGTCAGTGCTGTGCCAAGCAGGGTGCGAGGTGCCACAGCAAAAGGTGCCAGGTGGCAGGATGCCTGGGGACTGATTATGGTGGGATATTTTGAACCAGACTTTCGGGGGTCATTTCCTCATTTTTCCCTCTGAGATGCTGTATTTGGAAAATCGCTACTGCTGCATGTTTCCATGGGGTGTCGGCAGGGACGGCATGGCAGGAGGTGGCTCACTGGGCAGAAGGGAGACACAGACTGGACGGGATCGGGGCTGAGTCCCTCCCAGCTTGTGGGGACTCTTTTGGAGGGCAATGCTGCCTCTTAGGGTTGGATGATCCTTCCTGTTAAAAGCCTCCATTTTCAGCTGTTTGTAAAAATTAGTGAAACCTCAGCTAGCAAAGCACGAACCTTCCCTTCTAATTGCCCTCTTCTTAAAAACAAGGAGGAGTGATGATGATTTGAGCCAAAATATTCACCAGCATGAAAAAATTCCACAGCTGGAGTGACACACGGGAGTTATTTCCTTGGCAGAGGGGATGGATGCTGAGGCTAGATGTGCAGTCAGGGAAGGCAGATGCACACTGAGGCTCCGTGAGACAGGGCAGGTCACTGCGGCATCGCTGGGGGGCAGGAGAGGGGGAAGGGGGCAGCTGGTGCAGGCAGGATGATTTCTCCCCTGCCTATGCCTTGTGAAACAGCTGGCAATAGTGTGATTGTGTACTCCTCATGTGGCATGTGGGGTGGGTCCGTGAATCAGTATTTCACCACGGCTTATCTGCCAGGCCACTGTTTTGGTGTTGCAGAAGTTGGACAAGAGGAATGTAAATGAAACAGGAGGTAGGAAAAGAAAGGTTTAATAAGGCTCGCTTGGGTCAATGAAACAATCGACAAGACAAATACACACTGGCTGCTGCAGATCTGGAGGCTTTCTGTCTCTGCAGGAACTGCACTGCTGCCGGGCTGCTGCCGAACTCTGTTTTCCCACGGGTGAGAACAGCTCTGTGCTTTCCAGACCATGATACAATAAAGTCAGCATTTTGTCTCCAAGCCTCGGGTCCCACATATGGCAGCCACATGACACACAGCTTTAACCCAAGAGAAACTCACTCCTCCAGCCCAAGCATTGTTTAACAGGTTTTAGGAGGTTAAAACTTGGCATCTTACTGTGTATCCTCATTTACACTTTAGACCGCTGCTGTTTGCCTGTGCGGAGCAGCTTGCTGCCCAGCCTCTTGTGGCCAGTGTTTTTTGGAAGGGAGAAGGATATACTTGATAGATGGATTGTTTGAATCTTACCTTGGTGGTGTGATTCATTGCAGGAAAGATGTCATGTCCCTCAGCCCCGGCGTTTCCACTCACAGTGATTGACTGGCTCTTCCCACATATTTTGAAGCACATTAGTGCTAATTAATTATCTGTAAACCTTATCTCCAGCTCACCTACTAGGAGACAATGCCCGCTTGAAGACAGTAATCCTGAGGATTGATATTATGTCAGGGATTGGCTGCCTCCCAATAAATATCTCCCAATCTGTGGAAAAAATGTGCTGAGGCCAGTGGGTGCAGCAGCGGAGGCGGCTCCATTAGGGGTGACTGAGGCAGTGAGTGGGCCTCCTTCTTTTGTAAGAGCTGAATGGTGGAGGCTATTGCTTACATCTCACCCCACAGCAAGACCAGGGCAGGCCCAGGATCCGTGTTTTGGAGGGCATTGGTGGGTTCTGGACACAAACCTGGTGGATTGTGCACTCTATGTGGGTGTCAATCAGCTGGCTGATTGCCTGGTGTCCCCACAAGCACCTGGCTGCAATGGGGACAGGGTAGCCAGGGCATGAACAACTCCTGGCAGAAGCAGGCATATGGAATGGGAGCTTCACCGGTGGCTTTGGCCCCCGAACCAGCAACTGGGGTAATTGCATCCCGCAGCCTGGCATTGGGCGAAATCCAGAGTCTGCAGCAGAGGTTGGAGATGAAGTTTGGGTGGTGAGGGGGCTGATGAAGAGGAAATGCTTGGAGGGAAAACAAAGCAGTAGAATTTCAAAGGCAGGAGCCTTCCTCAGTGTTTGCATATTCACGCTGAATTGGTGTGGGAACAGGCACTTGTTCTGCAGTGGCCCCCATGGCAAAGTGCAGTCGGTATTGTGGGTGTGTAAATGTCTTCCTATGGAGGAAGTCAGTGCATCTCTGTTAATAAGGCAGAGCCTTGTTTTTCCACTAAAAGATTTCTGACTCATTGGTGCAGTTGCCTACTGATCTCTCCCCATGTTCTGGGGGACCCTTAGGATCACTGATCCCCAGACAACAGCTCGGTTCCAGCTCAGGGCCATAGCTCCAGCACTCCCGTGCCTGGAGGCAGGTGCCTCAGCAGCAGCTGTGGTTTAGGAAAGTTTTGCTAAGGAGAAGCTTTGGTGCCTTGAGCTCAGTTCCAGCCATGAGTCCATGGAAATGTGACATGGAACCTCCTAAACTACTCTGTCATGTGGGATTTGGAGTGCTTTGCCATTTACAGATTCTGCTTTTAAACAGCGTAGGCATAAAAAAATCCACATGAGAGCTTTTCATTAAATCCATTATTAACTTCCCCTCAGACCATGTCTTCCTCCATCAAAATCGAATCTGTTGTGAAGGAGAAGAACCGGATGGGAGAGTGCCCGGTCTGGGAAGAAAGGGAGAATGCACTCGTCTATGTAGACATCAACTCACAGAAAGTTTGCCGCTGGAGCCCACTCACCAATGAGGTGCAGAGCGTATCTGTGGGTAAGAGTCCACACTCGCTTCTTCATCCCGGGAGTCTTTGGCTGCCCCATCCACCCCTCCTGGTAGCAATTCTGCAGGTTGGTGGTCTCTCTTCCTTTCCATGGGGCCACACAGCCTGTCCTCCCACAACGTATTTCTGAGCACAGTATGGCCTGAGGCAGCTGAGTGGGGCTCAGGTGTGGAGGACCATCCACATGTTGCCCTTGATAAGCCTAAATGGGAATGCATGTTTCATTTGGAACCAGCAGAGGAATAGGTCCAGTCTTAGTGGCTGTGTCTGCCCAGAATGTGGAAAAATCCATGGAACACAGGGCCAGCGAGATGTGCTAGCGATCCCAGTGGAGAAGGATCATAGCATCAGCTCAGCCTGTCCTGGATTCCCCGTCGAGCCCAGTTGCCCTCGGTGAGGGCTGACTGATGGCCCCAGAGCCAGCCATCATCTTCCGCTCTCTCTCACCCACAGATGCCCGTGTCGGCTCAGTGGCACTGCGGCAGTGCGGGGGCTACATCATCGCCCTGGGGACCAGGTTTGCCTTTCTGGACTGGGACACCCAGGCGGTCACCACCATCCTCGAGCTCGAGCAGGATAAACCCAACAACAGGTTCAATGATGGGAAAGTGGATCCAAAGGGGAGGTTTTTTGCTGGTAAGTTCCTGGCAGAAATTTCTTCCAGGGCAAAGGGAAACTAATTACAGTGTACTTTATATAATGCATTTTATTCCTTGTCTTGTGAGCTCTCTGCTTGGTTACTGCCCGATGGAGGAGGACAAGGGACTCCACATACTCTGACCTAAATGAGGACAGATGCTGTTGACAAGGGCTATCTGACAGGACGGCTCTCCTACTTGGTGGATGGTGTTTGTCAAACAACTGCCTCTGTGGAATCTGAAAAGCCAGTAAAGGGCTCGTGTAGGTGGGAATTTTTCTGGAGGTGTAGAGAAGGATGCAGCTTCTAGAGCAGAACATGAGCTGCAGCTTGCACTCCTCACATGCAGCCTCTCCTGGTTAGCCTGTGGGAAACAAGCCTGTGGGGGGAGATCCTTAGCCTCCTGAAGGCAAGGACGAGGTTTAGGTTGGATGTTATGTAAAAGGTCTTCACTCAGAGGGTAGTTAGGCACTGGAACAGGCTTCCCAGGGAAGTGGTCATGGCCCCAAGCCTGACAGAGTTCAAGAAGTATTTGGACAATGCTCTCAGGCACATGGTTTGCACCTGTATTTTAATGTCACAGCCCATTTAAATAATGAGAGTAGCCTAGAAAGAACAGCAACAAAAACAACACATGTTGCTGGCCTGCATCTTGGCTTTCGCTATAAGCAAAACCTCAGCCCCCTGGTGTGTCGTGGTGATGCTTTGGGTCTTTGTCATCTGTGACTTAAACCTCATGGCAATGCATAAACTCATCCTTTCATTTGCCAGGATCAGTTCTGTGGGAGGCATCTACTCCTGATCCTTTTCTTCCTTCTCATCAATCTGACAGGACCTATTAGTCCCTTTCATCATAGAATTTTTTGGTTGAAACCATCACAGAATGGTTTGGGTTGAAAGGGTTCTTAAAGACCATCTAGTTCCAACTCCCCTGCCACGGGYGRGGACACCTTCACTAGACCAGGTTGCTCAGAGCCCCATCCAATCTGGCCTTGAACACTTCCAGGGATGAGGCATCCACAACTTCTCTGGGCAACCTGTTCCAGTGTGTTGACACTCTCACAGCAAAGAATTTCTTCCTAGAAATCTTTTCTTTTTAGGAAAAAAAGAAAAAAAAAAATCACAATCCCGTGATTCTCCCTAGGACCTCTGGGTAACACTGAGAGGAGGTTTTTGATCAAACATGCAGAACAAGCTTCTACTTTCTAACTGGTGCTGCCATTTCCATTTCAGGTACGATGGCTGAAGAGACAGCACCAGGGGTCCGAGCAAGGCGGCAAGGAGCTCTCTATACCCTTTTCCCTGACCATTCAGTAATAAAACAGTTAGACCAGCTGGACATCTCCAATGGTCTGGATTGGTCCCTGGACCACAGGACCTTCTTTCACATCGACAGCTTGTCATACGCTGTCCATGCCTTCAGCTATGATGTGCACACTGGAAAGATTGGTACCCATGCTTTTTAAATTTGGTGACAAGTAGTGCTATTACTCTTTCTGCAGCAAGACCTAAGTCTGTGAGATGGAGCGATTTATTTGACAGGTCTCATATCTTCTGGTTACAGCTTGTCAGCAGGCTGACTATGATATTTCTTAAATGTAATTACTCACCAGATGTATTTGGGGAACAAACTTTTGACAGTCCTTCAGTTTACCTTCATCTGGAGAGATGGCTCATACTTAGACCCGTWCAAGGAGTTGCAGAGGAGAAGCCATTTATATTGCAGAATGAGAAAGAGCTTTTAGGATGCTATTTATTCTTGAGTGCCATCTACTGGGATACTTTGATTATACTAGCTCCACAAACACAAGTGGAGAATGTGCATGTATGTGTCTCACAGAAATATATTTGGAGGATCAAGTTGACATTGTGACTGAGGTTTCCCAATTCTTAAATTATAATTGTCTTCAGATGCTGGCAAATTTACCTTAAATTCATTATCTGGATAAACATTTTTTATTTAATCTGCAAAAAGGAAAATTTAAGTGCAAGCAAAGCGGACATAACCTCATTTCAAAACTCTGTGAAATATTTTTGTGCTGTATCAGCCTGATATACTCCATGGGAATTTAAATGGCTGAACTGCCTTTTTATTCTAAAGAGTGCAGACTTTGTGTAATCATAGGTGAAAATTGCACAGAATAATTACATTCATTCAGATTTCATTTTGTTGAGAACATGTATTTCTACAGGTTTTAGGATATAAGATTTCTGAAGAAGATTTAATGCAACTTTTCCTCCCGCAAGTACAAAAAAGTAATATGTGCGAGCTTCCCAGCCTTGGCTTTATGCTCATGACTGTCTATTTTTGGATGGTGCAATGGCCAGAAGGTGCTGGGCAGAGCAGGTGGTCCACKGTCCATGGGCCCTGCTGAATGGACCACACCTGTGCTCCCCAACCCACTTGCACTGCATCCTACACCGCTGGCAGTTGGTGTCCAGGCTTAAAGAAAACTGCTTGCTTGGTTGGTGATTAAAATATAAAGTTTTTGATCGTTTAGCTGGGAGAGATTTCTTATCACCAACATTTAAATACAGGTGATTATTTATGTGACATATCCAGGCTGCCATGACCAACGAAAGTCCAGAGAAAGTTATTGCACGTGCAGAAGCCC
Organism: Amblyornis subalaris; assembly: GCA_018881555.1. Classification (NCBI taxonomy): domain Eukaryota; kingdom Metazoa; phylum Chordata; class Aves; order Passeriformes; family Ptilonorhynchidae; genus Amblyornis; species Amblyornis subalaris. The sequence goes on from JACAXG010000033.1 coordinate 4,874,259, forward strand.
TGTTATGGCAGGCAGCACGTGGGTTAACAAGAGAGATGGGGGCATTTTGTCCTCTTGGTAAAATAACAGGAGCCCTAATTCAGTACAATCCCAAACTGAAATGGCCTTGTTGGGGGCTTGTTTCTGCCGGGCTAAACTAGGCTTTTAACACATCTGCAAAATGCTTAAGTGATGCACATTTTGCAGCACATCTTTCTCACAAAAAATGAACGTAGCTGTTCGCAAAAGTATGCAAGATGTTAGACTGGGATCTGATACAGAACTGGTAGCAGCCCACTTAACACCAGCTTCGTAACTCTTCCTGCAGCCTGCCCCAAGCTTTTGTACCATCTGGAAAAGGAGGAGCAAATGCCCGATGGGATGTGCATAGACACAGAAGGGAAGCTCTGGGTGGCCTGTATTGATGGTGGCAGAGTCATTCGCATAGACCCTGAGACAGGTAAGACCTCCACCAKTTTGTGCATATAAACACGAGAGGAAGGAAGAATGGTTTGAAGGTGAGAGTGTTACTTACTGCCCATTTCTGCCCCATGCTTTGCCAAGAGCATCGCTGGTTCAGGCTCTGATAATGTAGAGTGCAGCTCCCTGTACTGCCTCCTAATGTCAGGTACCCCTGCTCCCATGGTTTGCTGATGAAGTGCACACTTTTCTTAATAATATCACTACCAAAGGAAAAAAAAAATGAAAAAAATACTGCATATTTATTGCAATTTAAAAAATTTCTCAGTGTTGAAATGTTTAACTGAAGCCAGGTGTCCCTGCCCTTCCTTGCCTCACATTCTGTATTGCTTCATTTTGAGAAAAGGAAATGAAGTCTTGCAGATATGGGAGAGAGCCTGAAGCATAGTTAGCAATGAGGCAGATGGAAGAATTTGATTTTCCCTCAAAGTGTCCTTTAGGATATGGTCGCTGTTTGAAGGGGAGGTGCCTTCTGAGTAAACGCCACTTCTGTGCTATGTGCACTAGCAGTACATTCATAATTATGTGCTTCCCAGAAAACGGACATTAGAAAACAATTGCACCCTTTTCCCAGGAAAAAGAATCCAAACTGTGAGGCTGCCCACTCCAAGGATCACCTCTTGCTGCTTTGGTGGAAAAGACTACTCAGAAATGTATGTGACTTCTGCATACGATGGACTGGACGAGGCCACCTTAGCCAAGGAACCTCACGCGGGAGAGATTTTCAAGGTGAGCCAGTTTTATTTCTTTTTTTCTGTACATCAGACCTGCCAAGCCTTGTGCTCTGAGAGTGAGGTGCCCTTGGCTGCCCTTGCTCACCCCACTCACCTCATGAGCTGCTCCAGGTGCATTGCCTGTACCCCAGACAGGCACAGCTGCTTTTGCAGAGCTGCTCAGGCATTTGGAAGGAAGATTTGGAGAACTTACTAGTAATAGTGTTGATAGCTGTGTTGGCCAAAGTTGGCTGGCTGGGATCTGAAGGCACTCAATGGATTTGGATCTGCCCTGTATAGCATATTCTGTAAGGAATTGGGGTTTGCTCTTATCTCCGACTATATTTTCATCACTTTTGGAAATTTCATTCTCTTACTTCTCAGTTTTTAATTGTGCCAGGAAATCTAAATGTTTACAGCGCATATTTCTCCTTTAAAAATTAAATGCTTAAGTTCACCAGGGCAAAATTTTGCATCCCAACCCCAAAACTTTTGGGATTTTTTTAGCCTGTTAAAAAGGTTGCTACTTTTCGAGAAATATTTTTGTCCAGGGCTCTTGAATCTGAAACTTGTTTCTCTTTTCATTTTTTCACTCCATTAGCAAAAACCACATCAGGAGAATAAAATGCAGTTCTTACTCAGCAATTGCCATCAACCCAAACCAAACTGTTTTACTAGTTTAGCAAAAGGAGGAAGATGTTATAGGAGGGATGGAGATCTATTCTGAGATCTGGGACACTCTAGGTGAAAGCAGTGCTTACAGCAGATTTCTCACGGCCGAGAACTGATAGATTTCTCAAGCAGTAGAGTTTAGAAGCTGACAGGAGGATTAAATGAGCATTATCTGTTTTATTTTTGTTCTTCAGTTCTCCAGTTCTACGAGGGAATTGGTATTTTTCAAACTCACATTTGTCTTGCATGGGCAAAGCATGTCAAAAATTACTATGAATTGTTTTGAAGATAAGGACCACATGTAAGGGCCACAAATAACATTTAAATTAGCAAAATTACTGAGTAGTGCTTCATAATCTTAGTGATCTTAATCTTAAAGAGTTTGAAAGAACTCCATATAATGACTCTTTTTGGGCTCCTCTCGAAGCAGAGGACCCCCCACGTAGGAGTTGGTTGCTATGATATTTGTTCTACAACATTTCAATGTTCTCATCATACTCAGATGAAGATTTATCTGTTTCCTTCCTTTTATCTTTTAATTTTTAATTTTTTTTTAAACAGATAACAGGCCTGGGTGTGAAAGGGATCCCACAGAATTTCTATGCTGCTTGAACCTTGACACTAAACAACAAAGAAGAAGTGCATACATCTTGCAGTAACCTTGACCACAAGAAGTCAAATGAACTACAGAATTTATTTGTGTGAGGATTTCTGAGCCCACATTTGTGAGTGTGCTTGTTTGGAATTGAAGATATTCCTTCTTCTGTGGGCCTGTGGCTTGATGCAATAGGTTAGAGAGGTAAAGTTAATCTATGTTACACCTTGATAGCTTTTGTGATTTACCATAAAACTCTTAAATCTCAAGCATAGTTTTGTTGAACTTTCTGATGACCAGCTCTGGATTTTCAAGTCTGTGCAGTTCTCGAAGCAGAATCTGACTCCTCATGTTACAGTGATATACCAGCAATTATATGGCAGATTTTAATAAAGATTTTAAGAGTGGTGACTTGAACTGGACTGTTCCTCTGCTGTGGGACTCCCCCTGAGGTGTTGTTGTTTTTTTTTTTTTTGATGATCAGACCTATTTGTAGTATCCAGGTTCCATTTTTACATCCTTGTTAGCCTTTTTCCAGGCTGTCCTGTCTTTAGGACACCATTTAGGCTGCTGAAAATAAACTATGCAACTATATTTAAAAAAATGCTTACAGATGTTTTTTCTCCGCATTCAGATATTACCACGAAAGCACTGAGTGACCACACACAGTCAGTGAACAAACACGCTGTGACCTACCAGGATGGCCTGTGGTACCAAACATGGATGCTTGGTAGAGTTGTCCTGTCAGGGGTTGTATTTACACACCCACACACAGACTTCCCTTGGCTTTACATGTCTTCTTACTGCATGAACAGCCTCATCGTCTTGATCCCCTTTATTCTAGTGCTCTTCCTCTCCTGTTTCAAGTATTTTCCTCCTTTTTTCCTTTAGATCCTACCCTCCCTTCTCCTTCAGAAAGCACAACACCAAGATGTATTTTTAGAGGGTATTTAAATAATGACCCAGCAGCATCCTGGATTCACTGAACCACTGTGATCCTTTCAGGATTTGAGAATGCTCGAGACCTGGAGATACGCAGAGAAATCTCACCTTTGCATTGAATTTGCTATCTTTTCACTGCCTGGAAAGATACACAGCACATAACACATTTTCAGATCCTTAATGCTGACACATCATGTTACAAAGAAGGCAATAACATGCATCATTTACCAGAGCAGGTGTTTCAGTGTCTTCCTCTGGGGTATTTGACCTTTTCAGCCCTGCTATTCAAAGCCCTGAGTTAGCCCTCAGACACTGAGCAGGGAGAAAGTACTTGGTGCCTCATGAGGATAACCTCCCTCAATAATCCATGCATGGAGGAGCAGAGGAACTGTGGTTTGCCACRCAGAAATGTTAACCACGGTTTCCATGGGGCTGTACACAGATTGCCTCTAGAATTAGCTGTTTTCTCCAAAGCCACCTTCCCTCTCCTGGCCAAGGATCCCTCACTGCAGTTTTGAAAGAACACCAAGCTGGGTCAATTTCTTCCTTTAAAAATATCCATGTTGCCCAAATGTCTTACGTGGTAGCCTTGTGGCCTGCTGAGAAGTAGGAGATCTGGTTCTGAGATCTGATCAGGCAGAGGGTAGGTCAAGCCACATATCCCAGGAAAATGTCCTACCCCTTTCAAAGGTGGATGTGGCAGGGGAATGTTAGGTGGTATACTTGGCCCTTCAGTTGAACTGGGCCACAGTCCAGAAAGAAATCTGAAGATCCAGAGGACCAGGAAGGGAGCTTTATTCACTAAGTACTTTTGAATATGCTTGGCCATGAACAGGATTTCCCAAAGTGCATTATTTCAACACAGTTACCTGAAGTCTACTGTAAACCCCATGTCAGGTACTTTTCAAACACTTATTGTAGGTGGTTACTTCAGGTCATTAGCAAGCACTTTGCTTCTGTGCTACTTGACCAGATAATTGGTATAACAGGATAAAGTGTCTTGGCCCATCACTCCTACCTTTTGCCCTGGAAGCGAGGTGAATGCATAGAGTACACAAAGACGACTTGATTGAGAAATAAAACATTCAGCTTATTGTAATGTTTGCTCAACAAATAGGCTGTTGTTTTTTTCCCAAGTCATAATTCCAGTAGTAATTAAACTTCTGAGGGTTCTTAAGGGCAAAGGTGCTAAATGCCCTTTGGCACCATGTCAATGTCAAACTGGCATAAGGAACATTGACAATTATGCAAGATTTCCTGTTTACCCCATCTGGAGAGGAATGTGAAGGCAGGGTGTTTGGAAGCAAGTCGAGTGTCCTAACCTTTAATTAAAAAAAGAATGTAGGAAGTGAGTGCAGATACTTTATTTAACAAAAAATACACAGTTATTTGCAAAATTGCCTATCTACTGGGCTCTTTGCTCTGCCAGAAAAGCGAAGTAGATAATTTTGAAACAACTTGCACTTGAGAAGTACTTACTACCCTTGCAATTTTTTTTCCTAGAGATTTCCCAGGCATGAAAGCCAGGGTTACCAGTTTGTATTTCTCCATCCTTCTCCACTCCTTCCTCCATCTCTAAAGGGAGACACGATGCGTGCTATTCTTGGACTCCAAGTGCTTTGGCAACTCTCCCTTTGTAACACAGCTTCTGAAACTGAAAAAGGCTTGAAGATGAGTTTCTCTCTATTACCCAAAGGCCCACTACTTTGCTTTTCTTCAGCTTTCAGAAGTTGCTGTTTTCTTTCTAAAAAAAGTGGTAATTGAAAACCGTGATGGGGCTATTCTCCAGCCCCAGTTCACCAAAGTGAGGTAAAGGCCTTTTGCCTTAAGGCAAAGGGTGAAGGCATGAAGGAAGTGGATACAGGACTGGGTTCATTCCTTTTGCGCATATAGGGAACAATATGGTATCTATAGTCCTTGCTGAGGATACACTCTGAGGTGGTTACTGGGTGGCTGAGTACTTGGCTGGTGTGGGTCAGCCCTACATGGTGAGGAGCACGACAGGGAGGATGCTGCCTGTCCGGTAGTAACCTACAGAACATAAACCAGCTAGTCCACAGGACAGCACAGACTGATGGGAGCTGGCTTGCCCTTTAAGGGATTGGCCTCTACATCCTGTCTCTTATAAGCTTTTCTAAGTATTTACTATGTTTTATCTATATTTAACCTATAGCACACTGGAAAAATCTTACTTCTCTTGGATGTCTTTTTGTGTGTGTTTGGAATAGGCTTCCAACTGTGAAGAACCTAACTGCCTTTTCTCGCTTTTCTGAAAAGACATGTCTTTGAGAAAACCTATTCAATCTAAATATTCATAAGTCCAGCTAGGATATGAATGAAGCTGGTTAAACACCACAGCTGTGCTGACAATGTTGCTGCACCTGTGTGCTGTCACAGGTCTGGAATATAGGGTAAACACAGGGGTATAAGGTTTGCTTTGCTGGCTTCTACTGTTGTGCATAGGGCTCCAGTAGCTGACTTTAAATAGTCAGGCCCATTTGCTGACCAAAGTCACCCCACAGGTCATCTAGTAGCTCTGTTATTCATTCATAGGGCAACTGGCTCCACATTTTCCAAGAGTATTTTCATGTGAATAGAAGTTCAAAGCTCAGTGTTTCTCCTCTTACAGTCTGACCCTGTTTCTGTAGAAAGTGTTGCTATCAGGACAGGGAGAATAAGATGATATTAAACTAATAGTGTTCTAAGTTAGCCATTCCATGGCTAAGTACCCACCTTGCGAAGCATATCAAAAATGTGCTAGTGACTGACTGGTGTGAAATTCTCCATCTGACTGCAGCAAAAGTTGGTCCAAGCTCCCAGTTAGTAAGCAGCCATTGGTTAACTTTGTTTTTGAAACGCAGCAAACTCTGGTGGAATAGGAATTAGTACAGCATGTGTAATTCAAAGCTTTTGATTTATACAGGTTGTGATAGTCTGCTTTGGATGCAGCCCAGGATACAATTGGTTTTCTGGGCTGTGAGTGCACATTGTCAGCTCGTGTCCAGTCTCTCATCCACCAGCACCATCAAGTCCTTCTTGGCAGGGCTGCTCTTGGTTACTGCACTGTGACTGATTCAGAGTCTTGCAGGTAATCTGTGTCAAGAACAGGAAAACAGCTCCATTTCAGTTCAGCGATTTACTCACTATAGAATTACTGAAAAATAAATTAAATTACAGTGTAATCTGAAGTCTGGGGAAGCTTTCCGGTGACTCTCAGGGGCTTTAAAGTGAGGAGTTACTTAAATTTTGGCATTACATCTGTATAGTTGAGTTCAGGCCAAGCATTTATTCTCCACTACAGAAACTGCCCCAAGGCTCAGTGTTTTTTTTCAGCTCTTCCTTTGCTGGTGTATACTAGCCTGACTAATCAGTTGTCTTTCTTTTTTGTTAACATTAACACAAAGCTTTGGGAACTAACTAGGAAAACTTTAATGTGCTCTCTTACATGCAGATGAGGGAAGAAATGAGAAGTTTTGCAAATCCTCAGATAAAGAATATGTAAATACCATTGTCCTTATTAGGGACTTCATTTTTTAGTCTTTAACATTGGAAAGATACTTATTTTGTCTTAATGTTTTGCTTTCCTACCAATATCTACAGTGACAAGAGAGTTTAGAAATAAAATAATGGAAGAATATTTTGTTCCGCAATGATGCTAGCTTGTTTTCATTTTCTCTTAAAAAGTTTTCCCTAATTCTGTTTTCCCAAAGAAAGGATAGTGGGTGCAGACGTATTTATATAGCTCCAGCACTTGTATCTTCATCCTAGGCGTCTGGTGATTCCCCTGATAACTCTGTCTTACACAAATAAGTAAATACATTTTTAAAAATAATAAATAAATAAATTCCCTTCCTAGATCTAGGAGAAGTGTTAGCCACTTTTGAAGGCCTCCAGAGGGAGATCCACTCCAAATAAAATGATTTTTTAAATTTTGTAATGTCAATAACTAAGTGCTTACTTTTGGTAAACTGGAGCTCTTTTTGGACATTTTCAAAACACCTTCTTCGCTCTATTGCTGACTCATTTACTTCAGCAAGACTGGTCCAACAGGTAGATGCTTAACCATCAGACACAACTAAATTCCCATATCCCAAATAAAACAAAGACAGAATTCTTTGCATGTGGGATAGCTCCTTTACTTTTATATCTCTGTGTGGTATGACGAAGCATATTTATCACATGCTTTTGATCATCTCTACTAAAATCTCCTTGGCAAGTCAAAGATGTCTTATAATTTTTTCTGTTCATGCAAAATTTCATTTTTCTCAGACTATAAGAGGCACCAAAGAATCAAGTAATGCTGTAGGGTATAATATCAAACCTTTCTTATGTGCCTCAGAGACAGAACTCTGAGAACAGCATACAATAGTCGGAAAGGATGGAAGAAAATATTTAGTGGTATAATTTTTAATACTAGCCAGGCAGCAAGATTTTCTAGTGGTTTAGACTTTACCTGAGGTAAACATTACCTGAGGTTTAACCATCCTTAGACTGTGCTAAAATATTCCTTCATCCTGTACTGCATGTACTGCCTGTGTACTGAACCTTTGCGTTATCCATGGTATTAGAAGTGTGTTTGGGGAACACTAATAGTTTTTGCGAACATTTTAGGTATTTTTTAAAAGAAAAAAGTACTAACTGTCATCCCTGCTAAGTTTTGTGTCTGTTGACCCACCTTAATCCAAACTGGAAGACAAGTAGGAGTTCCATAGACAGTTATGCCACCATCCTTGTAATGGATACCAGTGCCTGGGTGGAAAGGAGACCAGGCTAATGGCCCATGTAAGTGAAAGTGAAGGATCTGGCTGGTGCCTCAGTAGATGTGTTTGTCTAGGATAGCAACAGCAATGCTGCCTTTTGCTTCATTGTCGGGTGCACTAGGGATGTGGAGGTGTTGGGGCTATCATGATGGGGGAGAAGCTGGGGGCAAGACTGTCCATTTCTAACAGACCTGGGCTTCATTTGATTTCCTGATTATAGAACTATGCTTTTTAAGCTCTTTACTTGTAAAATATGTGTGGTCTTGAGTATAGGAACAGAAGGATCAATTTGCTCCTTATGATATAGGAAAATATTTTGATCTAATACCTATCCAAGGGACAAGATACTACAAGCCACAATATTCTGCCTATTCACTTCTGTGCTTCTTTTCTTGTATTTGATTGTTTTATCTATTGGCTATTACTAAGAATGCTTATTGCTGTACAGCTTCTTATGGATTTTTAAAGCAATTATACTCACTGATTCTCTGGATGGATAGTCATATATTGAATCATAGAATCATAGAATGGTTCAGGTTGAAAGGGACCTTAAAGAACATCTAATTCCAATGCTCCTGCTATGGGCAGGGACACCTTCCACTAGACTAGGTTGCTTAGAGCCCCATCCAACCTGGCCTTGAACACTTCCAGGGATGGGGCATTCACAGCTTGTCTGGGCAGCCTGTTCCAGTGTCTCACCACCCTCACAGTAAAGAATTTCTTCCTAATATCCAATCTAAAGTCACTTTATTTCAGTTTAAAGCCATTTTATAGCCATATTGCTTTTCTACTTTCTACTCTTGGCACTAAAAGACTTTATTGTGTTTAAGCCATAAATCAAAAAAACGGAAGGCTACTGAGGTGCTTAGGACTGGCAATGGAGCTGGGCAATTTACTTATCAGTGCAACAGGAGTATGGCAGCAGAAGGAATCCAATCTTAGGAACTAGGATGGGATTCTGTGAGCTTTACAAAAAGAGCAAGAAGCTGGGTATGCTACAGGTCTTCCAAAGCATTAACTATGTGATAACACCACCTTTCAGCACTTTCAGAGCCCTTTAATAATGTCTCAAAATTAAGCAGTGCTCTGTGCTCACAATCAAAATTGATTCCAAAAGAGATTAAAACGTCTAACCAGCACCTATTCTGTGTGACAAAGAGGCCTCATAAACTGTGATGAAGGACTTCTTACCTATTTGATGTAAAGACACCAGTTGCACAACCATTACTTCTCCTGACAATAGGACCAGGGGGTACTCCATGAGGACAGGAAAACCACTCTCACCTCAATAACTGGCTATGTAAGTCCCACTTCATTCTTATAGTGCACTCCTCTCACGCATGCAGCAAAGATAGTCTCTGTAAATCTGTCATTCCCCAGTAGTCTCTCTGATAAACCCTAATCCTGCACTGTGACCATTAGAGTATCAGAAATCAATAGCAGAGACACTAAGTGTCCATGACCTAGCAGTTAAAAATGTACAGATAGTCTTTGCCACACAATACAACAGGCAAATGAAGAATAATGTAACATATAAGGTATCAGTACAATTAAAGGAAGGAGGTTCCTACTGATGGAAGACATCATCAGCTAACTTAGTTAAGTCTAAGMTGAGTTAATCCTTAAGTTCTTATGGATTCCCGATGACACTTGCAAGGAGAGGTTTCTCTGTGTTCAATACAGAAGGAGCAATTTTAGTCTGAAGCATTCTATTACTTTAGCACTAAGCTCATCTTTACATCACTAAGACAAGTGCATATACATGTTATTTGCCGTTGAGCCGGTTTAAGTAGTTTCTGGAAAACACTAGCTCGTCTCTTACATCCTTCCCATTGCTCTGTTTCCTGCAAGAAGGGTAAACACTTCTTGTTTTTAAAGAGTAAGCTGGTGAGGCCTCCATGTTTTATGGTGCAGGTGGTTATATCCTCTAAAATTTTATGCCCCTAAAGGTATCTAGAATTTAAAAATCTTCTTCACCTCATTTATATAAAACTTAGAAGTTGAAGGTCAAAATGATCTATTTACCATTCTGGAAAAGAAGACTTCATGATGACATATGGGCTATTTTGTGCTTCTCAAATCTCTTCATTCCAGATCTTTACAGATGCAGACAGAACTCAAGATGTTGATTACATCAAATATTCAGCATGCCTAAATGCTTCTTTGTAGAATGAAATACTAAGATATGATCCCAAGCCCTGTGTATGATCTGAGAGAGAATAAGGCTTTTTATGAGCTCTGGTATGGACATTTGGCCTGTGTGCTGGTACCTGATAAATATAATATTATGAGATTACTATTTTATTCTTATGCTGTATTTTTATGAACTGTAAAAATCCCACGCTTGTTTCGATAAAACGGATTTTGCATTTAGTGTTATAGAATTACCTTATTTTTACATTGTGTGTGTATATATATATATATATATATATATATACACATACATATATGTAATGTTCTTTATGCTCATAGCACTCAAGATAGCATAATTACCTAGATTTGGTATATGTGGGGATTTTGATATTAAGAAATGTCATGTTTGCAGGGGAATGTCCACCTGTGTTGAAAGAGGCATGCTTTTGCTGTAACAGGTCTCCTCAGTATTTTCCCTTTCATGTGATTCAGTGATGTTATCATGACTTTAAAAAGGACATACAAGAGCAGCCAGCAGCCTGGCATACTCTTAGATCCACTGATTTCCAGTGTTCAGACCCTTCAGACCCTGTAGGCAAACCCCACACTGACTGTGGACAAGCACAAGGACTTTCCAGACATATTCACACTCTGATGACATATCAGTAGCACATGAAATGACCTTACTTGCAAGATCTCATGAGCTCTAGGTTGTGCTATCGACGACTGAAGCTATCCTGAAACCGAACTTTGTGTTYCTATCAAACAAAACATGTGCTAGGCCTAAATTTCCCAAAATTTGGCCTTTGAATGCAAGATAGAGCTTTCAATTGCTTCTTATTTCCAAGGTTTGTAGCATAAACAGAAAAGAGCTGCAGGGCAAAAAAAGATTGTTATATGTTGCGAGAACCTTTATATTTGGCACAAGGTTAGTGGAGATAATGAAGAATATCTGCTGGGAAAGAAATATAGCAAGTTGCTTGGAAAATTTTGGATTGCGTCTGGAAAAAGTTTCTGATTCAAGAAATAAAGTAAGCAAGTAAAGAAGAGATTCTTTTATATTTGATGACAATAGTGAGGAATGGATGAGAATTTGAGGCTGGAAGGTCCATTGAAGAATGACCATTAGAAAAAAGATTCATGATTATTCCAGGACAAGATGGAGGAATAGCAGCTGAGAGATAGAACGTAGACTTCAATAAAAGCTGTTGAGGGGTTAGTGCTTTACAAAAAATACACACAATAACGCAATATCTATCCACAGGTATATACTACCCCATTGTGAAAAAACAGAGAAAATGCAGGAAGAGATCAGCTTGATTAAAGCATGAACTCTGCATGAACCTTAAACACAAGAAAGAATCAAGCTGGAAGCAGAAACTGGGTCAGGCTACTGAAGATGAGTGATAAATATAACATGAAGACAGGAACAAAATTTTAAAAAGTCAAAGCTCAAAACAAGATGCATCTGCCAAGAGGTATAAGTAATTTTAGAAGTGCAGCTGTAACAGAGGGAAGGTGAAGGAAAGGATGAATTAGTCAGCTGTTCAGAAGAAAGGAAAAGATATTGCTAGACGGTACTTTGTAAAATTTTTTAATAACCTTTTTTGCCTCTGTCTTTACAAGAATGATCGATTTCAATTGAAGAGTATTATAGTTCATACCACTGATATAAGTAAAAGTGTTAACTTTGAATAGGAAAAGAAAAATTCAGGGTTTTTCTAATCAGCAAGGGATTATGAGTTCCCTCATGAAGAAATTAAAGAACTCCATGATGAAATATCAGACACTAATGTTTTACTTGAGAACATGAGATGGGCAGGTAATGTCTTGAAAGGTTCATTAAGAGAAAGCCAGTGTTAGTCTTTAAATAAGGAGAAAGGAAGATTGGGGTATGATTCAGCCACTAGCTTAATTTCTGCTGTTCAGACAATGTTTGAACAACCGACAAAACAAATTGTTTTTTAGTACTGAAAGACAACAAGGATGTGAACAGCAGCCAATAAGAAATTATCAAATCCATGTAATTTCTTCCTACAGCAGGACAACAGTATTTGAGAACTGTGCAAAGCCATGTCATGTCTGCAGGGCAGCTACCCCCTTGTTCTGCCAGGGACCTATTCTGCCACTGTAGGCACCATTTGCAAAGCACAGAAATAGTTGTAGATTAAATTTGACTAAGATTGCAGATTCTTTGAGCTGCTTAAACTACCAGTTTATTGAGTTTGTTTGTGCTGTGTGTTGCAGTATTGACAAACTTGAAAGTCCAAGAAAGAGTTTGTGTTTATGTCATGTTCTCCTCCTGCACCAAAACAAGCCTCATGCAAGCTGTAAATGTGAGCAGTGGGCGGGTTTGTAGCTACCTCCTGAATGCCTTACCAGATTCTGCACAGGAGGGAACAGGCATACTAACTTTGGCCAGTCCTGCCTTCTGCTGTGCTTTGTGCCTGCACCTGGATGCCCCTTCAATCTTCTTTCTCTCCTGTCCTGCCCTAGCACTTGGACATGCTTCTTTAGAGCAGCTTGGACTTGCTCATGTGATGGGAATTCAGTGAAGCCAGTGCAGCCACAATCACTGGAAGTATGACATGAAATTATCTTTTCAATGCACGTACGGAAAGGAAGGTTCAAGCAGGTGTTTTAATTCTCTTAGGAGCTACAAACGAAGGACGGAAGCTCCAGATGACCTGGAATATTGCTGTGGAGAAAAGTAGTGAGAAACATAAAGATTAGTTTGAGATGATACTGTAGTATGAATGCTTTCATGAACAGTGGATTTCTTTGAGTTGTTTCAGCATAAATTACTCCTGCTGTCAAAGGGGAAAAAAAATAGAGTACCATGGACACACTTGACTGTGCTATCTTGGCTTGGGGAAGGTTGTACTTTGCTGGCCTGGAACAATTTGGGATCTGGAATTGTGTCTTCCAGTCTGGGATCTCATAATACTCTGCAGACACTACTCCTGGGATGACTGCCCACAGTGGTGTGCTCTTGTTGCCTCTGCCAGTCTTCCAGCTGGGCCAGAGCTCTTTTCACCGGAAGACACAATTCCAAATCCAAATAACCTTAAATAAAAGGTTATTGCTTTGAAAACAACACATTCTTCACTGTGTGGAAAAGAGAAACAGGCAGCTTTAGGGTGTAACTCAGCAGATTGATTTTAGAGGCTGGTGAATTGCACCCTTTTAATTAATTACTGCCTTTGATTGCAAAAGGAGTCTTAGCTGTGTACTGGTTAGCTGAGTAGTGCATCAGTAGACATCTCTACTGCAGGTATCTGTGAAGCTGATTGAGCTGAATCCCACTTCAGTGTTCTGGTGACCTGGACTTGTCCCTCAAATGTAGGTGGCATTGGCCAAAAGGTTAAAATGTTACCTGGGAGATCACTGGGTGGTGGCATAGGCTTGTGCTTTGGGCAGCGAGGCTGTGTAGTGACAGTGGTCACTTCTACCTTCCCAGTGCTTGGAGGACTTTTCTAAGCTCTGTTTTCATGAGGAAGTTTATGTAGTTTGGCACAGGAGTTATCTCAGTTAAGGGATGCTGGAGCTTGACGTTGCTCAATTTGTTGCCCCTCATTTGATAAGAGCTTCCTTTTTCATGATTAATAACCTTCTCTGCAGCTCATGATGTTCACTACACTGCTGCCGTGAGAGTGAGATGTAGATGACACCAAGGACAGCTGATCATAGAATCATAGAAAGGTTCAGGTTGGACAGGACCTTAAAAATCATCTAGTTCCACTGCCCTGCCATAGGCAGGGACACTTCCCAGTAGACCAGGTTGCTCAAAGCTCCATCCAGCCTRGCCTTGAATACTGTGAGGGATGTGGCACCCACAACTTACCACAGAATCATAGAATGTTAAGGGTTGGAAGGGACCCTAAAGATCATCTAATCTGAACCCCTCATGCCATGAGTAGGGACAACTTCTACTAGAGCAGGCTGCCCAAGACTTTATCCAACCTGGACTTGAGCACTGCCAGTGTTGGGGCATTCACAGTCTCCTTGGGCAACCTGTTCCAGTATCACACCACCCTGACAGTAAAGAATTGCCCCTCTTTCAATTTGCCCATTAGTCCTTGTCCTATCACAGCTTCTCTGAGTGTACCCTGTTAGGGAAAACTTTGTACGTGTACACAAGGACCATCTTCCTGGAAGAGCTGGAGAGAAATCAGCACTATCATCTCCACTCTTGGATAACCGAGTCACAAACAGGATTGTTTAAGAACTCTTTAGCAGATTTGGAGAGCCCCAACAGAGCCCCATCTGCTGCCTCCTACTCCACTAACACCTGGTGGGTTTTGGTGGCCTGGGGACTGTAGTAATCGGAATTAGTGGGAGTAACTGCTGAGAGAGAGGAAGGCAAAAGTTAGTGCCCAGGAAAGCTGATAGCAAGCCCTTCAGACTCCATCTTTCCTCCTCTGGCTGCTGCAGTTGTTGCTCCATCCTCCCACTCGCTGCCAATGCCAATGTGGTCTGTTTGTACCCACTTTCACAAGAGTGAGTGGGAGTAGCATGAGTCAGCTCCTTGCCACTTCTTCAGTGTAGGTGATCTCTGCTCAGCACGCAGGCACTGAAGCTGCCAGGGTGGTTTTAGGGTGGCTATCCTAGGAATTTTCTCTTGATTTTCCATAAGAAGCAGGTCACTCAGAAAGAGTTGCTATTTTCTACAGTCTGTCACTGGGGACTTCTCAATAGGGCAGAAAGCAAACTTCCAGTGTAACAAATGGCTTTATCCATTTCAACTGCTCATTTCCATGTACGCTTCATTGTTGTTGCAAAGACAATATCTTAAGGTGAACTGTATTTCACAAGGGACATCTCCTGTCATTTTAGTGACTTTTCTTATAATTAAAACCACATAGGGTAATTTTATAAACTTCTTCTTTATTTTCAGCATTTGCTTTAAATATTTGTGTAGTTGAGGGGTAAGGGAGAAATTAATGTCAAAAAGTGTTAGGTTCACTAAAGTTCTTTCTTTTCCTCTAAAAATAGGAAGTTTCATTGTTCATTCTTCTTCTATTATTATTCTCAGGATGAGCTAGTGACTAGAATGATTCCACTTCAAAGATGTTACTTACGAATATTTTTAAAATTACTTCCCCCCTTAAAAAGCCCCCCATGATCTATATGTTGAACATTTTTTACCAGGTAAGATAGAAGAGATCGARTATGGTGATACACTGACCTCTGCTGGCATCATCCTTTCTTACTGAAACTCCTTTTAAACGCTGAATTTGATACTCCAGAAAATGAATGATACATCTGAGAAAAGACCTGAGGCAGAACTGGTTCATGATGAAGCCATATTCCAATGCTACAGCAAATCTAACACTGTGACTTTTCAACCAATCCACAGTTCTTGACCACAATGACACATGATGTTGATCTCCTAACGAAACCCTCAATCAGACACTTCAAATATGCCGAAAGAGCTGGGTGATATCTTTTGTACCAGTATCAGTAGGCTCTGAGTTGGACCAGGCATTGGCTGTCCTTCTGTGGCTGACATAAAGCAGGGCTGTAAAGAAAAGGTGTGTACAGCATCTCTGTCAGATGCTCTGGCTAATGGTGAATGGTGTGCCCCTACCTGACTCCAGCCTGCTTTGTACTGCCACATCATCCTGATCCAATATGAACCATCAGGCACACCTGTTCATGCAGTGTTGGCCTGTGTCAGCAAACTTCTCTGCAACATCCTAAAGCTACTGTGCCCAATTAGCTCCCATTAGAGCTGCTTCTTTCCTGGAGATGGGGTGCTAGTTGCCAGAAGCATTAAAGGAGCTTGGTGGAGAGAAATGGGAATTTCTAGGCTGTAGTCTGTCTGATTTTGGTTAGGGATGGGATGACTTACTCTCTAGAAATTGATCTCTATCACAGCCTCTGCTGTGTGGCTCCATCCTCCTCTGGTGGGAATGACTTCCAGGTGCAAGCCAGGTTTGGTTCAGATGAAACTCCAGGTGATACCAAGATCTGATGGCTAAAGCAATCAAAATGCTGCTAAAGAGCATAATACCCCCAGAAAAATGAAGACTCTGTGCAGGGAGAGACGACAGTGGAAGATGTCTATGTTAACTATGGCTGTCCTAGTACAAGGAGCATTCCCTTGCTGTCTGCCCCTACAAGGACTAAATACCATAAAATTTGCTGTCTAGGAGATATCTGTATTCCTTTCCATTCCCCTGGGGGCACCTGCACACACAACTTGTGTGTATTTAAGAAACTCCCTAGAGACTTCTAGACTTACTGAGTAACATGTGGAAAATACATGAATCCATATTTTGTTTGTACTCCTGTCAGTCTGCACATGTTTCAAAGTGAAGCTGTGCCTGTTGCCTGTGGGCTAACCTTTGGAGATAAGTTTTAAAGTAGAGTGGAGAAAAAACAGGCTTCCCAGCCCTTGTTTCTTATGCGGTGAGCAAAATGGTTAGCTTTTGTTTTGGAAGGAGACCTGCCTAATCAAGATGAGAGGGACAGGAATATGAAGGGACATGCCTGCTCATGCACTTCTCAAAGTAGAGGCTGAGCCTCAGCTGCTCTGTCAGAATATGAGTCATGGTTTTATTTGTGTTTTTCTGAGTCTGAATTGAGAAAGCTTGTATAAGAAATTTTACAGCCCTTGACATCACTCTGCACTTTTGCAAAACAATAGCCTGACATTTTGCCCTAGGTGTTGGATTAAATAATAACTGGAGATTGTGCAAATACTTCTGCTTAGCCGTGATTATCATACCAAGGCCTTGAGCAAGCTGGGGACTTTCGCAGTTGGAGTGGTTCCACTAATGTGTGACATTAAGACAGCAGCTCTGTATGTCTGTCTGTCTGCATCACTGTTGGCTGCCTCTTCTTTGAAAAAACTAGTAGAAAGCCCACGCAGGAGGAACTGAGGGAAGAACCACGTCCTGGCCCCCAGTGCTTGGTATCAGGGTGAATCTGGGTGGTACACAGAGCCCATACTGAGCAAAGACAAGCTGCAAGTACACCGTTCTCCTGTCGTATGCAAGCATTTTGACATGTGCATATCACAGCTTTTGGTTCTCTAGGGAGTCAAACTCCAGTAAGCAAGACAATGAAGAGGAACACAGACCTCTGCATAAATGTGCTTGCACAGTTGTATCCTACACTTCCTTTAAAATTACCCTCTCCTAAACTCTGTCTGTGAGAGCAAAGGGATTTGAGACCGTAAGAGCAAAGGAACTTGCATTTCTCAACCTCATACTACTAGCTACAAGCCTGAAATAATTTGAGAAATTTTTGCTTACACTGATTTTAAAAATGGGGAAGTTTAGGGCTGTTGGGTGAAGAGTGAGTTTCACATATTTTAATGACTTATGGATATGTTCTCAGAAACATTTTTATCCTTTTAGAATCATTGTTTTCCCCTTCATCCAGCCCTGCAGTGATTTCATAGCTCTAACCAATGATCTCACCATCTGCTTTAAAGCTGCAATAGCAGGAACGTGGCATCAGCACTCTCCTTTCTCAAGAGCCCACTTGGTGGGTGAAATGAGAATTCAAGGTCAGCGGAACCATGTTCCCCTTTTAGCTGTCCACTTGCTCTCCCACTGCTAGCCTTTGTGTCCTACATGGTCATATCTTGCTGCCTCTTTTCCCTTCAGTTGCCTTACAGTGCCACTGTGAGCCATCGTGGATGACTGTTTTAAATTTATCCTACTTCCTGTCACGGACAAAAAAACCTTAAAACATCTTTGTCTGCCTCTGTCCTGAAGTTCTTCTCTCCTGGTTGTCCAAATTGGGGGACCTGCTCAAGCTCCTTGTATAGAAATGAGAAGCACAGAGATTTGTGTGCGTGGCTGGGTCTCACCTTGACACAAGTCTGGAACACAACCCTATTGCGCTCGTCAACACCAGAGCTGGGAAATAGCTCTGTGTCCCTAGATGTAGGCATAGTCCTTGCAGATCACAGGATCCAGTGGGAGAAAGCAGGTTTGGAAAAGAGCAAGCTTACATGTATGAAGCAGAGCTTTTTACATCCCTTAGTCAACTGTATTAAGGAAAGGTTTCAT
This sequence comes from Amblyornis subalaris, assembly GCA_018881555.1. Taxonomy (NCBI): domain Eukaryota; kingdom Metazoa; phylum Chordata; class Aves; order Passeriformes; family Ptilonorhynchidae; genus Amblyornis; species Amblyornis subalaris. The sequence goes on from JACAXG010000033.1 coordinate 4,892,560, forward strand.
CATTTGAAAGACGAATGAGTTTCCTTGCCAAGATGATCAACAATGAAAAAGAAAGGGAAAAGCAGCAGGAAGAAAAGTGAGCTTGGAGACCATGGTCATTCCAATGAAAAAGGAAAGGGCACCTGTAAGCTGTATCTTTAGTAATGCGGTGTCCTTAGGAAGGGCTTCCAGGAGGTAGAAACCAATTAGAAAACTTTGGTGGCAGTACGTCCCTGTTTGAGCCAATCTGAAGTAGGTTAGATCATCAGCATGCTACATGTGCTCTTTTCTCCCTGTTGACTTTAGAGGGAAGTTAGCTTGTATCCAGAAGTTGCTGGGAAGAAAGAGAAGATATGATGGGAGGAGAAGCAGGCATATGACAGTGTGGCTGCATACACCCTACTTGCTTAAAAGAAACCCAATTTAAAACTCAAGTTAGTCTGGCAACCTGTATGTCCCATGAGGCTAGGACTTTTTGATTCTGTTAGCCTGTTGACTGTGTTAGCCTCGTTCTAGTTCTGTTTTTCCAGTCCCACCTCTTGGCCTGGAATGTGGCTGCAGGCTCACAGCACTGCTGGGGCTGCAGGGGTCCTTGCAGGGGTTTTCTTTTCCTACCTTCTTGCCAAAGCCAGGCAGCTCTGGGGTGGGACGGGAGGTTCAGGGCTTGGTCCACTTGGTGCTGCAACACAGCTACATGAGGAGATGCTGCAGGGTTTTAGATGTAAAGGCCTAGAGATGTTTAAAGATGAATCACCAAGACCCTCTTAGACAGGGTACAATCAGCAAGTACACCCTATGGTGTACAGCTGTCTGCTGTAAAGATCTGCCCCCTCCAGCTATGGCAGTAGGAAAAAAGTGAAAAAAAAACCACTTTCTTGAACCTTCTGCCCTCTTGGTCTTTGGATGTGGCACCTGGGGACACGGTTTAGTGGTTAACATGGTGTTGCTGGGTTAAAGGTTGGACTCAATGATCTTAGAGTTCACTTCCCCACTCTTAATGATTTTAGGATTCTATGTGACTTCCGCAGGAGACAAGCAATGTCCACTCCTTTGCATTTGGCCCAAAACCAAGGGTCTGTTAATCAGGCTATCAAAACATTGAAGAGAGGCTGTTTTCAAGAATCTCATTATATGGCTGATAAAATTTTACTTCAATTCAGCTTGTGATTTAAAAAGTGCTTTGGGTAAGAAAATAGCAAGAAAGACTAGCAGATTAGGGAACTGCATAAATCTCATTTCCCTAAAAAAACCCCTTTCCCTCAAAAGACCCCCAAACCAAACAAAAMAAAACAAAACAAAAAAGAAACAAACCCCGTAGCTGCCAAATTCTATTTCCAATAAACCATCAATTGTTTGGATTTGTGTTAACCTCCTTTCCGCAATAGCTGATCTTCCTTTCAATGTGGTGCAGAGACTGAAAATACGGGTCAAACCCTGTAGCCCGATACAAAGTTTTGTCTACATCAGAGGACCTGAGGACCATTTCAGAGTCGGAAATGGTTCAACGTCTGAATCTGTAGCTGATGGTTCCCATCACACCCATGAACTAAGTGAAGTTCTTTCCTCTTTCTAGCACAGCTGTTCATATAAAAAAGTTTATAAGTGCAACAGTGAACAGTGGGCGCGACATCATGTTCTTCACTTGTAACCATGGAACAGGAAAAACTTGCATTTCAACTTGCCACAAATGTCCTTGCTTCCTGTAGCTTCTAATGTGTGCTGCAAAGTATGTGCTTCTATGCTTCAGTAAGGGAGATTTACTACTGAGCTTTTTTCCTATGAACTGATTAGTTGCACTTGCCATGATCATTTCAGGTAAAATAGATATGGAGGTATATAATTGTAAGAAAAAACTTCAGCTTTGTTTTTACAGCCAAACCTGTTAGTCAAGAACATTCTAATCCATGGAAAAGCCAATTGTCAAAACAGACGGTCTTCAGGCTTTAGTTTTGCGTAGGCTTTGTTTATAAGAGGCATTGGTTTTTTTTCCTGGTAAGGCAGGGGGTGTTTAGAAGAGTCTTACTACATCTGGAGTCCAACTGAAAGAAAATTGCCATGGAAAATTAAATGTGAAAACAACTGACAGTCAAGGTAGGGTTTGGTCACTGCTAGAGAAGCTTCTCTATGTCTTTGCTTGTGACATTCATGCAGACAGCTGCTGAGCTTCCAGTGCATTGGAGTGGCTTCTTACTTTTCCTTTTACTAGCAGGTGGTTTGTTAACATTTTGGAACTTGGCAAATCTGGAGATTTTGTGGCCAGACAATATTGCAGTCTGTATGTTGTGCCCAGCAACATCCCCTAACTAAACATGCTGTGTAACAACTTGGTGGGTACTTACTACACTATTATAAACTTTGGTGAAGATGGGCTGTATTGAGTGTATGTCTCAATCCTGGTGAACTAGCTCAGGCAAAATAAAACACAAACTTGGTGTGTTGGTGGAAAATGTTAACTGGAATGTTTCTGTAAACACTTCCAGAGATCTGCTATCCTGGGTGTGGAAGAGTGGGACTGCTCTGGTAGCTGCAGCCCTTGTGTCTCTTGTGCAATTTTTCATCTGCACATTCCTGACACTAGGACCAGTGGAAAAAAATCTCCCAATGGACAGTGGGGTATAGGCCATGTAGATAAAAAAAAAGGCCCAGTAATACAAATCAAGTAGTTTAAAAATGACTATGCTCTAAATTACTGCCCTGTGGTAGTGTGGCAGGTCAATATGGTGCTGCTTTGTTACTCTACAATAAAATAAATAAATAAATATAATAAGAGATGAGGTAATTTCTTAGGTTATCTGTCCCCTTTGGAAACTTATATAATTCTTCTGTTGATTTTGCCCTTTAATGTTAGCAGTGTTTGACCCAGACTCACATCCTGAGCATGCCAGCCCTGCATTTAAATCCTCTGCCATGGATGACTTGTGCTGTTTGCAGTGTGAAGTTCTGTCGGAAGATGAACTTTTACTGTGGATCACTGCAGATCATGCCTGCACTGCCCAAGGCACCCATCCTTGCATGCTTTTGCTATTGTGCCCCAAGAGATGTGAAATGCACTCAGAGACCAGAAAAAAGCACCAAGTCTATGAAACTGCAACAGATACAGCTCTGCAGGGCACAGAACAGGACTGGCTCTGCACCAAGGACCCCGTTTATCTGACCTATATCAGCTTGTGAGTCATCTTTGTGCTGAAGTGTGGCCTTGAAAAGGTCTTGCTCCATAGCAGGCTATGGTTATGGTTGACAGTACAAATCAGCAATGCATGGGGGAAAAAGAACTCACCAGCTTTAGAAGAATATTCAGTTATTTTCCAATGATCAATTATGAGCCCAAAGCCATCAAGACTTAACCAAGATGAGGACCACACGAGTTAAAGTCTGGATGGCTTAAAGATCCAGATAGTGTTAAAGTCTGGATGGCTTAAAGATCCAGATAGTGTGAGCTCCAACCTTTGCCCAGTACTGGAAACTTGTCCCTGAGGACACAGATGCCTTGTTTTCACAACTGATCACAGGAAGAAAGTGGGATGCTGTTCATGGCTGTTGAAGGACACAAGACTCATTCCCTCAGCTTCACCAAAGTGATGAATTTAAGGACTAAAAGAGTCCTTCCTCCTCTTCCTTATTATCTGCCACCAAGCTAGAAGCTGCACACAGGAAAGACATAGACAGAACATGGTGTCTTGATGGTCCTGTCTTTCCCAGGGCAATGCTTCAGCCTCTTCCTGCCCAGGCTGCTGCCCCTCATGCTGATCTCAGAGCTGCCTTTGTGGATGAAAGGTATTGGTATATAGTCACTCCASCTTCTCTGGGGACTGGGACATCAGAGTAGAGGGTTTTGTTTCTGACCTGTTCCAATTAGGAAAAAAAGACAAAATCGTGCAGAATGGAGAGTGCTGTGACAAAACAGCTCAGGAATTTACCTTGTTTCCACAATTTTGAAGGGTTAGATAACAAATTAACAGGGCAAAAAGAGGAATGAGAGGAGGAGGAGGTTTTCCTTCTTCCTGTAACTTCAAATCCTTTCTAGTGAACAGGAATACATTTATCCTTTTGCGTCTCCCCAGTTTCTCTCTCTCTGTTAGGTTCTAGAAACAAAGTCCAGTTCTCTTTTTGCTCATATCTTCTCAGATGCTGGGTCTGAGGAGAGAGTTTTGTTTATCTCCCCTTTAAGTTTCTAGTAAGGGCTTTTCTTGTCTTTTTTTAAACACTGGTGGTGCCAGGCATGAAGTAAGCTGGCTTTACCGAATCTGTTTTAGAGCATTTTAACCCTTTTTGTCAATAATGGTGTAGTTCAGTTGAAATTAAAATCTCATTTCCTTCTGTTTGAGAGGAAGATTGTTTCGCCTGCACCTTTATCCATGCCCACTGAAGCCTCACTTACATTGGTGGGAGTGGATCATATTGGACGAATTTGAGGATTTTTTTTCCCCATGTTTTTCTTTTTCAAAAATTCAATTAAAACTTTTGCTAATAAAATCCAGCTCTACTTTTACTTCTCAGCAGCATTGTACTCCATGTCTAACCACTCCAGCAGCATTTTTACCAGCCAGCAAATTTTATCACTGATTTTGACTGCTGCAAATAAAGCCAGGGCTGTTTCTTCATGATGGCACTGGCACACTGTGATGTTTGGGCAACATAATCCCACCCAAATCATTCTTTGTAAGGTTTCCTGCCACCTGGTGCCAGGTTGTCAGAGGCACCTCGTTGACAGGCAGCCCCATGCACAAGGACCAGGTGCAAAGGATGGCTCTAAACGGTGCCTCCCATCCTCACAGCATCCTGCTCACAGCATTGCAAGCTTGGAGTAGCCATTGTGGTCTCATAACTCTAGAAGCAAACACAGGGAAGCAGTTTCAAGCCCACGGCAGGTCTGGGCTGCGTTTTCCTTCTCAGGTCTTTTTATTGCCCAGTGACCTCGCTGGTGCTCCAGGCTGCYTCCTCAATGATTCCCCTGCTCTCAGGAGCCATTGTGGCTGCTGCCACTAGATATACAACCTCCTCTCAGAAATATTAAGCTGCCTGTCTGTTCCAAAGACAGAAATTAGGTGAAGGTTGAGAGTACTTATCAGTAAGTTAGGGCAGGAGCAAACACACACATTGCCCACGGTGTTGCAAACRTCCTCAGAACAAACACTCAAAATCCAGGGACTTCAGTTAAGGTTGTTTCAATGCTTAGTGGTATTTCTGTACATTACAGCATAGAGGAAAGGTGATTCTTATCTGAAAATAAAAAACTGGGACGGAATACAAAAGTCTTACACAATGTCCCAGATACTGTACATTTTCAAAAAAATCTCATAAGCCTCTATGTCATCTGAAAAAATCAACTGATTTCTCTCAGACTGAAAGCATCTTATTTTGGTATGCCGAAGTGTTTAAATATATAAAGTCCAGTTTAAGGCTCTATGACTGCTGCCACTGTGACTGACAAACCAGAAAATTCACTCTGATCCACAGCTATAAATCAGACCTGCATTTCCATCAGTCCCCACACTGATCTATCTGCCTGTTTTGACTCACTCAGATGCTACCAGCTTCAAACCTCTTCAGTACTGAATGCTTCAAAACTTGATAAGCTCCTTCTGGGTGAGTTCTTCTTTGTCTTTTGAACTCCACTCTGTCTTTTTAATGCTGACATTTATTTTGTGAGGAGGGTAAATCTTGGGCTTTTTCATATCCCTGCTTCCTTATCTTGAAATCTGCTTATCATTATTTCTGCAAATACTGCTAAAAGTGATCCTTGCCTTGACCGTTCCTCAGGAGACATGCTTATTCAGGGCTTTAATCATTTGCTGATTAATTTCCTGTCACTTCTTGGTTTATGGGCTTCCTAAATCCTTCCTGAGAGACTGAGATCTCAGAAGTAAACCAAGAGCAACTCTCTTGATATCTCTAGTAATTCCATTGCAAACAAAAACGAACTGAGACACAAACTCAGACTTGAAAGGGTGGGAATTAGAAGGGTTTGGACAGGGCTTGAGATTTCCTAATAGAGTATTTCTATTGAGGTGAGACCTGGAAGATCATTTCCACATTACTCATCAGACACTTCACATTCCTAGGGTGTAAAGTCCTGTTGTAAGGCCTTCAGAATAAAATGTGGGATTTCAGTTTCATGGTTCTTTTTTGAATTTTCTGTTACTCATTTCAAATCCACACCAAAATAGCTTTTAGTTTTTTCTTTTTACAGTCATGTTTTGCCTGTTAGTCCAATCAACTTCACACAGGTTTGCTTCAAAAGACTAGAACCATGTCTGGCTGCACTGTATTCATTGTGGTAGTATCCAGAGGCTGCCTGACTGTTGTTTTGTCACACCTTCATACTCTTAACTTTCTAAGTAAATGAGGAATTAAAGACGACTTTGATTTGTCCTCCTAGCTTTTTCCGATTGAAATATTTCCTATATATTTCATTCCATGAAGGGCACAGTAATACTTCTCGGTAGATGTTCTCAGGTACTGTCTGTCATGGTGGTGCAAAACCACGCATCTTTTCTTTCTTACCTTCTCCTTTTTTACTTCATTCCTTTTGGCATTTTGCCCTTTTTGTGCCCAGTGCTACAGCTTGCTGCACATCTATTCTGCATCTACCTCCAGCTAGTTTTGTGATACTCTTACTGTAAGAGTAGATACATAAACAGCAGCATGAACTGATATATGTATAACTGATCACCCTGAAGCCCAGGCAGCCCTGCCACCCTGGGATACACCAAGGGGAACGACTCATTTAGCTGAACGTTAATCTGATCTTGCTGCTGTTGGTACCCCAGCAAGTTTTGCTCTATACACATACACTGCTCTGCCTCATGCAAAATGAGATAGTGAAAAAGGTGGATCTGGAAAATACACCTGTGCATTAAGAGGAACAACACTGCAGCAGCCTGAAGTTTTGCTAATCGTGACTGCAGTATGATCCCAGAGCAGTCAGATCCCAGTTCCACTGTAGGTGACTCTCTAGGAATGCTGCCCTGTGGAGAAAGGGGAGCTAATCTTCTCTATCCGTTCTTTCAGTTGGAGTTTAAGCTCACCATTCTTTACCTAGGGAACCGTGTGTTTTAGTGTGCTTTTGGAACACTAAGAGATAGGTGAGATCCTTTCTCCATCTCTCTGGAAAGGCTGAGAACGCACCCTGCTTCCAGAACTGCACCGAGGATTTGCATGTTTGCCTCTACATGCCATTCACTCACTTATTTACCTCCTACCCCTTTACGCAGGAAAGCTTTTTGAAGAGCTTGCCAAGATTTCTGCAAGGTGCCATCATAAGTGAATTTCGCCACAGCTGAGGGCCTGACAAGCTTTGTTGGACACAGAAGGAAATTAAGGTACTGTATATGTATATGTATATGTATGTTTGTAAATATTTATTTTAACCTTTCTTGCATCAATAGATTTCAAATGCAGCAACAGCACGGCACACGCAGTTCCTTGGCGCTTCCCCCTCCTGTCCCTGCCCGCAGGCTCCTCGCGGAGCCATGCCCCGTCAATCCAGCGAGCGGCTCTGCGCTTCGGGCAGCGCCACTTCGCCAGAACCGCCTCCCCTCCTCTTCCTCATCCCTCCCGCCCGTTCTTCACCTTCCTCAAACCTGCGGTCACTTGAGCCGGGCGGGGCAGCCCCGCCCCGGTGCGGGCAGCGCGCGGGGCCCCGAGCGAGCTGGGGTGCGCACGGCTTCCCGAGGAGCCGACGTGGACACGGAATCGTTCCTCCGAGTGAGTAAAGCAGTTGCGAAGCAGAGGGGAGGGAAGGAGGGATGCGGCTGCTCGGAGGGTCGGGCAGCGGGGGGCGCGGGGCCGGTGGCACCCATCGCCCCGGTGCCCGCGGGGCAGGCGGCTCCTTGCTCGCCGGGGCTCCCCGGGTAGTGCTCGTCACAGGGTTGCCTGTAATTCCTGTGAGGGCTTTTTTTAGCTTCTGGGTCGGCTGCAGCATATGTTTTACTGATGTCATCATGAAGCGTTCATTAATTATATTCCTCTCCCGGAACTGCGTGGGGTTTGGCCGTGGCCCAGCGCTCCGGGCCGGCGGGGCTGTACGTGCAAGGCACGCTCCGGCGGGGCACAGCCCGGGCGAGGGAGAATCAGCCCGATGCTCTCGGTGTCCCGAGGCTGGAGGATGGTGATCTCTAGCGGCTTTGCACGTCTGCATGTTTTATTGCTTGTTTATTGCATGTGTCTCGGTAGAGCCCTCAAAATGTAATTGCTGCCTGCATGCAGCGCACCCAAGGAAGGTAGGAAAGCTGACGTGAACAAGGGGAGCGAGGGTAGTTAGGGTGAGTGGTTCCTGACAGGAAGCCAGTGCCCACCAGAATGTCTCTGTCACTCACGTCCTCAGCAAGACGGAGGAGAAAATATAACGAAAGGCTCATGGGCCGAGATAAGGACGGGGAGAGATCATTCACCAGGTCCTGTCACACGCAAAGCAGACTTGACTTGGGGAAATTATTGAATTTATTACCAATCAAATCAGAGTAGAGTAATGAGAAATGAAAAACAAATCTTAGAACCCCTACCCCCCACCCTCCATTCTTCCTAGGTGCAACTTYACTTCTGATTTCCCGATTTCCTCTGCCTCTTCCACCTGGAGTAGTGCAGGGGGATGGGGAATGAGGGCTGAGGTCAGTTAAGCACATATTGTCTCTGCTACTCCTTCTTCCTCGAGGGGAGGACTCCTCACACTCTTCTGCTGCTCCAGCGTGAGGTCCCTCCCCATGGGAGATGGTCCTCCGCAAACTTCTCCAATATCAGTCCTTCCCATGAGCTGCAATTCTTAGTGATCTGCTCCAGTGTGGGTCCCTTCCATGGGGTCAGAAGTCCTGCCAGCAAACCTGTTCCAGTGTGGGCTCGTCTCTCCATGAGACCACAGGTCCTGTCAGGAGCCTTCTCCAGCGTGGGCTTCCTATGGGATCACAGTCTCCTTTGGGCATTCACGGGCTCCGGTGTGGGGCCCTCCACGGGCTGCAGGTGAATATCTACTCCATCGTGGACTTCCATGGGCTGCAGGGGCACAGCTGCCTCACCATGGTATTCACCATGGGCTTCAGGTGAATCTCTGCTCTGGTGCCTGGAGCACCTCCTCCCTCTCCTTCTACATTGATTCTCGTGTCTGCAGAGTTGTCTCTCTCATGTATTCTTAGTCCTCTTTTCCTGGCTGCAGTTGCTGTTGTGCAGCAATTTTTTTCCTCTTCTTAAATCTGTTATCCCAGAGGCCCTACCACTGTTGTTGATGGTCTCAGCCTTGGCCAATGTTGGGTCCCACTTGGAGCCAGCTGGCATTGGCTCTGGTGCACATGGGGAAAGTTTCTGGCAGCTCCTCACAGAAATCACTTCTGTAGCCCCCCCACTACCAAAATCTTGCCATGCAAACCCAACACAGTAGTTGTCACAGTATTGTATGTAGGATGGACTTGCCTGTCTGGAAAAGGGAAATACAGTTCTGCTTTCTGAAGTTTAGGATTTAGTCATGAGAGGCAGTAGCTAATAGTTGCAGTTTCATTCCTCCAGGCAAGCCTTGATTGCTCCCTAAAGCTTGTCCCACATCTCAAGCACAAGGCAGCAACTGAGTTTAGAGGTGGCAGCGTGAATATCTAGGGCTTTGCATTGCGCAGGGCATCAGGCCAAAATCTGGTCCAGTCACTTTTGTACAGGACTTGATCAACAGATGGCCATGGTGGCTGCTCCTCTCATGGACTGCTGGTAGCTGCCATCCCCAGTCTCAGGGTGCTGTGGAAGAAGTGGAAGAGGAGGATGAGATGTTAATCTCTCATGTGTCTGTGTTTGCAGGACCACTCTTGGTCTTGCTGTTTCTGCTCCCTGCTGGTTTTCCTCAGGCCCAGCAGGACACTCCTTGTGAAGCGTCCTGGTCCCACAGAGGCTAGGGCATTGATGGCAGCTTGTGCCAGGCTGAGAACCCGCTGCCTGTGGGCTTTGGCTGGCAATGCAGCTGTCTTGTACAGCCCAGTAAAGGCAATTGCAGGGCTTGATGCCTCTGCAGGGACTTCCTCAGCATGGGCCAGTGCTGGGCTGTCCTGGCTCAGTGGTGAACCGGTGAAAGGGACTAGCATGGCAGAAAACCAGCTTTTTTCTGTCTGCTGTGGGGCTGTGCCTGCATTAGCCCAAGCACATGGCAGGAGCAGAGGGTGGCAGCAGGCAAACCTGCACCCTCAGATGCATCCTGGGGGTGCTGTCAGTGCAAAGGAGCTTGTGCCAGGACAAGGTGTGACTGCCCATCAGGGCTTRTGGGTCTTGCTGGTTTGTGGGGTGATAGGTGCCTGCTCTGGGGGAGCGTGGGTGGCTTTGGGGAGCTTTGGGGAATTGGACAGCCCCAACTGGGGGAATTGGACAGCTCCAAAGGGAGCTGCAAATCCCCCCACCAAAAAAGAGGAAAAGCAAGCAGTCTTATAGTTAGGCTTCTAGTCTGCATACAGGACCTGCGTAAGTGCTGCCATATGCTGGAGTGTTGCAGCCTCACAGCTCCTGTCAGCTTCAGAGCTGGAGGAGAGAGACCAGCCAGTCTTTTCCAACTACTAAACAGCAATGCTGTTTCAGCACCTGCAGCCCCTGTCCACGCTGCTGCTACTTGGTACAGAGACTAGAGAAGAGCAGCCGTGGGTGAGCAGTGGTGCGCAGTCTGATGAAGCATGAAACACAACAAAAGGTGACAAAATTAGCTGCAGACATCTGTTGTCTGAACAAATGTCTGTGGGGGAGCGAAGCTCATCATGTTAAAGTGCAGAGCCAGAGGATGGATGAGTTCATCTGCCTGCGATCTGAACATCTTTCCAAGAATAAGAATAGTTAATGTGGCATATAGAGACCATTTGTTTATGCAGGACAAAAAAGATCCGCACTTCTTTTCCCTAAATAAATCTATGGGCGTTTTCCCACTTGTTTTTGCACTAGGCCCATCAAATATCTGTTTTTTAAAATAAGGAGAAAAAGGGAGCAAGAGAGGGTTTAAACCACTTTTCCCCTGCTTACACCAAGTCCTTGTGTGTATGGATAACCTCAGAGGCAGCTGCTCTTCACTGGAGGAAAGCCTCAGGTTACACACCAGCCACGTGCAGCCTGTGTCACTGCGCCAGGAGTGCCAGGCATTTCCCTCAGCTGACACAGCCCCATTCTAATCTAAACTGGGGTGACTGTACTCAGAGACACCAACTGAAAGACGCACCGAAGGCACAGCAAGGCAGGCTAGGCGGGTGAAGCTGCTTGCATTGGCAGGTATAAAAGCAGATTGTATCTGTTACGTGTGGTATGGACATAAAACTTAGGAATGCAATTCCTGAAGCTGCCTTTGAGATGACCCTATGTGACTGCCAAAACCAAAGTCTGTTGCACTGTATTTGAGGAAATGTTCTTCATATAAGCACTGTGGCTCACCAGTATATCAGGAAAAATGAACCACCTCCTTAAAGCAACCTGAAGAATACTCTGGGGAGAAACAATCTTGAATGAATGTGCTAAGATGCAGCAAAAGGGACCAGGGACCAGTGAGGATGTTTGCAGAGTACAAAACCTACTGTGCCATAATCTAAAAGAAACTGTCAGACTAGCTGTTACAAAATAAAGCCTTGAAAGCAGTGAAAAGGTGGAAGGCTCTAATCCTGAAACCACCATCCGAACTAGGAACATCCTAGGAAAAAAACTCCAAAACACGGAGAGCTTATTTTTGTGTTCTGATCCAGGAGATCATAAAATGAAAAATGAACAGGATAACTCTACTAGGCTCTGGTGATGCCATGATTTCTCATCTGGGTTTCATCCACTGGCACTCCTGCATGACCATTGCAAATTTTGCAGAAGATCCCAGAGGAGAACAGTTCCAGAGTAGTTTTCAGGAAGGTCAGACCAAACTAAAGTACTTATGATCATGAAAGAGAAAAGTTTTCCTCTTTGACCTCAGATGCCAGCATGACCTGCAAATCCAATGTCCTGACATCTTTGTAAAGGCTTTTCATAGAGGTACTGCTATGGCACCTGGTTTGATCCTTCAAGAGAACTGTTCTCCAGGGACCGGAGGGTAGCAGACCCAGCCGCTGTCCCAGCCCTGCCATCAGTCCCCTTGCCGTGTTCCTGGGACTGCAGAGGGTAAAGGAATGGATGTGGTTTCACACTGGAGGGAGGTACTCCTTGTGATTTCACAATAGCCAATATAGACAGTAATTTCTCCATACCAGTGGAACTGCATATATTTGTCTTGGCTCTGGTTTTTCTTTCACCTGGTCAGTTTGCAAGCCTGAAGCTGGAACCCTCCCTTGGCATTCTGCTGGGAGACAATGTTATCAAAAGAAGCATATGTTGTGGCTGAGAAAGTCTTGACATTTTGCTGCAACTACTTGACAGAAAGGTTGACATTTTGTAGCGTCTCTAAATCCATTCTACACAGGTGCAATGTCATTAGTTCAACCACAATATATGAAATGGTTTGTTCTTTTTCCCCTCCCAGAACACCCTATGAAGTCCCAGAGCACATACTAATGGAAGGCCCTTTGCAAACCTTCGTTCACATGTGCCATGAAAATGGTCAATGGATGTCACGATTACCAGAGGAGCTCTGGGATATTCCCCTCTATAACTTAGCTCTTCCAGGTAAAGGTTAACTTTTGTTCTGCACTGGTTTGTTAGCTTGTCATTTAAGCATTGGAATATCCTGTTTGTCCCATTTCAGTATGGCTGTGTTTATTATTTGGGTCAGTGTGTGGGGGAGGGTTTGTGTGATGTTATGTGAATAATGTTGGTCTGTAATGTATGCGGTTTCTTAGAAGGGAGTGGTAAAAAAGGAATTTTTTTAAAATTTTATGTTCTTTTTAATTTTTTTAGAAAAGAAAAGAAAATAAAGAGGCATTTTTTTTCAGTCCCTCTGCATCGTCTTGTCAGTTACTATTAATAATCTAAGGATTGACTTATCTGGCCAGTGATGAAATTTTTCTAATTCATTCTTGCGACTTCCTATATAATAAAATGTTTCCAGAAGGGGAGAAATAGCATTTTACCTTATTATTTGTTTCTTTGTACTGTCTAAAAGAGGCTGTGAACGGAAAAAGGAAAATTGAGACTTGTAATTAACATGTTTTTATTAACGTAGACTGTGATTTTTCTACATGATCCTGCTTATAAAAACCGGATTTATCCTATTGTGTGTAAATGCAGTTAAATGATATCTGTGTATCATTAACCTTTCTTTGGTCATGTTACTGCTTCTTTCTGCTGCCTTGATTTTTTTCCCTCTCATTCTGTCCAAAAAATGTATGGTATAACATGATTTCACTGGCACATGGGGAGGCACTGGAGGACTGTCAGCTCTTGAGTGATTCCCTTTGCCTCCACATCAAAAATGGTACTAAAGAATAGTCTGTGTTTTCTCTCACACCTGTAGATGCAAAGGTAGTTTGGGTGGAAAGCAGTACAGTGTGTAGGTGAATGTTTTATGTAGGCTACAGGATCATAATTTTAGGAAAGGCATATATTTACAGATAGTGTGAAGTCTTGTCTTCAGTGGGTAGACCCCTGGGAGAACCGAAGAACTGTAGTGTTTTGGCTTTTTTCTGCCTGTTGTGAACTAATGGAGTGTGGAGTTTCAATTAAAATTGAGACCTGGAAACTTATTTCATGGTGACCTCTTAGATATGTAATTTGAATTGATGTTGACTTCAAAACAAGCACACCTCTGTTTAGGATAAAGCCTATGTAAGAGGACCCAGGACAGATGCTATTAAAAAAACATCTAGATTTCTTATTTAACCATCAAGAGGAGAAAATATCTATCTGTCTTATGACTGAAGAAAGAAGGTAATAGTGTCCTTTTTTTTCTATTTTTCTTTTTGTCCCTATTGTAAAAATCCTCAGCAAGCTCAGTAGGGTTTTGTTTTGGTGGAAAAGGAACCATGTTGTTTCTATAAGGCCTTGACTTGTTGTTTCTTGGCCATTATAGAAAGTGGAGAACCTCGTGATGGGTTTGTTTGACTTCCTGGCTGTCCTCCTGAGGGTGATCTTGTTGTTCTTGCAAATGTTTGTTGTTCGTGTGAATATTCCTGCAGGGAGAACAGGCATGAAGAAAAGAGTAGTTGAAGGCAAGTCCATTTCAGCAAACATTAGAGGACTTTTACAGAGCATTGCAGGCTATTACCTTGGAATATTTTGGTGTCTGTCCAGCTGACCTACAAAACTGATCTAGCCCAAGTCAGAACAAAAACAGATCAAGACCAACCAGGTCAAGTCAGCTCTGGCAGGTTTCCAGAGGAAGCAATGACTGGGGGAAACCCAGTTTGGAAGTGGAAGTTTATCTCACAGAAGGCATGCAAGAAACATGACAGAGTGCGTTTTGAAAGCATGATGAGGACACAGCGGCAAATCTCAGTAATTAGTGTTGTGCTTGCACCAGATTCAGCACAGTGCTGCTGGGGAGGTGTTGCTTCAAGCTCTGGGCTACTTGGCTTGGTGCTATCTCACTATCTTTGCATCACAGTTGTTGTGTCATGGGTATACCCATCTTGCTTTCATTACTGTAACTCACTGATATCACAAAAGACTCATGAGTAAAAGATTACTATCTGTTTGCTGATTGGCATCCGTAGATGCAACACCCATCGATGGAATCCTGCTCATCTTTCTCAGACTTGGATTTGGTCCATGGTATTTAATAGTTTGACTCTTACATCTTCTAACACATACTTCTTTGATTGCATGCCCTCAATATCACTCTTCCATCTGCAATGAGTATGGTTTGGGTGTTTAAAGCGGTAAAATAGATCAAAAATGGCTTTAAGAAGGTGAAAAAATTGAGTGAGATCAAACTATTATTAACAGTTTCAAAGAATTTTTATTTCCAAGCTCATTCTTTTTACCTTGTGTACTAGAAATACTACCACTGGCCACCAGTAAGACTGACAATTCAAGAAGGCAGATCCTAGCACCAGTGAACAATTTGTTTGACAGAAGACTTAAAACCCAAAATGATAATGCAGATTCTTTGCAGATACTCTGTTAAGATCCCAGCAAGACACTTCACTGAGTTGATAGCTTTCCTTATTGATGCTTTATAAAACTGGAAGAAATAATGGTATAGAAAAGCTAGCAAATCACTGCTTGCCTGTCCCAAAGAAATTGTGAGTAGCAATAGTTTCATCTAAAAATGATGCAAGAGATATGTCAGATTTATTTAGACTTCAAGGAAATCRAGTATTTGGGCAGGCTGTACTTGGCTCTGGTGCTTAGCCTGCCCCTGTGTCATTCCCTGTGCTGGAGTCATGTAATTTTTGAAGTCCATCAAATGTGGATCTTGTTCATCTGTCATGCATAAACTTAGACTTAGATTTGCCTCTGAAACCTTCAAGCACCCACCTTGTTTGTTGCTTTTGTAGAGGAGGTGGGAGTTTAGTTCCAGAGGACATTTTTACCAGATATTTAAGATATGAGTATTTAAAGTGCCAGGTTAGGTGTTGGTCCAGTCAAAGGCACAAGAAGATGAATTTCTGCTTTCAGTCATTTTTCCCGTGCACAGATGAGGGTATTGGAGAATGAAATCCTGCATTTGGACACCTCTGAAAACAGGAAAAATTCTCGATAAATTCAGCCTTCAGCTATTTATTCCCTGAAAAAAAGTGTATTTTCACATCAAGATAATTATTTTGAGGGAAGATGCTATTTGAAACAGGCTGTTTTATTGTGGTTTGGGGCAAACAACAGTGATGTGTAGTGTAGATTGGGACTGCTTTATTGGAAAGTCTCAATGCCTTCTCTTCACAAGGATTTCACACTAAGCTTATTAACGTTAGGTGAGCAACTTCTGTAGAAGAGCCCACCTTTTTGCTGGAACTACATAGGCTCTCAGACAATATAGGTGTGTGGTTCGCAAATGGGATGGCATATCAGGTGTGTACACGAGATGTAACCAGGGATTGTGGCCTTGAGTAGTTAAGAAATTACATTTATTTTTGTATTCTGCAGGGAGTCATGACACTATGACCTACTGTTTGGATAAAAGATCTCCTGTTAGTGGCAATGAATCCAAGCTGGTGAAGTTTTTAAACAAATGTATGCCTTGCATTGTGCACCCCATTATCATGAAGTGGTCTACAACACAGGTAACCATCGTCTGGCATTCTCTTCTTGCCTTGGCAAAGTTGAAGCTTGTTCTGCAGGGCTGAGAGTGCACAATGACAGAACAGCCTGCTGCCCAGAAATCTGTGCTCTCATGAGATACTGTGCTTGGGTGTTGCGGTTTAACCCCAGCCAGCAACTCAGCCCTGTGCAGCTGCTTCTCGTGGCTCGTGGGTGAGATAGGAGAGGGAATTTTAAGGGTAAAAGCTGGAGAACTCATGGGTTCAGATAAAGACAGTTTAATATGTAAAGCAAAAGCCACACATGCAAGCAAAGTGAAAAAAGGAATTAATTTACCGCTTCCCATGGACAGGCAAGTGTTCAGCCATCTCCAGGAAAGCTGGGCTCCATCACACCTGAGAGTGACTTGGGATGACAACCACCATCACTCTGAATGCTCCCTCTCTTCTTCTTCCCTCAGCTTTATATGCTCTGCATGACTCCATATGGTCTGGGATATCCCCGTGGTCAGTTGGGGTCAGCTGTCCTGGCTATGTCCCCTCSCAACTTGTTGTGCACCCCCAGCCTGCTCACTGATAGAGTGGAGTGAGAGGCAGAAAAGGCCCTGGCTCTGTGTAAGCACTGCTCAGTGATAACAAAAACATCTGTATGTAATCAACACTGTTTCCAACACGAATCCAAAACACAGCCCCCATACTATGAAGAAAATTACTCCTTCCTTTTCTACTCTTTGAAATAGGAGCTATACATACCTGATCATCTTTTGTGGGGAAGGAACACGCAGGTGAGGCAAGGATGATACTTAAACAAGGATGTTGCTTAAAGATGACCACTTGGTGCTTGGAACCCTTCTTCTTTTTCACATGTTTATTGTTGTGGTAAATAACATTTAATATTAATGTAATTGACAGAGGTTTTTCTCTTGCACTTTGTTTAGAAGGTAATGCTTGTCATTTTTGCTATCACTGTTGTGTGAGATGTCAGTTGTTTTCCCCATCTATACTGGATGTTTCACCCAACAGCAGAGACAGAAGAATCCCTTGTTGAAGGGATTTTTTTCCCCGTAAAGATTACGAGAATGAAGGTGTGGTCCTTCATGTAAGGTTTAGTTGGTTTTTTTAGATGTCCAAATATTAAGCTAGTAGTTATCTCTTTGTTCCTTACAAATGTGTATTAAAGACAAAATTAGGGCTCATGATTTAAGCTACAGCTGTTGAAGATTCTTCCAAAGAACAGACTTTCCTGACATCAAAGAGGTACCAAAAATCTTTTTACTTTTGTTCTTATTGAAGGAGTAGTTCATTATTAGGGAATTAAAACTGAATAATTGATAAATGAAAATAAACATGCCAAAGTTTCTTTTGTTGTGTTTGAGCAGCTCTGGCAAACTGGAATCTTAGAGACTGCCAGGTATCAAATATGTAATGGCAATGATGAGTTGATGTGGAAGGGCACTCGCTTAGCACAGAGCCTTGTTTATCTTGACCTGCTTTTTGCTTTGGGGCTTCAGCCAATGAAAGATTTAGATACCTCCTAACTTGTGGGTTTCTGGCTGGCGAAGTGATCCTGTTGGTGACAAACAGTCTCCTGACATCATTATAGTAATTTTCTGGTCCAAACCCAGCATGATAAGCAGGAAGTGGCTCAGTGCTGATAGGAAAGAAGCACAGCTCCAATCCTGCCCCTCCTTACCTCTGCGGTGCTCCAGTTACCTGTGTGGGGAGATGACTCCACCCGTTGGTATCCAGAACAGACACCAAGGAGCCCTCCTGATGGTAGGATCCACAGGATCCTGGATGGCCGAGTGCCTAGGGAGATGCCTGCTTGAGCCGTGACTGCTGTGGCTGTCAGTCTAGAGACCCAAATGTTTCCTGTGTAATGGCTGTGTAACTCCACTCATGCCCTGGATGCTTGGTCTGAGCAGCATTGCTCCCCAGGGCTTCCTTTTAAATTTTGCCCTTTAGGGGGCAATGTTCACACTGCCTAATTCAATATCCAAACTCAGGTGACTGATTAGAGAGTCTAATTTGTCTAGCTTTACCATGTAGTCAACAGAAAAGAAATTAATTAATCTAAAGGGCAGTTCAGAGCAGCTGTTTAATCTGTTGCTCTTTCTGGCCACAAAGGTTATTTATGACCTACAGCCRTGTACACTCCCATCTCCAACATGCTCCAAGCCGAGGGGAATGGATCGTCCCTTAAACTGCTTCAGCCTGGTGGAGACCAAGCAGGCATAGAAGGAGCTGTTGGCCAGACCCACTACACCTCCTGGACCCTGGGGCACATGCAGCCGGGCTGTCCCAGCCTGGCACCTCAGGCACAGCCTTGAGAGACTAAATTCATGCCCAAAGAACAAGAAGTTAGGTGGTTAAACTAGGCAAGGTGAGCATCCTGCCTTGTGTCTTCATCTCTGTCTCAGGGCTAAAGCTATGAATTTGGATATTTGGGAGCAATGCCTTGTATTGATTTAGTTTTTGTTGAATCCTTTCTGACTTAAATCAGTACCATATATGGTTTCTGAAACCCAAATTTTTATCCCTAGCACGTTGAACTGAGACAAGTTAGTGTTTAAATGTATTTAATTAAATTKATTCTATTTTCTTATGCTAAGAGAGTCTTGATATAAGGAAAAGACATATCATTTGGGACTTTTTGCCCTAGAAACAGCTTTATCACCTGTTTGATTCAGCCCTCAAATCCAGTGAAATAGGTCTGAGGGAAATGGAACTAGAGGAGTGCCTCTGTTTTGTAGGACTCCTACAGGTTAATTCAAACTTTTTAAGAAACTTTATCTTGAAATAGAACAATAGCCAGTAGTTTTTTCTATTTTTGTTTTCCCTTCTGTTGAGGATGTGTGAGCTCCTCAGAGACGACCATGATAAAGTCTTTGATCTAATAAAATAAATACAGCAGATTTCTAAGGTGCTGATCCTGCAATTGTTTTTTAAATGAATAGTTGTGTGAAGAGCAATCATGTATTTATGCACAGGTTAATGGATCTTTAACTTTTGGAACACAACAAAGGCAGCAGTCTGAAGCTAATCATCTGTACCTGCAATATATGCTGCAGGGAAATTGGAGTCCCTATTGTCAGAGAGCAAAATGCTTCAAATTTGCAACTTGGTGCCATATAGTGACATTTTAAAGATTAAAGACCTGTGAAAAATGCCATAGGACTCACTTTGTACACCGTTTTTAGCTTTGTAAACTAAAGGAACAAATCTCTTTCCAGCTCTCAGGACCGTTGTCTTCTATTTCACCTTTCAGGTCCTCACTGTGACGGAGCAACTTGAGGCTGGAGCTAGATACCTGGATTTCAGGATTGCCCACAAGGCTAATGATCCATCTATGAATTTGTACTTCGTGCATATGGTTTACACAACTGTTACTGTGCAGGTATTTTTCTTACCTTTGTAATGGCTGTAAAACCAGTGCCATGTCTTTTACTTAAGAGCCATCTGAAGAGTAATCTGAAAATGCTGGCTCAAATTCTTCTGACTAGGTTGTTTTCCTTATGTGAGGACTTCAAACTAGAGAAAATCATCAGAGCTGGAAATTAGTTTCAGCAGCTGCACGTGATACTGGAGCATCAATCAGTTCCTCATCCTCAAACCAGAGTGTTCGTGCCTGCTCTCCACTGCCTATCCCCTACCACGTGCCTGGTGTTCTGGGGTTTATCTTGCATTTTCCCTGGATGATTCACAGGGCAATCCTGTTTCCCTGGTAAGGAGAGAAGCTGTTAGAGAGAAGGTGGCATTAAAAGCCCTATATAATCACAGAAACACTTATTTTTTTGAGAAAACTGGTTTTCATTATTGTGATTGTGAGTCTACTTCACCATCACTACTCTGTTGATTTTATGTCCTTTCCTCTGCATAGCACAGATAACTTTCTAAGTTGCCATAACTCTTTCTTGTAGGATATTCTGTGGGAAATATTAAGGTGGCTGGAAACTCATCCTCAGGAAGTTGTTATCTTAGCCTGCAGGAATTTTGGTGGATTAACCAAGAGACTTCATAATCATCTTGTTGCCTGTATAAAAGAGATTTTCCAGTGTAAACTGTGTCCCAGAAATGTACGTATGAGATCCTTTTTTCCTCCATTTTTAAAGAATGATATATCATGGTGAGGTCTTTGATTCCAATTTTTTAGATATATTCTACTTTCACTGTGTTTTTAACCTAGTAAAGGTAACATTTGCTGCATCAGAGATAGGTCATTACCTAATAAAACTGAGGAGATAAAGCAAACCTGCGTTCCACAGTGTGGAGGAGGGAATTAAATTTGACTGTTATGTCTGTTGAGTTGTGGGACAATAGTAGAGACAACTGTCATCCACTGTCCTGTCTGAGTTTTCTTGGAAAGGAAACAAAAGGAAAAGAAAGGGAAAAAAAGAGAGAAAAGAAAAGAGAGGAAAAGGAAGGTAAACGAAAGAAAAAAGAAAGGAAAAGGGGTGCGTGTGTTACATATTTAAAGAATTTAAATAATCCATTTTCTCCCTTTTCACAGCAATAATTATAAGTTAATTTGTTGCTTTTTAAAACAGTGTAGGTTGGAAGGGACGTCTGGAGGTCATCTGGTCCAACACCACCAGGACCAGCTTCAAAGTTACGTTGGGTTGTGTCCTGTTCATTCTTAAATATCTCCAAGGATGGAGATTCCACAACCTTTCTATGCATCATTTGTTTCAACATTTGACCATTCTCACAACAACTGTGTTTTCCTTCTCTATCTGATCAGAATATCTCTTGTCTCTTTTGTTGTGCATGTCTGAGGAGTCTGCTCTACATTTACCCATGAGGTATTTGCAGACAGCAGTAAGACCTGTCCAGTCTTCTCTTTTCATGCTGGACAGACTCAGCTCCCTCAGCCTGTGCTTGTGTGTCACGCTCTGGCCTCTGCKTGCTCTGACTGTATGCTGCTGGACTCACTCCAGCTCATCAATGACTTCTTTGTACTGGGGAAACCCCAGCTGGAGACATTACTTGAGATGCAGCCCCACAACTGCTGAATAGAAGGGAAGATCTCCTTTTCTTGATTTGCTGTCTGTGCCTCTGCTAATACAGCCCAGTTCACAGCTGACCTTTGGTGGGTGGGCACACTACTGGCTCAGGTTCAGCTTGATGTCTTTGAGAACCTTCAGGTCCTTTTCTGCAAAGCAGGTTTCTGGCCAGCTGCCACCAGTCTGTCCTGGTGTGTGGGGTCAGTCTGTTCAGGACTTTGTGTTTGTTTTTGTTGAGCTTAGCTTGTTGAGGTCTCTCTTAATAGCATCTCTGCCCTCAGTGCATTTCTGGTGGCATTGACTTTCCTGGAGCTGACCTCCTAACCAGCCTTTCAGTCACCCAAACCTCCAGAAGTGCCTTAATTTATATAATCAGAAAATATTTGATTACTAGATTTTAGAAGTTGAGACTTTTAGCTTCCTCTTTTTTTTACAAGGTGTGGGAGCTTTTAGTAGTTAAACAATTAACATTTCAAAGATGCACAGGAACAGAGGGTTTTCTCTGGAGATGTGAATGGTACAGGAGAATGATGACCCTGTTTGCGATTCAAATTCAGCCTTTGAAGCTGATGTATCAGTAACATGTGAGTATTACCATTTCAAAGCATTTTGTACAGCAGAGTTAAAATAGAACAATTCTCAGCAAAACTAGGGGATTCTGAATATTCAGGCCTCAGCTGAATAACTGAAGACCTGAGTGACACTGTCTGATTGTTTCCCCAAATAACTTGAGTGTATAAGTTGTGGGCGAGCAGAGATACTGGAGAAGATGGTCAAATTTGCTTTCAGACACATAGCCAGCTCTTAAAAAGAAGAAAGTTATTAACTGGAAAAGGGGCAGGCTGCTGATGACATTTTGTTGAACAAAGATACTGAAAGAATGGTTTGAGATCACTTCACTGAAGAAAGAACATTTCTGAATAGTGTCCAGGGGGAGGGAGGAAGGGCACTGGAGAAAAGACAAACCAAGTACTTCCCTTTAGCAGGAAAACTTTACTTCTAAGGTGTCTGTGACCAGCCCAATGGATCTCACCATTTTTGCTAGTTGTACCATTGCAGGTTAGGCAGCTGTGGGATTTTTCAGCATCACGGGTTTAGGTTTACCATCAAATATCCAAGTGCTTGCTCACTTATTCTAAAATAACCTGCTACCTACTGTCTTTCAAGACTGCATCTCTGTCGTGGTCCAGAAGTAAGTGTTAAAGTATTTATGAAGCAGCTGCTAAGTTGAGGTCTGTATGTAATACTGGCACAGGCCACAGCGTGACAATATTACACTGCCTTTAAAATTTTAATTGTCTTAACTATTCAAGGTGTCTTCCTTTGATCTGGATTACTAGGTTTAAAAATCCCTTGTTAGACTTTCATTTCTGCTTTGTTTGCAAAATAAGCACCTGTGCTCGTATACACATTCCTGGTAGCTTTTAGTTTTTGTCTTTTATTCCACATCTTTTTTTGTTTGTTTATTTAAGAGGTTCCAGCTTTAGAAAGGCAGCTGGAGTAAAGCAAAGGCTTCAGTCAGCCACAAAGTTTTGTAGCTTGAGTAGCTTGTGCCTTAATTTTGCAGTATTTTCTGACCTAATGGGGGCTTGCATTCTCTCTTTCTTGGATGAACTAAGAGGGCTTCATTCAACCCTTGACCTTCTTCAAATATTTAATAATTTTCAAGTGCCTTTGGCTTTTATTTTAATTAATAAGCTAATTCGAACATCAGAAAGCCACCATTTCCTTTTCACAAGCAGCAAATATAGTTTTTAACCACAACATTCTTAGAAAAAACAATGCCTGTTAAATATGTTGGTTTTGCAAATAAAACTAGTCAGAGGGCCTCAATTCTCTCCAACTAGGAGAGGTTGGAAAATGTAATTTCATATTGAAACACTTAAATTTAACAGACTTATTTCAGCCCATGTGCCTGTTGGAGAAAGTTTCTGACTCAAGTATTCCTCTCTCTCAATTCAAAATGTCTGGGGCATCCCAATTTCAGAAACTTCACTTGGAAAAATCAGAATTAATGTAGCTGTTGGAGACTGACATTTAGTCTTACCAAGTTTTAAGCAATTCAGTTTTCTTTAATGGCTTCAGTGCCAAATTTGCATCAATGTGGGGCATTTGCCAAAATCATTCTTGCTTCTCTGTGTTGGCATTCCTACAGCAGCTGGTCTCTATCTTCCTCTCCTAACAAATTGTCAGCAGTGGCTTGTGCACGAGGGCCGACACAGGGATGGTTTCCTGTTATGCAGGTGTAAGACCTGGAGTTATGTACATTATCATAGTTGAATTGTTTGATGAAAGGAGGAATTTGCTGAAATTCCCAGAGTCCTGTTGCCTCTCCAGCTTGCAACCCAGCTCATCACCTACTGGGCTGCTTATTTAAAAGCTTTATCTGAACTGAATCTGTGCCAAGACAATGTCACACATCAGTGTTTGAACTTTGGGAACATTGCTGTGTTGCTGACTTCAACTTGGGCATGCTTCCTTTTAGGTGGTGCCAACGCTGCGGACCATGTGGCACCACGGCCATCAGGTCATAGTCTCGTATGAAGAGGACGCGGAACTGGAGAAGCACTGTGAGCTGTGGCCTGCCATCCCATACTGGTGGGGAAACAAAACGTCCACCCGTGCTCTTATCCGGTATTTGGAGCGCATGAAGCGGATGGGCCGTCCAGGTAGGCCCAGGGAGTCACTCTGAGGAGACTTAGGGGCACTTAGAGCAATGCAACACAAATAGGAAGCTGGGTGATCATAGCCTTATGGGATGTGACCACCTTGTGCTGGCTGTGTGCCCGTGGCTGCTGAGTGCTCTGCCCACCCGTGGGCGAGTGCGACCTGTGTCTTTGGTGGTGCGGATACATCAGTGTATGCACACACACAGACCATACAAATTGTGTCAGCCACTTTCCTTGTGTGGTCCCACAGAAAGGGAGCCCTCAGCACAGACCAGCTTGCTGGCGCTGTCGTGCCTGTCTCATGGGTAGGAGGCTGCTTCCTCAATCTGCTGCTTCCTTCAGGCAGCGCAGATGCTGAGAGAAGTGCATTCCACTAGCCTTGTTGTGAAAGGAAACCTCCAGAAGGTTTCTCTCGGGGGTAACCTTATCACTCTCTACAACTACTTGAAAGGAAGTTGTGGCAAGGTGGGAATTGGCCTCTTCTCCCAGGCAACCAGCAACAGGACAAGAGGAAATGGCCTTAAGTTGTGCCAGGGGATGTTGAGGTTGGACATCAGGAAGAATTTCTTCACTGAAAGGGTGGTTAAGCATTGGAACTTAACAGGGTGGAATCACCATCCCTGGAAGCGTTCAAGAAATGACTGGATGTGGCACTTAGTGTCATGGTTTAGTTGTCATGGTGGTGTTTAGTCAAAGGTTGGACTTGATGATCTTGGAATCACCTTTGTGATTCTGTGATACAAGAACAGTATGTGAAGGAAGGGTGTAGCTGCACCAGTAAATTGTGGCACTCAAGCATGCTGGTGTAGTATAATCTGACAGAGATTCAGTTCGTAGCCTCTGACCCAGCTTTTGAAGTGAATGCACAGGGTGGTGGAGAGCTGCTTCAGAAGTGCACTGCCCAGCCAAAGGAAAACGCTTGTGTGGGTGCACCGTGTTCCCATCCATCGCAGGGGAAGGCTAAGCATTTGGAAGCAACTCTCACAGAAACAAACATAATTTACAAAGGAGGACTAGTTAGTATATAATAATGACCGAGTGTGGCTCAGGAACTGTTTCCTCCAGCATGCAGTTACAACAAGGAAACAATTGTAGGGACATGAAACAAAAAGAGTGTGAAGTTAGTATTTTAATGATCCCCACTGGAATGAGATGTGAAGCTCATGCAATTCTGAGAAGTTTCTCTTCTCCTCAAAAGAATATTTAATGTGTCACTTTCTGATTTTTGTTTCAGAAAAATTCTTTGTAGCAGGGATTAACCTTACTGAAAATTTAAGTTACATTCTCCTACACCCATTTGGATCGTTGAAGAAAATGACACTCCAGAGTCTTCCATGCTTGAAAATATGGATAAAGCAGCAGTATCCAGGACCAAAAAAAAAATGTATTAACATCATTGCTGGAGACTTTATAGGAAACAATGATTTTGTCAAAGATGTGATAGAACTTAACACAAAAATTAATCCTCCCTTGCACTGTCAAAGTAGAGAAGCTGGAACAAATAACATTTAATTCTCAGCTTCTTAATCTGTGAAAAGCTGAAAAGGCTTTGTCTGCATTTATTGTGCCCTGCTGTAAACATCCTGAATCCCATAAAGGTCCAATTAACTTAAACCGGGAGTGCTTTAAAGGCTCAGTAAGAAAAGGTCTCTCAACATCATCAGGATTTTGAGGCCTTTGGACAGAAAAGTGAGCAGATGTACCTTACTGAAGTCTCTAGAGAACTATGGTATAGGTATAATTTTTTTGGAGATGCCTTGATTCTGTAGCAGCTGACAATACAGAAAGTCCCAAGAACTTAATCTTATTTTACACAGGACCAAGAAGGAGAAATATGTCAGTCGCTGCATGAATTATTTAGTGGCAAGATTTTATCTTTCTAATAATTGTAAGGATGTTCTGCACTACTTGCAGCCCCAATTCTTACTCTTTTATATCAGTGTGAAACTGACTTGTCTGTTTTCATAGTTTGTGTTAAATAAACAAAAGGAACAGTTTAAAATATTTTTGCTATATCAAAGGTACTGTATTGGCAATCCAATTTGACATGATTTTATGTACACACCAATGTGCTGAGTATCAGTTGTGAGCCCCAGCAGGACAGTCACAAAATTATTTAGGATTTGTAAGAGGTATTTGTATTTGCACACTTACGCCAGTTCTGCAGTGATAAAGATACCAAAACTAGGCCCTTACACAGTTTTGTTTGTGGCAATGAAATGTTTTTTTAAGGGTTGCCAAAGTATGCCTTACATTGAAAATAAACACAGAGGAAGCGAATTCCTTATCTTAACTCAAACTGCTCTAGAAATACAGATTCTTGTCTTCTGTCATGCTTATTTGGGGTTTCACACCTGGTCTTTTATCTAGCTATTTTAATAGCTGTATAATTATTTTCCTCTCACTAAATAGTTTTTGCTTATGTCAAAACTAAGGGGTTTATGCTGCTTGCATTCCACATTAATTCTGTTTTTCCTAAATGAACTGTGTAATAACAGATGATCATGGAGGCAAGAGAAGTGTCAAGCATCAGGACTAAAACAAAACCAGTTATTGTGTAAATTTCACTATGCAACTTCATCCGTATACCTCACTTTTTAGATGCACTTTATATGCAAAAGCTAAATTCAGATGTCTGACAAAATGCTAATGTTTGCAGAAGTTTTTCTGTCTATCTTTTGTATCCTCTTTTGTACCCTTGTTACTCTAATAAAACTTGATCTCTCTGTGTAATATGGACTGAAATAGTTTGGCTTCTCCTTTCTGTGATATTGATTGTTTTATTGGTTCCCAGTAATAATTCATAACTTAAGTAATGGATCAGTTGTGGTTGTGGTTTTTTTCTCTTATTTTGCTTTCCTTGGTGAAAAGGTTTGCTGTTCAATATTAAGTGTTTTCTCCAAGAACTGGCACAGTAATAGCTATTGTGGATAAATCACTGTAGGCAAGAAAACTGTGTGGGTAAAAGATGTTCACAGCTAACTTTATTTAGTGCCTTAATTATGATTTTTTTTCTTCACTGTAATACGACATGGCAGTTTTTTTATTTACATTCATGCATTCTGCTTGAACACATATTTATCTTCATTATTTATATACAACCAACAACATTTTGTTCACTAACTTTCATTTTCCAAAGACCATCTGAAACATCTTAACTACAATATTATTTTATTCTGAAAAAGGCTCTAAACAGCTTTATTTATATGATATTAGAAACTTTATATATTTATATGATAATAGGTACTTTTCTGAAGGTTAAGTCGGATGCCATTCCATGTGTTTGAGGTCTGCAGCTTATAGACAACAACAAGTTTAACATCAAAAATCTAGTGCTGTCCTTGTGCTTGCTGACAAAATTAAGCTCAGAGCTCTTACTGTTTCCATACAGAAGTTTTCTGAAACAGCATCCATTTCTAAAATGCGCCAAAAACAACAACTGGAGAAGAAAAATAAATTATTCAAAAGTGAGACTAACAGGTTCTCCTCTTCATTTCCCATCCTCTTGAGGAGATCAGTTTCTTTTCCTAGAAAAGGATGCAGTTTCATGACATGAAAATCTTACTTTTGGGAAAGAGGTTTTTGTATCTGCCAAAAGCAGAACTGCCGATTATCACCTTCACCCTGGCTGTGCCATCTTCAGGCATGACTTCTACTTCCTGAACTGTTGCTTCTTTATAGAGCCAACTGTAAATGTAAAAGCATATTAGCATCTCAAAGGCATGACACACTGCACAAAATGTGATCTTTGGTTTAAGTCAAAAGGTTCCTATCTAGATAATTTAACACTTCAAAAGATGAAGTGCTTTGCTTCACTTCTCCAGTGTATCTAATGGGGCTATTTTTTGTCAATGGGTCAGAAAACTTTGATAATTATCTCTGTTATTCTTAATGTGGATTAAAATCAGTATGATATGATTTGAAAAGTTTAAGACATACATGACTAAGTGTTTCATATTTCTCCAAGTCCTTAATACAATTCACAATTATTTACCTCAACTGAGGTCCCTCTAAGTTGACATTCAATGTCACAATCTTCTTCCCTGTTGCTGTCAGTATTTTTCTCTCTATTTCTTGTTTCAGTTCTTCTAAACCATGCCCATGCAGAGCAGAAATAGCTAAAGCATTTTCCTCAGTGGGTTTATACCTGAAAGAAAATTAATTGCTAGTACATTTGTTCATGAAGATTAGGTTGTGAAAATATTCCAAGCACGGACAATTTAACTCAGTTACTTCATACTGGCTCCTTCTACAGAGGCCACTTCTTGTATGACTCAAGTGATTTCTTTTGTAATTAAAAGATAATTAATTCTTTTTCAGACCATCGTTACATATGTAAAAGATTGAGAAGCACTATTAAATGTATTCTGAAGTGTGGGACCTCTTCTAGACTAAGAATTAAAAACCTTCCAGAACATAAGATATGTTTAAGTACATTTAGCATCTCTTGCTTACCTTTCCATCAAATCCACTTTGTTATGAACTTCTATCATTGAGTCCAGTAAATGGCTGGGAAGATTAAGATTCCTCAGAACTGCCAGAACAGTTGCTTTCTGGAGGATGGTTTCTGGATGAGTAATATCCCTCACGTGAACTATCAGATCCTAGCAAGGATCAATATACAATACCAGTTACCAGACTGTAGAGATTTTATACCATTTTTGCACTGCTATTTCGTATAAAATACTTCTCAATCCATTAGATAATACACTGGCAGATTAGCTCTGTAAAATTAAGTACTAAAAGAGTATTAAACCAATACTGTTTCTCAGACCACAATGGAAGAAAATCTGTAGCAGTTTAGTCTTTCACCTCACAGTGAGTACAAATTGTCTCCAACAAACCTGAAACAAACGAGCTGTTTACAGAATCAGATTTCAAATAATAACTGATCCATTTTTTCAAAGCCAAGACTGTGTAACAATAAGGCTTCAAAAACACTAGAGAATAAAAAGAGTGAACTCTAAAAAAAGCTTTTAGAAGAGTAATGGCTGTTTCAAAAACAGAGGGAAAAAAACCCCATGTAACTTGTAATTCTATTTTTACATTCAAAATGTAGATTATCCTTATGCTTAGCTCCCAGAATGCTATTGCTGGTGCTTCAATTAAAAAGCTTTATACAAAAATTACCAGTTTCAAGTATGTACACAATCATGTTTGCCATGATAAAAACCAAGCAACCAAATTCAACAATTGCATTCAAATTGTTTCATCATTTTCCCTCGAGACACTGCTTTAAACTTTTGAAAGTTAATTAGAAGTAAGTTTCTTGCCTTTCATTTAACACTTTAGAGTAAGTGACAAACAGGATGGCTTCAGCCAGCTTTTGAAAGCCCTTCTATTACACGGTGAAGTCTAATCCTCAGCAGCATTCTGGCATCTAGCTACCACTGAATTTCATTACCTTTCATGACACAGGCTTTTTGTTTAAGTGTGTGTATGTATGCAGCTTTACACTTTGCTGTAACACAGAAAAATAACTTTAATGAGAAAATAATTGGAAAAGTACATTTATATTTATTACATGCTGCCTGCATCACACCACAATCACCCACTTGTAGTTCTACAGGAAACCCTAAGTTAAAACCAGATCATTTCAGAGCCTTTATTTCATTTTTAACTTCCAGGAAAGCCGGCCTTGACTCACTTGAATACACTGTTCAAATTTTTAATCAGAAAAATCTGATTTTTCTGGTTTAAGTATCATGGAGAAGAACACATATACTCCAAATAAGCCCTTTCTGAAATCTCTTCATATCTGTATGTTCTGCATAATTCAAGTATCAGAAAATTGGTTTAAGATATTTACCTCATTATCTTAGGAGATTACTATAGTCATCCAGATAGTTCGCTATGAACAGCATGTCAATTAACTTCCCTGATTTTGAAGGGGTGAGGATTATCTGAAAGGAAATTGATTGCATTTATCAATTTTTATAGTCGACTACTTACTGAGTAAGCCACTTCTTCTAGTGTAGCTGAAAAGGATTCAACCAGATTATGTGGAAGATCAGTCAGAAACCCAATGGTGTCAACATAAATAACTGCCAGATTCGAGGGCAGAGAGCCAGCATGGGCTGTAATATCCAGAGTGGCAAACAGCTGATCTCTGGGTTGAAGTCCTGCTTCCCCAGTCAAGGCTTTGATCAAAGTAGTTTTTCCTAATTAAATACAAAAAGGACAAGATTTTAATGGCTTGTTTCAAGTAAAAATTTGATTTGCAAGGCTCGGGTGAAATGTACGATTTAACATATATTTTCACATCTATTTTAGTCATTTAATTGTAGCTTATGGTTGGTTATATGAYGTTAGGAAATCCAAAGACAGTATTACATTTTGTAACTTGGAATTGGGTTTAAGGTCACGTATCTAGTGATCACACACTGGTATCTACAGCTGTGCTGTGAAATCACAAGATGATCAAAGACTGATTTGACCTGCAAAGTCGCCTACCCACATCTCTCACCTGTAAGACTCTGAAGAGCACTGCCATGACAGCATTAGGAAGCATGCACTTACACATTCCTCAGTGCTTCTGCTGTCAAATAAAACAATTTACTTGCTAAATTAAAAAAATAAACAGAAGCACTAATAATATACACCTTATTAGGCTTAGGCCTTTATTGGGCATTTCCTCATGAACATAATACTAGAGACATTTATTTAACTCAATTAATATTTCACATAATTAGTCATTAAACTAAAGTGCTCAGTATATAGCCAAATAAAGTATTTCAATTATGTGTACAGAACTGTAAAAAAAAAGAAGTATTTGACTCTTCAGTTTTAAAAGTATGTAAATATGACATTTAAGAAAAACATGCAATATAATCTGAATCTTTGGTTATACAAGTGATAAGAAAATTAGTGCAAGGTAAGTTTGTTTTTTTTAAAAAGTTGAATAAGAAAATGAAATTGTCCTAAGATAATGCAACCTGGAAAAAGTGCCTAGTCCGAAGTCTATTTATGCCTTGTGTAAGAATTCACTTGTGCAAGCTAAAAAACAAACCAAAAAAAAACCAAACCAAAAGAAGCAGAAAAAATCCCCTTAAGCTTTATTTAAATTCYCCTATGAACACATCTCAGAATGCTACACATAATCCATGAAAAGCTACAGTGCTTCTTAAGCAGGTTTGTCTGATCAATAGCCAACTTTCAGTTGTCTTCCTATGCCTCAAGCCTTCATGATGATCTAAACACCCACATACTTTTCTCTACCCATTCTGATCAAATAGTAGAGATTCATATAAAGGGACACTAATAGTACAGTCTTCAGCACTGTATATAAAATCTTTTTGGCACAATAGGTGTTAGGCATTTCTCCAAAACATATCTTCAAGACTGAAAAATCAAGCAGCTTAATTTGCTTTCCTAACTATATCCTAACTGACAAATATTTATTACACAATTAACAAAACTAATTAAAATACAAAGACTATTCACACACAAATGAGATTCCGGCTAGAGTTTCTAATTAAAATTTAGACAATATAAGCTCTTTTGTGTGATGATTTCAGGAGGTTTTGCTTACCACAATTGGTATAGCCCATCACTGAGACCATCGGGAACTCACATTTTCTGCGCTGAGTTCTAAGTAAAGACCTTTTCCTCCTTAGTTTCTCCAGGGCATTCCTAATTTTAAGTTCTCTTTCTTTCAAGACACGATTCTGTGTTTCTAGAAGAGTTTCACCTGAAAAATACAAATGAATAATTAGCAGAATAGTTTACAAGAGAAACGGTAAACCAAGTGAAGTTGCTGTGCATTTGGAAATCAAGTGAGTTAGCACTAGGGCTTATGAAGTGAAAAACACGTGACTAAACCTACATATTCTTGCTTAAGAGAGGGAATAAGTAATTATAAAACATTTGCTAACCACTCTAGAATATCCATGTACACTTATGAAAAACCCCTGTGGCAGCAAACAGTCTATCCTTGTCCACTTACTGAGCCACTACAGACCCAAACTTTATTATTTAACTTACTTTCCAATAAATTTTTGTACATTTGCTTAATTAGATGCAGAACACCGTTTTTCCTCCTGACCTCCTCCAAAAAAAATTAAAATKCAATTTAATTTGTTTAAAGGCTATGGAAAAAAAAAAAAAATGCCCTAATTCATGAGAGTATTTAGACTTTACCTGAGCCCATGATGTATCTTGAACCACCTCTCTGCTGATCTCGCTGAGACACCTCATTTTTCAGATTTGACCTGGCAGAGAGTAATAGTTAATTAGAAGCAATTTTCTTTAATCCAGTTATATGAAAATGCCTAAAAATTGTTTAGCAGTAGTGATATTCTGATAGTACAAATAAAACCACTAAATGACTGAGCTGTAAATAAAACCTGCTCATGGCAAGAAGCCTGGAGAAAAAAACCCCAGATTTTCCTGGCTCAACTGTAGCATGAAAAAGCATAAAACTCTCTCAGTAAATTATAATTGCCATTCTGAAATTTCAGAGAGCCAAAGGTACCTCTGATACATCCACACAATTCACACCAACCACCATGTACACATTTCTATGCCACATAATGCAGAAATATGGAAAATTTAAATACAAATTACTCTTCCTTGTTTATAGTTTTCCTTATTAAACCCAACAATATTGTATTTGGGATACACRTATCCAATTCCTACATATTCTTGCAATCCATCTTCTGTCTTAGAAAGAACCAGGACTTTTTCATGAGAAATACATTTTGTAAGAATACTGAACACATTCTGGTTTGTGCAGAAGCTGTCAGCACTGCAGAAGCTTAAAACAATGACATTATAGCAAATATTTCTATGCTGTAATCAATCATGGAGCACCCTATGTATTTTTTCTTTACAGGACAGTATTGCTGTTTTTTGTTACTGTAAAGAAATAGTCACTAAAATGTGTAGATAATCAGTATGTGATTTGCACAGCTCGAGGTACCTGAGAAGTGGAATTTCAGCCAGTGCTACCTGCAGCTTTGCTTCCTTAGTCCGGGCATTACAACGAAAAATGTGAAGTACAACGGTGTATCTGTCAAAGACTTTCACGCCCCAGGCACCTTCTAGTTCTTTCTTTAGCCATGTAAGACAAAATAACCGAGATGTCTTCTGTCCCCCACAGTATCACTAGATCAATTCCTACACAGTAAGTACAGTTAGTTAGCCGAGGGACACTTGAACTCAGAGGATTTCAAGGGATGGGCAATGATTATGAGCAGGTAAAGTCAAAATTTGGTTGACCACAAAGAAAGGAGTTAAAGAGACTTAGAAAGTAGAACTTTACGTCTAGGCCCATCGAATTCAGTGAGAATCCTTCCATTGGCCTTAACGGATTCTTGCAACAAGTCTTACAGCATATCTCAGAATCAAGAATCTCAGTGGTTAAATCCTTGTAAAAAATAATTATGAAATACTGGAATGGGAAAGGATAGGGATAACATCGGAAAAGAAACAGATGCTAAAACTTAAAAACAAATAGAAAGGAAGGCATGAAAATTATTTAATAGTAAGCTTTTAATGAAATACTTAATAAACCCCCAACCAACCAAAATATCTCACCCTTGCTCTAATTCAGCAGAAGATAAAAGTATGCAATAATTCCCCTATGCCACCTCTAAAATCCAGAATGCTTGTTGTATACATGTTCTCAACCACTTTCTTGAATCAACCCTGTTTAATTGCTCTTAAGATCTATACTTGTAAAAAGAAAAAAAATTTCAGTAAATCAAGTACTAAAAGAACTCATACTACAAATTACGAGAATTTTCCTAAAAACTAGGAAATTGAAATGAAACATTTTCAACTTCCCTTTCATCAACAAATGGAAGTACTTGAGATAACCATCTATTAGAGATATTTGCCATCTCTTCATTTTATAATCAGCGAAAGCATTCAAAACTACCAGCAAAGCACTAACATTTGCTTGCAGAGTTTGCATACACTTTACACCCTGCATGATGCTGCAGATACAAAAAACCAAAAAAGTATTTCAGTTTGTCTAAGAGTATCTATAGTTCACACACCAGTTGTTTTACCGCCAGTGTTAAAATACTGAAGTATGCTGCACCCCTCAATGTTTCTTTTTAAGGGTTAGGAATGAAAGTTTAAGTATTTGAAACATTCAACTATAAGCTTGCTCTGAATTTACACCTCATATTCAAAATACAATTCAGCATCCACAGAACAGGAAAATAAATACACTATCCGTTATAAGTATAGAAACTTGAGCACATAGCTAATCCAAAATGTTGACATTCTTCATAACAAAAGCTGTGTTAACACCACCACTTTGTAAAAAAAACCTTGGATAACTTTTCAAACATTTTAAATAGGGTCAGTGGCAAATGTGGGAACAGACTATAATAAATTACAGGAGACGGCTGGAAAATTTCATGCACAAGAGCTGGAAGCGTATGCATCAACTCGACAAAAGCAATAGGAATTAAGATTCCTTTCAACAAATTTCAGTCCTGGTGCCTTTATATACTACCATTTGCAAATTCAGAGTCTTAACTGATCACTTCTCATAACACCAATAGCTTCCAAACAATACTGATGTAAAGAATATGATTTGGTATTATATTTAATTACCTTTGTTAGTGAAGATATTCTTTCCACATTCAAGAAGACAGCTGTCACATGAGGCAATTTTTTAATCTTTTCTAAAAGATGGATAATGATTGCAAAATACAGTGTTAAATGTCAATTCTCTTTTTAAAATGCCCAGACTATAAACCATTTTGCACTGAGTGGAATGCTCATGAAACTTCAAATGGCACCACGTTATTTGCTCATAGAGCAGTTATCATTGCACTAATTTAGTACTGTGCCAAGATCAGCATCAGTTTCACTTATGTCAATCACATAAACTTATGGACTAAGCTGCCTCACACATTTTCAGTGAGCAAGGGTTATGTCTATTCTGTGCTGCTTTTGTAACATTAAAAAATTCTTTGAAGTGTTCCTGCAAACCCGAATGAGGGATGAACAAAATTCTCCCTCTCTTCAGCTCTCACAGCTATGCTTAAACAGTTTGTCTGCAAAAGTCTTTCATTTAGAATGATGCAGTGCTGAAAGATCTCAGTCCTTACCTGCCAAAACCTGAAAGTTTCCTTTGCCAAAAACAAACTTCTTGTTGGGATTTTTTGTAGGGACAATTATTTTATCTAAAACGGTCCAGTTCTGAAGAGTATCTACAAGAGCAACAGCTTCAACAATCTGTAATTCAGCTTCAGGAACATAACAATAACAAAAAAAAGAAATAAAGATTACAATGTACCATCATAACTCTGCGCAAATCACCAATAACTAGAGTACATGCATGAACATGGAAAGACTAAGCTACAATGAAATTCTACTAGGGTGTTTCTTTTAACCTCTAGCACAAGGAACAAAGTGTCTTGAACAGTTTGATGCAATTTTATCACACAAAGCTTCTTTCTGCCAGTACAAATTACTTCCGCAGCTGCTGATTTAGAAGAAGTTTTTATTGTAGTGTCAGAAATTTCCAAGCTTTTTTCCGCAACAAGTGAAATGAATAACTAGCTGGAAAATCTGTTTTTTCAGGTGAGCACAAAACCACACAATTAAACCTTGGTGTTTTGTGGCAGTATCTTAGAAATTACCAATACAGCAAATCCTGCTGCCAACTTCACAGCCACTTATGAATAAGGGACCTAAACTGGTTTGTGACTTGCTAAAACCAGCAGATTCCAATCCTGTATTCTGGTTCATCAATTACTTCTGAGTTTTTAACATCTACATTGCAAAGCAATGACTTTTGAGGACTTTGTGAAATCATGAAGACTACATGGAGATATCAGATCAGTAGATCTAATCTTGATTTGCCAAACCTTTCCTCTTCAGAAGAAACTTGTCAAGTTAGCAAAACATAATTTATATACTAAATAGGTTATGTTGTTCCAAAAGGTAATATATTTTTCAAGGTGATCATGATCCACTTTCTCCTCATATTGTTAATGTTTCTTGTAAAATGCACAAATTTCCTGTAATATATATGGTGTTTCAACAATCGCTCCAAAACATTTGTTCAGACTTCAGGGTCTTAACCTGGAGGGCCTAAATAAATGGAAATAGATCCCTGCTAATCTTCTGTATGTTCGGAAAGAAAGGTGCCTTCATATTTTACTTACATTTCAGTTCTAAAATGGGAACACTTACCTAAATTCTGAAAAAGTTACAAACTTTATTCTGCAATGTGACAATTTGTTATAATTAGCAGCACTAATAAAACTTAACAAGATTTCATCACTTAATAAATTTGAATAAAAGAATAAGTATCATAGATAAAATGTCTATTGCCATCCAGAAGGACTTGGACAGGCTCAAGAAGTAGGCACAGACACCTCATGAGGTTCAACAAGAAGAAGGGCAAGGTGCTGCACTTGGGTCAGGGCAATCCCCGGTATCAACACAGGTTGGAGGATGAACATATTGAGAGCAACCTCACCAAGAAGGACTTGGGGGTGCTGGTGCATGAGAGGCTGGACATGAACCAGCAATGTGTGCTCGCAGGCCAGAGAGCCAATGTGTCCTGGGCTGCATCAAAAGCAGTGTGGCGAGCAGGGCAAGGGAAGGGATTCTGCCATCTGCTCTGCCCTGGTGAGACCCCACCTGGAGTGTGGCATCCAGCTCCGGGGTTCCCAGCATAAGACAGACATGAACCTGTTGGAGCGAGTCCAGAGGAGGGCCACGAAGATGATCAGACAGGTGGAACCTCTCCTGTGAGAAAAGGCTGGGAAATCTGGGGTTGTCCAACTTGGAGAAAGCTTTAGGGAAGACCTTTTTATGGCTTTATAGTACCTAAAAGGGGCTTATAAGAAAGATGGGGACACACTTTTTAGCAGGGCCTGCTGCAATAAAACAAGAGGCAGTGGTTTTAAACTAAAAGAGATTTGTTTTAGATTTGATATAAGGAAAAAGTGTTTTACAATGAGGGTGGTGAAACACTGGAACAGGTTACCCAGAGAGGTGGTGGATGCCTCATCCTTGTAAACATGCAAGGCCAGGTTGGATGGGGTTCTTGTCCACCACACAACCTGGTCTGGTGGAAGATGTCCCTGCTCATTGCAGGGGCGTCAGACTAGATGATCTTTAAAGGTCCCCTCCAAGCCAGACCATTCTGTGATTCTACACATAAAAAGTTAACTTACAAGATGCTTAATCCTTTCTATTGCAACTTTATAATTAGAGAAGTGTTTGAAGAGAAGCATCAAGTTCATCATGTATCTTAATTGTGCATGATTAATGCACATATATTAGCTAGTTACAAGGATTTCTGAGAAAAATCTAATAGCAGTCCTAAATAAAGTCCTTATAGAGGAATTATTTGTGACTGCATCATTAAACAACTGCGCAAAAGCACTTCTTTAAGTCCCTGAGAGGACTTACACAAGACTTCATCTTCACTGCACTCTCTTCTCTGGACAGGAGAGTACTGCTGCTCTTCAGCCAACTTCTGGGCAAGCCAAAGGACTCCTGCCCACCGGGGCAGGCAGCAGGGTTGAGGGGGGAAGACAATTATCATTCTGCTAGTAAGGACACCCGGCTGTTTCCCTGACCAACCTGCATTGAGGCGTTTTGCTATGCAAGATACAAAGCTAGCGTGATTTACAAGTCAAAGCACACACCTGCCAACACTCACTAGCAGCTCCTTGTCTTTTAAAACGTTGTCAAATAAGGAAAGAGCAACCTAGACCTTTCATCCGAGCTCGTACTTTGCGAAAAGCATCTCGCGGTTTCACCGCTGTAATAGCGGGTGCACTTCACGCTACCGGCACTGAATCAATCAGGTAGGAAAAGACCTCTGAGATCATCGAGTCCCACCTACGATTGAACACCACCATGTCAACAGACCACGGCACTGAGCGCCACTATCAGTCTTTTCTTGAACTGACTGGTGACACCCACCACCTCCCAGGGCAGCCCATCCCACATCCCCTGGATGTGTTCCTAGCGCTCTGAGAGCCCGCCCGCCCCCGGCAGCCTCGCACCCGTGGTGAGCGGCGACTTCTTCGGGCCCCACTTGACYGCGGGGTGCACGATGGCAACGCGCTGCGGGCCGGGCCCCGGGGCCAGCGGAGACAGACCCAGCAGCTCCTCCAGCTCCGGCTCATCCTCCTCTTCATCCTCCTTTTCTTCTCCTTCTCCATCGCCGCCGGCGCCCGCCGCCTCCTCCCACCGCCTTCCGCCGCCCGTGCCCGGCGGGCGCCGGGGAGCCCGGAGCGGAGGGCGCAGGGGGGCCCGGAGGGGGGCGGCGGCGCTGAGCGGGCGGGCGGGCAGCGGGCGGCACCGGGGCGCGCCGAGAGCCGCCGCCGCCGCCCGCCGGCAGCGCAGCAGCAGCGACCGCGAGAGGCAGCCGGGCCCCATCGGCACTGCACGGCCCGGCCCGGCCCGGCCCGACCCGGCGGGGAGGGACCGTCCCCGGCCGCGTCTTTCCGGCCGCTGCGGAAGCGTCGCCGCCCGCCCATGTGACAGCGCTCCCCGCCCCGGATGGGCCCAGCGGCGGCCGTGATTGACGCCGCGACGGTGCCGGGCCCGGGCCCGCCGCGCCGGGGGAGCCCCCGGGAGGGACGGCGGCGGTGTCCGTGTGTTTAATTTCTTTCTCTGTTTCATSCTCGTCTGCGGCCGGGGGTGACGGAGGAGGGTGGGGCTTTCTGCCTCGGCTCGCCTAGAATTAACTCTCTTTGTGTTCCTTTCTTGACAGTTTTCGGCCGCTGTTCCGCCCGCAAAAGCCGGGGGGTTGTTAAGTTTTTAACACTCCCGATTTCGGTGAAGTTTCCTCGGAAAGTCGTGTCAGCTTGTTTGTGCTGCTGAAATAATGTCGCGGAAATGATAGCCGAGCCCAACGCAGCCASTAGCCTTCCCAGCCAAAAGTAAGACCTGGCACAGGTTGCCTATACAATGTATTGGTAAATTAGGGTGCTGTCCCTTCGGTTTGTGCCTTGCAGATACCGCGGCGATGTACAGTGTGTCATCTCGGGCGGGAAGGGGGAAAAAGGATTTTGCTGTGCACTGTGTTTTGTTACTAATATCTTCATTTTATTTCCTTTTGTGTACTGTTTAGCATCTTCTTAATGTAGTGTTTTATGCTGATTGACAGGGACCTTGGCCTTACAAGCTTTTCTGTGCCTTATTCACTACAGTGCAGATGAACCTACTTTAAAAAAAATAGGGCAGATTCATTGTCAGTGCATGTATTCCCTTCAGTGGTGAATTTGAGGATGCTGAGGGGGAAGAGTGCTAAGTAATCTGTAGGCTCCCTGTTGGTGTTGATGGGGCCATTGCTTCTATATATTTTGTAGTATTTTTACCGGGATCCATCAAGTTTTCTCCCTTTTATAACGTATTTTTCAGTCATCAGTTGAGATGATCTAAAGTATTCATATCATTGTTTACACAATGGTAATTAGAAGTTCTTCTAGAGCAGATATAAATAAATAAAACGTAAAGTTAAAACATTTGGGCATATCTTGTTTGGTTTCAAACAGTGAGGCTTCTTAGATGTCCAGTGCTGCATGCTTTGAACTCATTGCAGCCCATCTTTGCTGATCCTGTCGACTTCTAAGCCAGTTTGCTCCATGTATTTTGCTTCATTGTGCTCTAATGAAAGCTAAGGGAGTTGTAGCCCATGATGACATGTGTAGGTTCCCATGTGTCCTTTCCAGTATGTTTCATCTGAAACCAGCCTTTTAGCTTCAGAAGTGTTAGGAAGGCATGTGGCAGTTGTTTAGTGGAGCTGCTTATGTTGCTTCTAAAAGACGAATCAGTTGTTTTGAAATTTATAATTTTAGGAATCTATGGGTAGGATTCTTTCAGTAACATAGGTTAATTGTTCCTTTTACACAGCTAAAGGACTAAAGAGGTAGTTTTCTTTTTAAGTGTGAGTCACCAATTCTGTTCTAAATGTTTATTAAGAAAAGAAAACTGAATTCAGAAGCTATCACAGTAGTATTGTGTTTGAGGACTAGATGTGTGACTTGGCTTCCTTCCTATTTCAAGTGTTTTATCTCATCAGTAATACTTCTAAGTGCTAGTGAAAGGACCTTATTGCAGCAGGAACACAAGGTAAAAATGAGGCTCTGAGCCATATGTAACAAAGAATAAAGGTGAAAATYAGGATGAAATAAGCATTCTGCTTATGCTTTCTTACTGATTGCTGATGGAAGCAAACGAAATGGCTAAGACCTATTTCTTCCAGTGCATGAGGCAGTGAATCTGTGTATGCACAAGTGCTCAACATGGTGTAGAATAACAGAGGGAGGAAAAAAAAAAACCCTAGTTCAAAATCTGTCAAACCTACCGTTGTATTCCTATAGTTGGAAAGATGTTAAATGGAGGATGTATAGGGATTGCTGCAGAAGTGTCTGTCTCAACTAGGTACAGTAGTTCCTGTTTTTCTCGAGAAGATAAGAGGATGTCTTAATTCTTTTAACAGTTTCTTCAACAGAAACGTAGTTGTGCAAATAAAAACTCCATTTAAATATCTCATTTATTGCTAAGTGGTTTCATGGAGTTCAGTTTCTAGGTGCTGGTCTAGTTTCTGCCAGTGTTTAAGTACCTGCCTTATGAATAGCCTTATTGGAAATATCGGTAGTAAAAGCTAGAAAAATAAAAGAAGAGAAAGGAGAAACATGAGTATTAGTAGTACCTGGATTTTAAAAAACCCTCTACTTTTGTGTAGGTTGTCTATTGTAGCCTAGTGCTTCCTGTGGCATAGCTGTGTACTGTGGTGCACTGATAACTGAAACAGTTCAGAAACTAAATGGCTTTTTGATATTAGTATTTCGTGCTTAGTTAAATTTGCCAAGTTTTTATGACAGATGTTTAGTTGCATGTGTGACTACAGGTTTCATCCCAGATACATTTTATTTGGTGTTGGTAGCCCAGCGTGAGTAAGCTGCACGTCTGTGGTCTTCTCACTCTTGCAGGTGTTGCTGAGCTTTGCTAACACACTGTTCCATATGCCAGGCATTTCCTTACTTTGTTGAGCCCGTTTTGCTACAAGTACATTTTGTCATAAGAGACTAAGCAAGTAGCACAAGGCCAGCAGATCCTGTCCATACTGCCGTCCGTCAGAATGTTCTTGGGAAAAAGATGCATGAGTTAAAACTTCAAAGAAGTATGTTCTAGACAGAGACACTAAAAGCAGTACGTGATCAGACAAGTCCTTGACGGAGCTGTCCTGCAGCAGTTCTGATTTTTTAAATTATTTAAATGTTTTAAATCAACTTGGACTCAATTATAGTTGCTAAATTCAAATGCAGTGCATTTATTTTTATTATGGGATGGAGAAAGTTGCTAAATAGTACTTGTAAACAATTCAGGAAGAGGTTTTGAAAGTGTCTTCAGTGTTACGTTGAGGTGCAATGCAGGAACTGGCAACCCATGTTACTACGTTGTTGGCTGGCATCTGAGTTGTAGTTCCAGTGGAACAGTGCAAGTAAGAACTTGTTAGTCCAGCCCCACAGTGTTGCGTTCTGCTTTGAAATCAAGAGTGAAAGGATTTAATCACATAGGAGAAACAGCTCCTTGACAAACATGTTTGGATTCTTTTTGGTTTTGTGGTCTGTAGAAGAATCTGGGAAAAGGAAACTGACATCAGAAAAGCGATACATATTGCTGTTCCTTGCTGTTTGTACTCTTCAGCTACGAAGTCTCTGGTGGTGCTTGAGATACTTAATCTCTGTGGCTCGCAATTTTAAGTCAGAGAAGACATTTGAAAACTTTTGTGAATGATTGCTTATAGAATGCTGACTCAGCTAGGAACTATAGTTCATCCCGCTCTTCACATGCAGAAGTCCAGACAGCTGATGTAAGGATTGGTTCATCCTGAACTATTTTCTTTGCTTCCATCTGTCAAACCCTGTGGCATGTTTTGAACTTTTCCATGACAAGTAATTAATGGAATTTAACTTTCATGGGACTTTTCTCTGTAGGGAAGGTAAGCATTTGCATAATTGTATTTAGAAATTTTACATATTTTTATTCAATTTTATATTTATATAGCATTTTTACAGGAGTCTTTGGAGGCCTCATTCTACATTGCTTCTTGAAGTGTCTCAGATTAAAAAAGTAAACAGACATGTTTAAATAAAAATTTCTGTCTGCTTTCACCAATAAAATAACATCAGGACGTTGGTCCTGCAGTTGATGCTATTCAGCCTCAGAATTTGCTTTGCAAAACAATCTTGGAAAGAAAAACAACAAGAATGCTTATCTGGCATTGATAAACCTGGCTGGAGTTGAGCTGGCTGTGCATCCATAGCACGGTTAATTCTCCATGTGTGTTAGCTGACACAGGATACTGGAGAGTTGACTGTATTTGATAGTGTAATACACTGTTTTTTCATTTGTAAAGTGGTCACTTGTGTTAGTACACTCTCTTGCTGCAGTCGTATCACAAGAATAGAAGTAATTGTACACTCTCATATTTACTTTCTTTTTGTGCCTTCTTGTAGTACAAGTCAACTGGCTTCATGTCCTGGCCACTGTAGTTTAAAAGGAGGCCATTGCAGCCAGCTTCCAGTACTGGACCTGCTGCACAAGTGGGATCCAGCTCGTCTGCTCAAACATGACCTTTGGCAAAGCACATTGTTAGCATTGGGAATGATGAAAAATGGCATGGTTTCATTGCAGATAAATGTATGGCTTCAGATCTCCCAGAAGGTGCATCTTTCTTTATAAAATTATTCCTCCATGATATTAGCAATGACCTGCAAATGAAATTTTTTATGTGTCTTTTTTCTTCAGCATGTTTTATAAACAAAGTAAAACAGTTTATTTCTCTCACTTTAAAGTGTAGACCTGTCAAATGTTACTGCCTTGTTTAGTTTAGGGCACCTGCAGAGTGAATGCATACTTGTGTTGTTGGTTCATGATGCAAAGCTTTTAAATCAACAAAGGCTGCATTAAGTCAATGCCAGCTTTCTGTTTCATTTACTTACATTCTACTTCSTTGATATCTTTGATAGCTTTACTAGTTTTCTGATTATCTGCATACCTTACAGGAAAGCCAGTAGTCTGAAAAAGACCCCAAATTTCTGTTGTAGTTTTAAAGTTAGTTGTTTGGATTTTAGTAAAAAAATGCTGTAACTTCCAAACAACTAATTAAAAAGACTAAAATACATGTATTTGCTT
Organism: Amblyornis subalaris; assembly: GCA_018881555.1. Taxonomy (NCBI): domain Eukaryota; kingdom Metazoa; phylum Chordata; class Aves; order Passeriformes; family Ptilonorhynchidae; genus Amblyornis; species Amblyornis subalaris. The sequence continues at coordinate 4,935,400 of JACAXG010000033.1, forward strand.
TTATTTTCTTATGTTTTTGTCTTGAAGTGTGTAGTTCTGTGTACTCACTGCTAACCTCTTCAACATATTTGTTACACTTTAGGGAGAATGCTGTCCACGATGAGACTGTGCCCGAGTCTGCTGTGCAGAATGGCAACTGTGTGAGCAATGGCAACCTGAAAACACCAGTAAGTCAATTTTAAAACTTATTTTAATTCTTTTAAGTTGCAGAATTTATTTTGTCTCATTCAGTTGTTACAAAATTGAGTACTACATACAACAGTCACAGTGCATCTAAAATCTAGTCACTGCATRCAGCTTGACCCTTAAATTCCATTGGCATCAGAGCCTCAATGCTGGCTCTTGAAAAGTCAGTTCATTTCAGCATGTGCTTTTCCTTTGCTGTGCTTTGTGTGCAGCTGGTGTTAATTTGCAGGTAGTGAGTTTAACCTGTGAGTGAAAAGATGTAGAAGAACTGTGCTTGCTTTCTATTCTTCAGAAATTACAGCTGCCACTGAAAACTGCCTTCTGGGTAGTGTGCAACTGTACAGAAGCTTCTTTCCTGTTATACCTTCCTATGCTTATGACTCATTGTTGAGAGAAAAAATTCAAACTGGTAAATCCTTCCTTTTACCCTCTTTTAGTATGGTCATGTTTGGTAAGGCTTTGGTGGTATCTTTGGGGCCTAAAACTGAGCAGCCTGGGGAAATGATTACAATAAGAGTAAAATAAACTTGTTGTGAGGGGATAATTCATGTRTCTGTGAATGTTGTGTGTTGTGTTTTCTCACATACTTTGTCTACTTGACTCTTTTCAGAGAGAGAAGAGGAAGGTCCGAGAACAGTGTGAAAACATAAGGAGAAATTCTGCCGGTAGCAGAAGAGTGAGCCAGCTGCAAAATGGCGAAGTGGTTGAGGCAGTTACCTTGTTTGAAGTGGTTAGCATGGGGAAGCAGGCCATGCAGGTATTCCTAGTACTGAATTCCGAAAGGACTTGGTGGAGGGAAGATGGATAAACAGGGGTCATTCCAGTTATTTATACTCCAGAGTGTTTACATTTTGGCATAGGTGGGGAAGAAACATGTCTTATTGGAAAACTGTTGCGAGCATGGCTCTCGGAAAGAACATCTTGCAGCTTCAAGAAATTAGTGTAAAGGTAGCTGTCAGATATTTAAAAAGAGGAAGGAAATTGTGCATAAATCACTTCATAAACTGTGTGGGTGTGCACGCATGCATGAAAAGTATGTTTGTATTTTGGATGTGTGACCTTTGTTTTTTCCAAGATAYTTGTGTGGATGGCTTTTGCCATGCTACAGCTGTGTTGACTTCACTAGAGCTCCCTGAAGAGCTTGGCTTCTGCTGTGCAAACCGTCATGGGAAGGTCTTGAAAAGGCAGCAGAGCTTGAGTTCTGCTGCTGCTAGAATTTATTAGACCTGTGTGGCACTACTAGTGGGTTGAAGCCTGGATGACTTGTCCCAGGAGACCCATGTCACTTAGTCTGTAGGCTGTACTGCCCTAGGAATGAAATTTGGAGTTGTTTTTTGGCTTATGTGTAGTATGTGACCTGTTTCAAACCTAGTGCACAAATCAAGTCCTAGAGAAGAGAACTTCCAGGGAAAATTGCTAGTATAATTTAATACTAATTATTAAATGGTGCAGAGGCTAAATGCTTGTGTGGATTTTTTGTTGTTTTTGTTTGTGTGTTTGTTTTTAAATTAAACTGTTACCTCAGTGCTAGAAAGAACTCAGGAGGACAACCTTTTTTTTCATATTACATTTATTAAAACTGTGGTTACTTTCCCTGTTGATAGGGAGCAAAGCATCTGTGAAAGGAAAGCGTCTGTGAAAGGCAACATTGTCTAAAGCTGTTTAGGACTTGAAGGAGTCTTCTAGAACTATTAGAAATGGAGCAGAATTGCTTGACGTTTATTCTTGTTTTTGTAATTTAATGGAGATGGAACAGTGTTGGTTTTTGTCTTTATTGTTGGTATCCTCAGTGGAGTGCAGCATACTGTTTTCAGCTCCTGACTAATGAGCTTCTTTCATCTGTTCTAGTCTGTAGTAGTGGACTGGGTCGAAGCTTATAAACAAGACAGGAATGTGGCACTTCTAGATCTCATCAACTTCTTCATTCAGTGCTCAGGCTGTCAAGGTAATTTACCCCCTTAATAGCCCTTTCCACTGTCTGTGGGTGAGAGTAGTCTGAAGTGTGCTTTCTGAAATGGAATTTTTCTCTCCAGTAAATCATGTACTTATGATCTGTACTGTTTGTTAAGACGAACTCCAGATGGGCAGAACTAACAGAAAAGAATGCTGCTGGTTAAATTCTTTCACTCTGTGCTTGCCGCATTCCAGCTCTGAGAGTTGTATTTGAACATGGTTTGCAAGGTCAGGTTTCTGAAGTGGCATGTCACATTGCTTTGCAGAATCCCTGCACAGGGATGGTGCTTTTGATGAGTGTTCTAATTGAAATCCAGTATTTCAGTTGCCATTTGTTTTGTGTTTCCTGTATCGTTTGTTTTCCTAGTGTCTTTGAAAATAAGCAGCTAGCAAATTCAGCTCACTGCTTTGGTGGCTAGAAAAGCAATCTCTTGCCTCGTTGCAGTTGCTTTTAACAGAAGGTTGTGAAGTTCTCTGTTTCATAACAAACATTGAGACACTGACTTCTGGGGACAGTCTGCTAGTGAAATGCTTCAGGATGGCACGTAAGAGTTTTAAGAAGACTGTCCTGTTAGTTTGAAAATTTTGAGTGTATTTAAGCAGCTAGGAATGTACCTTTTACATTTTTTTCCCAGATGTTTGACTAATATGCCTTGCCTTATGGGAAATATTTTGACGTCTTTGACTAGCAGTGGGCAAAATTTTAGTAAATCCTTGAAGCAAATGAATGAACAGATTAAACAGCCATGCCAGACAGCACAGAGCAGACTTGTCTAATGTGAATTTCAGTTTTGGTTCATCAGTACTTTTTCCTATCAATGAATTTATGAGTGTCTTTTATATATATCTGTTGTCCCATACCAGTGTAAACAGATAAAACAGAATCCCCCTTTCTTTGGTGTTTCTAAATTTAATAAAGTCCTTACTGTGGTTTGGACTTGATGAATGTTGTAGACTTGTCAGTAATTCTTCGTTTTAAAACACTACTTTTCTAGGCATGGTGACAGCAGAGATGTTTCAAAGTTTGCACAAGAAGGATGTCATGCGGAAAATGACAGAGACCTTTGACAAGGTAGGCACAGCTTTGATTTTGCTTGTCTTTTTTATATAAACAATAGGCTCTACCTTAATAGCCAACCTGGACATAATTTCTGTTGCTTATCAGGAGCTGTGTCCCACTTCATAAATTTGGAAAGAAAATAAGCCTGTTTTTTTGCAAGAGAAATTTGGTGTTGTAATAACCCATYTTAGCAGCAGCAGGATATGTTTTTTTGTAAATGACTCTTATTTTGAGAGTTTTATTAGGGCTGTCTAACTGCAGTCTTCCTGAATCTGGCTTTCTCTTACGAGTTCTTTTGATAGTGACTTTGTAGAGGTAAATATAACCCAGCATTGCAGCAGGTAAATGGTTCCTTTCGTATTTTTTCAGTATAGCTGATATTTTTATTTGAATATGTTCCTTCTACTTTACTGACAATTATGATTTTTTATAACTATTATGTCACATGGAAGAAGAAAAATGCATTTCAGATTTTTAGGTAATTTTGAAACAGTAGTTAATATCTCATTTCTTGTAGATTGTTAGGAAAAGCACTTAGCTTTACAATGCTGTTTCACTGCTTGACGGCTCCTTAGCTAATTATGGCAACATTAAATTTTCTGCAGCGCTCTCACAATTGCTTCTGTGCTTTTTTTTCCCATATTTGTCACCTCTGAATTGATTTGTCAAGCAGCAGCTATCAGCCTTGTTTTAACTGAGCATCTCTCAAAGACCAGCTTCTGTAGAAATTCCCACAGAGGATGAATTTGCCAACATGGTTTTCTTCATTTTAGAGGTGTAGTTGCACTTGGGCTAATATTTGACAGAAATGATCCGATACATGTCTGGCCATATGAATTAGTAATCTGGCACTTCTTTGCCAACTAAATTAGCCCTGAATAACACTCATGATAGTGTTAGTGTAGGCACTCTGGGAGAGACAAAGATGAGATTATTGTTATCATCAGCCTGAAAGTATTACAGCTCTGTAACCTTTTCATCTGTCCTGGTGGGCAAAAAGGAATGTTCTGCAGTTGCCTTAGAAGCTGTATTCTTCATGCTATATAAAAAAAGCAAGCTCTCTCTTATCTTTTTCATAAGTAACATGGAAATGTAAGTTAGTGTTTAAGTTAGAGTTAGTTGTGTGAGAAGTCATTTGGTTAAGTTAGTTGAGAAGTAGTGCCATATGGGACTACCATGATTTCAAAAACATTTTTTGAAAACTAATGACAGTAGTAGTGAAAGTAGTAATGAGAGTGGAGAATATTGCCAGATACCTGCTTGATATCATCTTGCTTTTGAATTTATATTGTTTGTTTCTAGCATTCAGAGGTTTCATTCATGATGATTTCAACGATTCGGCCATGGCACTGATGTTCAGTTAATTAATTGCAGCATTAGATCCTTGTACCAATGCTTCCTCCTAAAATTCTCACTAGCGTTAGTGAGAAATGTTAATGGAGTTGAGGTTGGCAAGAAATGTGAAGGGCAACAAGTAAAGAATCTACAAACACATCAGCAGCAAAAGGAAGCCCAAGGAAAACATGGGCCCACTGCTAAATGAGGTAGGGGCCCTTGTGACAAAGGACACAGAAGAGCCTGAGGCACTCAATGCCTTCTTTGCTTCTGTCCTTACTTCTGTCCTCTACTTTTCAGAAATACCAGGTCCCTAAGACCAGAGGGAAAGTCTGGAGCAAAGAGTACTTACCTTGTGTGGAGGAGGGCCAGGGAACACTTAAATGGATTAAACCTGCATAAGACCAGGTGTTCTGAATGTACCTAGGAGTGCTGAGGGACCTGTCTGATGTCATTGTGAGGCCCTTTTTGATTGAAAGGTTGTGACTGGGAGAGATTTCCTGAAGTCTCAAAGAAAGCAAAAATCACTCTTGTTTTCAAGAASGGCAAGAAGGAGGATCTGGCAAACACAAACTGATCAGTCTCACCTGGGAAGGTGAAGAAGCAACTAATTCTGGAAGTAATGTCCAAACACATGAAGGACAAGAAGGTGATCAGGAGTAGTAGGCATGGATTTACAAAGGGGAAATTGTGCTTAACCAACATGATAACCAACTATAATGAAGTGAGTAGTTTGGTGGATGTGGAGGGAACAGCGGATGTTGTTTGTCTTGACTTCAGTAAAACTTAAAATGCTGTCCTTCCTAACATCCTCATGGACATGATGGTGAAGTATGAGTTAGTTAAGTGGTCAGTGAGGTGGACRGAAAACTGGCTGAACAACCAGGCCTGTGGGAGAATGATCAGGTGGCAAAAGGTCCAGTTGGAGACAGATCACTAGTGCTGTAACCCAGGGTTTGATATTTGGGCCAATGCTGTTTAACGTATTTAATAAGGACCTGGACACTGGGTCAGAGTTTACTCTTAGCAAGTTTTCAGATGGTACAAAACTGGGAGGATTAGCTGCTAGATCAGGTGATGGTTCTGCCGTTCAGAGGGACCTCAACAGACTGGAGAGTTTGGCAGAGGGGAGCCTCGTGAAGTTCTACAACAGGAAACTCCACAAACCGGAGGGTGAATAACCCCAAGCACCACTACGCACTGGGAACCGATTGACTGGAAAGCAGCCCTGCAGAGAAGGATCTCAGTGTGGATGACAAAATGAACATGAACCAGTAATGTGCCCTTGCAGCAAAGTTGACCAACAACCTCCTGGGCTGCATTAGGCAGAGCATTGCCAGCAGGTCATGGGGGTGATCGTTCCTCTCTGCTCATACTACTGAGACCACCTCTGGAGTGCTGAGTCAAGTTCTGGACCTTACAGTACAAGACAGAGATGAGTTTACTGGAGTGAGTCCAGTGAAGGGCCACAAAGATTATTTATCATCTTTCATATGAGGAGAGGCTGAGAGAATTAAGCCTGTTCAGTTTGGAAAGAAGTTGGCTGAGAGGAATCTCATTCATGCGTAAAAATAGGTGACAGAATGACAAGGAGGAAGCACAGCTCTACTCTGTGGTGCCCAGTGAGACAGTGAGCAGAAAGGCAAGCCAAGATGGGCAATGGGCACAAACTGAAATGTACTAAATTTCACCTGAGCACAAGAAAACTTTTACTGTGAGGGTGGTCAAACAGTGGAACAGGTTGTCCATAGAGATTGTTGAGTCTCTGTCTGTGAAGGTATTAGTTGACTGCACATGGCATCACCTGACACTGAGGGAACAGAGATTTAGAGATCCTTGACAGAATGATGATGGCACCAATTGTAGTTACAATTAAAGCTTTATTTTTAACAGTGTATTATGATTAGTATTGCACAGAATTTATGATTAAAATGGCACAGGATTTCTACTAGCAGAGTCAATATAATAGCATAATTTAGAATTTATAATATAGCTTGGGTGTCACTGTCCAGCAGCAGCTCTGGTCAAAGTTCACCACTTAGGCTTTGCAGCACCTTGATTTTATAGACAGTGCTCTGTGTGCTGTGATGCTTCCCTGTTGTGTGACTGGGTCATCACCACCACCAGTCTGGCTGGATGCCTGGGAACTTCAGGGTCAGAAAGGAAGGGAGTAATTGGCCTGGCATCCAGGAATCATTGGGCTACTGGGGAGGGGAATTAATCTGTTTGATTTGTCTGCTTGGTTCACAGGACCTTCAGGGCCTGATAATGAGGGAAGAGGAATGAATACATGACCTGCTTGGTCACAGAGAAGGGCTGCTTGCCTCCTAAAATGGCATTAGTTATGCTAACCACATTGCCAGGGGTTGAGAGCAGGGAGGACCAGCCACACACAGAACTGGGCAGCGTACTCTGGCTGACCCTGCTTGACCAGGTGGGGTTGGATTAGATGATCTCAAAGAGTCCCTCTCAATTTCAGTCTTTCTCTAATTCTGTGAAAACTTGTACTGATATTGGAAGCAGAGAATGGCTCTAATATGGTCATTGAGGCGTTTATTTCCTCTTTGTGAGCCGTGGTATTTGTCAATGATAAGACAGTCTTTAGGACCACTGTTTTTTGTTTTTCTTCTTTTTTAAGATATTCTGTTTCTCTCTTCTGCTTTTCTTTCTGTTTGTGACATTTTACTTTTTGCAGTTCTTTGTTCTTTTGTAGTTTTCCTTCCCTTTCCCACTTTGTTGCTGAAACATTTAGCAAGGGAAGAGTTAACTTTGATGCATAACTGTACAGCCGGATGGGGATAGAAATACTTGTGCTTCACTGGACCTAATGAAGAACTCTAGATTTCATGCCTTTTGTCTTGGAATAATTGCAGAGTTGAGAAAACATCTCTGAATCAGGTCACACTAGTGCTTAAAACATTTCTCTGTAATTTGAAAAGCTCAGAATGTTTTTTTTTTGGTTTAGATGTTTTACAGTATCTAGGTACTAAATGTTGGAAAGGGATATATATTTAGACTTGCTGAGGAGCCATATCTTAGAATTAATAATGAGGGTTATATATGTTTGCATATATATTTTGAAAATGAGTTGTCTCTTGTAGCAAGAAAACTCAGTTTTATATAAAAGTGTGCTTTTCTTCTGTCATTAATTATAAATTAAAAATACCAAGATGAGAAGGATTTCGATTTTGTTTAATGTTTTGGACTGTATCAGCCACCTGTAACACACATTGTCTGAAGTTCTAATAGCCTTTTAAATATGTTGCATATTTTGTGGTGCTTTTGTCTATGAATTATCTGTGCCATTTCATCAACAAGCTTTCAAAATTTTTTCTCCTGCATTACAGGAAACCGGGTTGCAGTATAAGAAGTTCATGGCCTATCCTTGGATCCTGACAGTTACTTGGCCGGTGGACATGGTAGGGCTGTTGTAGTTGTCCACAATTGTAGTAAAACTTTTTCTGTGGGGAATTTATCTTAATCCTTGTTGGCACTTCATTTTGACTTCCTCTTTTTCCATAGACTCTGTATGAAAGAAGGAAACATTTCCAGGTTGAGTCAGAGCAGGAGCTCACATCAGTCAGTTGACTGACTTGAGTAGTTCTCTGGAAGTAGCTGTGTTAAGGGCCTACTCTGATTTGATTTCTGGAAGCAGAGTTGCTTCTCTACTGGTTATGAAAGGAATCTAAGGGAATCCCAAGTTACGTGCCTAAATTTAGGTGGTGTGCCCATTATTGTCTGTATGTTTACAGCAGGCATGTTACCATTAAACAGTATCCCAATGTGATAAATAGGGACAGTAGAAATGCTCTTAAAAAGTGAGCTGTCTTTGTGTATTTGTGCTGCTTTTCAGATTGAGGAGTACGGTGCGGTGATAAAGTAGGTGTTTCCTCAAGTTGTAGATTGTCTTTCTACTGTCTGTATCTTAATCAAGGAGCATTAAATGGAGTTTGCTGGAAACTTCCCTTTCTGTCTTGGCACTTGAAGCTCTGAACTGACTCTTGCAAGCTGGTCAGGAACATATTCCGGATTCCCAATGTGCTTTGGGTTGCAGCCAACCATATGATCAGTCTGTATTTGCATTTATCTTCAAAGAAAGCAGCAGCGCCTGTGCTTTGGAAACAAAGTTACAAGAGAAGAGTATAAGTGTACTTTGTAAGCACAGTAGGTCATGCTGGATGTGAACTGTGTTAGAATGTGGCTGAGAAGGTGTTTGACTACCTAGTGAAGGACCAGCTGAGCAGTGGCCTGCCTTCAGGGTGAAGTTTTCCATAATGAATGAAGTTTTGGAGTTCCTTGGCTCCACTCACACCTGCAGAGTATCAAGATGCAAATTCGTATTCTGAGTGATTCCTGGGATCTGTGAGGTGTAGATGAAATAAATGTTCACGCTGTCTGAGGTTACCGTTTACAGTCTTCCTAGCGTGCCTTTCACTGTTTTGTGTGAGAAGTCATTTGAACTTCCCTCTGTCTGCTTTCCTCCTAACAGTGTAGTGTGAACACTTATGCTTTTATGGTAAATTGCTTTTTGCGTAATGTCTGAAGTATTGCCTACTTACTGTTTCTGTGGAGGTTTTTGAAGACTCAGGCGCAGGTGGTATAGGTGAATGACTGAGTATTTGGCATTAAGATTTACCCTAATAAACTCCTTAAGCTGGCAGTGCTGCTGAGGAGAATAGTCCCATCCTGTTCACAGTTGTTTGTCTCTACTTTTCACTCCCTTCGGTTTCTGCGTGGATTTTAGCAAGCTTTTGTGCGAAGAGGAAGGACAGCGAAGTGGGGAAGCACTGCTACCTGTGAGGAAGTACAAGAGGCCAGGAGTGCTCATGGTTTATGCCAGTGAAAGTTACTTATGATGCTCTGGCTTCACACACCTTCTCCCTCCTGTCTGTTCGCAACTGCTTCACCTTGCTTTCAAGTGTGAGCTATTGTGACAGTGTAGCTCTAATAAAGCTATTTTGTCTCTCTGCTTGCTTCTAACATAGTTGCTTGTCCCTACTTTGGAATACTAACCATGAAAAAAGTGATGGGGGAATGAAGCGAAACTGACTGTCAGCAAAACTCTCTCTGATATTCAGTGAGAGAGATGTGAATGCACAAACAGAACTAATTAGTGCGTTTTCTCYCAACTTTTCTGTCTTGTGCAGGACAATGAAGACTACCCACTGATCAGAACAGGACCCTATTGGAAGAAGTTCAAGGCCAATTTCTGTGAATTCATTGCAGTGCTTGTCCAGCAGTGCCAGTGCAGCATCCTGTTTGATAACTACTTGATGGACACCATCATCTCACTGCTTACAGGCTTAGCAGACTCCATGGTCAGAGCGTTCAGACACACAAGCACTTTGGCAGGTAAAATCACTTGCAGAGTTGCTGTAGATAGTGAGTTTTGTTGACTTGTGGACAAACAAAACTGTTCTAAATTGAAAAGCTCTGTTTACTGGAGCAGTTCTCTTATGCACTGAGTACCTTCTCCTAATGTATGTTATATAAATGCCTATAATATAAACTGTTTATTCCCACGTGTATCTGAATTGAATTTGAATGCTTTAGATGATACAGCTAACCAATTTTTTTATTTATAAAGAAATTTTCTTTAATGTCTGACATCACTGACTTTAGATTTATGCTGTTCTGAGTCTTTTATTTTTCAGTAATTGATTTTTCACAGTTTTCTAGTTTGTTATTTTTCTCCATCCACTAATTGATGTGATGAGATTGTATTAAATGCTTCACCTAAAAAGCTTCCTTTGTGGAGCTGCTATTCTTCTCACCTCTGTGCTAAAAAGAACATTGCTTGTTACACATTTTTGTTTCATGCAGCATGATGATACTAAAGCTTCTACTGTTTTTACCACTAAAGCCAGTAAATAACCTCTTTGCCATGTGAAGAGCACTTAAAGTCTAATTTATTCTAAAGTATCCTGTTTGCTTTGAAGGCTTAAAAAAATGACTTGAAATCTGTGCGAACCATCTGGCAATCCTTAGAGGAATGTGAATTTTTGTCAATTCAAGTAGTATATTAAGATTCCCAGCCCTTTCTGAGCCAGCTTCAGTGTTTTTTCTACATTTTCTTTTTTTTGGTTACTGAAAATCAGCTGTTCCACAATTCTAGATTCTTTTGCAGAAGTCAGAATTATGTAAATTAAGAAGAAAGTTGCCCAGTAAATTAYTTCTCTGACCAGAACTCTGACCAAAAGTTGTAAATCACCAGAAATAAAACTTAATTTTCCCTTTTTGATCATTGTCTGCCTTTAAAATAAACACTGTATTTTAAAACAAATTACTATAATCTAGTAGTGTTCATATTTTGGATGTAAACTGGATTTKGCTAACCATATCCTTTTTGTGGTAAAGTGGTGAATATATTTATGTTGCATATCTCTGACCTAAGCTAATTGTGCTGGGTTTGTTTCTTTTTTAGCAATGAAACTTCTAACAGCAGTTGTAAGCGTCCATCTGAACCTTGATGTCAACAAGCACAATGCTCAAAGATTATATGAGGTGGAGAAGCAGAGGATAAGTGGCAAGAGGACCAGTTACAGACTTGATCAGCTAGAGAGAAAAAGGAAAGAGGTTAGGGAGGTGTCTTGTATGGGATATTTGTGAAAGTGTAAAAACAGAGATTGCTGACTGCTTGCTTTTGGGTCACCGCAGCTCTTTGAGGTTTATGTGTTTGTCTAATGCATGGTGCAGAGCAGGTGTGACTGGCTAGATTAAGTGGTACAAAAATGACTAAGGCCATAACTGCCCTATGTACTGTTAACCTGTGATGTCTGTCCTACTAATTGCTTTTCTAAATTGGCATCATTAGCCCGTGATCTTTACACAAATACGGATTTACACACAGATTTAATTGCCTCTATAGCTCTGGTGTTGTGGGAGTGCAGTTTTGTATGTTTGTACAAATTACAAGCCAAAATGTTAGCAATGAATCAAAAAGGACACAGGGATAACTGTCTTCTCTGTGTAAGTAATGCATTATAAAAATGGATTGAACTTCAGGTATGTTCTGTATCATTTTTGCTGTTCAGTTTCTGTTGTTTTTTCTCTGCTCAAACAGACAGCTCCTTTTCAACTCCCAGAGGCAGAGCTATAACTGTATAAAATAACTCTGGCTTGAGGGAGGAGGTGACTTGATGTATGAACATCAAGTACAGTTCTTTGTCTCCTGAACTTAGAATCACTTATCTCTGTTCTGAGTTTTAGATGTCCGTGTAGCAGAAACAACACCCTTTTTTTGGGAAGGAGTGTTTGGGTGAGACAGGATATTTCAGTAGAATCAAAAGTCTGATCTCATGGGAAAGACATAGGAAATGGGTAYGTTGGAGGGAAACCCCAAACTTGTCACCCTTCCTGATGTTGTTGATGAGAGAATATTCTTATTAAGTGACTTGGGTTTTCAGAAGTTCCTATCTACATTTGAGTGTAGATACACACCACTTACATTGGTACCATGTGTAAACGCCCGCAGTTTGCACCACAGCACTATTCCAAGGGCCTTGATGGAAATTTTTCATGTGTAATGAATTGTGGGACCAATATTAACATTCAGTTCTCTTTGTATTTCAGTATGAGCATAAACTTGTAGAGATACAGAACATGATGAATGCTATTTTCAAAGGGACGTTTCTAACCCGTTACCGGTAAGAGTAAAAATAAGGCTGTGATGTGTATCTGCATTTCCAAGAAACCCTTGCTCAGATTGTACAGATAGGAGAATCAAGTTAAACATCCTAGAGGCACTGTTGGTGTCAAGGAAAGTGTAGCAGTGAAGTTATTTTTAAGATTTTGGGCTTGTGAAAGGACCTCGAGTGTGTTCCTTCAGTGTTGCGGCGTGCTCGGTGGTAAAGTGCTGCAACATTCCCGAGAGCGGTCCTGTGTCCGGTGGTGCCTTGGCGTGGTGGTCAGCACACACCCACACACGCAGCGCCTTAAGACGGGGGTAAAGAGTTTGGAGGCGGACTCTCCTTATGATGTTCCAAAACGTGGCRTTTATTGGAGGGTTAGGGAAGGAGAGCCCAAAGAACAGGGTGACACTGGATTATATAGTGCACTGACAAGAGGCGGAGAGAAGACCAAGGGCCTGAGGGCARGAGGGAGGAGGAAAGGCAGGATTACAATACATAGAACCAATAAGAGTAGGGGAGGGGAGGAGCAGGGGAACAGGGCCAACGGGGCACCGAGAAAGGGAGAACTTTCCAGAACATAACCATAAAGGGAACATAGATTGACAGGGATAAACCAACTAAATAGGGGGGACACAACTTAGCAGAGCTTAAATGGGGGAGACCTTCCTAATCATGTTAGGGGGAGATCTTGTTCTGGACCTCGGAGCCTTCTCTTTAACAACAGGGCTCTCTAGCCYCTCTGGCTCCTTAGTCACTTAGGCGGCTGGCCCATCCTCCGTAGCATCCCAAGTTGTAGGCCAAGCCACCACCACACTTCAGTTCTCCTGCTGGCTATACAGCGGAGCATTTGTGAATGAGAAGATATCCAGAATTGCAAAATAATTATTGCATGAAACTTTGTGGCTAAAAGTGGTCTAAGTATTGATTGAAGTCTAACTTATAATATTAATATGAAGATACTTGGAATATTTTGAATTATACTTTTGCAATTCCAGAACATAAAAATAGTGCAAATAATATAATCTGTTTTAAAATTAATTTTAAATGTATTAATTTTACAATTTTATAATTTCACAGTGATGTTATCCCTGAGATCAGAGCAACTTGCATCGAGGAAATTGGCAGCTGGATTAAAACATACCCAGATGCTTTTTTGAATGATAGCTACTTAAAATATGTTGGGTGGATGCTGTATGATAAGGTAAAGTTTTAAGGTTTTTTTTTCACTTGGGGTAATATATGGGATTTTTTGTTTTAAATTTTTTTTAAAGAATTCTAGCTTTTAAATCAGATAAACATACTTCTTTAAGACTGTGGTGGTACAAAAAAGAATTTTCTTTCTTCCCCATTTCAGGTTTTATTTTTAAAGCCATTGTAACACTAAATAACAGAGAACATTTTTGCGAATTCTGTGTGAATCCCTGTTTGTGCAGTTATTTTTATATGTTACTGAACTGAGTTATTTCTGAGTTGTAAAATGGCCTATATCCTTTGAGCAGTGTTAAATGTTGACTGAAATTCTGCTTTTAGGCTTGATGGACATTTTAAATTTTGTTTAAATTTATAGAAATGCGCAAATAAATATTGCCTATAGTAAAATAGTCTTCAATATTGCATTTCTCATTTGGAATTAGACAGATACAGGAAATATTTACGGAAAGTCCAGCCATTTGCAAAAGGGTTTTCTCTTTTTCCTTATAGTATATTTGTTTTTTCTTTTGAGTAGAGGCACATTTAAAAACTCTCCAAAACCCACCAAAGCAAACAAGCAAAAATACCAAAAGGASTCGGTAACACCAAAATGCCAAACATAGGACAAGAGGCAAGGGGCAGAAACTGCAAGTTCCACCAGAACATGAGGAAGAACTTCTTTACTGTGCAGATGATTGAGCACTGGAACAGGTTGTCCAGAGAGGTTGTGGAGTCTCCCTCACTGGACATACTCAGAACCGTCTGGACACAATCCTGTGCCAGGATGACCCTGCTTGAGCAGGGAGGTTGGACCAGATGACCCCCTGTGACGCATCCTGTGATTCTGTGAAAATATGCTTTTTCTCTTGCTTCTAAAATGTATGAGAGATTTTAGGGGGATAAGAATATTTATTAGGAATGGCTTATTAGCGAAATTGACACGCTRTACTTCTGTAGGCCGCCTTTGAAGGTGTCCATAGCTCCTGTGTACATCCCGAAACATCCCGGGATTTGTCAGTTGTGTGAAACAGGTTGTACTTTGCCAGGGCGGCAGGAGGGGGCGCACGAGGCTCCTGCTTCCCGGCACAGCCGTCCCTGCAAAGGTAGCATTTGGGATTTTAGGACAGCAAATCTATCAAAAACTCTGGGGTTTTCCTGCATAAATTTTAGCTGATCAGAATATCTTTTTACTACATGTTCAGTTTGGAGAATTCTCAAAAGAAAAAGTCATTTTTTGAAGATGATGTGTCTTCATTCACAGTAGCGTACAGTGAAAATTAGCAGCTGGTGTCTCTGATTAAAGCACACAGCTCATCCAGTGCCATTTACGGGGAACTGGAAGTGGTTGATTTTTTTCTAAAGCTTTTTTATCTGAAAGCAATGCAGATGCAAGCAGAGTGAGATAAGGTAAGGTGTCTTCCATATTCTCCATTTGRCTGAAACCTGGTAGTGTGCCACTACTGGTGGCTGCAGTCCTGGCTATGCTTTGTGACTTGCAGCCACTGTCAAACTGCCTGATTTCAAAATGAGAGCAGGGCATTTTTGGCGTCAACATGGGCAGCAGTGTTTTTGTATCCTGTCGTGGTTTTAAGCCCAACTGGAGATGAAACACCATGGAGCCACTTGCTTACCTCCCCTTCTCTTCCCAACACAGCACTGTAACAGCTACTGAGAAGAAATTTAGTCCAGCTGAAACCAGGACATTACATATGAATGTAACTTCCCACTATTCTTCCTTAATAAGCCTTTCTCTCCCACCTTTTCGGAGGTGGACGGCAAGAAACTGCTATTTCCCAGAGCCAGTGTTCTTTTAGTATAAATCACAGAGAAGTTTGGTAAATAATTTGGGCCCAGAGTGGAACAACCACAAAARTATTCTAAGGGTGGGGGAAAACCTGGCCATCTACAGTACTGTAAACAGAGATTAAGTTCAGTCATTTGTGAAGCTTTAAAGGTGAGAGAGGAGGGGGAAGTAAGTAAAAAATTAACACTTTTGTCTTCTGAGTCTTTTGTTGGAAGATAATCTTTCTTCCCCATGAGATAGTATTTTGCCATACTGCTGTTGGAAGAACCTGAAGGTAGTGACATTGATTCTTGATTGTTCAACATTATTTCACGTCCTTCCAAAACTATGAGGAATGTTGAATCTAGAATAGGGGGAGGTGGTTGAGAAGGAGAAAATCCAGATGAAAACAGAAAAATAGCAGAACTAGTCATAGTAGGAGTAGTTATTTGTTTCTAGTTGCTAGAGTTAATTTTCTCAACACTTAAAGAAATATACACGTATGGGGTTATGTCTGAGAGCTTTCAGGTGGGAAAATTCTGCAGGATACCCCAGAAGGGAGGTGGTATACTTTAATGTATTACAGTTTATATTTGCAGACCTATGCCTGACTCCACCTGGCTGACAAATGACATTACTAGCCACATGCCAAGGGCTATATGACACTTCAGCAAACCATTGCATACTTTTTCCCTTTCCTCAGTGCAAATGCAGTTCCTATTCGCAAGCAAAGTGTTGTGAAAAAGAACCAGGGGCAACTGAAGCGAATTCTGCAGTACATTGGCTGAGCTGAGTTTGTGCCAGTGTGCAGTGATGGGTACCAACTTGGGACTGTTTGTGAGTGAGTTCTGTGCT
This sequence comes from Amblyornis subalaris, assembly GCA_018881555.1. Classification (NCBI taxonomy): domain Eukaryota; kingdom Metazoa; phylum Chordata; class Aves; order Passeriformes; family Ptilonorhynchidae; genus Amblyornis; species Amblyornis subalaris. Next base: position 4,951,394 of record JACAXG010000033.1, read on the forward strand.
CTGGAGCCCTTACGGCTGTAGGAAGGAGCAGGTGTGGGCAACAGTCTCTTCCTCAGAGACTTTAAAATTAAACTAAGGTATAGAATAAGTACTGCTGGTGTATCATGGACAGATTAGAGAGCAGTGTACATTGTTACCTGTTGATCTTTAATTTTATATTTCTAGCAAACAGCTGTCTTAAGCACAACTGCTAGTCAGAGCCTGCCACTGGGTATCATCCTTGACTTTACATCTAAGCAGGTGAACAGGAACTTGTAGCAATGGATAGCCTTTGTGTAGGTGGTTTCTGTTCTTGGATATCCTTGTTTATTCTTACTGCTATTGTTAGCAAGAGAAATTAAGAAAGAAATATGAAGAGACTGATTCAAGGCCTGTGGTTTGTTTTAGTGTCTCTGCCAATATCCTTAGCATTATAAGTTTACAGAACACAGTGATTTTTCGATGTTGGATCCTCAGAATGACTTTCCTAATGTCATTTAAAGCTTTGTCATTTGAAAGATGTAGCAGTACTCATGAGATAATTTAAAAGCTGGATAAGGAAAAGACTTCTTTTTGAGGCATCTATGAAGCAGCAGTACTAACAGTATGAAATAACACCTTGTACAGATAAATATGTTTTGCCTAAATTGACTAACTAGGCCAAATTCAAAGCATCCCATTTCTTAGAATACTTAAAATATTGTGTTCTAATGTAAAACAGAAATAGGAAATAGGGAGAAGGCATAACACTTAACTCTGTAAGAATCCACAACAACAAGCCGGTGCTTGTCTAAGTTGTACCTCTTCCTCTGGGAATCCAGAGGAATCCAGAATTTCTTGGAGTCCAATTGTCCAAGTCAACTGTTGAAAGGAAGCAAGCGAAGTCTGATGTATGGGAAAGTGTTGGTTGTATTAAGTAGGTCATCCTTACTCCTGTCTKTGTATCTTTAACAGATGAATAGCACAATCCCTATATCTTTTGCGTTCTGTTGCTTCTATTAACTGTGAGATTTTCTTTGACTCTTAGGGAGCCTAACACAAACTTTGATGTTACCTCTAAGTTTGGCTCACTGCAGGCTTCCTCTGTGTGTGTGAGAGAGAGAGATGAGCGTGTGTACGCACAAACAAAAWGGTACTGATATCACTAATAAAGAAGACGCAGCATTTGGATAGGCTGCTGTACGCACCCACAAAGAACTCTTATTTACATGATATAAATGCTGCTAGTGAATAACAAAGATACATGTATTTTACTGTTAGCCAATTTCTCTTTGTCTTGTAGCAAGCTGAAGTGCGATTGAAGTGTCTTCTGGGACTGCAGGGAATTTATAGCAGAAAAGAACTTGTTTCCAGGATGGATCTCTTTACTAGCAGATTCAAGGTAAATAAATTACTGTTTGCTGTTTTTTTAAGTCTAGTTTGGGTGTATACACAGGGCCTGGTGTTTTGATCAAAGCTGATCTCCCCACTCTCTTGACTGACAGGAACTTAGAATCCTTCAGAAACAGCTTAGTTGACTGAGTGGATGAAGGAGTTTTGCAGAGATATTTCCCTCTGTTTCTGTGGAATCTTCCATTTCACTTTAGTTCATGCACAAAATGGTGTTAGCATGTGCTGTGATCAGTTATCTCCACCATTTATCCAGAATGGCCCAGATTTTTTTACAGAATCTTTGGCAGATGACCAAGAATTTCATATGCTAAAGATGCCCTTTTTGCCACCCCTGATAATGAGTTAACCTTATAGATACTGGACTGACTGTTGGTGTACCACACTGATGTGGAAATGGCTCTCTCTTGATCTACCATGTCAGTATGAATCTTGAAGAAGGATCCCTTACCTTCTTTTTGAGCAAGTCAGGTGATACGCTGTAGTTTTGAGAGCTTGTTTTGTGACTGCACTGTGTACCCTGCCTTTATCATATTCCAACATCTTGAGTCATTTAAGAAGTAAGTCCTTTTTTTAGTCCTGGCTTTGGTAGTGATTTTGTCAGCTCCAGCAGGGTTGCACGTTTTCAGTATCTGAATAAGAAAGCTCAAAATGATGCAATTGATACCTCAGTCCCTCTGAATCAGGGCAATCAATATCTGCATATGGTGGCAATTTGTTTTCTTTTTGCAAAAGGTGCAGGGCTTACCTGTATGTTGAAGCGGTTGCTAATAGTAAAAAATAGCTATAGCACATCCTCAAAGAGCAAAAAACATATTGGTATCTTATGAATAACTTATTCAGACTGAAACTTGGCCATCTAAGATTGACTCTTGTTTTAAATGAATATGTGGTAGTCCCTTATGTTTCTGTCTGCTGTAAGCTGTGTAACCAAATGCAGGATTGGTATTCAGTAAAGACTGATGAAATAGCTCCAGGGTATTCGTACTGTGATCTTCCTGTGTGGAGGATGCAGTATAAATGAATTATTGCAAACTCCATCCCCCAGTCCAAAAAAAACCCCACCCAAACACAGCTCCTTCCCCTCTAAGCAAAAGAAATCCAAACAGCTACACACAAAATATGAGTTTCAAAGTTTAAATCATGCCTTCTCAGTGATGGGAAATGTAGTCACATAACCATCAATCTATTTCCTGCAAGTGAGAGTTTCACATGCTCCCTTTGTTACCCTTGAGTGTTCAAACTCAGGATTCGTGGACTTACACACCTTGCAGCTGGACTGTGAGAAAAGGGAAGGGCCAAAGTAAAATTAATGTAGTGGTTTAGAAATTGTATGTTAAATGAGGAAGCTGTTAGTCCCAAATCAAGCAAGTCTAAAGGTTTAATATATCTTAAAGATACAGCCCACACTGAAGTGTGGAAGTTCTTGGTTACATGGGACAGGAAAATTCCCAGTTTTCTGAGGTGTACCAAGTTACAATACTGTGAATTCTATAGGTCAGGAATATTGCTGCTATTCCATGAGGTACCTTTGTGACTTAACTCCTAACTATCTTTCCAGCAAGGCACTGACCTTCTGTAATGTGTAGGTGCAGGCACTTTACTGTTGATGGGAGAAACTGATTATATAATGCTTGTAATTTGAGGCTTACCTTCATTTAACATACTGAAGTGCCAGTAGTAACATCTTAGAAACAAGTTGTCAGTCACTTTTAATTTGTAGACTGTAGTTGATTTCTTGTGAACGCATACATTACATCTATAAAAAATATCATATTACTGCATGATTAATTCAGTTAAAAAATTAACATGCTGTTAATTTTCAGGGGCTGGGGAACTACTTGGTAGTAATCAAGTTGCCTTATGTCTCTTAGGAAATAGCTGCTGAAATAAAAATAAATCTCTGCTATACTAGTGTAGATGATCTAGCTGTAACAAAAATACATGTTTATTGAGAACAAACCATGTTACATCTTCTTATTGTCATTTTACATCCATTAGGATCGAATTGTGTCCATGCCTCTGGACAAGGACCATGAAGTAGCAGTTCAAGCCATGAAACTCTTGATGCTTATGTCACAGTAAATAATTTCTTTTTTAATTTACTGTATTGTTTTAATGGCAACAAGATCCAGGTACAATCCTGATGAATCTTCCTGTAATCAGTTACTTGTTGGGAAACAGTTGCTTCTGGCAGGATATGAGTTACAGTTAAAGCTGCTCAAGACATGACATTTTCTTTCTGCGGGAAATGCCAATGCTGAGAAAACCCTTGTGCTGAGATTCAATCTGAAAACTACATTTTTATATCTTTACATTTCCCTCTGAAAGGAAATTCCACATTTTAATTTTGGCTTTTCTCAAAAGGAGCATCTGACTGTCTTGGGGGAAGTTCCCGCTGAAGATGGGGTCCCCACCTCATCTTCTGTCCCAGGATTGCCAGGCTTTGACTAGGAGCTTGGAGAACTCTGACGTCTTCTGTGTCTCTGCACCTGATGCAGGAAGCCTTGAGCATTAAGGCTGTTGCTAGAATTCGGACTTTCAGATTCTTGGCTCCAGGGCAGAGAATCTGGGAGCCATTGAGCCCATAGCAGACTGATTGACAGGAAATGAGCAAATGTGTGATATCTTGGTTTTGCTGAGGTAGAAAATTAACAGAAGACTTGTTTTCTTGGGAAATTTGCCAGCCAGCCATAGATTTGGTAGGATAATGGCAAGCTGGAAGTGTGAAGAAGATTTAGACTTACTGTTACAGAAGTATCTGAATCTTATTCTGATACGTCCTTGAGCAGCATGTTTATTTTAAAAATGTCTTTATTTGCAAAATATGTGGAGAATAAATTTTCTGTCCCTCTTTTTTTCAAAGCAAATTGGGAATAAAAACTTCATTCCATTGGTAATACAGTTGAGATGTTAGGACTGAGTGTCTCTTCTGTCTTGAGAGTAAGTTGAATTCTGGTAATGCAGATGCTTACTTCCATGGACAGCGTGACACATTGTCCAGTAGCCTTGTGGGATTTGCTTCTTCATTTAAGCCAGAAGTATTAATCATTGCTAGATGAGCATGTAGACCTTAGTGGACCAACTAATATGGTGATGTAGATATTTACATTAAATTTCAAGTATGTTTGCATATTGAAGTACTGCTTTATAGTCTCCTATCTCACTTCACACTCCACTGGTTTGAGTGGCATTTCTCCAGGCCTCCTTCAATAGGCACACCAGAACAGCACATGATGCTGTGAGCACTGCACCCTCTTCTGAAGGTAGTACCATTGTTTGGGCCTCACTAATGGTAGCTAGGGTTATATTGTTCCTGTGTTCACAATGTCTGTTTCTACATCCCTTGGTTCCCCATGGTGCCTAGCTGTTGGAACAAAGCACAATGCTGTGTCCATGGATAACGTGTCCCTGTGCTAGGAGGAGCAGCTCACCATTGTTGAAGTACAAAGATTCCATACACCAGTTATGGCTGCCCTTGTTCTCTATCTGAACTAACAAGAGCTATATTGGCAGTGCAGCTGTTTATCATCTCTGGCTTTATTATAAGAGATCATGTTCTCATTAATGCAAGCTGCAGCTATAAAAGTTTGATCAATGTTTCTTTTTCCCTGAAGCAATTTTTTCCTAATTTTGCTTAAATATGGTTTCCAGTGTGAATAAATGCCTTTTAAAGTTTTCAGAATGACATTTTTCCATCATAAAATGTAGTTTTCATAAGTAGAATTAATACATTTTGAAGTTGTTTTTAATTAGGCTGTGTAGAAGCCTAGAAAATACATTCTTTTCTTTCTTTTTGCTCATCTGTTGCATAGCCATCCTCCTTTCTTCCACTATCCCCCCCAGTTGCTCTGAGCCCTGCTGATTTGGCTTAATTATTGGAGTGATGGACGTGGGAGTTGGGGTCTCAATAAGCAAATTCTACAACATCTCTTGTCTTTGATAAGACTAGTACTGACCAGTCTGTACAATTGTGTGAAGAGAATGCAGACAATATAGACAGTCACATGTACAGGCTTCTTAATAAGAGCCTGCATCGAGATTCTTTTCTAGCAGGGGAAAAACTGATGCCTTAGTACCTGCAATAGTGGCAGAAAGGACTTGCTCCCGGCACTGCAGAAGCAAAGACCTTCAGGGCTATTGTGTCTCAAATAGGTGTGTCTCATAGCTCAAAACCAGTATCTGGGTACTGAGCAGTAATGCTGCTTGATACATGCAGTAAAGCATGAAATGGGGTTGGAGACAGCAACTCCTCTGCCGTAAAAGGGATAATGGAGGAATAAATGACAGCTTGTATAAATGGCATGGCTACTAGTATGCATTGGTGTAATAAAATTTTTGCCGCTTTTGTCATGCTCTATTGGCTTCTCTTTGAATGACTGATTTTTGTCATCTGCAAATTTGGCAACTGAATTCAAGTGGCTCAACTTGCATTTTTAGTGAAATGTGAGAGACCTTTCAGATTAAGTTTCTGTTTTTAAATATCTGAATTCCCTATATTTGATCTRGAATTATTAATTATTTAAAAAAAAATATAATCTTAACTGGTGAGGTACTGACCTTCAGAACATGTCTCTAATCTTGGAATAAATATTTTGTTGTTTCATGACATGAGTCATCAAGAAGCAAGGCCAGGAATAGCTTTTTTCTTCTAATTAGTCTGTTGGGTGGTTTTTCTTGGGGAAAATTTATTATGTCAGTAACTTTCTTTTACTGGCTTCCATAGTTGTCTTTTGGGTGAGTATAGCAGCAAGACCTCATCACCAATTAACTATTTTTGTGATGTTTTACAGTGGCAGCAGAGCTGTGCTCTATGTATGTTAGTAACAGGTTTGAGCATCTCTTAACCATCACTCCATTCCAGTCCTGTGGAATATACACTGACTAGTCTGTGTACTACTGGCCCGTAAAACTGCTATGCTGGCCTTTACATTCTCTCTCTTGCTAGCTAGAGGCAGTGAAAACACTGATCTTTTCAATTCACTTATGTTACATTATTAAAAAAAAAATCCCAGGGCTGATTCAAAACTCTCTCGCTATGCATTTACTTGTTTTTTTTTCAAATCCGTATTTGTATTTTCTTCTTGTCTATCTCTTTGAGCTGAGATTTTTTTCCTTCTTGTTCGTTGCATGTTGTGTCAATTGAATGCCAGTCTTTGGGCTAGCAGATTTCTGTTTTTACACAGCTTGATATGATCTTGAAACTGAAATGAGCCTATGAGGTTTAGCATAATAGAAATTATTAATGGTACTGAATTATGCATAATTGTTAGCATTAATGTTGCAAAGGATCTGACAGGGAATAGAACTAGGAAGGAAATAAAGAGGGAGAAAACATGAGTGGCAATRAGAGACCAAGGTATCTTACCAAAACATTGCCCTTTAGGAGGCAAATTAGTTTAGTGTGCCTACTGGTAGACAATTCTGTTAATTTTTGTGTGCTTAACTACCTAAAGAATAGAGGGATTTTGGAAAAAAGCAGCAAAAGTAATTAGGTAACTGCAGTAGATGCATGGGGAAAGGTTACAAGTGGTGTGGGTAGGAGCACTAATCTACAATTAGCTTGCATATGTAAATAGCAGAGGGGAAAATGACTTTGATTTACATTAGTTAAATATAACTAGAAATTAAACTGAGTTTTAAGCACAAAACACATCAGTCTGTCACAGCATAATCACAGTGTATTGCAACATGCTAATCCTACTGTAAGCCGGGTGCGAAAGGACTATTGTTATATTGTAATGGCAACCATGTTGTCATTTTGCTGATCAGCAAAGTATGTCTTGAAATACCTGCAATGGGAGCAGAGGAGTGAGAGTGAGATAACAGAACAGATTTTTGTACTTAAAATTTTTATTGCAGACATTAGAATACTCGCAACATATATTTTTTTGGTTGATAGTACTCAGTGCACAAATACTACTTTTACAATGCATTTGCAGATTTGGATGTTTAGCTTGACTTAATTTTAAATGCAAAATGAACAGATTCTTTTTTGATTGAGATGTTATACTTTGGATTGCCAGTGTCCCCATAATGTGTACCAGATCTTACCCTGCACAGCCACTAAAAACAAAGAGTAGAGTAAAACTCTGAAAAGTGCATCAGGTATGTTTTTATTTTACTCTTGTGATTTTGATGGTTATCCTTGGTATAAGCAACAGCACAGACCAAGTCAGGCAACTCCAGCAGTCATACCTCTTGCATGCAGCAAAATGAAACAAAAAGCAAGATATGAACTCTTTCAGCTGGTGCCATATGCAGAACCAAATGGCTCTGTGATCTCCCTCTAGGATATCCCAATTTCTTTGTGACATGTTCACACTGAAGTGCAGAGAAAATGGTATGTCATGAGATTGGTATGTGGAAGGCCGTGCCTGTTTTATTTTTAGGCACCTAAACACTGGCAGGCATTTCTGGCTTAACCTTTATCTGTTGCTTGGCATTCTGAGGGCTGTAAATTTGTAGCAGTATTCTTGCTGTATTTGAAGTATTCTCTGAATGGTTGATGATTGGCTTATGTATGTAAAAAAGAAAGGCACCCATTTACTGTGGTAGTGTTCGTGCTGGTGGTAGCAGGTGTAGTCAAGTGCTGTTGCTTGTAGAGGCTAGTAAAATGCCTGAGCACTCATTTGAGTGGGAGTTATGAGTATAAACCTCATTGTGTCACAGAAGAGTAGTGGTTGAACAGTATGTGAAAAGCAGAGCAGAGCCTCTGTCTTCTTACTTCCTCCACCAGGTACTTACACATTGCTAAGATCCCCCTGAACCTTCTCTTCTCCAGGCTAAACCCAGCTACCTTGGGTTTTCCTTATAGGAGAGATGCTCCTGTCCCGGAAGAGATGATCCCCAGATCATCTTTGTGGCCTTTCCTTGGTCTCTCTCCAGTATGTCGCTTATACTGGGGAGCCCAGCACTGGACCCAGCACTCCCGGTGTGGCCTCATCAGTGCTGAGTAGAGGGTAAGGATCACCTCCCCAAACCTGCTGGTAACACAATGCAGATTRGGATACCATTCACCTTCTTTTCATCATGGGCACATTGCTGGCTCATGTTCAACTTGGTGTCCACCAGGATCTCGAGGTTCTTTCTTAAGGATAGAAAATATCTATGGAAAGGCAGTTTCATTAGTACTGGAAGGGAAGAGTCCTTCATTTCTATCCAGAGAGACAGATGTTGCTGAGCTCTTTGAGCTATCTGAACAATTTAGTCAAGGAATTCTTCTAAAATAGAGACATTCAGGTATTGCTTTCATTATTTCCATAATGTGCTAGAAAGAGAAAACCTGAAATATAAAGAAGAAAAAATTTAAATATAAAAAAATGTGTACACTTTTTAAYGTGTACACATTCCATTTAAGCATAAGAAAGAAGTTTTTTGCTGTGGGAGTGATCCAGTAGAGGAACAGATTGCCAGAGACGTTCTAGAGTCTTTGACTTTATAGATTGGACACAACCCTCATTAACCTGCTGGAGCTGATCCTCTGCTGAGCAGGGGGTTGGACTGGATGATCTGCAGAGGTCCTGTCCATCCTCAGCACTCTGTGATTCTGTGTTGGTTAAATCTAGATCACAGTATGTTTGTATAAAAATTTCTTCTATTCCAAGCTGTCCACAGGTTTTGAAAAGAATACAGAGAGAGAAAATGACAAAGACATCTTCATGGAAACTAGTGCTTTAAAAGAACTGAATAATAGATTGACATTAAAAAGAATGAAAGAAACCTTGTCAGACTGCTAGTTTATTTTTGTAAATTCCCCATAGCCTCTTGATATAAAGACTTGCTATATATCATGTCTTTTTATTCCTGTAAGTACTATTTGTTGTCATTCTTTGTTTTACTCTCACTTGTTAAACTTGTAGAAGTTTAATAAATTTGATCATTCGTGGCTTCACAGGACACACCACTGCTTATTCATATGCACTCTAATGCACCATTTTACCTCTTTCATTTTTTTACTGTTTAACATCAATAAACACATTTTCACTCTATTTCCCCAGTTCTGTAGATGATGGAATGAGTCACATAAATATTTTCCTTTATCCTGATTTCATGATACATGTAAGCAGAGCATGTCCTAATGTGCTATTACTGCAAATACATGCTCGAGATAACTGCATGTTCAAAGAGTCCACCAAAACCTGCCTTAAGAGTGTAAGGCAGCTTTTATTTCACATTATCTTGTGAGACTGATCTATCACTTTCGGAGACATACCATTAGCACTTTCATTTAAAGAACTTCTTAATGGATGCTCCAGTGATACTGTCGCCTAATGTGAGCTCACCTTTTTTTCAATCAGGTTGGAGGATGTTTTGGGGCTTTGTGACTTGTGAGGATGCTAAAGGATGTGATGGGTTGGAGACAAATGGGCAAGCATGGGAAGGACTGCTGATGTTTTTTCAGATGTCACTCCTAGCCAAAGAATAGCATGAATCCTCAGTTGTAGAGAAGGTATTGGACCACAGCTATACATGGTTTCAAAGTATTACTACTTGAGGATTGAATACAGTGATAAATAAAGCCCCTTTCCTCTCACGTGRATGTAGTAAACGTAAGGATCTGGTTGTTGCTCTTCCATTCTCTGAAGTAGCCTAGTTCAATGATGTAGCAGTAAGAAGCAGGTACTTGGAAAGTGTAGTCCTCGCTTTGGACTTCACTCCTCCGGTATCTTCTTGTTGGGTTATTCAACCTCGATGCTTCAGTTTCTTCTTTGTAAAAGTTTGATATTAATACCATTYCTACCTTTCAAAGAGTGTTCTAGCTTTACTGGCATGTGGTATTCTCAAGATGTGTAGCYGAATGAAAAAAGTCATGATTTTGAATGTGTTTGTGCAGAGAGGTCACAGCCGTAAGCCTGCTATCAAGAATGTGTTTGATTTCTTTTTACATGTGACTGTACAAGCCTAGTGTAATAGAATATAGATTTTAAAATGCTGTAATAAGTAACTTAAAAATAATTTGTACTGCAAAATTAAGGCTTCTTACTGTTTGTTATCTTCTATGGTGAACATCTAAGCATAAAGTAGAGGCATGATTTTTCTATTTTATTACTCTTGCACTTTTTACCTTGACCACTAATCAACTGTAATTATACTTTAAATTAATGTTCGTGTCCATGCAGTGGGCCTGGTTTGTCATGGCTTGCATAGACCTCTCTTTCTCTACACAGTGAGTAAAAGAACACTGCCAATTTTGTTTGAGAGCGTTTTTAGAAATGCCCTACAAAAATATACACGTAGCTCAGTAAACAAGTTGCATAGCTATGGAGAATGAAGTCTAGTAAAAGCTGGACATAGCATTCATACTATTCTTTGCAGATAAACCTAGACTATAACTTCCGTTGTTATTTTTGCCTAGGAACTGTGAGGATGTGTTATCAGCTGAAGACTGTGAAATGTTATACCAGTTTGTTTATACCACACACCGTCCGCTTGCAGTAGCAGCTGGGGAATTCCTTTATAAAAGGTATCTCTGCCTGCCTACTTCTTGCGTATTCTCATTTGTTTCGGAATGAAGGTGGATTTATTTAACGGGAACATTAAGCATTGATTTTTCTGCTGAAAGTGTGTGCCAGTGTTCTTCTCTTCTCAGGAGAGAAATGCTGTCTGGGGGTAATTGCATGTTTCCCTGCACAGCCCTGGCACAACAGGCATGAGAAGAGTGGCAAGACTAACACAGAGAATATGAAACTACTGACTGATCCACAAGTGCCATGCTGTGTTGAGAACATGCCCTCTTTCTTTCTACTTTCTTTTCCTGTTGCTTTGCTTCTTACAAGCTAATCTATCACCTGGCATCTGCTGGATTTTCATAGTTTGGTGATTAATCACGAAAATGGCCTCCTTGTCTCCCTTTGGAAGTTGCCTTATACATTGTAAAGGCTTTGAATAATGAGAGATGCAGCAGATTAAAAAGCCCTCCCATTTTCCTGTCAGGTTAATGAAGTACAGGGTTTATCTTCCCCAGGAGTAACTCTTATAAATGGGCTTCTTATAACAATGGTTGCATGAAGTTGAATGGAGTTGGCATGCTAAAAAGGGAAGAGACAAATATTCTGTCTGTACAGCTGAGGGAAATAATTTTGACTTACAAAAAGGAATGAAAATAAAAATATTTAGCCAAAGATTTTGTGGGGGAAGATGCAGAAATAATAATTGTGTTTCCACACATGCAGAATCTCCTCCTTTTCCTGTCTAGCTGAAATGTTGGCATTCTGGAATTTGTGGAGCCAAGTCCAACAGAAAGGCAAATGAAGATACATTTCTGTTTTGATGAGTCTGCTATCACGTCTGCTAGACTTAGTCTTTTATGTTGGTCCTAATACTCTCTCATAAATTAGGTGCTTTTGCTCTCAGAACTCTGCTGCTTTTTGCCATCAAATTGACTGGCCTGATAACTTTACTTTTTCTRCCCAACTTGCCAGTGTAGTGTGGGCACCTTGACCCTGTGAAGGTCATCCTTGTTCTTGTTTGCCCAGTGCTTCTCTCCGACACTTCTACCGGTATAGACATATTTGTTCTAGTGTGATAAGAGATGTTAGTGACATACTCCTTTCTCTGGTCACACTGCTAAAAGTTTTAGTATAAATGCTTATGCTTTCCACACCTGCTGCCCGTTCTTCTTGGTTTGCACAAAATCTCCTCAATGTCTGYGTATTTTATCTTAGATTACTTAGTTGGCATAAATTATACCTGCAGAAGCACTTCCTGAGWGTACAAGCTTTTGCTGGCATTTAGGAGTGTAGTCCAGCTCTTAAATGCAAGCTGTTTGGGCCTTAATTAATCTGTGGGGATAGCCTTCCTGTATTTATCTCCGGATTAGCACTCTCTGTGGGCAGTAGTCACAGTCATTTTGGATAAACGGGGAAATAGAAATTTAAGTGCCATACTGTGCTTAATAGTTCAGACAGAAGAAGAAGAGCAGATTTTCCACTGGATTTGTGAAGTTAATTGCTTGTTATAAATACAAGATACTGTGCTTTCCTTAAGAAGCTGCAGTTCCAAGATGTACTGTGATGTGAATAGTGGCTGTGTAGTAATATCTCTATTCTGTTGTTAAGGTTTAAATTTGGCTTAGAGTAAGCCCCTTTTCAAGCATGAGCAAATGCCTCATTGTATGATCACTTCTGTGGAATCTGCATCTATTATCCAGAAAGCAGGCAGGATACCTGTGAAACTGTTAGAAATAGTCTTTGCGTCCACAGGGATAGTATCTCTCTTATAATGGAAAACAATCTAAYCTTTTTTTGCTTTCATCTGATAAAAAAGTCTAATGTGATTTGGGGTAAAGAAGTAGACACATAGGAGAAATACAGTCCTTGTGATCTTGACAGGATTAGTGGTACATTGGTAAATAAGGAGAATGTGGCAGAACTGGACTGACTTCCTTGTTTGTTGGCAGGCTGCTTAGTCATGAGGGAGATGAAGAAGTTCGGCCCAAAGAAGGAGGAAAGTTTGGGGGAAGTACTGACCAATTGAAAAGATTAATACACTTTTTCCTGGAGAGTGAGGTGAGGAGAACAGCCTCTACAGAACGCGCTTTAAATCCAGTGTTGCATGTTAAATCTATTATTTTCTTTCTTTTGAAACCAGTATCTGTTGGTGAGCTCTGAAACGTTTGGTGTTTGGAATGTTTTTACTCTCTAGGTTGAGTTTTTAATGAAGACATTTATGTTCTGTTGTATTAAAACTAATTTACAACTGTGCTAATGGAGAGAATCAGCGCTGAGGCAGTTTCTGGAAACAACCTGAGAGACTAATGCCACCGAGTGAGGGTTTTGTGGTGGTGTCCATATCTTTCTGCAGGAAAACCTGTCACTGTCTGTCAGTCAGTTTCTGTCTGTCACTAACATCTTGCTGTACCATGGCTCCATGCTGACCAAGAACTGTGTAGTTTTACTGAGAGTTTTATCAGTTTAAGTGCTGTACTTCACTATTTAGCTTTTGCAGTCATGCCAACGTGTATCTGGTCAAAGTGTCTCAGGCACAGCAGTCCTGAATCTTTCTGCAAAGAATTTGATAGACAACTTGTTTCTAGTCCTGTGACTGGATCTTTAGCTGTTATGATCAACAATATAAAAACACTACAGAAGCTAGTTTCAAAGAGATTATTTAAACTACAATTAAATTTAAATTTGTATTAGAAAATAAAATATTTTTGCCTGCTTTTCCTGCTTTTTCTCTGTACTTTGCTGCTTTGTATCAGATTGAAGACATGGTGTTTAAATGTTGATTGGTGTCAAACTAAATATGTTGGAATACTGTGTGTGAATGTATGTGTGACTGACAAAGCTTTGTCGTTGGAAAAACGAGAGAAACATATGAAGCTGTATTTGCTTTAGTGATGTGTTTGCCTCTGTAAGCTTGTGTTTTTTATTCCTAGCTACACAAGCATGTTCCATACCTAATAGACAGCTTGTGGGACTGGGCAGGCAGATTCCTGAAGGACTGGGAGTGCATGACCTCTCTTCTGTTAAAAAATGCTGAAGAAGATGGAGAAGGTGGGTAAGCAAAGAACTTAGTTTTGTCTGAATGAATATCTCCATACTATTTTTTGAACCTTGCCTTAGATAGTTTTGAATAATTTCATATTGCAATACCATTTGATCCCAGATTGTGGTCCCCAAGTGTCACAAAGCAGATGCAACTCAATGCACTGCCAATGTAGTATTTATATCAACATATTTGTTTTGTTCAGTATACTGTATTTATGTAATGTAAGTTTAGAAACTTCGCAAGAATACTTGCAAGTATAATTAAGCCATAATGCTTATGTAGTGTTCACTTTGTTTGTTGTCCAAAACTTAAAAATCTAAAAGTATTAAATGATTGAAATGCACTTATTGTCAGGCTTTTGTTCCTGCCTCAAAAGAAAATGAGTAATGCATTGAGTTGAGTTCACTGACATCTAACACTAGAGGATTTTTTTTGTAGAATTACTTGGAAGTGAACTTAAATAAATCTTTAAAGTCCCTTCCAACCCAAACCATTATATGATTCTATGAATAGTTGTAGTAGAACTGGAGTTGGTTGTGTGATTAAAATCAGTTAGAGCATTTTGGTACTCGAAGGAGGTTTGTCCTAAATGAGACACTAGTCAGTAGGAGGAGACCTCATTAAAACTGCCTGTGTTTTTGGGAGCCCGAGTGCCCTAAAAAGTTTAGCCATTAAGGGATTAATTGTACTCAGTAAATATAGAAAATAATTTTCTTCAAATTAAGTCAAACGCTCTCTAGCTGTTTGTTTAGCAACACTGCATCTCCCTTTCTGTAGTGTCCTTCCACAGTTGCGCAGATAAATGAGTAGGCTTTACATCAGTTTTTGCTGCATCTTCGTTTTTCATTTGTATGACGCTGAGACGAATTTACTTCCAGCACTGAGTGATGCCCAGGAAAGTGCTCTCATCGAAATTATCCTCGCAACGGTCAGGGAAGCAGCTGAAGGTCATCCTCCAGTGGGCAGAGGTGCAGCCAAAAAAGTCAGTGCATCTTAGTCTTATTTATTGTCCTGTCATCACATTATCTTTGCCTTACATGCTTTGCCAGACAGCATGTTCCTGGTTGCAGGTGTATCTTAGGAAATAAAATAGCTAATTTTTCTGAAATTTCGCAGTGTCTTTTCACTTCTAGATCTTACTAGAAGTGGATGTTGAAGGAGATGAACTGTAGAGGAGAGTCACTTTRAAGCATGTTATTGACAAATGATGAGCATTTTATCCATGAGATAGAGCTGTTCAGTGATTTGCATGTAATTTAAGGTTAACAAAAAAATAAAGCATCTGGTTTTCTTCATGGAAAAGTATCTTTATCTTAGCCTGATAYGCTTGAGACAATGCAATGTGAGTTAACATTGGGTTACATGTAAAATTCCAGAGATTTTATAATTGAAGCAAAATGCTTTATCTGCAGATTCTGTCAGTAAAAGAGAAGAAAATACAATTGGAAGATTGTACCAAAATTACTGAACACTTTATTATGGTGCTTCCTCAGCTCTTGGCAAAGGTAACTAACAGCTGTTCTGTGAATGCATCTTAAATATTTCATTAAAATTCCTGCAGTGTACTCATATCCTGTTTTTTCTCTGTAGTATTCAACAGATGCACAAAAAGTGGCAAATCTTCTGCAGATTCCTCAGTATTATGATTTGGATGTTTACAGTACAGGACATCTAGAGAAGGTGAATAGGAATGGGGGTAATCGGTTCATGTGGAATGTACTAAGTTTATGTGACAATGTAGAGAGTTTAATGGGATTTGGAACAAGTAGAAAATCGTTGAAGTATAATGAAATGGTCTTATGCCTTAAGGAAAGTGGTCTTACTCAGGCTTTACTTTTTGTTTTGGGCCTGTGAAAGAAAAGCCTTAGTGCTTGTCAGTTCTGATATGCTGTGTCTGGCCTTTGTGGGTAATGATTTGTGGTTTCATGTGGTAGACCCAGCCCTGGGTTTTTTCATTCCTGGGTGGCGGGAGGATAGGTTATGCCATGTGTCTAAGTTGGTTTGTCCCAGGAGTTTACTACAGAATAGGTTTCATTCTCCTTGAAGGCTGACTCCCAGCTGCTGGGGAATGACAGTAGATGAAAGATAAGAATGGAGATAGTGTATCTGCTGATGGGAAAGGGATGGTCAAAACCAGATAGATGAAATTCTTGAAATAGCTTAATGTATTCTTAAGCAGGGATGTTTACAGGGAGGTAACGTTAGGCAAACACTCCGAGGTTAATGTCAGCCCCAAACTTTAACTGGAAGAGAGTCAGCAGAATGGCACAAATTACCTCCTCCCACTAAGAGGGAAGACCCAGTTGCTGACATGGTCCAAAACATTCTCCATTCTCCTTTGCTGAGGGAGACAACTTCCATTGTTTGAAGAGACACCTGTCCTTTGGGAAGGCATATTTTATTCCCTGTCTTTGCCTTTATGTGGTGTTAAACATGTATTGCTAAAGTAGAGCTTAAAGCAGCTGCTTCATTCTTTAGGAAGATCCAGAGACATAATAATGAAAAAGAGCTATAAACACAGAGGAAAAAGGTTGTATCCTGTAGTCCTGCCCCTATGTCCCTTAGACTGGCATTTGTTTCATCTTGGTTATATGACCTATAAGGATATATGGGCCTAGTGAAATTATTTAAAGCATAAGTGAATTTGTGTACAGTTTACCTATAATACCACTTTTATCACCTACAGCACTTGGATGCTTTGCTGAGAGAGGTAAAAGGCATTGTGGCTGAACACTCTGACATGTCTGTCCTTGAGGCTTCTTCCAGGACTTATTATATCCTCTGCAGTGAAGAAATTGCCATCTATAGCCAGGTGGATTGTGCTCGAACTCAATTGATAGATGAGTTGATGAAACAGCTTAACCAGCTACTAGATTGTTTCTGGCAAAAGGTGAGTATGACTCATTGAGGGGGTAAACAGACTGTTTTTGTGTGACAAAAAAAAGAAGACAAAAAAAATTAAGGGGGGTATGGAACTATTCTTTACCTACTGTTTCTGCTTGAATGGGGCAGAACTGTCAAAGATGGATTTGCACCTCTGAAAAGATCAGTTGTTCACTTTTTAATGAAGTGGATGTATTTTGGCAGGAGTAGTGTGAGGAAAATAATAAACAAGGTAGTCCACACCACCAAAAGGGCATTGTGTGTCTTCTGGCAGGTTTTTATTGGACACTGCTGTTGTGAAATCTCTCAAGCCAAAAAGTCCCCTAACCTCAGATTGGAATTATTTTGTTGATCTCTATCAGTGTGGGAGAATGCGTAGTTGTGAGGAACAAGAGAAGTGCTACACCAGATATTCTGGACCTAAGCTCTATAGTTGCTTTGTAGTTACTCCAGTACTGTGCCAAAGATACTATGTGCAAAATCAGCTAGTAAGTGCTGTCGATCTGTAGGTGATGAGACTGTTCCCAAAAAAGGTGTTTCTATAGTTCTCCATATTTAACTGTACACAAGATGCCCTTTGTGCTCTCACTTTGGATGCAGGGAAAAAAATAGCAAACAGCAGTCTGTAATGCAGATTGTATAGCTTTGAGAGTCTTTGAAATAATGACTTTCCCCTTGAAAGAGGACTGCAGAGTCTCCCTCAAAGCTTTTCATTAGGTCTAAAAAGCAGAAACAGCTGGTGGGGATATGAATAGCTTGCTGGCTGAGCTGAACAACAGAAGCCTGCAGCTGATCTGATCAAGTGTGCCGTCATGAACAGGTGTCATGCCATGGTATGAGAGTTAACACTGGCGGGTTTTTATTGGACACTGGGATATTGTAAAATGTGTCAAGCCAAAAAATCCCCTAACCTCAGATTGGATTAATTTTATTGGTCTTAAATAGAGATTATGTCAATGTGGGAGAATGTGTACTTATGAGAAACAAGATAAGTGCTAGACCAGGGGTTCTTCGACTCCTCTGTAGTGTGATCTATATCTAAATAAAGAGATTTTTCTTCTGGAACCCCTCCCTTCTAATTCCTGGTTGTGTATTTCGTCCCCCAGAATCACATAGTATACTTGTGGAAACTACAGCAATTGCCTCTATGGGAAAGTATTTAATGTATTTTTAGCTATCTTTGAATTTGATCTGGCAGCTGGAAGCAAGGAAGGTCAGCACCATGTGAACACTTAGCTTTCCAGAGATCCTTAACAACTGTGTGAGGGACCATGTTAGACTGATTGCTAGTTTTTACTCTGCGTTAGCAATGCTGCAGTGTATGGAGGCTGCCATGGGTTTATTAATAACAGGGATGTTTCCTTATACAAAATTTCTGTGCAGTTGTATTGTTTTCTTTTCACCGTAAAGAAGGACTTTAGTAGTGTGGTTGAAGGTGAAGGTACTGGGGAGGGCTGGAGGAGAGTGATCTAAGCTTGTGGGTTGGTTGGGAGGAGAACACAGTAGTTGCCTTGGCCCACACTGGCTAATTCCTTTCTCTTTCCCAAACTTTCATGATTTAGGAAGGAGGATTTTGTACGGATGCAGGAGAAATTTCCCGGATGCATTCTGCTTTGAGAAGAGTAGCAGCTTTTCATAAGTGAGATGTTTATTTACACAATTTACGTTCCCATATACTTAAAGTGTCAACCTCACACGTGCAAAATGAGAATTGCTTGTTGGGTTTAATAGGGTTTTTCACAAGAAATGAAAGTGATCCCTATGAGAACTGCTGCAAGGTTTAGTTTCTTCTTAACAGAACTGTACTCTCAGATACGGAATTATTTTTGGACTTGTTACTGAGCACCAGCCCTAATGTGGCTGAGAAGTGTATGCTACAGAGTTGAGATGGCAGAGTGGACACAGAGATCCTCTCTGTGGTTGCCTCTGTCCTAGCTGGATGTTTTTCCACAGCCATACTGATGATGCTGGTGGTCAGTCTGAAGAGGGTATAATGAATACAGTCATTTTTCACAGCAGATGTAATCTGCTTTTTATTTTTAATGTAATTGTTCTTCTTTTGTTAAAAGGTAATTTCTCAAAACCTTGATTCTCCAGAGATTGTTCACCAAATAAATTATCATGTAAGATAGTACAGAGGGTGAAGGAACTGGAGAATAGTCAAAACTATTAGAAACAGTCTTTTAGAGTGAGCTGAGGAAATTGTTCTTTAGACTTTTTTTGGCACCTAAAGAGTGTGCATAAAGTATAGGAAAAGGTACAGAACTCAAGCTTCTTTTTCCTTTCCTCATAACACTGTAGTTTTGTGGTAGGAATGCAGACTATAAAGCTATGGACTAAAAGTTGCAGTGTTAGATAATAAAAATTTAATTTTCCCCACTTATAATTAATATTTAGTTGTTTAATGTTATTGTTATACATCAAATGAAGGCAAAAATAGGATACATTTAACGTGTTTGGTCAGGTGAGACTTCATTTCTTGCTTAGTGTATCATTACTACTTCTTTTTCACCTGCAGTGCCCATGATCTCACCAAGTGGGATCTGTATGACAAGACTTTAAGATTCCTGATCTTTGAAATGGAACATGGGAGTTTGCCTGTTCTGGTGAGTAGTTAATATTTAACATTGAAAGAGGTTTTTCTTGATGAAAGCACAAAGAAATAGAAAATATTAAATAATCTTATATATCAGTGTCCTGTGAGGTTTCCATTTGTCAGTCTGGGAAACTGAGGCTGTCTTTGGTATAATGTTACTGGGATCTGTAAATTAATGCCTTTGTATTAATTAATTTTGGAGATTTTTCAGAACTGTGATAATCATCTGACATCTGGATCAATCCTTTGTCTTGTTCATTACTTCCAGTGATTGCACAGTGTCACTTTCAGTACATATGAAATTGTTGGGACTGTGAGGAGCCCCTTTTAGATTGCATGTAACTGGAAATTGGATTACTTTGGACCTGTTGCTTACATGTTTACTCTTGTAGTGGTTTATAATTACCAGTTGTCTTAACTGCAGCCTTTTGGTTATCTGGTTGCCTCAACACAAACATTGTTTGTGCCAAGATGGAGTTGTATATTCTAGGATCGCAAGGTGAAATACTTTAGCAGTTATGATTGTTAACCAGCCCCTGTTTTCAGGAGAGAACTTGGGAGGTTTTTTGGGAAGGGGTGAAATTTAATTGAGTACAGAGAGCCTGCAGCCAGTGGGTAGAGGTAGATTCCTTTAGATGGAGCATTGGAGCATCAAGGTTTGGCTTCTGCTCTGAACTGGCCTCTGGAGGAGTCTGCCTTTCATTAAAGGCTGCAAAGAAATCCTGAGGAGCTAAGCTAAAGTGAGCCTCTGTGAACACACTTTTTGGTACGTGGGTTGCTTTCCCTTGAACTCATCAAGATGTTAGAGAAGTTCTGCAGAAGCAGCACCTTAGTAATGAAGTTTCTCAGGGGGCAGTGCTTGCTTTTGTGTAAACCTATTAAGTTTATTTTAAGGGTCTAAAAAGAGTTGGGAAATATTCATGCAAGCAGCATGCAGAATGTCAGGCTTGAATGCTTTGTTTAGTCCTAAGCTTTTTGCTGCTGAGCCTTTCATGTAAATAAAGGACATATGTTTTTATTTGCAGATTATCCTGCCAGCTCTCCAGTGCACATATTTTTCTCTCCTGTGGCAACTAGCTGCAGTTTCGGAAAATTCTCCCAAGGTTGGCCACTGATGTAATTTTGAAACCCAGAGTTGTGCTTCTAGAAGTTGATTTTCCTGTTCTCAGATTTCTTGAAAAAACAAGCTTTATAAGAAGATAGTTTGTGTGTTTTCTTGAGGAAACCAAATGGAGTTGAGGCATTTTCTCTCTATCTTGCCCACTTTTTTTTTTAAAGTGTGTGTGCTTTTTCAGTCTGCAGGAACAATGGTTCACCTCTATTTTTACTGCAAAACATGTGCATCGAATTCCTGGGGCTTGATGGAGATAAGGAACTTGTCTCACTGCCAAAGAGTTTGTTGTTTTCTTGTTTAAAGCAGCAAAGAATATTCAGTGAAAACTCCAGGACATTCTGTTGCTTTGTTTCTTTTTTTATTTTCTTGATTTATGTACTTATTTCAGAMAGGTTGAGGAAAGTGGTAATTTTCTCATTGGTTGACTGTTTACTTTTGAAATTTATGAAGTGCCAAGCTCTGGCAGGCATTTCAGAGGACAGTCTAGTTTAAAACACCAGAAAGGAAAACTCTTCTACACTGTGGTTCATGTGTGAATGTGTACCTATGGGGCTCCTCTTCATGGTGATCTCTGACTTCACTGAGTGCTGCTGCTTCTGTGCTCCTGTGTGCACCAGACAGGGTGCTGACATGGACATTTGTTTTGTGTGAGAAATGCTAGCTGGGAGGTTACCCATTTGGCCACTGATTCACTGTCTATTCCCGTCCCATTCCATTCCTGTGTGGATGTCCCCATCTCTCACTGCTCTAATGTGTTCTGCCTTTCACTCCAGACACGGTTAGCTCGACTGGTAATGGGGCAGCACATTTTTTAATTTGGCCTTTCATATGGGAGCAGATTTTGATTGGAAGCAGATGTGACGGCCCACTCTGCAGGGCCAAATCTGGGTGTTGGCAGAGAGAGAAATTCCAAGAGCAAAATAAAAAAGTATTTCCTGGACAGCAGCTCTGTTACTTCCCGCTCGCTCCTCTCCAGCAGTGTGGTTCCTCTCACCCGGTTCTCCTCAGCATGTCCTGCGATGGATCCCCTTTCTGATAAATGTTGCATAGCATGAAATCCAGCCCTCTTTTAAGGGCATTCCTCTTCCACTKCCCAAAGCTCAGTGCAGTGCAGCTGGGACCTGGTGGAGGATCAGAAAGTCTTTTATGTAGCTGTGGGCAAACCCAATAGTCTCTCGTGCTAGATTCATCTTAACAAAGAGAGGTGTCTTGAGTTTGTGAGTGCCAAAGTTAAACTCCATTCCCCCTGTAGTCATTAGGGGAGGAAGGGAGAAAAGCAACTCCAGAAGGCAATGCACATTGAACGTTAGGTGGGATGGACCAGAGTTTTTTATGACTCTACTTCCATTGTTATCACTGCTTTATAAGGATAAGATGAAGTGAATAAGAGAATATGTGCTGCCCACCCTACAGACGGAGAAACAAAGAATTTGTGAAGTGCTGAATTCCACGGGCCTCAGCAACTGTGACAGATGCAGTTGTTCATAGCTAGTAAGCTGTTCTGTGAAATGCCAGCTTCTTTCATCATGTCATCAGCTGTGCTATCTTAAATGAATAATATGAGTGGAAGAAAGATGCAACTGTTGTTTGTTCTGTAATTCTCTGTTGAATCATAGTCCCTAACATATTAGTCCTTTCACTTTTCCTAAATATGTTTTTAGGAGACTCTTTTTCCACTAAGAAGGGAGCTGAGGCATTTCATTCACATTTGCACGTGCTTCCTCCACCATAAGGAAAAAGCTGTAAGAGAAAAGGTTTGTGTTTCTTTATCACTTAAATAGCATTCATGCTCAGACCTCCTTTAAATGCCTGCCTTTCTTTTCATACTAGTATTTCCTTCTACTGATTTTTGCTATGTTTTTTTCTCTTAGCAGAGAAATAATACTTACATAACCCAATCTTCAACTATTTATTTTAAATAACAGTTTAAGTTATGTTAGTTAAAGTGCTACAAATTAGTGCTTTAGTTAAGCGTAGATTTGTGTCTGCATGGGTCCATCTGCAGAACCAAGGCCTGAATCTGAATGGTAATCGTTGTGTTTTCTGATTAGACTGATCAGTGTACTGGTTGCTATCATTGCTTCACAAATGTCTTGCTATGAATGTGGAGAAAAAATGGAGAAATTCTCCAGTGGCTCATGTGTTAAAAGAGGGATATTTCAACATAACAGAGCTCTTCTTCTTTCCCATGGAACTTTGAAAATCTTTAGGTGGTGTTCATGCATGGTACTTGTTTACACTGAGTCCTAAGGTACAAGTTTTTTAAGGGTTTAGCTGTGGCATTTCACCACAGATGAGGCAAAGATAAATCTTTAGTTTGCAAGGAAAAAGTGGGATGGAAACTACATTGTGTTTGATGGAGATGCGAAGTGGAGTTGGCATGAAAAATGACATGGTCTCTAAATCCTTCTTTGACTTTGTTTGCTTGATACAGGCGTTCATGATACTCTGTGACTGGTTGCTGATTTTAAGTCATCAGGATTCAAATAATAACGAAGAAGCAGTCGGACTTCTAGATTATCTTCCTAACACATCACTTCAGGAAAAACTATTTTCGTTTATCCAGGAACATGTTTTCATGGATGAAGAAGAGGAAAGAAAAGGTTAGACATCTTCATCACTGGAGAAACAATCTAGTGTTTTTGCTATTATTTGTCATCTGCAGTGACTGTATCAGGAAAAAGGGCTTGTCTTTCTTTTGTTGTTGTTGCTTAGTGAGTTGCTTTTGTTTTTTTTTCTGGTTGGGCCCCTTTACAAACAAAATGGTTGACCTGTCATTCATTGATCTGTACTGACTGTGGATTAACCACAGGGTATAGATGCCAATTTACTTGTAGGATAAAAAGGGCTGAAGTAAAGCGGGGCTGGGTGAGAATGTAAAAGTGGTAGACTGACTTTCATGGTCCAGGTGTTAGAGGAAGGCCTTGCAGTGTTGCAGAGTGGCTCTGTCAGTGCATGGATCCTTCTAAGCCAGCCACTAAAGGACTAGTGGATTTTGATTTGGGGGCTGTGGGGCAGATTTCACAGAATTTTGGGTTGGAAGAGACCTTAAAGACCATCTAGTTCCAATCCCCCCTGCCATGGACAGGGACACCTTCCACTAGACCGAGTTCCTCAAAGCCCCATCTGACCTGGCCTTGAACAGGGAATGGGGCATCCACAGATTCTCTGGGCAACCTGTTTCACTGCATGCTGTTACAAAAAGTCCCTCTCCACCTCTCTTGTTGACCTCCTTTAGCTGCTGGAAGGTGCTTTAAGGTCTGCCCAGAGCCTTCTCTTTTCCAGGTGGAACAACCCCAGCTCGTTCAACCTGTTTCCGTAGGCAAGGTGCTCCAGCCCTCTGAGCATCCTCATGACTCTCCTCTGGACTCACTCCAGCAGGTCCACATCCTTCTTATGTCAGGGGCTCCAGAGCTGGTTGCAGCACTCCAGGTGGGGTCTCACCAGAGCGGAGCAGAGAGGCAGAATCCCCTCCCTCGCCCTGCTGGGCACGCTGCTTTGGGTGGAGCCCAGGATACAACTGGCTTTTTGGGCTGCAAGTGGACCTTGGCTGGGTCATGTTGAATTTCTCATCAGCCAACACACCCAAGTCTTTTTCATCAGGGCTGCTCTCAATCCAGTTGGAAACAGTATTTGTTGCTCTATTGCCTTTTTTCAAACACATTTGGATGCTGATTGAAGTTGTAATTATGAAGGCTGGTTTCTTTTGGGAGTGTTTTGAAAATAGATTGTTTGTTGTGGTTCTGAGGCCAAGTTCGTGTCATGCTTTGAAAAAACAAGCATTGGTCTACATTTCTCTGTCTAAGTCTTGTCTTTCAGCTGCTCAGGTGGAGTTCTCTGTTCAGTTTTTGGCACCACATTTCTTCAGATCATGGTGTCTACGCGAGAACCACTGATGGGCCAAAATTGCAACAGGGAGATAGTAAAAGAGAATCTGTATTAGTAAACTAAAGATACAGTAGAAAAGATTGCACAAGTAGGTTGTAGTATTCCAGTTGTGGGAGTTATTGAAGCAGTTTTTTTTTTAAGGTTGTGTGTGTTATGTATCTGAAACTGATAAAATTGATCCTGTTTTGGGTTAGATGGCTGGAGATCTGTTTCAAACCTATTTTCTATGATGCCTTCAATTTCTCAGTTCTCCCCACAAAGGATCCCTGTCATCCCATTGTGGATTCCTTCCTGAACAAGTGATTTTGTGATACTACGTGTGTTCTTGTCTGTGTGCACAGCTGGCAGCTATTTCATTCCAGTTTAACTCTTAATTTTCAGATACTCCTGATCAGTCATTTGCCTTATGTTTGTTTCCAGGCCCACAGTCATTCTAGAAGCAGAAATAGCTCACATCAAAATTATAGGTCAGAGATTGAAGTCTTTTGGCAGCTGATAGCTTGCATGTGCAGCAGGAAAGAGTGAGTCTTGGCTCTCCTGCAGCAAGAAGCTCTTCCCAAGCACCTTTGTAGCACTATTGGAATACTCCTAATAGTACATGTTTCCCACGAGTTATCCAGCTAGTAMTTAACTCATGTTCCAGACACTTAATATGTTCTTAATGCTATTAAATGACTTTCTTTCCTTTCACTCTTGTTGATAAGCACTTGGAGAATTTCACCTGAACTGTTGCTGATTGTGTGTGACAACTTTCATAGGTTTTCTGATGAGTTATGTGCTACTTTCCTAGCATCTGTTTTATTCTAGGAAAAAAAATGTGGTTGCAATTTTTCTGGTCCCTTCAATTTGGTGTGTTTGTGCCTTTTATTCTACACTCGTTTGGTTTGGTTCTGTAGCTGTGAGCAGTGTTGTACAAGGAGATTCTGACTAGAAGAAATGCAAAAGCCCTATGAAGATCAGAATAGAACACCGTGGAAGAGGACTGTGTTTTCGATGTTATCAGCTGCAGCTTTGAAATGGGAATAAACCTGTGTTTTCTGATATACACAGGAATGAGTGCTGGCATCTGTTACTGAACAGCTGAGTCTGTGCTATTTAGGTGAAAGTTGGTCATTTAAACTGAGCTACCTTGAGTAAAGTAATAGAACAAAGCTTCAATGCTTTTGTTTCCCTAGACCTGACAGAAGAGGAAAAGGATGAAAGTTGCAAACTTGATGACTTGCACAAAAAGCGGAGTCTTCTTGCAGCATATTGCAAATTAATAGTGTATAATGTGGTAGAGATGACTGCAGCGGCTGAGATCTATAAGTATTATGTGAAGGTAATGCTTTAGATAAGGATGTTTTCCCTATCAGTGCATTTTAGTTTTTGAAAATGTCTCCCAATGTTTTTCAAAGATATGGTGTTAATAGTGATATGGCTCAGAATCTTTGTATAATCACAAAAGGGCTATAAAATCAAGCAGGAGTGGGGCAGATTTCCTCTCTTGGTTCCACAAAGGTCCCTCATTGCAGAGAAAACAACTGAAAATTGAGGAGAGGATATGTCTGTCTGAACATCTGCTTCTCAGCTTCTCCAGAGAGGCCACTGCAGAGAAGCAGTTTATGGCTGGGCAGTTTCAGCTATTGAGGTTCTCACACTGAAGTGGTCAGCTTAATTCATACAGCTCACACAGTCCACATGCAAGTGCCTACATTTCTCATGAGTCCCAGGGTTTAGATGACCAGGGTTTGGTAGGCTTCAGCCACTCTGAGCGGGGTTTCGGGAGGGCCAAGAACAGCACAGAGTGGGAAGTTTCCTTGAGTCAACTGACAGAACTTTGAACAAATACCTTAATATGAATCTTGTTCTTTGCTTCATTGGCAAGCACTGGTAAAATACAGAAAACTCTCTGTTTCTCTCCTGAGGAGGCTTTGTTCTTGTGTTATAATTAATACTTAACAATTTCAGTGTAACTTTGATCCTCACATTACTCTTAAAGGAGCATACCATTGTTTTACATATGAAATAATATAAAAGGTCTAGGTCATCTTTTAACTTGCATGTTCTGGAAGTGTTTTATGAACTTGAACAGTCATGTGTTTTGTGTACTCCCAGTGCTAAAGAAGGGGAATGATAATTCTCAATTGTTTTGTTACTGTTAATAGACTTACAATGATTTTGGAGACATAATTAAAGAAACGTTAAGCAAGACGAGGCACAATAACAAAATTCAGAGTGCCAAGACACTGATTCTCTGTCTRCAGCAGGTAAGGTTAAGATTAAAGCAAGAGGCTAGGGGCTCTTGTGACAGCTGTATTCATAGTGAAGATTTTTACCTACCATGCCATAATTATTCAAAAACCTTAGAAAATCTAATGAAAGAAATTACTTTGTTTCCTGCAGTTTCTATGTGTATGTTGTTTTTGCATGTCATAATTAACACTTCTTTCAAATCATTACATCTATTTGAAATGGTGATTTTGTCCACGATTTTTTTGGTCATGTTTTTAATCTTCGAATGCATAGTATGTTAGAACTAATGTGTGGCCCTGCATTTTGCAGTTCTTCAGATGTGCAGTGTTTTTGGTTCAGCGAAATAGTTTCTCACGCACTTTTGTGTAAACATGAATTGTTGACCTAACGGCAAAGATTGTTATGAATTCCTAACCTATGTGATAGACATTATTACTAACCAGTGGACAGTAGGAGGTGGTATCTCCATCCTCCAATCCACAGTGAATTTGGAAAACATATAAATAAAATGAAGGCAGAGGCCAACTCTCTCTTCCTCCTCTCCTCATCCTCCATTTTGGCCTCTGCCTGTTGGAGAACCCTGACAGCTGTGTCCGTGTGTTTATTCGAACCTGAAAACAACACTAATGTGAGATTATGAAGTGTTTCTTGGGACATGGTAAGTGTCTCTTAACCTTAACAGATGTTAAGGATATTATGCTGTGTTTTACAGACTACCTCAATTCCTGTTGAATTTGAGGCACCATGGGTGTGCCTGTGGCTGGTCAGCTCCAACCCCCTGTACTTTCAGCATTTTTTTTCTGGAGAAAAGTGCGTTGCAGCTCTTCTGAAGGGTCTCAGTTGCTGGGGCTTGCAGCTGCTGACTGATAGCCAGTTAGCTATTTTAGCAGCTGCTTTTGCCACCTCTGCCTATGGCCAGAGCTGCTTTAGCCTGGAGTCGTGCTGTAATCTAGAGAGCAGGCCCCTGCCGAGGGTACTGACACATGAGCTTTGCTTATTTCACACATATTGCCAGGGGCTTAGATCTGTGAACTAGCCCTTGAAATCTGAGCTTAGATGAGTCTAAGCAGCATTTGGCTACATATATTCTGCTGACATAGACAGGACTTTGTGTTTAGGTATCACATAGACAACAGGCCCTTTTTGGCCTTTGCTTGACCTTGAAAGTTAACGGGTTGATGAGAACATATTCTGTTAGGAAAAAACCCCAAAGCACAGTTAATTGAGCTCAACATGTACTTTTGACCTACTCTCACTCTCAGAAATTGGACTGTGGTGCTGTCAAACTTGCTGCTCTGTACCTGCATTGTGCTACTCTGAAAGCCTCTCAGGCAAATTAGGCCTCTGGGGCTTGGTTCAGAAGGCACAAGAGGAGATGAGGTCAGTTGGGCCATCATCTTCAGGAATCGGTTCTCTGTTTATGCACATCATTTTTTACTTTTATTTTTTTGATTTTGCCTGTCTTATGAGCACAACAGTGTCCTTTGTGTCAGTTCTTGTCATTCCGTTCATGTGTTTCAGAAGCACATGACTTGACTTCTCTTTTGTAAGGCTTCTGTCTGTGTAACTGTTGCTTGCTATGCCTGTCTCTCTGTCCTCCTGGTGCTTTGTTTGCCTGTAGTATTACCTGTGTTTGCTTATCTGAGACTTCTCTTGCAGCTGTTTCAGACACATGCAGAAAGCCAAGACAGCAGTAGTCGTGCGGACTTCTCCTCTGCTTCTTTTACAAACATCAAAGAACTTGCTCGTCGCTTTTCACTAACATTTGGTTGGGACCAAGTGAAATCTAGAGAATCTATAGCCATGATACACAAGTATGTGCCATGTAACATCATGTTGTCCATGATAATTGCTTTTGTTAGTTCTCAGTTTTATCTGTTTTATATTATTCTGTTCTTTTCTTTCTTTCTTTCAATAGGGAAGGGATTGAATTTGCTTTTCAAGGAGCTACCRGAGTAGATGGAAAATGCTTGCCTCCTAACTTGAGCTTTCTGTTAATCATCAGTGAATTTTCCAACAAGCTGTTAAAGCCAGACAAAAGACTAGTGTAAGTTAAGTTCTTGTACACTATCATACACAGTTTATGATTTGTGTATCCCTGTACACAGGACACTTGAACTTCAGTGTGGTAGAATTTGTTCAAGGGCTTTTCAGAGAACCATTAAAATCAGTCTGCTCCCAAGCCTGTTAGTTTGAAACACACTTGTTGAATTTTGTAGTAGCAGTTATTTCCGATTGTATGTGCAGGATGCATTCTAGATCTTTCTTAAACATAGTTGTGGCCACATATGGCAATTCTTCCAAAGGAAAGGCTTTAATTTGGTGGAAGAGATTTGTGACTGGTTAGTGGAGCGGCAGGAATGCTTTTCTGAACAGGAAAGTAAATCAGAAAAGATTGAGGAAGAAATAATGCACAGATCATTATTTTGTAATTATCTATTTCCACAGCTTCAAGCCTCAATTAAGTGAATTCCATGGAATATTTGGAATAGAAATATATGTGACGCTCTTCATAATATGGATATTTAAATCAGAGAATTTACTGTTTACATGGGACTGTGCCCGTATCCAGTGGGCCCATGTTTTACAGTGGTTTAAATATTTACATGTAATGATATAAGAATGCTAGCCTTATTTGGGCATCAGTGGGGTAGTATGCATCTGAATGGAGAGATGTATCAGTGTGTCTCTTATTCCCTTCTTCACCTGCCTCAACTCCAGTCATTTTTGAGAAGGAAGTAACATTATTCCTTCTATTTGACACTTAGTATTACTTCCTTAGTCAGTGCTGTTTATTTTGGATCTGGATCTCTGCACTTAAGTATTTTATTTACAGATATTGTAAAAAACAGGTATTTCCATTTTCCTGAAGGCATATTTGAAGACATGGGAATGTAAGATAAATCATTAAGACACATTTGCCTTTTTGAATTTCTGAGAAAATCACTCCAGTACATGATAAGAAAAGTTTTGCTTTGGAAAGAAAGTCAGCAGAAATGGAAAAAACCCGTCACATCTTGCTGAGCTCTCTGTAATTTGCTTGCTCCTGTGACACTTTTTCTTAAATTGGAGGATAACTTTAATGGGAATGATCACCCAGGTTTTATTTAACATGGGTCAAGAACGGTAAAATGTCCACTTTCCTGTTACTTCACATGACACAATTCATTAACGATTGCCAGCTACACAGACAGTTCATTTGAAAAAATTAATTCAAAGCCAGAATGCAAAATGTATAAGAAAAATAGTCAACATATACTGATGACAAACCCTGATAAACCTAAAGTGGATAATCTATGGGTATTGATAACTTCCTTTTCTGTTCTTTGCATTTTTCTCAGGTGAGAATCTTTGAGTTCTACAACTAAAATTGGTTTTCATAGAATCCATAGGACCTCAAGGACCATCTAGTCCCAACCCTCCTGCCATGGGGAGGGACACTTTCCACTAGAGCAGGTTGCTCAATGCCTCATCCAAATCTGACCTTGAACACTTCCAGGAATGGGGAATCCGCAGCTTCTCTGGGCAACCTCTTCCAGTCCCTCACACCCTCACAGTCACGAATTTCTTCCTAATGTCTAATCTYAACTCACTCTCTTTCAGTTTAAAGTTATTTAAAGCCTTGTCCTATCTCTACATGTCCGTGTAGAAAGTCCCTCCCCAGCTCTCTTGTCAGCCCCCTTTAGGTACTGAAAGGCTGCTGTAAGTTCTCCCCAGAGCCTTGTCTTCTCCAGGCTGAACAACCCCAACTCCCTCAGCCTGTCTTTATAGGGGAAGTGCTCCAGGCCCCAGTTTTGACAGTTTCTGTATAACTCTGTCCATGTTGACTGGATTTTAAAGAGCTGTTATCATCTGTGGTGACACCTGTGCCATATGTAGTTTTCTGTAAAACGATCCTTGAAAAACTGTCATTTCATTTACCTACAGGAGTAGTTTTTAATTAAACAAGAGGAAAATATTTAATTGTTGACGTGGACAGATTTAAAGCTAAATCCTGATAATTTTTTTTCTAGGACTATATTTAATCTCTTGATCAGAGGATATATTCTACAAGTATACTCTTGAATGTATCAGATACTTTTGATACATTCAGGTAGGTTTATTCATTGAAAAGTTCTGTGGGAAATGCAGAACCTATCAGGGAATGCAGTTGACTTCAGTTCTTACTGCCTTGGGCCTTCCCACTGCTGCTGGGGACAAATGGGAAACAATAAAATTCACAAGAGGGGAAATTGCAATTTATCCATGAGTGCATTCATACTATGTTTCTAGAATAACAGTTTCTATTCTGGGAAGCCTAAAGTGCCTTGCAGAGG
This sequence comes from Amblyornis subalaris, assembly GCA_018881555.1. Taxonomy (NCBI): domain Eukaryota; kingdom Metazoa; phylum Chordata; class Aves; order Passeriformes; family Ptilonorhynchidae; genus Amblyornis; species Amblyornis subalaris. The sequence goes on from JACAXG010000033.1 coordinate 4,982,289, forward strand.
CTGGAGATTATATTTCCTCTTAGAAATATTTAGATTTAGCTCCATCATAAATTATTGGATGGAATGTTTTAGGTCAACATTAACTTTTAGAAATAAACATCTGGTTATTTTCATTTGTCTTATTAATCATAGGATTGATGTCCAGGTCTGTATGTTAACATATGTGAACGTACCTGTAACAGATGAGATACAGAATATGGGCATTTGTTCGGAAGGACTGTATTTCAACACCATCAAAGTATATGGACTTTAACCCTCTCCCCTGTAATTGCCCAGGCTGTAGCAGTAAAATACCTGACTTGTCAATTGCTCTGTACCACAAAATGCACACAAGAAATGAGTTGTTGAATAGCAAGCAGCATGAAGGGCCTGATTCCTGAATCAGTAGGAGTCTTTCCATTGACATTGATAGAGGTTGGATTAGACCCTGAAACTGTAGTTACAATACGTGCTTGTTTGAAACCAACAAATTCCATTACCAGGGTTTCTTGATCCCTGGGGCCCCCGGAGTCCAGGACTCTAATTGTTTCGGAGTCACTGCTTACCCTGACCTCCTCTCAGCACTGGTTTTCTTGTTTTGCAAAGCAAATGAAACGTCTGATATTTTCCAGGCCACTCTCCTCATCAAAAAAAGAGAACAATATGTTGTACAGGCTGGCGTTAAAACTGTCACTTCTAGTATTTGCTAAGGTGGGGTCTGTTTTAACAAAACTGGGCTTGATTTTAAAGTGATGAACTGTAGCTGAAATGTAGTGAATATCCAGTTTCTAATCCTGAGTCAGACTTTGGTTTTCTTTTCTTATTGTTATGAAGTAGGAATGTGTCAGAAGGACTTTGTCAGAAATGTCTTGTTTTCAAATAGAATGTTTGAAGAAGGCCTTTTTGCTCCAGGAAAGGTGATAGCTTCACCTGGGATGCAGGAAGGCCTAATGTCAAGTCTCTGGATTGAATCAGACAGAACAGGGATTCGAGACAATGTTTCCCACATCCTATGTGTTGTCACAACTGCAGAGCAGTTAACTGCTTCTTGCAGACACTTGATATTTTATTGGGAAGCTCAGAGAATTGGATTGAGATGATATTATAGCAAAATGGTTTAATTGGTTGGTCTTGTTTTTAATTTTGACAGAAGAGGCAGGCATGGTGTAAAAACCCCATTGCCTGACCTGTACTGTTTCCTGTGCTGTTGAAWCACAGGGAGCATCTCTTGCCTGGGATCTTCTGTGTGTTGCAGTCCATGAGACAGAAAAGGCCACTAGGAGAAGAGGTGCATCCTCACAGAATTCTGCTCTGTTCAGATTGCTGCTGGCAGCAGCAATTGGCAGTGACTTTGCCTGCACAGGAAATTCTTTCTAGAGGCTGACGTAATTTTGTAATTTCTGTGAATCTAGTGCTGTTTCTAATGCTAAAATTCAAAGCTTTGAAGGCATTTGCATTTTAAATAGATATTTCAAAGATGTCAGGTATTTCAGAGCAAAAGAGTGCCCTTTCTTCAACAGTTCTGTCTGCACCTTTGGAGAGTAATGGGAAAATCCTTTCTTGCAATACCTGCCCCAGATGTTGAAGGGAAGGATATTGAGTTTCCTTATGCTTGCTTTTGTTTTTGTCCCAGGTACAGTTACTTACAGAGGTACATAACAGAACCACTGCCCTGCAGAGGAGACGAATGGCAGCCCTTGGTCTGGTACAGAAACTCTTTATTGGCAAATGAAGATGAGGAGAGATCTGTCCTTGCCAGTTTGGCAGAGTGGCCCCCCGTGGGCACATCTAAGACATCTTCTTTTAAAAGGAAATTGTCTAATGGTATGAAAACTGCCCAGTTCTTGATCAGCTGTATTTGCTTTGTCTGTCTGTCTGTCAAAACTGCTGTATTTGATATTTTGTTTTGCTTTAGCAAATTTGCATTTGCTAAAATGCACTTCATGCTTTGCATTAGCAGTACAGTACCCAAAGTGTGTTGGATGTTGTGGACGTTCCAATTTGAACTGTGGTTTTTGCCTTCAGCTTTGTTGTTGCTAAAGGTCCCTTGATCACTCAATAGCAGTAAGGTTGGGCTTAGGACTCTGAATGAGGAGAATTCAAGATTATCTGAATTCTACTCAGTAGTAACATCTGGCATTTGTCTGTGCCATTGAGACTTGGTTGATTGCTTCTAATTGTTAACTTAAGGGCACTGTTGCTTTAGGCCCTGTAGATAATTGAGACAGGAGAGGTATTTCCAGAAGTTGATTCAGATCTTCAGCCCACATTATCTGGGCTAAATCATCTTTCAGGGTTTTTCTCTCTGTTGAATTTCTAGGGAGCCTGTAAGATTATACTCCTGCCTTAAAAAGTTACAGTTAGATGGGCTGCATCCAGGCTTTAGCAGCGTTCATGGACTGCCAATCTGTAATGAAGTATTCACTGCATGGATATGGTGGGACTTAGTTAAAATGTAATAAAGCCATTATGAAAACAATTGCTAATAAAAATGCTAAGTGCTATGGACATGTGCAGTTGTATGTGGAGGAAAGGAAATTTTTCCAGAGTGTCCTTTAGTTTCTTTCTCATCCTTTCTCGTAAATTTTCTTTTCATGACTTTGTGTCCCCAAAGGCCCTCCTTTCTTGAGCGTTATATAGACTCAGCAGTACTGATAGCAGTTATGGACCAGGGCCAAGTTCATAAATCTAGATTGCAAAAATGACCAGTGGGCAAATTAAATGGATTTTCCTTTAAGTGGCTTTTAGCTGTCTCCTTCAATAAATGAATGCTTTGCTCCAGATTTCCTTTTGAGCTTGGCCCGATTGTTTCACTGCTGTGGGCAACATGTTGGAAATGTCCAGCTCAAGACCTCTGAGGGTGAGGCTGAAGAATGGCTCTGTTCACTGTCTGTTGCAGGGTCTTTGCCTGAAACCAGCCAGACTGAAGCAGCAAGCAAGGCCTCAGAATGGCAGTGTGCTTCCCAGCTTCCCTCTGCAGCAGGGAAAAGCAGAAAGAGGCTGAAATCTCGAGAGATGCGCTTGCAGAAACATTTGCCATTCCTTTGTCCAGGAGGGCTGCGCAGAAGATACTGGTGAGAGTTTGATGTCTTACAGGCTCCTTCACTTGTCTTGGTATTGACACTTGGGGTCTATCCACCTCTGCTCCTGTTTTTTAATACTTCATAGGCTGAAGGGGTGTGCCCCTCCTGTCTTTCTTGTGGGTTGTGTCCCAAGGACAGGTTGCGGTTTTTTGTTTCTGTAGTCCAATACTGTATTTGCTGCTTTTCCCTGCCAGTGTCACAGGGCTTCATGCCTTCTTGGACTAATACTGAGTGTGCAGAGAAAAAGACAAGGAAGGAGGAGAGTTCCCTGTCCCACTTTGTGTGTCCAGATTGGAGTGTTGGTTGSTCCCTGGCTGTTTGCTGCAACCAGACAAGAAGTATTTTCTGCATCTCTAGAAATGAAAGAGGATTCTTGTCTCTGCAGATCTGCTATTAACTACTGCTTACCCAGKGACTTTATTTTAGAGAAGTGTTTGTATGCAGCGTGCACACGTCTGAGTGCARTCCCACAGAACCTGGATGTAAGACAGGTGTTGCAGAAACAGGGAGTTCTGGAGTCTACTTTTGAGCTCTCTAAAGCAATCAAAGTGCTCAGTTGCAATATTTTCCTTTAAAACAGTTCATTTATTGAGGTGTTAGGTGCCACTTCCCATATCGGTAGGTTAAAAGGTGAAACACAAATCCTGGAAAGATGCATACTTTTCCAGGTTTTGGGACACTTGTTAAATGGACCTGGTAATTAAAAGTAAAATAGAACAAAAATGTATTAAACATGAAGGTATCCCCTGTTTAAATCAGTGTTTTGTTTCTGAACTGCTTTRTTGGAAATTCCTCAGACCATAACCTCTTTCATACCTGGGAAATTCTGGGCCAGTAACTTTAGGCTGCCTTAACATGGATATCAGCAGCAGATCTTACTATGTGAAATATTCTGCCTTAAGCACACTTGTGCCACGTGCAGCCTCTGTTTTGAGATTTCTCAAGACTTAGCTATTTTTTGGTTTGCCTTTTTGTTTCCAGCAAAGAAGAAATTAAGACAGAAGATGTCTCAGAGGAGGGTCCAGCAGAAGACACAATTGAAGATGTTGATGTTGATGTCATTGGTACAGACCAGGTAATTCTGGCTCAGGTTTTCCAGCTCTGAGAACAGCTGTAGTTGAGGTGGGTTGATGTTGGGTCAGAGTCTCCCAAGTAGCCACCGAGCAGCAAAGGGGGCTGCTTTTTTGTGGCCCTTTTCAGGATGAGAAAAGGGGGATTTTCCTCTTTCCAGCTGCAACTGTAGTTTCCTCCTTCAGCTTGATATACATTTTTAAGGCAATTCTTACTGTAGCATCTAGACATCCTTAGGTACCTTGAATGGCACTTAGGATGCAATAATAGGAGGATCCCTTTCCTTTTTTCCCATACTGTGAAGCTTCCTGATTAAGAGCCATTTGCTGCAGTTGCTTTGTGTTACGGATACTTTGCAGAGATGGCACTGCTGCTGCATGGYCTGCAGAGAATATCTGCTTCAGAAATGGTGTTTGCATTGTGCTCTTTGGATTGAAAGACTTGAAATGTGTCTGATCACTGGTCAGCCCAGGGCACTTGCTGGACTGTCCCATGTTTCCTGCCCTTTTCCAGTCAAGGCTGTTGGGCAGATTAAATTGTCCTTGAACAAACTGAGGATTTGAAGGGAAKCGTGAGAACACTGTGGGCTTGGAGAGGCAACCAACATAGCCACGGGGTTGTCTTGTGGGCACTGATTGCCTTTGGGATCCAAGTTTGGCAGAGCTGCAGCTGTCTGCCTGGGTCTCAGCTCAGCCTTGGAATGAATACTTGGAGCAGGGAAGGATTTTTAGCCCTTTGGGCCAGTGGAGTGCAGGGACTCAAATAGGACATTGTACAGCAGGGTCTTGTGGAGTGACTGTATGGAAAGGAAAGGGGTGGGGGAAAGAAAGGCCATGAGTTTTCCTCAGCTGCAGCTGATCGCAACCCTTCTCCCCTGTTTGCTGTGTCAGCCCCTACAGGGGGCTGAGCAGTTCTGCAGGTTTTTCCCCTGTATTTCCCCCTGCTCTCTGCACTGCAGAATGTAACTCAGTGTTTGGCAGACAGTATTTTTGCAGCGACTCTAGTTGTCTGGGATCTAATAGCCGCATTCAGACTTTGCATGATTTTTGACTTTTTAAATGAGTTTTTCCTGTAAAGTTCAGCAAATGTCTTTTTTTATATGAGTGGTGGGTTTTTATTTTTAAAAAGGATTAGAAGGAAAACTAAGGGACTTCTACCTTTTCTTCCACTCATACGCATGTTAAAATGTAGACCGTTTGGCCCATGTACTTGAAGCAGCTCATTCTGAAGATAAATAGAATTTAACTCCATGGAGAAAGATTGAAGCCATACAGAAATGCACTACTTATCTACTATGTGGCCTTTCCCTGTACTAGTCGATGTAGTTTTCTGGGCTTTCTAGGGTAGGGAAATGCTTCTTTCGTTTTGCAGGAGCTCTAGTTCTGTAGCCAAGCTGCTGGACGGTTAGATGCTACACTGTTACTCGGATTCCTTATGTGCTCTTACATGATGCCTTCTTCGTAGTATAAGACTGACTTAATCTCTTTTTTTCTTATGATATAGGACAGTTAAGACACTGACAGGATGAAGTGAAACACACTACGTTTTTTTTCTGCAAATTGTTTGACTTGAAAATGTGGTGCGAAGGCATCAACTGAGGTGGCAGCAGACATGGACCAAGTTGTCTCTGTGCCTGTGGGCATCCACCGAGAACCAGTTTGTAGCACTGCGGTTGATTTCTCACCATTGCTGGGTGTGGGTGTTACTGAGGTGGCTGCTGCAGTTCTAGGATTGGGCATTATGAGCATCATTACTCAACTGCATGCTGATMCTTGATGCTGCCTTGGAAAAATTCTCAGCTGAAGGATTGGAATCAGGGTATTGAGAAACACTGAATCAAAGGCACTGTGAACTAGGTGAGACAAGCTTGTTCGAATCATGCGGGGGCAGTCTTCTGCTGGCTGTGTTCTTTACCACTTGAGATAACCAAGATGRAGATCTATGTGTTTCCTTGTACCTGATGCTAGGGAGAAAGGAGCCTGGCCCAGCTGTGAACACTGGGACCTGCTGGGTGATGGCAAGTGCCATTTCCTGCCTGTAAAATGGATGACCTGGATCAATCATCTGAAAGTATTTCTAAATTCCATTGCTTAGAGAGAGGCATTAGGACATGTTCCCAGGAAACTTGTGTCAAGGCTTCTAAGTAACAAAGAAACAGCAGACCAGCTAACACTCCTCTGGAAGAAGTCCTTCGTGCACAGTGATCATGCAGCGTTTACTTGGAAAAAGCCTGGGAAGACAATGTAAATAGACTGTAAATACGGCGATTCAAAACTAGGGTTTTTTTCCTTAAGGATTTGCAAATGATCTTCACTCGAGTGTTTCAGTGGCAGTAGGCTGGGGAGTGCTGGCCGCTTTCACTGACCCTTCTCACTGCTCCCTGGAATTGTACATTGAAATAATCATATCAGCTTTATTTTTTATATATATATATAAATATATATTTTGAATTGTAATTGTGTAAAATAAACTACAGAACTATTGCTATCCATTAGTACTGAACATGCAAGTGATACTCCCACACTATATCTGGAGAAAGAATGGCAGCAATATGTGCTAGCCTTTCCATTTGTTCTGTTATTCCACAGGCTGAGCAGGGAGGTCCCATGAACATGGAAGTGAAAGCCATGACTGTTGCCCAGGTATTGGGTACACTGAAGTGGCAACAGTGAACGCGTGATGTTTCCTGGTGCATAGTTGGGTRTGCAGGCTGAGGCAAGGGGTGAGGTACCCCTCCCAAGATAATGCAGTTCTCAGGTCCCTGTGTCTCAGTAATTCCTCATACCTGGACTGGGGTACTGATGTTTCATCCATCTAGATTTGTGGATCTAGGCCTAAGCACTCACCAGGTACGCAGAAGGGATTTGGTTAGCACAATAGAGAGCAGGATTTAACGGGCACTTCATTAAACACTAAGTGGCAACAATAGCTCTGGGCGCTGCAGAAGAGATCGACCCTGCACCACAGCATTGTGTGACAGAGAAATGTCACTGCATGCTGGGAACGCCTATGGCTGTTCATTGCCCAGTTACAAGCCCTCTTTTTAAGAAGGGTTTCAGGCAGGAAAAAGCAGGCTACCACCTCTTGCACTGCAACAGATGTTCAAGATCATTTTCTAGGAAGGCAGCTGGTCATCCTTGCCCACAGCACCTTAGGGAACAGAGCTTAACAGAAMTGCGTTGTGTATCTTTACTGTTTAAAAGCCCCACACCATGGGGCTAACACTAGAGAAATTTGACACTGGTGAGTCTCTATTAAAACTGGAATAATCAACCCGAAGTACCTTTTTTTTTAACAATCCCTTGAATGGTATTAAAATGACTTGAGTTTTCCCCAGTCAGGTTCACCAAGACTTCAGCAACAAATGTCATTACGTGATACACAGGTGTGTGGGGGTGTGTGTGTGTCTSTGCAGGAGCTGGTGTGATGAGCACAACAGATTTCTCCCAGCTGTTCAGCAGTACTCTCTTTTGGATGAAGAAAAACCTGCTAGAGGCCAATTGCTTTGAACATGCAGCCTGTCGTAATTACCCAACCAGACTGCATACCTGAGTAACCCATCCTGTTGTGAATGGTTTTTTAATAGTAAGACATGAATTGTGTGCAGTATGTAACAATTAGAACTGTTAAATTACATGTATGAAAATCTTTATTTGAAAATACAAACATGTTTTTTTAAACATTTTAAAAGATCTACACTGCAACCAAAAAAATAACTTACATCTTTTTGTACATTTTTTTCCCAACAAACCCTGTTTAACAATTAAGAGTGAGGCAACAATTTCAAGCTGCTGTGACACTGATGAATATCCAYGGAATGTGTCAATAGCAAACAAGCRAAGGGGAGGACAGACAAAAGCACTGAATGCCCACAACAAATTAGTGCACATCACTGATCAAGTAACATTTATACAAAGGATTTAAAAAAAAAATTGGTTCCTTCTACATGAATTAACACACCCATTTTGGATCAAGTATGAACACTCAAACAGACTTCATTGTTAAATAATCTTTTTATGATTAACATCAATGAAAAGACTGAAGTTTAAAAGGGCAAGCCAAATTAAAGTTGGGGCAAACAAGGACTACACAGAGAAGAAAAACAACTTGTCTTGGATGTTCACTTTCCTTGTATTCTACTAATATGCACATTTTGTCAAACAAAAYTCTGCTTGTAAATGAGAGCTGAACTGTGCACTCATTGTCATGGCTCTTCCTTGCCACAGCATAAAACCACTAGGGCTGTCTATGAGCATGAGCACATTGCAGGCCACTTATAAATTGTCTCCTTACCTCCCATACCAGGGCAGAAATACCTGTTCATAGGTGAGACGGAGATGGCCAGTGCACCACACAACTTTGAGAGAATCATACAGTTCTCTTAAAAACAGTAGATTACTTTTCTCTAAAGTCAAATATTGTTATTCTTCCAGAAAGGAATTATGAAACATCTGTAAATAAATATTTTAATCTATTTTACAAACTATAAACTATTGAATAAATACAAAATGTTTCATCATTCCATACAAATGTGCTTCTTTTACTTAAAAGGTAGTGTAGTGATTAAATATTTTTAGCACAAAACTAAGCTGACTTCTGGAAACAAACCTCACTGAAATGTATCAGTGTGTAGCAGACCTGCTGCAGACTGTCCGTTCTCTTCTGCAAGTGTTGACCATAAGAAGCCTCTACTCAAAATCCTCATCATAGTCATATTCATCCAAGTCTACATCAGCCAGATGGGAAGGCATTTCAAAAAATGGTCTTTTCTCCATTTGGTACTTTAGGACATTGGCCTTCTGATGGTCTACAGGATTCAATTCTGCTTCATACCTAGAAGCAGACAACAACAAAAAAAAAGAAAGTGAAAGAGTCTAACTATGCCAGGGAGTGCCTAAAAGCTGGAACACTAAGAAGGCACCTGCAGGAACATACTTTCCAGTATTTTATATTTACAGTAAAGAAACACATAACCAGAAGTAGCACCAGGGTTCTGTAATAATTACCTCAATTTAAGCTAGCTTACTCTCCCATCATATGCAGAACTTCATAGTGTGATATGCAGCTTTACTGAAAGGATTCAAAGCACCACTGCTCCAGTGGACTACTCATAGGCTAGAAATGCTCAAAATGCAAGACTTCAAGTACTTGCCAGAAAACCTCAAGTTCTTTTCAAGAAAGCTGAAATGAGGCTCAATTAGGAAGAAMTAAATACAGCTGCAGTAGATACAACAAAAGAGAAGGAACGCTGGATTGAGAGTCTTATTAAAATGTGCATGAGCACCAGGAAGTGATAGCAACCATGCTTTTAAGCAGATGCTGGAAAGCAAAAGCCAACTGTTTAACCACCTGCTGCTGATGCAGATGAACAGATGGATAATGAAATGTGATGTTTAGCTAACACAAGTCAGTGAAGGCTGATATTTAAAAAAAGTTAGCTTCAACACTTTAGGTGGGATCAATCTATAATTCATAGCCTTTAAAAAACATAAAGTCTATGTGGAGATTTATAGTGTCAGATTAAAGAACTGACCATTTCCTGGGTTAGGGTGACCCAGGTTCATGCATGTCTTCCCAACCACTACTGAATCTCATCACATGATTATTTCCATCTACTTAACAGAGAATGAGCTTTAGATACTGCAGTATCTGTTCTTTAAAACTGCTTTATAAAGGCATTATGTGCTGATTAGAATTGTTCTTTCAGAGAAAAACATAGGGCAAAGTTCAGTACTAAGAATCCACTATGAACACTAAAATACAGCAGCACGTTTGGTTTCTCCCATGAGTTCACCATTGACTTAAACAGAAAACAAAAGTCATTGGAAGGTTTAATTCACTGAGTTACACATTTAAAAACAGAGGTTTGGAAAAAGAGATGCATATTCTAGAATAACAGTTTTGGCTCACACACAGGTACTTCATAGTCTCATACACCCTTAACTGAGTATTTTTGAGAAGGATTTGTTTTTTCTTTTTTAAATGAATGATAGTGGTGGTGAGGCTTTAGTTTAGTAGAGAGGATTCATACCAACCCTCCTGCTACATCCTTACCCATCATTCCACTGGTCACTTGCTGCCTCTTCTGCTACCAAGATGTCATACTCTTCAGCAGCGTATTTCTCCCAGTCAGACACCTCTTGACTTTCACCTTCACCATCCTAAACAATCACATTGCAAGTTACACAAAAAAGCATTAATTGCTTAGCACGTAGCTATAAAGACTTTTAAACCTTCATACTCACGCGCAACATAGAAAACTGATCCTTCTGTTCATGGTCAAGGTATTTTTCAATGTTGAAAAAAGTATCAAAGAACACATTTGTCAACTTACATCGCTTTAAATCATGCAGAGTAATTTTTCCTGTGAAGAAGATTATGAGATAAGATAATTAGAGATAAAATAATTAAAGCTGAAGTTTTTCTTTCTCCGGAGAGGAGGAATGTTATTCAAAAGGTACATCAATATTACTCAATCATCATTGCTCAAGAACRTTTGTCACTGATGCTCAACACAGTGGGAGAGAAGTGAATGATGAAATACACACCTAGAGATGTGTCCTTCAAAGTGGGAAACTTTTAAATGTTTCAGATTTTTTTCCTTGCTGTGGTTGTCATGCCACAGTCTGTCAGTATGTTGGAGTGAGATGCAGTCTACTTCCCTTAGCTATTAAAAATCTTTTAAGGTAATTGTTTAAGCTTCCTCAAGAGACAGAAGTCTCCAGTGAGGAGCCATTTCTTCCCAAGGAGTGCTTGGGTAGCAGGTAGGAATCTCCTATGGCAGTGGCCCTCTCTCTTCCCTGACTTGAGCAGACAGATGTATGACAGATGACAGCGTGTGACTATGCTTCATACAGATGAATTTTTCATAGAGTCTAGGTTGCCACACTTGTCCAGTCTGATCAATATTTATTGCTTGAGAGGAAAGCTAAATGCTCAGAGGTGTTTTGTTTGATTTTTATAGAGTGATACTTTAAAGACTCAAATCAATGGATGTGTTAAGCATGAGAAGTATTTGTCAGGTTGCTCAGAAATGTTACCCTATTTCAAAGCTGAATATTAAGCTTCTGTAGAAAGGGTAAAAAATATGAGATACACAGGGGAAGACAGATGACTGTCTTTAAAACTCCCCTTTATTGATTCACCTGGAATACAGTCAGTCTTCCATTGTTAATCAGATAGGAGCTAACTGAAGATGTTATGGAAGAGTTCAATAAAAGCCAGACTTGGAACAGTATTTCCTCAGCATACTGTCCCAGCCTCCAACAAAGTGTAACTCAAGGACATCCCAGGGAAGCAAAATCCAAATCCAACTTCTACAGGGATGCCATGCTTGCATCAGTCATGAAGTGCCCCAGTGTGTTCTGCCTGGCTCATAGCTAGTGCTGCAGAACAACACAAATCCCCTGCGGCACCTGTGCCGTATCTGTCAGACCCACACAGATGTCTGATGCACTGGGCCATCTCAAGTGGCAGCAACTCTCCACAACCAAGCAAATTATTTGAATCCTAGTTATATAAGCTCCCAATTTAAGTTAAACTCCTGTATTTGGTTAATTGATTTGCTCTCCAGTTTCCATTTACTGCAATGGAGCTTAGACATTTAACACTCATGTAGATGCCTACCACTGTCTCTCAAACACCACCAAAAAAAAGATTGAAATTTAAGTAATTAAATTAGCTCTCCAGAAATTAAAGTTTGCTTTTTTGTACACAGAGCATTGTGTAGCAAGCTGTCTCACAATTTAGCCATAACTTTATGAAAGTGTCTTCTTTTGTTTCAAATCTACCAAGTAAAACATTTTATGCTGCTAGTTTTTTGAATTAGAAAAACAAGATTTTTTTCTTAATCCACCTTTTAAATACCATTCAGCTTTTATTAAAAAAAAAAAAAACCAATCAAACCTTCACAATTGGCTTTCATTTTTGTTACCCTAAATAACTCATCTTGGTTGTGTTTGATACTCTTGTTTTATCATCCTCATGACATAGAGCTCTGAGATACATCAATCTTGTTTCAGTTGAAATGCAGAACAGAAACATTATTGGAAATGTCTGCCTTTCAGAAGCATAACGTACAACACCGGAAGGGAACTACTGAGCTCAGGGGGTGATTGTAAATGACTATATAACAAAAATGTGCTTCTCAGAGCTTGCTTCACTTCATTTTAACGCTCTCCAGCCCCTATGCACTAGACACTGTTGGTCTAAGACTTCATTCCAGTGATATCAAGGATTGAGCTCCCAGACGAATCACACTTAATATTCCTTTTTCATTTACAATTTTTTTAATCTGCCTTTAGAAATGTGTTTTCACCTAGCAAATCCATTTTAACTTGATTAAATAAGAATATGAGGCTTAAAGTTCTAGTTTTTAGTCATTTCAATTCTCTTAGCATGCAGGAAATCACATCTCAATAAACAACAACTATCTTTTAAAAGTAAACTTAAATTTCTTGTAATTTAAATATTCTTAACACTAGAAAGAAAGTGGGCAATAAGCAAGACTTATTAATTGGTTGTCTAACCATAATTGTATAGAACACCATGCTCACTTAAGTTTTTTTCAGGTGTAAAATGTAAACTGAAGTTTCATCAGCTAAAGATCATACAATGCCAAATGCAGGAGGGTAGAATGCAGGTCTATGAAAGTTCACATGGACATAGCAAATAGCCAAAACCTCAGAATAATTTATTATTCAGTTAATTTCAAGCCCCTTGTCATGAATTTCCTAAGGGTAGCTTAGACCAGTATTGACTTATTTTACATTAGAAGCCTAAGAGACAAACACTGTTTACAAACTATTCCCTCCAAAGAAACTCAATTAAATGAGCACTGGAACAGGCAAGAGATGAGTGAACCGTCAAGAGCTTTCCTTGAGAGCATCACATCAGCTAGATAGTGACAAGATTTCACTTAAGACTAAATGTGGCTACAAGTGCAAAATAAAAGCCAACAAGCAATTTTAAAGCAGCATATCAAATTTCAGTATGAAAAGAATGCCTGCCTGCTGTTGGAAGACCAATTGATCAATAAGCTCTAACAGACTTTAGCGAAAAGACAACCTCAAGGCATTTTATTTGTATGACCAATTGAGTGCTCTTAAGGCTGCACTAACTCCTAAATCCAGAGAAACAGAAGTTACAGATGGAAAAGGATTTTATTACCTTCATGTTGTGGCTTTACAAGGTCCAGCATCTGGCATAAACAGTCTTCAAATGGCAAAGGTTCTATGGCCATGTTATCTAATTTTTGGCACTGTTCTTCATAAAAATACTCCAATTCATACATAGACAAAGCACCATCCCCATCAAGATCCATGCAGCGGAACCAGTATTCGATGCTGAAATTCAGTCATTAATAGCAAAAGAGACAAACTTACTACAGAATTTCAAGAATTCATGTTGCCGGTTTTAAAGGCAAAACTAGACTTAAGTTTACATTCCATAATGCCATAGAAAGTCACTAAACACCACCTACTGTGGTAAGAGTTGCTGGTATTTGCTATGCTGTCCATTATCGCATTTGAAAATACATTTGTTAATGGTGTGAAGGAGAAGACTAATACACATGGTTTTACATAAAAAAAATCAAGGGAGACAATGAAAAACTGAATTGTACATGAAAACTTCAGTATTTTGGGTTTGTTTCCATATCGAACAAGCTAGTGACATATCACACAATAGGCTTCTTATCAGTACCATACAGCTAATAGTAGCTACACAGTTTCCAAAAGTCACTGGCACCATGAAACAACTGCAATGTCCTTAATGTATGACCCTGTTCATAAACAGGCCACACACAACATATGAAGCAATAACATTGAATTAGCATTTTAAAAGCCATTAAAATAGACTTCTACAGCAACAACAACAGGAGACACGAATAAAAATGATGCAAAGAACTGGGCCAGTTTTGCACTCATGTTTTTATAGTTTAGCTTCTTCCATAAGAGTTGGAGCTGTTCATTAGTGGTACCCACTAAAGAACTAGAAGAACAAAGTCGGTCTTTGTTTCTGTTAAAACAAATTAATTCTTACCTAGTTGGTGTTTTCTTGTCCTCTTCAGATATCAAAAACCAAACAAAATCAGCATAGCTAATCTTCCCATCTTTTTGTGCTCTTCTACCTCTTGAAGGCCAATGAGGAACAAGATAGAAAATTTATGTTAGAAACACCTAACTTTTACTAACCAAAATTAAGGATTGTTTTCCTTGTTGCTATTAACTATTTACTCCTAAACGATGCAGTATTCATAAGGTGACTTGTCACAGACTTCACTGATCATTCAGGATAAGGAGCTTGTGTGCTCTGTTGTGTTTCTAATGCCATGGTGAAGAYGAAGGAGCAGCTGGAGAGGAAGGTAGTACCCTGTCCAAGACTTACAGCTTTTCTCCCTGGGCAGCAGTGCCACTGCTTAATTGTTAAAAGAAGAGCCATCTCAATTAATTTTTAAYGATATATTATATACAAGTACATATGCTTTTTAAAATTTCTATTCAGGTCGAAGTGATGAGAACTTAAAAGCTTTACAAAACTCCAGTAGCTTAAAGGTTTTCAATGGAAATATGAAAATAAAAATGATATAGAAATATTCAGGAAGTGTCTGTGGCAAGAACATAATTGCCTGTTTCTGCTCTCATACCACAGCAACCAAATAAGTTCCACATAGTMAACCTGTCTAGTAAAAAGTCAGGTAGGCAGTTCCTAGACATATTACATTTCAATCATAAAATTAATTTTTTGCTGTTTTATCTTCAAGATGTTTAGGAAAATATGGTATATATTTTATCTTGCCCAAAAAACTCRCATGAAGGAGTAAGCTCTAGACATATGCTAAGTGTAATTTCTCTCATTTCAGCTTTTGTTATTTCCATTTATCAGTTGCTTTCTAGCTCAGATAGTGTTTGCACTACCAAAACATCTCAAAAATGAATAAAATGCCATAAATACATAAGAGGAAGTCAATGCAAAGAGGAGAAATGAATAATGGGTGTCAAAAATGTGAATTAACTCAACTGGTGGCATTTTTGTAAATTTATTGATGCAATAAGCATTGATTTTACAATTAGTACTTAAAAGCTCAGTTCTCCTTGAACATTTTACAGGTTTGAGGGATTGAAAAACAATGATGCTAATATTTCTTCCTTCCTCATTCCCAGTCCTGCTAAATCATACAATATCCAGTGGCAAGTGTTCATATGGGTAAACAAAGGAAAGTGAAAAACTTGGACTGTGCCAAAGGTTCCATGACCACTCTAGTACTACTAGAGTTTAAAACTACAATTCTGAATCTTGAAATTCACTGCTACATTGCAATGGGAAGCCATCTTTTTTCCTGGGAATATCATACAATTTAACAAGCAAATATTAAATTGGATTTAGATCAGCATACAAAATAAGTACCTTGTTACTGCTCCTGAGAAGATGCGCTCTATCATCCTATTTGAAATTGCTGTGAAGAAAGATTTAAAACAGTGTCAACTCTGTACAAGTTATTTTTGCTTTGTATTGTCTAGTTGAAGAGTTTACTGGAACTCATATATACAGATCAGTGAGAAAGATGAAGTGTAGTGCTCATTAATCCCTTTCAGTCCTTTTAGAAAGGATCACTTAACACAAAGTCTCCAAAGCAAAGCTAGAACCACCCAGCTTTGAATTCGAACTTAACAGAGAAAGAGTACTGTCATAAAAGTAATAAAATTGACTGATTAATAAAACAGCATTTCCCAGTCCTTTGACAAGTAAATAATGTTTTCCAGTGCCACTAAGTTTTACATGACCTTGGCAAAGAGCCAAAATAGAATTGGCATGATCATACATAATAAACATACCTTACTGATTCTGAAGAGGTCTATTTTTGACATGGTTCTGATCCATGCTTCTATTTTGAAACCATTTCARGGATTTTAGAAACATGTCTTAACTGAGTACTACCTCTGTAAAAGATATTCAATTTATCCTTAAGAATTTGCAGAATTAAATTGCAGGTGGCACTGTATTGGTTGTGCTTTCTTTCTATAATGTACTAACTCAGTAGAGCAGCTCAAATAAACGCAGCTTTCCTTTCTCACTGTCCTAAAGCATAGTCAAACTTTTAGCAGGCAAATTTTCAGAAGCAATCAGAATGGGGTTTATTCCTTTTAACRTGAGATAATACTCCATAATCACTTTGTGCTTAAGTAACCTTTCCCCATGAAGGGAACACTATTAAGATGGGCACAAAGCATCTAAAAACGCCCCAACAGCTCCATACAAGCTACGAGAATATTTAAAATAGGAACAAAAGTGTGCAAGACTACAGAATCGCAGTCATTGCATATTATATATGCAGAAAATGTAAACCTGCTAACTAATGCTAAGAGTTAACCAAACTTTAAAATAAGCCAAGTACCTGAAGATATGTTTGCCTTTTCTATGTTTTCCATACGTTGCCATAAAAGCCATGCTACTTGAATAATATCAGTAAAATGGATTGTGTCCAAGATAACAACCCAAAATTGCCAAATGCAACCATTTATAATACACCAACACTTAAATGATATTCTACTTCTTTGCCAAGATCAGAATTCAAATTCAGGATTTTCCTCAAATGTGGTATTCGGAGATGCAAAGCAGCATCACAGATGACTTGTCCTGTGTTAGTTCTCTGAGTCAGCAGGATCAGCTACACCAACAGACTCATGAAACCGTCCTTGGCATTTATCCACTTCCTCAGCTGAAAGTTTACAGGTCATTTAATACATGTAAACAAAGGTGCTTCATTTGTCATACCGTGATCATTATGTCGAGCTAAATCCTTCCGATCAATATAGAGGTCATGGTCTGTATCCAGCTCCCAAAACTTGCAATAGATAACATAAAAATGTTCATATGAGAAGTACTCTGTCAGCTGGTTAATATCAGCTTCCTCTTCCAATAATGCCACATTCTATTATCAGAAGGATAAATAGAATATATTAAAGAGTTTGTAAGACATTTGTTGAATGATCTGAGTTCTCATAACCAAGTTAATATCTAATGTTATTTCAGTAGAACAATTTTTATTTTCAGGAACAATGCACACCATACAGCATGACAGCAAAACTGAACACACACAGTAGTAAATGAATGCATTCACAGAAGAATGAAGAGATCAGCCCAACTTCTGCTAAATACAGCTCTAGATTAAAAAAAAAAGACATTTAAACATATTCTAACGTATGAGAATTAATGCAATTGGATCTTCACTTCTTTTTGGAAAAGGAAGAAACGCTGTTCATGTTAGTCCCTTAAGCATTTAGTTAATGTAGTTTTAAAACTTCTAGAAATACCTGTCTTGCAAAATTTTACATATTARGTACCTGCAAAAAGTTGCTTTTCCTGAGCTCGTTACAAGTTATTTTCCCCGACCAGGACCTATTTACTGTATAAAATATTCTCTGTATGACCTGCAAGAAACAGAAAATGGAAAGAAACCTTAGCTATTGTAACTAAATACCCACCCAAAGATGTCAAAGATGTCTTAGTTCAGCTGCATTAGAAGGCTCCATCTTTCCCCTTTTTCTATTCTTCTCACTGATTAGAACTTCTCTTGTGTCATGTTATCAAACCATTTCTAAATCTATACTTGAACTCATCTAGGTAAGTTTTATTTCAATGCTGCAGTACCCATATCTCACTCAGTAATGCTGCAGAATACTCATGTGCTATCCAAAATACGTCTATTGGCAGTTTCACTACCGCCAGTGTTCCAGATCTACAGGATATAATCTAATAAACTTATTAATGTATCTTGCTACTTCAGATTTAAAGACCTTTATTTACTATAAGACTTTTACTTCATAAATGAATTTACAGAAACAGAATTGGGACTGTTTAAGGATCAGAGTGCAGCAGATGTTGCTACTTCTGAAGTCCAGAAACACAACAAATCAACATTTGACAGAAGTACTTCCTGCAGATGCAGAGAGAATATGCTTTCTCCCATTTAACTTTATT
The DNA here is from genome assembly GCA_018881555.1 of Amblyornis subalaris. Classification (NCBI taxonomy): domain Eukaryota; kingdom Metazoa; phylum Chordata; class Aves; order Passeriformes; family Ptilonorhynchidae; genus Amblyornis; species Amblyornis subalaris. The sequence continues at coordinate 5,000,402 of JACAXG010000033.1, forward strand.
CTGTTTGAAGTTACTTTGAAAAAACCCCTGKTAATAGCATTAAAAGTAGTATACAAATATTTTCCAAGTGTAAAAGAAAAACAACAACAAAAATCTATGCAAGAAAGATGACYAGTTCTTGTGCCATGATTGATACTGGAAGCAGAAACAAGTGCATTCAGTTGAGAATACAACACTGTTGTTTAAGTTTTACATGTACATCAACTCCATAATCTTACAGTCTTTTCCAAACCAATGGTTTTTTGGCTGTTTTGGACAACTCATACATTCAGTGTAATTTCCTTGGGTTTAGTTTACAAACGTAAGACTTTAAAATATGTCTTTTCTGCTACTTAACTGAATTCAGTATTCACCTCAATTAGTTTGACTTAAGTTAACCAGATATACATTTCAGGTCAGTCATTCACCACTAAACAAAAAAAACAGACAAAAACCCTAAACATATTATGAACTGGAATTGCACAATTGGTGATTGATTATACCTGCTAATTGGCAAGGCTCAATATTGCACATGTAGTGTTTAATTTACAACAGAGCAGTTACTACCTAAAATCCCCATCTCTTTAGGAACCCTTTTCCCGCAAATAAAATGTCCTGCCAACTAAAGACCAAGTTTTTATCACTTCAGACTTTAACTGCAATAAATCAATAGTTTAAACTAACCAATMATTGCTAAATTACAAATAGAAAGGTAATGTATTTATGAAGTTTTAATGTAATGCTTAAACTGTAGAGCAGCAAGCTCCTCTGTTCTTACTTTGAAGAAGAACAGCTGGTTCAATGACTCCAGATAGAAGAATAGATTATCCTACTTTTGAAACTTAATTAACTTAATTCTAATTGTGAGTTTAGGGAAGGCCCATTTTTGGCTTATACTACAAAGCAATTTTTTCTAAAAAGGTTTTTGCCTTAGCTTTGCAACTTAATCCATCTGCATGTCATTATCTCATCTGTTATACATTTAACTGGTCTAAAAATAAAACCAAAATTGAATGTTTGGTAAAGACAACTGAGAACTGACAAACTGTTTTCTAAAGTCAACTGAGGCTGAGTATAAGCAAATTGAGGGAGAATTGTCTTCTTTACTATGCTGCACAGTGCTTTGTCAGACGGGAGAGAAAATGGTGCAATACAGAGACTACAATTTCAAGAATTCATAGTTCAGATATGCCCATAACATCCTTGCAGAATAAATGCAGTATATCATTTATCACAGCAAACATTTTTAACATTTTCCAGGTTCATCTTGGCCATATGTAACTAACCTTACCACTAGACTGTTCAACAAACCTATATGATATCTTAGCAGACAGAACAGATTGCTTCCATGGTTGAATAACACTTACAGAACAAGTGCTAAAGAGATGTATGTAACGTATAAGCATATACACATACATATAATTATGTATATACAAAAACACAGCAGAAGAATGGCTCACTTGGTTTGCCACTGGAAGTATCCTTTAGATAAGACTTCATGTAGCAGTTAAACTAACTGAACACAGGTATGAAATGACTTATTTCACCATAGGTAAAATAATGTATAATTATCACTAATAACTTGCAGGACAGAATTTTAGACGATTGTATCAAGCTCAGTTGGTCCGAGCACGGTGCTAATAATGCCAAGGTTATAGGTTCAATCCCTGCAGGATCCATTCATTTAAGAATTGGACTTGATGATCCTTGTGGGTCCCTTCCAACTCAGAATATTCTGTGATTCTGTGAACAGTTATGCCATCCTAAAACATGACAAAAAAAGGGCAGAGTTCTCCTGCCATTTCTTAATCTGCAGAATAGTATTCCAAATATTGTTGCTATATTCATACTAATTTACTTTTGGTATTTTTGATTAAACACCAATTTCTGTTGAAGCCTACACTAAATTTTATTAATAAAATACTTCCAGCACTAATTTATTCAATATTGCTAGACTCAGACCTACTCAAATAAGCTGGTCCTCCAAAGAAAAGTAACTGGACATGGCGGGACATTTTCCTTCCTACTCTTCTTCAGGACAAGCAGCAAGATTTCCAATTTTAACCAGAGCAGGCTTTGATACAACCAAGAATCTATTAAGAAACAAAACACTCCCAGGCAGAGCAATTCCTTCACTCACAACTGACAAGAAAGTTCTGGGAGCTCATGTAATCATTTTACAAGAAGCAAAACCTAATGCAGCAGGACATACTTAATAGCCCAGCAATTCTCTGTAAGAATGATATAACGAACAAAAACCAAATGCTCTCAAAAAAGAGAGCTTTCACAATTTTAACCTGGGTCAAAGTATAAACTGGATAAAAGATGATTAACTCTGCATGTTTTTTTGTTGGGGAATATTCATTAAGCTAGTTTTCACATGCACAAAGAAAGGGAACTGAATGTCATTTTGAAGAATTTTAATCTTTTGAGACTTGAGGAGAATCAACTGTCTAGTCTACAGCTGAGATAATTTAATGTCACTGATTTTTCCCTTGGGTACAGAACAAATACTTCAGTCACATAACCCTGGGAAGACAGAAATGAAACTTTTCATGTATAAAACCTTCCTTGGAAGAAAAGTCCCCAGAGAGAAAAGTGGCAAGCAGCTTCAATATTATCATTATTTCACTTAATACTGAACATAATCATATTAATATAGATGTTTCATTCAAGATTTCATTTAATTAATCCCAGACTAAGGTCAGGATTCTAATGAGTACAGTCTACAGTCACAATCAAGTGTTTAAGATAACAGCCTGCTCTTCATTTGATGTTCATTAACTTACCCGACACTATTACAATTTAAGGCTTCTCTTACTAGTATTAAATTCAGCAATTCCTTACAAATGTTAAGAAAAACTATGATTCTTAAGAAAGACTCTTTTTTCACAAGATTTCTAGTTATGTAGAAATGAAGACTGACAGTGTACTATAACTCTACTTTTCTCAAAAGAGAAAGATGCTTAGACATATTGACTAATCTTAATTTTGATTTTCTTAGCTAACCAAAAAATAGCTTTTCCAGATACAAATCACTTACTGTTGTAATATACCGAGAATGAAATTCAGATGCTTCTTTTAAAAATGAAAGGCCTGGATGACTATTCACCACATCCTACAAAAAAAGAAATAACAATATCACAAAGAGTATTCATTAGTGACCACATAAAGCAATTAGCACAGAATAGCACACCTGCTTCCTTAACCAAAACAGTTCAAATTAACTATCCCAATCATTAATGATAACTTTGTTTTCATCACAGATTCACATAAATAATACTACAAACCATTAAAAAATAAAATTATCTTTTAAGGAAACCAGATAAACAAAAACTTTCACATATTTTAGGAATATTAGAGGATTTTTTCCTGTATTTTAGACAGTCCGAAGATTTTGAACACTGCTGACTGCTGTAGCTTGTAATTCTGTGGCTGACTATGATTCAGTAAAGTCAATTTTGGTTTTATTCAGTGATTTCTAGAGGTGGTGTTTGCTGCTCTCTCAACAMAGCTCTACTAGATTTTAAATTCATATCCCACTTTTCCTTTGCCCTCCAAAGGCCAATCCTGACTTTAGCTGTCTTCCAAAACATAAAAGATTCCAATACATGTGCTATTCCTGCAAGCAATTTTAAATCTTACCACAGCTCTTAAAAAAGACCTCACCTTATACAAAATTAACTGTAAAACAAGTCACTCACTAGCATCTCAGTGGATCACGCAAAGTRAGCTGCATTAAATATTATCAATAAACTTTAATAATGACCATGAAAAAGTATGTTTAAGTTCAAAAAACTCAGGGCTTTGCCAGTTCATCATTTTGTTGTGTTCCCAGAACTAGTTTCAGTTGCACTTTACTTGTAAAAAAGGAATGAAGTCTTCTTGCACCAAGTAGTTACACCCAGGGTTCATCAGAAGATGAACAAACTTTGCAGCATCATCATAGCAGGTCTGAAGTATTCTGAAATGTAAATATTTTCATTTAATATTCTACACAGAAAATTGCTCATGCTACCTCATACAGGCATCCTAGAGCAAGGCCTATGAAACAACATTTTTCAAGAGCTAATTACGAATGTCAAACCATGCTCCAAGTGAACTTATCAAAGCAGTACTGTTTCTTACATTTACGTTAAGGGAGGTGGGTACACCACGTAATTAATTACATGAAAGGACATTTTAAAGTTAGAATTAGAGGAGAACTAGAAATACAATGTATTTTGTCCAGAACTGGCATCTGCAAGTTAGGGCCATGGTTTTCACTTTTCTCATGAACAGCCAGCCATCTACCAAACATTTTAAAATCTATAAACCCTGTAAATTAAGATTTGTTTATGTTAAAATATTGAAATATAATTTAGTTACATTTTCCCATGTACAAGTTTGCTGTCAATGGTTGATTTCGGGAAAGTGTTTTATTCCCCTTTACAGACGGGATTGCATTCAGAGCTTAAAATATCACATTTCAATGAAAAAAATGCAGTACTTATAAAAAAATGTAATCTACTTACTTCCTCCACATCGCAACAAATTTATGAACTGACACATATCCTGTTCGTTCACCTCCAGCACAATAAAACAAAGGACCTTTCCAGTAAAGTGGGCATTCACAAGCCTACAATTGAGGTACACATTGAGTCAGTTTATTGATTACATACATATCTGAGGGATACTCCTTTATTTATAGATCCTTCAAAGATTACATTTTACAAGTTTTAAGAAGAAAGCATAAAGGCAGAGATTTGTTTTAAAAACTGCTTCTGAAACCAGGTTCACCTTCTGAAATAATTCATTTTAAGCAACTGCTTTAGGCTGAAATACAAAAGTGGAAAGCAAACCATAGAACAACTTGTAGCATCTTAACAGATTAATGCAGTCAGTCACATGTCTGTCTGTCCATGCTCCAAGCAGCTGAACAGAGTCCATCTTAATAAACTCTGCTCAAGAGCTGCGTGTCTTTAAGCTAAGTTCAAGACAGCATAGTTACAGAACTTCTGAACAGGAGCAAATTGACTTTTGTCTGGTTCAGAGGATGGCTCAACTCATCTGCATACTTGCATTGCATGGCATATCCTCTATACAATTTTAAGTAGTAGGCTAGCATGCCCTGAGCAGCAGTATCTTGCTTTAGGGCACTCCACAGTTACACCTTCCCAACTCCAGTGCTCCCACATACACCTACAGTGCTGCTTTGTGTCTGTTCCAGGCTTCCTCAGCCCTAACAGTGAAGTGCCCAACTCCCCTAAAACTGACTGCAGCTGGGGGCACTCAGACATGGCATCTCCAAGAATCTCCAATAAGACTCTGAATACTGCAAGACATATAAGGTCACTGGAGCAAAACTACAATTACTTCTCATGCAGTAATTTAACTAGTACTTCAAACAAATAAGAAAAAGTGAATTTGATGAATACTGTCCTCAGAGAGGCTTTGCATTATTCTTCAGGAAGGTGCCTTTCATCATTGAATTGTAAGTGACTAGACCCTTCCACCTTCCTTGCTGAGAGAGAAAGGTCTCTTCCCCACCTCCTCACTTCTGTGTTGGAAGGAGCTGTGGAAGACAGGGATCCTATCATTCAGCTTAGCAGTTAAAAAGTTTTGGTGAGGCAAATCCCGAGTCCTGCTCTTGTGAACAGTCTTAGTTTCTATTTTCTAGACCCTGAACAAAATGACAGGAACATGTATGAGAACCTCAGACTCATTACCAAGACCATGACCTGCAGTGATATTTCAAGCATTGATTCAATATAACAAAATGGAAATTTATTTCAACTAGCTTACTGTCTGCTACAAAGAAGTTTAAAAGTATTTGCTGCTTTCTAARCTCAGTATTTTGTCACTCGGCTGTAACTCTAAATTAGCTCTTCAGTAATAAATTGAGAGCTATAATCTCAAGTTACCAAACCATTCTGTCTTTCAGTGTCTTTATGACAGAGGTTCATGACACTGCCAAATGAGAAAAAAACCCAACCAGTGTAAACACTTGAAAACAAAATACTTAATAGCAATGCTTTTAAGTCTCTTGGTATATACAGAATGTAGAACAACATGCCCTTTAGTCTTTGGTTGTTTTATGCAGCAAAAGTAGTTCAAGTTTTAGTTTAATGTTTTTGTTTTTTTTAAGGTCATTTGATATACGGTTAATGCAAAAAATTCCACACATAACTGTGCTGTCAACAATGTAGAATATTGCTGAATGCTAACTTGTAGGAGATGGAAACACATAATACAAGAAAACAAAGCACACRGAACTCATCTTTCCTTCCCATAGGAGTACAGTATGAAAAGAAGACACCCAGCAAGTTCCTCACCTTTGCAACCTTCCCCATGTCWTCTAATGTTGCCCTCTCATTTGGAAATTCAGAGAAAGTTTTCTCAATTTTGGCAATCACAGCATCTATATTCACTTTTTCCTTAGGACATCCTCGAGGAAAATAAAAAGTTGGAATGTTTTGACTACATGATGGTGGCAAAGTTTCTTCCTTCTTTGTCTGAACCTAAATAGATAAATACACATTTGACAGTCAGGTATCATGAAATCATGTAGTCATCCACAGATGACTTAAATCTCTTGGTACTATATGTTCCAACACACCTTCAAAAAGATTTCAGATTATAAATTGAATAAACTATTAAAGAACGAGAGTACATCAGAAAAATTAATGAGTATTTCCAAAAACTGTCATTTAGAAAGATTTCTAGGATATTAAATATTTAATAAAAACAACTTCAGTCTTCAACATATCAAGTTTCAAGACTGATACATTAGACAGGTTCTTAGGGACATCTGAAATTACCCAGGTTATATTATCTGTTTCAGAAAAAAACCTTTCAACCTCTAGCTTAACACACAGATTATAAAAGAATTTGCTTTTGAAATATTTCTAGTTTTACAGCTTCAAGCTTTTGAAATAAGCATGACAACTTTGTTACAAACCACCAACCTGTTTAATGTAGTTACAGTAAAGATTTTTTTTTAATCCTAAAAAATGATAGATTTTATAAATATAGTAAATGATGCCTGCAAAGGGATTTTTTTGGTAAAGTATACACAATTATGGTATGAGAGCTTAGAAATCTGTTTCCAAGAATTGTGATACACCATATCACTAGAAAAATCCCAGATGACCAGTAACAAGACAGATTTATTTACATGCATTTAGTTTCAGTAAAGAACAATTTACCTTATACTTAATTTCCAAAAGGAAGTCTAATAAGGCAGAGAAACAAAGATAACAGGCAAAGTAACAAGAGAGTTAAGAGGCAACTCAAAATTGGCAATTAAACGTGATGTCTTTAATCCCAACACTACTATTCAAATGTAAAAACAATGCTATATGGCGACTCATCCTAGTATAGAATGTGTTCAAGATCCTGTATCCCATCTCTCATTTTCAACCAGAATAGGGGGAAAATAAACCCAAAATCCCTCCAAAAAACCTAACCCTCGTTTTACTCCTTATCATCTTTGCCAAAGTGCCTGTAAAGATACCCAGCTTTCCTAGCACAATCAAGGTCCTTCCTTAAGTCGGTGAAAGAACTAGGTGCTTACGGACAACAGATTTTAATTTACAGATTTCCAACCCAGAAGCCTTCACTGGAATGCTATCCATGCCAAAAAAATCACCTGAACTAACCCTTTCCTTTCCCTCCTCTGCATTTGACCCACAATTCCTGTCCACAGCTGCAGAATTACCCCGAGCATGTTACAAGTTTTATTTCATAGAGGAAAAAGTTACCTTGAATCTGGGACACCTGGGGTCAATGTCTCTCACTTTCTCAGAATCCTGTAAGTAAACAACTTTTGCAATCTTATCATTAGTTCAACAGTCCAGTTGATGAGGCATCAGCTTAGAATAAGAGTGCTACAGGGTATCAAAAATCCCTTCCAACTTCAGACTACCAAAATTTTAGGAAGTATAAAGACAGCAATGTTTTTAAATTACATCAGCACTGCAAATAATGTATGTAATTGGGTAAACACCTTGTTTCATTCTAGAAGCCCAGCTCTACCCATCAGCGCTTTACAAGAGCTCTTGTAGTTACCCGATTTCGCCATCTCCAAGAACTGCCTGGATTGACATAAGATGAGCTCAGTTGGTCAGAGCATGGTGCTAATAACACCAAGGTCACAGGTTCAATCCCTGTATGGGCCATTCACTTAAGAGTTGGACTCTATGATCCTTGTGGGTCCCTTCAAACTCAGAATATTCTGTGATTCTGGGATAACCACTCCCATGTGAGCTGCTCAAATGGCCACAGAGCAGTAGGTATTCCAGTTCTTCAGAGGTGGCCAATGAGGAATGCCTCATCTGAGACAAGGGAAAGTGCAAACTAATAACGTTCTCTGAATGTTGCAGGTAACATGAGGTAAATCAGTATTTTAAGGAAGCCTAGTACGGTCAGGCAAGGCATTTTTAAAATCCACAGCTAGGGAAATGTAGAGCCTCAGACTAAAAAAGAAAAATTTCCTTTAAAAGGAAAGGTAGAATCAGAGGGAAGACTACATTGGAAAAGATCCCAAGACAAAAAGAAAAGGTATCAACAGAACCATTTGTTAATCAGAAACGATATTTTTTTCAGAAACTACTAATTACTTCGGATACCTCATATACACAATAGATTATTTCCTTTGGTCCAGGTTAAAAGCTGTTCTTAAACATAKATGGAATTCTCAATTTAGGATTTGCAGTAAGACCTATACAAGCACAAGTTATTTAAAAGAATTATACAATAAGGACTTTTAATTTATTTTTCATCTTATAGTCTGGAACATGTTCACAACAAAGATTAAGTTAAGCAACAGATCCAGAACTGAAGGCAAATGTAGGTGAAGAAAACTGATTTTTCTAAGATGAAAATGTTATATTTAAACATTTGAATTCAGTATGCTTTGGGTAAAAATAGATAATATTTAATCTATACGACAGTATATTTATTCAATTCTAAACCCAAATATAGACTACAAACCTCTCATGGCAAGAAATTAACTCTCCCTATACTGAAAGATGTTGTCTATTTCTACATGCTGGTTTCTCAAAGTTGGCAAAAGAAGAAACTATAAAAATACTCCATTTGCATTAGCAAGCGTATGATCACTTCACAATCATTTCTGATAGAATTATTTGGTGCCTACATATAGGCATCTAGTGAGAATACCATCTAGGGCACGAAACAAAATAGCCTTGAACATTCCTGGTGGTATCCAGCAGCCAGCTCAGAGCACAGCTCTCACTCTGCATCTGCCACGTGGATGTTCTGAGCACACTAATGCTTCTTAAATGCCACGAGCAACTTGGACAATTGAATTGTGCTGTTAATGTCAGTCAACACAGGGATAAGACCTGTACCAAAGAAAGAAACATGTTGTCCAAAACCATTAGCTCCAGCTAATGCACTATAAAGTTGATATTACATCTCCTCCCTCTTCTCACCTTCCCAAGAAGGGCCAAGAATTCTTCTCTCAGTCTGAATTCCAATAACCAAAAGGCTCCTTGTACAACTGAGGCTGCTCTGCTGTATGTGGTCTAATGAAGGAATGTGTGATACTAAAAGAGCTCTGAAAACGTCACTATTTTCTGTAAGTTCAGCTGCTAGTTACTTCTGTAGAGGCACATATTGCATAGCTGGTGAAAGAGTCGGTTCTGTTATTTCAGGGCAATCAAAATGCACTAATTGTGTGAGATTAAGCTGTTCTAAAATTAATTATAATTTTAACCAGGGAATTTCTTCATTAACAAGAACTGCCAGAAGTCTGCTAACATCAAATCTTTGACTGGAAAATCTGCAGGAACAGTTCATTAATCTTTTCATGCAACTACTCCATTTCAGTGGTCAATTTAACATTTAGAAAGTCATCTACATTCTCCTATAGCTTTAAGTTAAAACCTTTAATACTTGTACCAGTAAGCTAAATTGAAAAAAAGAGACCCATTTGGTTAGTGAAAATTTTCCCTGCAACTTGCTGAGAAATAGTACCAGCAATAACATGCTTGGAATTAAGGAAAACAGCTGTATAAGCTTGTAAATAACTCCTCAAACAAATGTGTGCTGCAGTGTCAGGACTGAAGAGAGAATTAACCTTTGCAATAAGTATATATGAAGCCCAGAATCTGTAATTGTATTACGAAGTTGCCACTGCACTTTAGGTCTTACGTAACAGATAGGAAGTGAGGATTCCTTGAAAACTTCTTGTTTGCAGTAATGTAAGAAAACTTCTGTACAGTTTGTCTATAGAAGAATTCAAGAAAACCTTTACTTCACAACCAGTCTTCATTCCTGACATATAGAACTGTAAGGACTGTCCACAGCTACCCAACACTTGCCTTAATTTTTACAGTGAAGGAAATGGAGGTTTTTATCCCATTGGGGTCACTGTTCAAAGGGCAAACTTCTAATTTTATTTTGCAACTTTCCAGATCCTTTTCTAACCATTCTTCCAGCAGTTGTTTATAGTGATGGCATAAAATCAGTATTATAATTACAATAYAGTAATATATTAATATATACCAGAGAACATGGATCCACCTTATTCCAAAGAGAGAAATTAATTCTTCATGCTAGTCTTTGTACATCTACGAGCAGATGAATTGCACTTAGCTGTTAACTTTCTTATAAGCACAAGATAAAGACAGTGGGAATTTTAAAAGCTTGGGCTTATCCTTCTCTCTTAACTGAAGGAAAGAGCTGATGCTATGATACAGTCATTCAACTGCAGAATATATTTCCGAAATAACAAGGAAGGGGGGACTTGTTTCCAGATATTTTAAGAATGTATGTTCAGCAATGTCTAGATCTAACATTTGCATGTAGCGACTGACAAGCAGAAATACTGAGCCCCACAAAGGGATTGAATATATGGATTCAAATGCGAGTGAGTAAAGCCTCACTTATAAAGGACTTGCTGGAAAAGGAAGCAAGGTAAATATGTTTGTGAATGTAATACTCTTTTAGACATCTTYGAGAAGAAGACATGAGTTCATTGAGTCATCATAGAATAGCTTGGGTTGGAAGGGACATCTAGTTCCAACCCCTYCTGCTGTAGGCAGGGATGCCACCCACTAGATCGGGTTGCTCAGGGCCCCATTCAACCTAGTCTTGAACATTTCCAGGGAGGGGGCATCCACAACTTCTCTGGGTAACCTGCGCAAGTGCCTCACCACCCTCGCAGCAAAGAATTTTTCCTCTCCTCTTTTAGTTTAAAACCATTCCCCCCTGTCCCATCACTATCTGGATTGAACTGATTTGGTATTTGCATTGTTTTGACATGACTACAGAATAAGATAACTTCATTCAGAAATTCTGATGCTTTCTAACAGACACCAACATTTGTTCTGCCTGTTTCTCTGAAAAAAAAACAAACAGAAACATTAAAAAAAAATTTACAGAGTTCACAGTCAGCTCTTGCTGTAGTATTTGACAGGAATTTCCACGATAATGTACWTATTAGAGAAAAGTCAATGGAATTCATACAACAGGTTCAAAACAGGACGCCAAAAATTCTACCTCACGTTTATACCCAGCTTCATATTAGGTTTTTACTAAGTGATGCACCACAATCTTCCCCCTAAAAAAAGGCATTAAATACTGAAAATACTATAAAGAGATTTTTACCTATCAAATAGATAAAAGTTTGGTTCAAATCCTTAGTAGTTTTCAACTAGAGAATAAAAAAAAGGACTGTTGCAATACTGTTTATGATGTGCAATACGTAAGTTATTCTGGTTCTTCAACAGACTGGCTCTTCTGTTCTTTTATATTCCACTTTATGCTAAACTTACCTGAATGAACCAAAGTGCATAATAAGCTAAGGGGATTTTCTGCAGAAATATGCTATTCAGCCTTGTAAATGCTAACATCCCTGCAACCACCCACATACAAAGCTCATCCAACCCAACAATGAAAACAGATACTGAATGAAGTTCCCTGCTACACAACAGAAAATGGAAGCCAACATGGAGATCCAAAGGGTAACAGTATTTTTTTTAATAAGGAGTCTTTCCTTTATGAAATTCAATAAGTTCTTTAGAGTACAAGGTGTGCTAYAGCCTATCAGTTAAACAGTAATTGTGAATGTGATAAAATGTTATCAGTAAGCAGGCTCACAGGGAATACCTGACCCAGCCTTCCCATCCGTCTGCTCTGTTACTGCTGTCAATCTAAGTCTGACCAATAAAATTACAGAAATATTTCTTCTTACTATCTAATTGATTGCACAGTGAAAGTCAACATTTCCCAACATTATCCGTAGTTTTACGAAATTTAAACCTTGAAAACATCAGGTAAAAGACTTATGCTACTATTGTTTAGAAAAGGGTTCATTCTCATTTGGAAGAAAGACAATAGTTTTGAAAAACCTGTTTTAACACCTCAAATACTTTAATATGCCAAAGTGCCTTCAAAAATGTGCTTCAAGATAGCTAAAGTAAGGTTACTATCAGAACTTTCCTCAGAACAAGCCGAGAGAAACATGTCCCCTGTAATGTAAGTTCTTTTGACCTTGAGGTAGACATTTACACTTCCAATTATTTAAGTTAAACTGTGATGCTCTTTTTTTGCTCTGTGTCTTCCTCAYTAGCGTCTTTCCAGCCAAACTAATGAGATTTATTACTGCAAGAGTTCACTGACTGTACCACTTTCCATTCAGCTTGATGTGCTAAACACTACTTTTTCCTCTGTGAAAGATGTTCCTTGGACAACTTAGAGCATTCAAAATTTGTGGGGTTTCCCTCCTGCCAAGTTCTATTACTCTAAAATGTAATTATTGCACTGAAAAACAGCTTCAAAACAGTAAATTAATCTGAAAATTTAATAATGAAGTTTTACAGCATGGCATAAGGTAAGCTACACCACAGCACACCTGCATCTTTCCCCTATGCCCACAATGAATTTACTGCCCCTCACTAGGGATAGTGAAGCAATATGGTGAATTGCCTCACGTCACTAAGACAGCTAAAAAGCAAAACCAAAACCCCCCTATTTGTCCTCATCCAATCTCATACATGGTGCCACTTAGAAGCAACATGGTTCTGAAGCCAACAGAAGGAAGATTAGAGAACCGCAGTATTGTTTAAAATCAGCTTACATTAGGCTTAAAACGATGCTAAGACTCTGATTCATTTTGCATAGCTTAGTCAGAAATGTAAGACATATGTGAATGATCAAACCCTGAGAGATATCTACAGAGAATGAACCCATACTAAACCAGTCATCAGGGTATATATGTAAAAGTCTTTCCTCTCGCAACAAATGTTTTAGTCCCAGTTGCTTCCTTCTGTCCTGGACTTCAGCTTGCTATCCTTCAATCATTGTCTGACAGCTGTTTTTGGATGTGCTATAGAGACTAATTTTATCATACATGCTCTCTTCTTTCCTTCCACAGTAAGAGATAAACATCCATTAATTTTAACCCCGCTGCAGTTTTACACTAGCTTACTTTAGCTTAACTGCGAAAATTTCATTTGTCTAGTTTGGTCTGTAGTCACTTAATATTTGTGCTACATGAGAGGAAAGAAATGGAAAATTAATACACTTTTCCATAAAGTTCTAGCGATACAACATTAGAAGAAAAAAAGTACTTCAAACTACACTGTTTCTGATCTTATACATACTTATCAGCTGAATTAATGCAACGGAGCAGGTTTCAGCAACCCTCTCAATGCAGTCTATGTTCCAGTTGGCATTTCTGTGTTCACCTTCAAATACTGACCAAACAAATATGGTGGCAGTCTCCTTCCTGCGTACCATGTTGTGCACACATCTCAGTTTTACACAAATTGACTGTCATTCTCATCTCATTTATGCATGTTCTTAGCCATTTACTCTCAAGTCTGTTTCTCTACAAAAGTATATGGTAATCTGGTCTTGCGATTCAATGCAAATGTTAATCCTCAACGCTAAATCAATTTTACTCTAGAGACAAAGCCATACACTGTCCTGTCTCRTTTTGGGATAACTGACATGTTAGAGCAAGTAGCAATTCCATAAGCAAATCAGAAGAGATTCAGTGAGGTTTAGAGCAGTCAAGAGTAACATGAAGAAGGATCCTAGATAATAGTAAAAATGAAGTCTAAAGAAGACCCTAACCTTGCATTACAAGTTGCAGAAGGAAGGAGGATTATGATGGAGTTAAAACTAGAGTTCCATTCTCTAAAAACATATCCGATTTTTTATGTGCTATAAGAAAATTCTTTGCAATATTCAATTTCTTAATTTGCATACAGCATATATCAAAGAACAGATAACCTTTTTCATRTTTGGTTTAACTATATGCCAAGCTCATTCTGTTCAGAAGTTCATAATGCAGCCACTGTTACTGGAAGTTGAGAAAAAAGAAATGGTGAATCTCACTGAACCTTTCCCTCTGCTGTCTGCTGACAGCCTGAGTCAAGAAAAGCCCTTCCTGGTTTGGCAGATGGCAGCCAAACTACAAATATAAAGCTCAGAAAAGGTAGTTGATACTCATGTTTCTTGGGGTTTTTTAATCACTCAGTATCAAGTCCTACTGTATCTTTAGTGCAGCAACTCACTCATGTCACCCATGTTGAGAGCAAACATCAACAGCAGTCGTTCTAGAGTGTCACTGGCTACCAAGTCGCAGGGATGAGACTGTACAYTCATTTTACAATACAATGTTAGACAGTTGAGCTTATTAGCAAACTAAAATTGAGGGTTTTTTCTGTCACTGAAATACTGTTTGTATGGTAACTTCTGATTCTGAGGTTAAAAAAAAAGGGGGTTTTGTTAGCTGTTTGCTGCCTGAAGCTAATTTCTCCCCTTATTTTAAGTCTCAAGACAGCAGAGTAAGTAGTAGTTCAGTGAGTTACTCTTAATTTTGTGATAGCAAGGGAAAGAAGCACCCCATTTGGTTTGAGTGAAATTGCTGTGGTAAGGGCCATCACCAGATAGTCTCGACAGTTTCACTAAAGTATAAAAAATTATTATACAACTATCAGTTACACTTTTCCCCTTTAATTTAACCAAGCCAAATTGAAACAGCCAAAATGACCCTCAAGAAAAAGCCACTGAAGCCTCAGTACAGTGGCAGAGCAYGCAAAACTTGACCATCTACACAAACCTGTTTGGGAAAGCATGTTAGTTCTCATGTGACATCCAGGAAAAGCTTCCACCTAAAACTATGAAATGCATTCCATACATACCATCTTGGGTATTGAATTTAAAACCACATTCAACTAAAAGCATGTGTGAATGGCCACCACAGGCAAGTCACATCACATACACACAACCAAAAGTAGCATGCAATAAACAAGAAAACACTGGGAAACTTTCAAATGGTCAAAACCTGATTTTCACTTATTAGTGAAGACTGAGGTAAACTGGCATTTTTCTGCATGATACCTAACCATTATAGCACACACTTCCCAACCTCCCTTTCAGTTAGATATACTGCACTAACAGATGTCTCACCAAAGTTCTTCTACAACTCTGATTTTGGAAATACTGGGATTCTCCCAATTTGCAGCTTAGTATAGCTAACATAGATAAATCATGCAGTCCTGCTGGGAACTGGAGGATGCTATTGCAAAAGCATTATTGCTGTAGAAATACCTCYAAAAATGGCTGCACACTTTTTTTTTTTTACGTATAGTAACATAGAGCTTCAATATCAAAAGTTATGCAGTAAGAGCAGCTTATTGATTTATTCAGGAAAGATTTGGGTGGAGACAAAATGGAAGATATAGTTACCTGCCCCCTCCCCCCCAAGCCATGAATGCAAGACCTTTCCATATTACATGCACTTGCTTTATGTGCTGACAAAACTTTTATCAAAGGCTCTAGAGTCAGGCTTCCTCTAAGAGTTTGTYGTGGCTGACCAGTGAAAATACTTTTTATCTCCTTCACATGCCCTACTAATTTAAAAATAGAAAAAGGTAGATTACAAAATGGAAAAAAGCAAGACTCTTCAGAAGAATCTACCCTGTGAAATGCAATTTCTCCTACATTTTGTGATAAGACAGAAGTAGTGCAAAAACATTAGTCACTGTATGACTACTAATGCCTGTGAGCTGTTGTCAAACAGCCTCCAGTTTATGAATTATGTCAAATTAAGTATTCCAGTCACTAATATATCCTATTTGTTATATAGCTGCATCTTCCTCAGAAAATACTCTGATCACAGGTTAAATCAATTCTTCTATTCCTTCCCAGTGTATTCTGTTACCCCAACTGTTTTCAGGGCAGAAGCTGGCCAAGTTCTTCCTTGTACATGATCATTTTGATTGTACGCAGCCAAGGGACTGACAGCTACATCTGAGGCCATTCTAATATTTCTCTACAGAAAACAGCCTTGTCAGGACAGGCCATCAGTTCGACACCAAAAGTAACACATACAGCTAAGACAGACATCCACTTAAACTCTGTAATGGCTTTTTATCCTTACATGTTTAAAACAAAACAAGTTTCAATCACTAGATGCAATTGACCTTAAGAAAAATCCTCTCAGACAAGAAAAATATCACCAAGTTCAGCCTTGCTACTGAGCTACAAAGTCAACAGTTGGAGCAAGTATTCTGTCAACTGCCTGTCTGCTGACAGGCTGAGAAATTCTGACTTGGACAATTGCGAAAACAATCTCATATTCCTCTTGCCCTGTAAAAGTTGAAGGACACTGCATATGAAAATGTGCTGAACCGTTTCAGGCTTTCTAGCATACAAAGTAGTACCATCAACAGTCATACAACACCTACTATTGGTAGTGTTAGCTAAAATGGAGAAAAGAATAGTGAATCTTTTATCTCAAGGGAAAAGTAAGTACATCTGAACTCTTCAATGTCTGAATTGCTGCGTCACAAAACTTAGCTGCAGAGGGAACCGCACTGACATCTAGACTCTTAAATCATGCACAGCGGTAAGCTGTAACAAACTTGCACACTATTTGCTTTCCTAGAGAAACAGTACACATTTGCTGTAATAATAATTTAAAAAATAGATTTGTTTCCAGACATGAGCAGGTAAAGAAGCTGCTATCACAGGCAGCCAATACACTTTAAGTTTGAACCAGGAGTCTCCATTACAGAAGTGGTAAAAATCTACCAGTTTGCTTACAGTTTCTTTTTAAGTGACTACAACTTAAAACCTGGCAATCCACTAGTAGTGAACCATTTATGGAAAACCTCATCTTRACTAGTAAGTCTCAGCAGGCAACATATATTTTCATTCTGTTTTAAATGTTAGCATCTGCTCTGGAAAATTGGCATTATATCAGCAAGCTAGCATCAAGTGTACCTATTAGCTACAGTCAAAATGAGATTTGTATTCCATCTCAGGCCCTCTCAGCAAACACTAGCGTTCTTTAATAAAGCACTGGTGTGCCTGATGTAAAAGTATTATGTAAAAATGAATATTGGGTCCTCCCCCCRCGGTGTTAAAAGGTCTACAAACTATGTTAAATTAGAAAACTGATGTTAACAGAAAAGCTGTTGTGCCAGAAGCCTCTAATTGTTACACAAACTACTTCTGAGACTATCTGTAAACCAACTGCCTCAATTAAACTTTTTGAAATTAATTTTGCCTCAGAAATGAGAACAGTATCTTCATGACTAAAAGAATCACTGTGTGCACTACATCACAACCACACACCAGCCCAGCATACATTAGCACCTCTATTCGTTGCTGTCTTTAACATGCCACAAGCATTTATGTACCATTTTGGTAACAAAGGAGGGTAAAAGTGATCAAGAGCCACTAAAGTTACTCCACTCAGAAGGCAAGCCAATTTCGTGAGGCACTGCAGAAGCTGAAGAAATAGTTCTCATACAACTGACATAAATAGCATGTGTAAGCAGCATTTAGTATCATTAACAGGTGGTCATGAAACGAGTAGTTCTCCATTTTCACACTGAGGTGTGACACATACAACTACACCAAGGAATCACCAAGTAGTCACAGCAGATAAAGGGATAATGCATTAAAAGTATAAAAAAATATGCCAGCACTCAGGTCTGGCACTGACATGGAGAAGAATAATTAAAAATTTAGGTCAGCTTTTGTTTCTTTAGCTCCTTTTTAAAAATCATTACATTCAGCACAAATTTATTTGACTTTAAAAAAGGTCTGGTTTTAAAGTTAGAACTCAACAGTTTTATAAGGTGATGTGGTCTCTAAGTAGCAAGAAATACCCATTTTCCTAGTTTAGCTAATGCTGAGTTACATACGTATAAGCATGTCACTGTACACAGATGTATTTTATTCTGCTATAGTTTTGTTTCAAACTTCAGATATATTTTCCTTATATAGCCTGAGTAATAATGCTGCTTATATTCCAACTCTTACAGGTAGGGAAGTCATCAGCTTTTGCCTAAAACATGGTACTCAGCTATCAGCAGGCAATCAGCTTTTCAGTTCACATCTTTAAGTTGCAAGTACAATTGACAAGGCAGTAGTTTCTTCTCCCTCCAAAGTTTCAAAAAATTTATGAGCAAGATGGGCACAGTGGCTCTTCAAGTGCTGCATTCCCAGTTCAATATATTCTGTAGGTGTTAAGTACCTAAGAAAGGTCTTGGTCTCAGAACCAATATCAGGAGGAGATGGACTCAAGTTCTACCTCATTTTATGCAGAGATACCTACTAAGAAATGTAGTTCCCCAAAGCAATAGAGAACATTTCAACAGTTGTGTATTGTTTTATCCTTCTTTTGAGAAAGATATCTTTCCAGAAAGCCCTACTTTACTCAGTTTTTTTCAATATTCATCAATAAATGAAAACTGAGGAACAGCCTGTTCCACCACTTTCCAGAACAACCCACCTCACTACTGGTTGTCTGTTTAAAGATTTTGAAGAAACTTGATGTGCTATGCCCTAATGACCACCCCTTCCCAACCACAGGGGATTACCTACACAGATTACTTACTCACAYGGCTCTATGTGAAAAGCCACTGTCTTAGAATTCCTGGAACCTGTGGAAGACCCAGTCACTCCAACCCACCTCAGAACAGATTCTGAGCCATGTGTTATTTCACCATCCACCACTGTTACCAATTTTTTATTTTAAGATGCTAGCTTTAATGGCACAAACAAATGTGCCATTTGTAGTAGAAATATAAAAGAACAGATTGGCTTCCATTTCTGCTTGATTTTAGCATTCAAAATTTACATCATACTCATGAACTGTTGTGTCTGAAAGCTTATATAGTGGAATACGAGGTTGTAAAATCCAACAGCAATGAAGCTTAGCAACAGAAATGAGAAAGTTTTTTTTTCAAGTTATTCTACAAAATCTCTAAGCAGTCTTTAATTTTAACACGAAATTTCTTCAATGATTATGTAGCTGATAAATAGCTATTCTTTGAAATGCACCTTACCTACAAGGACAAGTTGAAATTAACATAAAATGTCAGGTAAAAAATGCCCATCTTCTGTATCAACAGTTACCAACACCCACATTTAGTTTTTGAAGGTACTTCCAAAAAGGTCTTCTTAAAATCATGGAGTTGAAGCAAAGCACCATTTAAAGAAGGAATCTCAGATGAAATAATTTACATCAAACTGAGCAATGACTGACCTCATATTCTAGTTTTTCACTCCTATTAATTCTGTTTTGCCCAAAGAATTTTGTAATCTAATTAAGTCGTTTATCATACACTATTCTACAGCTGCCATTTACCCAAGAAGTGCAAGTCTGGTTAAAAATGAAAAATATTTGCTCGTTGTCTACATTGTAACTTTATAGCCAGCAGCATGCTAACACAGAAAAAACCCTATAGATTAGACAAGCTGTTTTCTAAAGCAGTTAGTTGCTTGGAGGTATGCTTTACCATACTACACTGAGATGTTTTCTAGGTCAACATAAAAAGGCCCTGTAAAAGTATGAGTGATCCAACTATCACTCGATGAAAGACAGATCAAGTTAAGGGGCACTGCACAAGGTAATGCTGTGTTTGTTTACAATGGGATGCCACGACTAGACTAAACCTGCCTCCTCCTCTGAGGTGCCTAAATATTAACCACAACCACTACTTTGGGGTAATTAAGATAGTATTTTCTTTTCTTGCTCTCTAGTCAACAAGTTCTCTTACCTGTCTCCAATTTAGCACAAAAGATACAAGTCAAAAATCCTTTCACTCACGTTTATGCCAAATGGCATAAACCAACACAGTCAACACTTCCATTCTGCTTTGTACAAAGGAATAAACACTGTTTAAAAAGGTCAGCTGAAACAAACTTTAAACAACAATATAGAAGACAGAAGGCTAATACATTCTTAGGGTCATAGGGCTCTATGTCCCTCTCTTGAAGGTCACCTGAAAGGGACATTAGTGCACTGAATTCAAAATTAAGTAGCAGGCTATATTTAGAATAATTAAAAATGCCCGAAATTCCAAGATAATGTAATTTTTATTTAACTGCTAAACTTTCCTTAATTAAAAAAGGTGAAAAAAATTTCACATCTGCCATCACTGATATACCTTCAATATATGAATTAGAAGTGAGGGTGAGGTAAGGACAAAGTGAATGCTTTCACATACCACCATATGTCTTAAAGGATATTCAAGGAAATACCAAATTTCAGTTTCTCCAAAAAAAGTTGTACACTTTTTCTCATTCCGAAAGATAATCAATCTCTTTGAACATTTACTCCGTAAGAGGTTTTCCTTATGATTTTATGTTTCAAATACTTCTATTCTCAATTTTAAGCTCACTTTAAAATGGTGGCTTTAACTCACTGCTACAAAACAGCAGAAGTGCATGTGTGAACCAAGTAGCAACAACTGATCTCATACAAATAAAAAGTCCAAAATAAACATAATCTAAAGGAATTCAGGATCATCGTGCAAATATGAAAACACCTTTTAGCATATTATGTTTGAGCTAGTAAAGTTACAGCCTATTTCAGTATATTTTATATCCCAGTTCCAGTAAAAGGTAAATTAAAACCCCTTGGGACATGCACGTAGATCATGATTATGCAGATTAAGGAAAACAGTCTTTAAAAGTCTAAAAGCATTAAATGCACCAACTTTTCACTGCATATACCTCTGTGCAAACACTGTACTTTAGCTGTGCTACATGCTTCAGCAAACTCTCCTCAACTTTTGTTTGCAGAAAACTACCTGCATAGTCTTTTAAAACACAGAAGAAATCATCATATGTGGAACAGACTCTCAAAACCCTGCTAGTTTATTAAGAGCTTCCAAGTATTGCCTGCAGTTTGAGTGGCTGTGAAGGTACAATTGACAATAACTTAATTGTATAAGAACAGAAAGACAAACCTGGACCTGCTGAAAAGCTTTCAGTCTCTTCTTGAATCTAGAAGGTAAAACAAAATCACATCCTCGAGCTAGCAATGCCAACTCCTTTCTTAGATCAGGATCTTGTCGCAAAGAAATCTCCTTTATCCTCATGCTTTCGGATTTCATATAATGTCTCAGTGTGCCAGTCCAGGCACTTGAGTCCCAGTAAATAGCAGAGCTGTTGTATTATCACACAGTGCCGCTTAAAGCAGCAGCTGCACCCGAGTTCTGTGATATTATAAGAGTCAGCTCAACTTCGCCCGCTCCATACATTAAAGGGAACTTGGCTGGAATCACAAAAACAGATTGGAAAGTCACTTTGGGGGCCTGCCCTTTCATCCAGGCATTCCAAAGTCTAAATGGGACAGTATGGAAAATGAAATCCGTGTTTGGAGGAGCATCTATAAAAGCAGCTTCCAATTTTAAAAAAGGCAAGCCCTACAGGAATGCAGAGAGGCCAGTCGTGGTTATTTTCTAGCTTCCTCCTCCTCCCATCCCCCTCAGCTTTCCCTTCTGTCACAAAACACTCACTGTCTAGCTTCAATGAAGTACCTCATCGAAGGATAAGGCCTATTACACAGCAATTAAATTCCTTTTAAGCTCTTTCGTCCTTTAGTGGGAACCCTATTACACCGGAAAAATGAAGGCAATGACAGACAAAGCTGCAGACAGACTTTCGAATGGCACACATAATCATGTAAATAGATCTTTTTTTACATTCCTATATATCTAAGTTACTGTATTGCAAGAATCTAAAAATTTAAATGCTAAGACAGAAAGTCAAAGCAGAAATGAGGCAAATGTTACCACACTGAAATGCTGCTTTAAAATCATRTTTTAACAAAAGGTTACATTAGAAATATCAATGATGTCACAAAATTTGAAAAAAATTGACAGGATACTTTTTTTTCTTAAATAGGAGCTTTATAAACATCAACGTCCACATACTAGATTGCATACCTGTCACACTTCAGTAGCACTAAAGTTAGACTCAGCTACCACTCTATTTTCAGTGTATTGAATCTCAAATACAGTTTATGAAGGTGGTGAGGCCAAGTTTTAGTTCACATCAATATTCTTCACTGAAATAAAAATCTTATATGCTTTTGTGGAAATTGAAGTGACCTTCTGTTCTTTTTCCTTTACAGTTTTAGGTACATTAAGTTCTAACTGGTGAAGTTTTCACATTTTAAATGGGAATACCTTTTCACAGCAATCTTTAGGAAATGCGCTATTTTGATCAAATTTTTTTTCAAATATCACCATTACAGTTATGAATATGGCAACTTTTACTATTCCAGTTCAAGCTGTGAACACTATTAGACCCCTCAAATTCTCTTAAGATAGAGGCATTGCCTATTTATTACCTGAACCTTGATGTGCACAAGTTTATTTACTAACAGCAGAAAAGGAAAGATCTGGCCAACCTTACTCTGTTTTCATCCCTCATGCTTTAAATAAGGCCATTTTCTTGATTACACAGAGATGTACACAGCCCAAGAAACACTAAAACAACTCTTTCACCACTAAGTTTGAGATTTCTCTTACTGGATGGCACTAATTTACTCCCATATAATCTTTAGCCCTTTATCCATTCATAACCATTTAATCATGTAACTGTATATTAAAACCCCACAGTAAATATCCTTGTACAATTAAGAAAAGGAAACTATGAAAAAGTACTAGTGAAACACAATTTGTCTTAACTGGATCCTTTTTTACTTTATCACACTCTGTTAGAAAGTAAATGATGATAAAATGCCTGCTTTCTTGGTTTTAATTTACTATCCAGTTGTGTCCCTGCCCTCTGCTTCTTTATTGCGACTTGTTATGAAGATATTTATTTCTTTCGGAAGTGGGAGAACAAGAAAGGAATTGACAAGGCAAGAGTCAGACATGTTGTGGTTGGCATGACCAGACTATCCAACTGCATTGAGCAAATTTGGCTGTCACTCACMGTCTTTTAGGAAGACTAAATCAACTAACCTGGGATAAACCCTGGCCACAGAGAAGTCAGCAGAGAACTGGGCATGCAATACACAACAGCAGCATGCCTGGAACTTGAGATGAAGGACTGAGGTGTTAGAGTAGGAGAGGAATCCTACTCTGGCAACAGATAACTGTTCCAGACCAAAATGTGGAAGGTCAGGAAGGTTGTATTGCAAGGCAGATTGTGTTTCAGGTTAGGCAAAACAGGCCTTGAGGTAAGGAAAGGTATCTTCTCACCCAAATTGCTTTCTATTTTCATCCCTTTTCACCAGGTGATGCACTCCCATTTGCTGCTACATTCACAGCCTTATCTGATGTACTGTATTATGTCATTTAGAGGCCTGACTGTCACATGGAGAGCTAACCAAAAGACTGAAGCACCAGTCTGGAATTCAAAAGGCCTGGAGCTCCTGAACCTGCTGAAGGAGCCTCAGTAACAAAGTGTTCTGAACTCCATTTTGGAAAGACTTGTGTATTTCCCTCCTTTATTCAAACGGAACTCAGAATCCATCAGAACTTAACCAGCATACCACATTCGGTATTTTGAATATTTTATATTGCTTTGTCATAAATTACTTCACTGCCTGAGGTAGGTGTTAAGTCAATCCCATTGTTAGCCTAATACTGTTTTAGCATTATGGTTTCAAACCTCATGGTCATTTATATACCTACATGCAGTATATTTGTCAAAAGTTCACGGGCTCAATATATGAACAATCTCCATGCAACTGAGTACACTTAAATACACTGGCAGCTACTAATCACCTCCTTTTCACCATCTGAACGGAAAAAGGGTTTGTACAGCCACATTTAAGGAGACTGAACATTTACAAAGCAATGTGGTCAAGAATCCCCTAAGATCTGTTTTAAGCTTTTCAGTCATGAATTAGCCACAGGGGAAAGGGAATGTCAGCTTCCATCCAGRTTGAACTAGGAGTGTTCAAGTATAGTGTTACATTTCTTCTAAATCTGAATTCCCTCCAATGAAAGCTAAGGCAAAATCCTTTACTGGGTGAAGGGCTGCATGCCAGCCATGAAGCTGTTCAAGTATCCTGGCAGCTTATTATTAGCTAGATAAACAAAYAGATGGGAAGATGCATGCTCAGAGCTTCCTTCCAAAGCTAAAGATACACATTATGAATGGATCTGACTCAAGGGACTGTGGCCAAAGMGTTTACCACACTTTTAACAGAGATCTGAACATACACAAGAGTAACACAACACAAACACCACAATGTTTTGGGTAATACAGAGGAAATAGAAACTTGAAGAATAGCTCAAAAAACCACCTTAAGTATTTGCCTAGAAAACCAGAATTTCTTGTCAGAAGCATATACCAACAGTATATTTAACGTCTTAAGAGACTATGGGGAAGTGACCTCAAGTCTTTGGGAAAAACCATCCCAGCATTACAGGAAGCCCCCAAGAAAATAATTTTCAGCCATATAAAAACTTTAGTTGCTGGAGTCTAGTCTTCAACTCAGTAACACATGAACCAAGATGACAGAAACCTTGTTTGGCCTCTGGAGGCAGTTTAAATAAGGCTGGAGAGCCAAGCCCAATGGCAACAGTGTGGAACCCAATAGCATTCCTCAGCCCATGATGGTGCAGAAATTAAGAGTGGCTCCTGGGTTAACTGTGGAGATAGAACTGCTGTATCTCCACATCAGCCAATGTAAAGGGTTATTATGAAACTAGTGTAATCCTTTGCAAAAGTAAGTGAATAGTGAGGGTCAGAACACAGCAGTTAAGATAACTAAGGCAAGGTAGCACCTTTCTCAATATAGCAAAGAGATGAAACAGCATGACTAACATAGTATTACAGATATATTTCAGAGGCTTAAAGTGGAAAAAAGGCACTAGTAAAAACAAATAGTTCAGGAAGATACACAAAAAGTCAATCAGCTAATGATGTTTGCTAGAACACAGCTACTATGAGGCAGGAAATACAAAGAAGAAACTACATAAATACACTAGAAGACAAATGAAAGCAGCAATTCTTTGCTAGACTAAAAAAATAAGCAAAACCAAAACAAAACAGAAACCCCTGAAATGCTGAGTTCTATTCCCCCCAAAAAAACTCTGCAGCCAGACTATCACCATTATTTAATGTTATCAAGAATGATTTCTAAACTAGATAGTCTGTACTTGGCCTTTGCTATGCTGAAAGATCCTGAAACGAATTGCTTGCTAGCAACTTCCCATTTCTAAATGAAATAAATAAATAAAGAGAACAAGAGGACTATGCACTTGTGAGCTGAACAGAATAACAAAGTACTACTATCCATCCCTAACTCTCCTTTGGATGGGAGTAATCCATTTTCAGCAGTACACTCACAAAATCCAAGGGAGATAACATCTACAATATGTAGCTAACAGAAGGAATCAAGTTATTAGGTTCATACTCAGCTACCAGTTATGGAAACTGATTGTTTTAAAGTCATGGACAACGTTTTGAGTATGAYATACAACACTGATGAACTGCTGGATGTTGATACTGTGCAGTTAAGAAATCTACCTTCACCAGTAGAAACTGATCCTTTGGCCTTGGAAAGTAGTTCATGTGAATCTGGGCCTAGATGCATATTTCTTTTTCTTGTAGGATGCAATGCCTCCCCCTTGGAACAGGAAGTCTTGCATGTGCATGCCTTCTCTAATGATTATTTAAATTTTCTAGTACTCTTGGATTAGACTGAACAATGCCTGGAGGTTCTTTCCACAGTTGCTAGGAGAATTCAGAATTCTTAGGAGGCAAGACAGTGAGTAAAAAGACAGCAGTTAAATGCTAGATGTGTAGTCAGGTTGGTAGGCCAGGAAGGAGGGGCTGATCAGATTCTCTGCACATTACCAAAAGAAAGCCATGCATCAACACCACGGCATGGGCCATTATCAGATTATAACCAACATGAGATACATGTCACCTTGCTATGACTACACAGCCTGGACTCCAAAGACATAGCATGGGCCTTTTTAGATTGTTAACTGCATCCAACAGACCAACTTCAGCAAGCATCAACCCTAGATGTTGTAAAACCAAAGCCCGACAATAAGTGAATGGTTTATATACCTTTAGTACAATTCTCATGTTCTCTGCCATCTTAAGAAAACATTATCAGTTTACACTTATCTGTGTACAGCATAAACTGAATTTTAATGGAAAAAGGTTGTTGGTCTTTATGTGAAGTCTAAACATGTTTTCAAGCATTCTAAAAAATCTTTCTAAAATACTAAGCTTAAATTTGTCACTTGATAAATAAGCAAGTACTCMAAATTTTAGGTGGTGTTTTTAGTGTGTTAAAAGCAAGTAAGAGGACAAAATTAGTGATCTTTTGTTTAAAATCTGRTGTTACAACAGGAGACCTACAGTACTTGCTGTAAATGATAACTATTCACAAAGACTGTCAGTAGATGGAAGAATAATCTAGCTCATCATTAATTGTTTTCAATATTGCATAATTTCAAATACTTCGCTTTACTTTTAGTGAAGTATGCCACAAGGATGATTATTTACGATGCATCAGTGATGATCATATCTAGTAGAAATGTTTGCAAAATTTAGAAAATTATCTATTGTTTATCAATACAAATCTAGCTTCTAAAGGAATAAAACTGGTTAGAAACTGTTCTCCTGGTGCTGCTGAATTAAAAAAATTGATCAAGTCTAGCCATTCATAAGTCCTACAAGCCTTATTTTGTCAAGAAGGTCAAATTGAACCTTATTCACAGTGCCCATATTTTACAAATATTTTGCAAGTATTTCCTCAGCACCCACTCAGGTTTCCCCCTACATTTTCCCATATAGACTTCATGTGCATTTTCCTTTTAGACTTCCAGATTACCTCACTTGCCTGAAATCAGCCAAAGTTACTAGTAAGACCTGCACAGAACAAATATACAAGTCTAGTTCCATATGAAATGAAGCTAAACCGTATGCACAAGTTTAATTAAACACATATCCCAAGAGCCCATCATTCCTGCAAGTATCTGTGGTCAAGAAGTGGTACATGGGTGACTTTACAGTTTCTATCTATTTTTAACATGGAATAGTGATTGCTATGCAGAAGGGACACATCTAACATGAAGTACTGGAACACACTTTTTAAAACACCTCCTGGTCACTGGTTAGGTTTCAGCAGACCCATTTTAAGTTGCATCTGTTGTTCTCAGAATACAAATTAACCTTATCTACCCAAGACATCAGTGCCATGTGGTTAACTTGAAGACAAGAACACCACACTAATCCAGCCCAACACAAAGGGGTTATTTACATATTATGCCACCCTTAGAACACTAAATTTAGTAACCACTTATTGCTGACTGTGAAAAACAAAGAGTATGCTTAATTGGTATCTTCTTGAATCAATGCAACAACTTAAATTCAATGAAAGCAAGGCAACTTTAAGACACTTGCGTGTGCAAAGCCTCTAAATTTGCCAAGACTTGGCCATATGATAATACCACTGGCATTTTGAAGATTTTTGTCATAACATAGTTTGCTGAAAAATTCTGTGCAGTCATTGAGTAAGTCTATCAGTGGACAAACTAGTCCACTGGATGAGCTGCATTTATGGTCTTGTACTGAAGTAAGCCCATACATACTTTTGGCCTCAAGTTTATTTCTTGCTGACAAAGTAAATGTACGGGATATGAAGAGGTTCTCAAAAAATGTAGAACAGGTTCTCAAGCACCGCTGAAGACAAAAAAAAAAAAAAGAAAGCTCTCTCCTCTACATCAGTATCTAATTTCCTCATAGATTGAACACCTGTTAAAAGAATGAACTGTTTAAATGACTGCTGTAAAACTACAATTAAGTTTACATGTTTTGAAAGACTGGRCAGAGAAACAACTGGAAGTAAACAATGATCTTATATAGCTTTGAAGTTCTTTTGGTTTGCTTTTAAGTGTCAGTTACTCACAAAGCAGTGACTGTGATTAATAAATTTCATCATTTGAAATAAGACTTCATTTGAATTTGTCCTGTGTTAGGATTTGGGTGAACTTCAAACTTGAAGAAAGCCACACAAATCTGAATGCCGTTTCTTAACACTAGAAATGCCAAAAAGTCATAAGACTGGATGCAGCATATAAGAAATGTGAGTTTCCAGTAAGACACAAGTGCAACTGCCACTTTGAAAGAGGACAGAATTTCACTGTGTCTTCTAATAAAGCACAAAGCATAAACAAAATCAATATAACTGCTAAAAAAAGGTAACATTTATATACCTAGGTACAAGATGCAGTTAGAATAAGGAGCACTATCAAAAAGCTACAACAGTGAGTAACTTTCAGTWTCTCAAGTATAAATAAAAATAATAGCTATAGTTCTCTAACCAGGATAATGGTTCTTCTATTCCCAGCTATTCAGTACAGCAAAGCTTAAGATGAATAACACAACACACTACCAGTGCTTGCTTATTCTGACTACTGTTATTTTACCCCACTTGAAACTAATAACGATTTTATAGGAACACCTATAGCTGCACTCTTCCAGACCTTAATATGAACTTTTGGCTTCCCTTCCTTTGTTGGCACCATAGAAGGAGCTTTATTGAGAACACACTAATGCTGACATCTGTCATAGTACCCTGTTATCAAAGTAAAAGTACATCAGTTTGATACCAGGTTATTTACAGTCTCCCTTTAAGTCACGGGCTTGAGTTGAAAGCCAAGTCCACCATCCTCCCCACTTAGTGATGGGACATGGCACTACTAACACTATCTGCATAATACAGAGTTCAGGAGTGTCTGTGTCAGGCCACCCTCGGTCCACACAGCGCAATCCAGTGTGCAGCGCAATGGTAATGCAGCTTACACAACCCAGGCTCTGTAGTTAACAGTGCTTCTGGTATGACAGTGTACCAGGCAGCAATTCAGATGCAGACACCGTGTAAGATCGTGGTATAAGCCTAGCTGCCCTTTAACTCAAGCCTTCAGATTTCATTTGTTTCAAAAAGTAACTGTTAAGTGTTATTCAGACTTCAGTCAATGTTAAAAGATTTCATTCTACTCTCCCTTTAAACTAAAATGGATCACAGTAGTACCACTATGTTAAGATCAAGTAAACCCTAACCAAAATTTGGCAAGAATGTTATTAATGAAAAAAAAGTTAAGGAGCAAAAAAATTTACAAGTTACAGAAATGAGACAATGAGCTTTAATTGTCACAGAATAACAAGCAGGAACAGTATGCTTATCAAACAAAGGATATAGAGAAACCACTCCAAGAAGTATCTTTATATCAAAGGTTGACCCTGCAGAGAAATGGAAAATAACTTTGAAGTATTTCAGATTGTATCACATTCTCTGTGCACCACCATCCCACAAAATGCCCATAGGGAATTCTGTGAATTGTTTCCCCAGATGCCTTGCACACCAGCTGATTAGGATTAAACATCTTGCCTGTGGCACCTTTTAGGCCTTGAGGGCTGGCATTTTTGACAATGTGATGAACAGTGTACAATTGTGTATACCCCATGTGTTTAGGATAACCTAGAGCACCAGAAAAACTGTTAAATCCATGTACAGTAGTGATAAGGGTTAGAAGAAATCTGCAACAGCTATTCTTCAAGTTTGAAAGTTACAGCTCTAGAATTTCCTGTCTTCAACGATATACTCAGAAAATATTCGAGACTTGAATGTTGCAATTTTTTTATGTCTCTGATTSTCTGTTATTTTAAGATTTAGTACATACAATTCACAGGCCTACTTGCAGAATACTCGGTGGTAGCACGCACTTCACATCACATAACAAAAGTGACCAGAACTTTGAAATCACAGTGTTTGTATAAATGGGTACAGTCAGGAAACCACCTCACTGTGAATGACACCATGCAAGTGAAGCAAAGCACCTCCCCTAAAGGAAAAAAACAATCCCTAAACAAACACTGTTTTGTTTTCACTTGCACTAAAATGCATTGTAAGATGAATTTTCATGGGACAGTTCTGACTAGATTTTAAAATGTGCATGTGGATTACATCAACAGTTTACTCTGAACATGGCTGTACGTGACCTGTCCAGATGAAAAAATTCCACAAAGACCATGTAGGTTCTTTCATTATTGGAGAAAGTACTTTGGACTTGCTCATCAGGAGAGGGCTTCAACTATCTTGAAAGACAGCAAATTCTCCTCTAACAAGACATCACTGTTTCAGCAAAACACATGACAACTTCTGAATTTTGGATAGAAGTATAACCTTCAGACTTCAATTACAAGCTAACCTCTGAAAAAAGAAAAGATCTCCTTCAATGCAATAGCTGACAGCTACAGTACTTTTAATGCTGTTTAATGGTTGCCATCAGCACACCAACTTATTTTGCTCATATGCTACTGTTAAAGTGTCAAAGATTAAATATCCAATTAGATTCAAGACTGGTCCTCCAAGAATGCTTTCCATTCCAAAAAACATGTTTTTCTAACAAGTACAGAAACCTGTAGCATGAAAATGTTGTTTTCCTACACATTCGTATTTACTACCTGGTAATTACTTAAGGATGGCAGTTTTCTGTTATCAGCTTTATTATTTGGCGTCCTTCAAAAGTTGCTTCAACTTCAAAAAAGTTGCAGGAACATTTTAAGAAACAGGGAAAAGCAGACAGCAACCTTACTCATAATCAAATGATTTAGCTCAGTGATACYGAAAATGTATCGTGGCAAAATAAGTTAACTGCTTGTATGCTGCCTTATGAGACTTCCAGTGTACAGTAAGGAAAAGTTTAACCAGATGCTTAAGTTGACTTATATAGTCTGAAAAGAAATAATTCTCCAGCTCTTTATGACTGGATGTAAAATCCTTTTCCTAATAACACCCTCAGGCACACAGAGCTAACTAAGCACATTAACTTTTACCATTTTCTAGGACTGCTATTTGGAATTTAAATCCGTATTAGCTTATACTGTAGCTCCAGTATCTGAAATATTTTCTCCCATTTATAGAAATGAGACGAGGGCCTCAAACTCACTTAAAACTCTTATAAGGTAGGTAAAACCATTGTGGCTTCACCTGTGAAACACAACAAGGTGCACAACACCAGATGGATTAGTTTTGACATTGCATGAGGTAATTTACAGAACAAAGTGGGGTACATTTTGCTTTCTAAGAGAAAATACACTGTCATGGCAGAACATACAGTTTTGCAATTCTTGGTGGTATTTAAGAGCAATTTACACTTAGAGATTCCAAAACTTTTGGATGAAGCTTCAGTTCAGCCAAATAATAAAGCCATAAATAAGTTTCTTATTGCTTGGAAATTCTTCCTCCCCAGTGTTCTTCTTCAAGCAGCCAACAATCTAGCCCCTCTAGGTTCTCTCAGCATTATACAAGTACTTCCAATTAAGTCAAGAATGTTACTCTTCATTAATCTCTTCTGGTTCTTCTTTATGGGATCTCCTTAAACCAATCAACCAAGACAGATAAACAAAAATTACAGTACACAAGTTAGCGATCGAGTAACAGTGGGTTTTAATGGAAACTCTTCCTTTGCTTGCTTTTATCTGATACAAGAATAAACTGAGCATCTGTTGACTGACTTTCTGTATYTCACTAGAACAGGAATCATAATGGTGTGAACAACAACAACAAAAAAAGTAAATTAATTGTCATGCCCTGCTGTCTGGCTGGTGAGTATACATAAATACAAGTCCCTACTATTGTAAAATCAATCTAGACAAACACTAGACTGGAAGTATGATGTTTTGGAGATAAGAAGTACAGACTTCAAGCTGTCAAACTAGATTTGAAAATTAGTATTTCTGAAATCAAGAGGACACTTCACGTTAAATGTTTTAGTGCAAAAGAGCAGTCACGCTGTTACTCCTGCGGGTCGAAGAGTAAGTCTATACACTCAATGCACATCGACAACAAACAAAAAATAACTGATATTCTTAAACATTCTCAGCTCTATTCTCTYGACCCTTACAAACTGAGCAGGCTTCTGTGGGATACCAGGTTTGGCCAGTGTTATAAGTTAGCTGCCGAAGTATGCAGAGTGATTGGGAGTGACAATCTCTTACACTTTTCCAGTATTATTAAATACATATGAATTTATAGCCCTATAGCACAAACAGCATAATAACTATTTGAAGTCCTTATGAATCTCATTAAGTTCAACAAGGCCAAGTGGAAGGGCCCGCATCTGGAAAGGTCCTAAAGGTCCTGGAAATCCCAAGGACAAATATACGCTGGGTGGGTAATGGATTGAGAGCAGCCCTAAGGTGGAGGACTTGGGAATGTTAGTGGAGGAAAAGCTCAACATGACCCAGCAAGGTGCACTTGCAGCCCAGAAAGCCAACTGTGTCCTGAGCTGCATCAAAATCAGCGTGGCCAGCAGGTCAAGGTTGGTGATTCTGCCCCTCTTCTGCTCTGGTGAGATGCCACCTGGAGTGCTGCATCCAGCTCTGGCATCTCCAGCAYAACAAGGATGTGGACCTGCTCGAGCAAGTCCAGAGGAAGACCACAAAAATGATCAGAGGGCTGGAGCACCCTGCCTATGAAGACAGGCTGAAGAAGTTGGAATTGTTCCGCCTGGAGAAGAGAAGGCTCTAGGGAGAAATTACAGCAGCCTTCCAGCACCTAAAGGGGGCCAACAAGAGAAGTGGAGAGGGACTTTTACAAGGGTGTGTAGAGATAGGGCAAGGGGGAATGGCTTTAAACTGAAAGAGTAGATTTAGATCAAATATTAGGAAGAAATTATTCAATTCTTTACTGTGATGGTGGTGAGACACTGAAACAGGCTGCCCAGAGAAGCTGTGCATCTCCCATCCCTGGAAGTGTTCAAAGCCAGGCTGGATGGGGCTTTGTGCAACCTGGTCTAATGGAAGGTGTCTCTGTCCATGGGAGCGGGGTTGGAACTTGAAAATCCCTTCCGGTCCAAACCATTCTATAATTCTGTAAATTCTATGAAGGCTGATCATACATAAGCAATGCTTAATTTTGTCAGTCACCACAACATTTTCTATCTAGTTTAGTTTTTCCAATTTATGAAAAGAACTAGAAACTAGATTGAACTGAACTGCAAGTTTAAAAAGAATATTTCAGATTGGGGGCAGGGTTTTCATCTTTGCATAGAGAGCATTGTCTGTTATAAATGAAGACCTCATTAGAAAGGAAGTACTGAGTGTACCATGCAGTATCAAAACAATTACTTTGTTAATATGCAGATTCAGTGGAGCCAAATTTGAGTCTTGTACTAACAATAGTGCCTGGTATCATTAGGCAAAGGAACATCTGCAGTCAAGRCAGTATGTTATAAAAGAAACAGAAACACAAGGACTTAGATTTATCCACAATTAGATTGCAAGGAGCCAAGATAATACCTTGGAAGTTTAGGCCACCTAGTCATTAATAGGAATGACACACCAACATTGCTATTTTATGTTCAGTGCTGCTGCTTCACTCCACTCTCAATACCTCCTTTGGGGAAACTATTTACTTACATAATTTGTCAATACCACAAACACAAAATTCAGTTCCATTTAAACAAATAAGTCTAATAAGAAACAAACTTACTTCTTTGGTTCCTGAGGATCGACGTGTTGCTCTAACATTAGAAATGTTCCTTGAGCTAGCTGGAGTTGCCAGTGGAAGAGTAGTAGAAAGCTGAGGGGGACTGAAAGACATCAAAGGCAATCTGCTATCTCCTAATATGCACTGCTTGGAATTGGAATTTTTATTGGTGAAACTCTCATTTTTACTATTTCCTGAATCTGCATTACCAAACTCTGTTTTCTCCTTGTTCTTGATTCTTCTCAAGCAGTCCTTTAGTGTTAGCTGAGTTGCAGGCTGACTCAACCAGCACAAAAAGAGTTCATCCACCTTCATTTTCACTGCAGGTTGCAGAACTTTTCCAGGTGACATTTTCTACCAGTTTTCCTGTTTTGTTGGTTCAAATTCAAAGTCAAGATTTGACAATCATATAAATATTCCACTTAATTTCCAGTGTGTCACAGGCTCCATGGTTACTGTTAAGGAAAATATCATTATTTAACAGTGTTGATATTTATTTCCTCAAGATACCAACCTATTTTAATATGTGACTTCAACRACATTTTATAAGTGTAAACTATAAGTCAGTCAGAGTCAATTCCAATAATTTCTTTTAAATAATGGATAACTTCTTTTAAAAGAAGCTTTTAAAATCCTTTTATAAAAAGCATACTGTGTAAATGGTGGAGACTGGAGAAAAAGAAACTGCATTTGGACTTTCTCAGAGATATCTAACAAATATTACAGATATTCTCTAAGAATATGTGTTAAAAACACATGTATTAGGACAAATAAGACTTGAACTGACTTATAATTGAACATGCTAAGAACTAAATGTCTAAGGAGTTTATGCTAAGCCTTGGTGATAGAACAAATAAGATTTAATAAATAAGTCTTTCAGTCAAAAGACTTAGACTGAAGGCTTAATTTTCATTCTGAGGTTTGTGCTATGGATTTAAAATCTTGCATTCTTCCCATGTGAGTGATTCCCAAAGCCCAGTCATTTGATATTTTAAAAACCTGATATCTGACATCCACTTTTACAGTTTTTCAAAAGGCAGTGTAAACCCCAGTGTGACTCAAGAGTAAGGACAGTATGACTTCAGGTTCAGTTACCTGAAACAAACAGAATTTGTGTGTGTGTGTTAGAGAGGACTGGAACGAAACAGTGAGAACAAAACCCAAGTTACTATCGAGATCTCCAGCACCAAATTACTTCATAATTTGGTACACTTCAAATAAAACCTATGCACTTTCATGTTTGGTTATTTTTAAAGCCCTTCTCAGTACTTGATCTGTATACAAAAGGCAGCAAAGACATATGTTCGATGATCTTAGACGTTTCTTTCAACCTAAACGATTCTATTCTATGATTCTATATGCAAATACTTTCCTGTACAAGGCTTAAAACAAGCACTTCAGTTTGGAAACGAATAACACCTAGCAAACGAACATTCTATTAAAAACCAAAGTTCACCCTCGTCCCATGGCAGAACTAGAAGCCTTTTAACACTACACCACTTAAACTTTCCAAACCCTTATAACTTCGCAGTTCACTTATTCYGTTTCTGAAACCGACGGTCACCTCGTTTCCCTACTTCTTTCAGCTCAACACCTTCACGGCGCTGGCAGCTGTGCCCAGCCAGCCTCTAGCACTATTTGCCTGGGAGGAACCGGTGCTAGGGAAGGGCCAGCCCGGCACCGCCCCGGGCACGGCGAGCCGCCACCGCCGCCGCCGCCGCCACACGCTCGCTGCCCTCGGGCGAGCGCCTCGCCCCGCAGCATCAGCAGCTCAGAGGCGACGTGGCTACACGACACGGGAGAAACCCGCAGAAAAGACACACTCACCTACCCTGCTCTGCCGCCGCCCCCTCCCGCCGCCACCTTCAAATGCGCGCCTCCTTCCGGCCTGGCCCGGCCCGGCTGCCGCCATCTCGCGAGAGCTCGTCCYTTCCGCCCGCGGGACGCGGCCGCCAGTCGCCATGGTGAACGGGCCGTGTAGGGCTGCCGGGCCGCCGCGGCGCTGCCGGGCCCGGGTCACCGCTATGCCGCTGCCGCCTGTGCCCAACTTAGAGCTCTTACAGGGTCTCGGAGTCTCACAGGCTGCTCCTCACTGACTGGTTTTCTGAGAGGAGCTGGCAACGTGATGAGCGAGCCGAGTGACTCCTCAGCAAGTTCGCTGTAAGCACAAAGCTGGGAGGAATGGCCGATAAGCCAGAGGGCTGTCCAGCCCTAAAGAAGGACCTCGACAGCTTGAAGGGAGGGTTAGAGAACTGTCTGAAATTCAACAAGGGCAAATGCAGGGTCCTACACCTGAGGAGGAACAACCCTGGGCACCAGCACAAGCTGGGGACTGACCTGCTGGAAAACAGCTCTGTGGAGAAGGACCTGGGGGTCCTGGTGGACAACAAGCTGTCCATGAGACAGCACTGTGTCCTTGGGGCCAAGAAGGTGGGTGGTGTCCTGGGGTGCATTAGGGAGAGCATTGGCAGCAGGTCGAGGGAGGCAGTGCTGCCGCTGTGCGCAGCCCTGGCGAGGCCACATCTGCAGTGCCCAGTTCTGGGCTCCTCAGTCCAAGAGAGACATGGAAGTCCTGGAGAGGGTCTAACAGAGGGTGACAAACAGGATAAGGGGACTGGAGAAAAGGGTGAGAGAGCTGGACCTGTTCAGCCTTGAGAAGACATGACTAGGAGGGGACCTTATATATAAATATCTAAAGAGGGGTAGCCAAGAGGGTGGATCCAGGCTGTTCTCGGTGGTCCCAAGCGCTAGCACCTGAGGCAAGGGGCAGAAACTGATGTACAGGCAGTTCCACCTGAATAGGAGGAAGGACTTCTTTGTTGTRTGGGTGACCGCAGACTGGAACAGATTGCCCAGAGAAGTTTTGGAGTCTCCCTCATTGGAGATACTCAAGAACCATCTGGATACACTCCTGTGCCATGTGCTCTAGGATGACCCTGCCTAAGCAGAGAGGTTGGATCAGATGACCCACTGTGGTCCCTTCCACACAACTTAGCCATTCTGTGATTCTGTGAAAGTGTGCTGGTTCCAGCTGCTAAATGTTGTTAAAGGAGACCACTGAATGCTTTTTCAACACAATTGCTGTGGTCGCCACTGGTGTTACAGGATTTCAAATGACATCATGAAAGGGAAAGTGGAGGCAGTAACAAATAAAAGGATAATCCCCTTACTAAGAGAATGATATGTGCCAATTGGTTTGCAGCCCCTTTTTTGCACTGGAAAATATACACTGGGAATTTGTGGTTGTCAGCCTTCAGGGGCACCCCTGTGCACTTGTCAGTGGGGTATTGGGTAGTTGACCCTTGGCCCATATAGTTCTTTTCCTTGGTATTTTTTACATTAGTGACTTGATGCCCGRAAAGATAGGCCAAAGACAAAACCCGATAGACTGGTGTCCATAAAGCAGGTATTTGTTCATTACAGCGCCGGTGGTGAGGGGGATATTTCCACCTAACTCACACACCTTTGTCATGTGTCGTGGCTTATTTATTCAGTAGGTACTGCTGAATACCATTATGTCATTACAACATCATCACATACGTGCCGGAAATAATTTACATATTTTTATGGCATGGCTATAAATAGTTCTTTTTCACTGTGCTTGCGCCTCCCCARTTTAGGTGATCTTGGGGGTCTTCACTGAGGAAGGCTCAAGGTCTTCCTCTGTCTGAACTTTTCAACATTGTCTTCAGAGCATGCGCAGGTATGGTGAAATAGTCCTTTCTGGATCCAGCTGGTCTGAGTTCTTTCACTATGTGGATAATTGGCTTTATCTCTGCCAGCTTTTCATCAGTATGCCTTGTAGCTCTCTAATGTAGCTATACTTGACTAATTTATAGTTTTACTTGTCTATCTTGAAACTATCCACCTGGTGAGTTTCTACTTATTTAAGCACTAAGCAACTAATTAATTACATACCGACTATTACATTGTATAAAAAGTTATAGGTATAAATAGTTACAATTCAGATAGAAAGTTATAATTCAGGTTGTATAAGCATTTTGTAACTTTGACACAGACTATACAGACATCAGACTCATATGTGTTTTTACCTCAGATTCCCTACTCCCACTGCACTGATTTTTCCTCATGTGGCTACCCTTCACTTTTGCTTATTCATTTTACATTCTGTCACTTCCTTTACCAAGAGAGATACTCCAGATTCATGACAGCTTATTATCACAAATCCTTACTACTGTGGAAATGGGGCTGTACCAAAGATAATACAGTTGTTTGAAGGGAAGGGTTAAAAATGCAGGCAAGATTAAAATAGGATAAGTAAGTGAAGGAATAGACTTGTTTTCTCATTTCTGGAAGCTTGGAGAGAGAACATAGAGATACGAAAGGGCTGAGGAGAAGCAAAGGCCGAGATGCTGTGAGAGAAGTCTGGTACAGTCCAACACAATTTTGTTTTGGTAATACCAGAATTATATTTTGATAATAACTGAATCATCTGGTAAAAACCAGTAGTGCTCTTCTAAGTATATCAGAAGGCCTTAACTTCCTGCTGTAGACAATGAAATATTTTTTCACAAGTCTTAAAATGAGATTCTGCGTTCTAGAAGACATTGAAGGTTCTTGAGGGAGTCTCCACTTTTTGAAGTAGACTAGTATTCTGTTTCCTGCCCACTGGTTGTTGAAGTTAGAAAATATGTTTTTAGAAAACCAGAGTGGACAAAATGGCATTATTTTAAATTGGAGTAAAACATTCAACATAACACAGAAGAAGCAGATGTCAAAGTATGGATAAATCTGTAAACACTATGGGAGCAGCTTTTAAGCAGGGGAAAAGAAATTTAAAACCCTGTGTTGTGGATAGCAGCAAGATTTTTGGCGGAGAACTGAAGGGCTGAATTAAGAAGACTGATAGCAGAGCAAGAGACATGGAACAAAGAGGACTTCTAAAACATTTTGAATGCCTTTGAAGCATTCCTTAGTGATGGTGTAGCCATCTGTTGATTGACATGTTGAAGACAGGTGGCAAGAAAGGGATCAGAGAGTGACTTGACAGAGTTGTAGAGTTGGATATCGTCTGCATAGAGATGATGCCCTTTGTTGAAACTGGCAATGAGATCTCCCAGAGGAACATGAGAAATGAGAAAAAAGAAATGAAAAAAAACCACCTCTGAGAGATGCACACAGTCACAGTGTTCTCTCGTGCACGCTAGTGTAGATTCAAAGCAATTCTGACTCTGGCTTTATTAGAGTTTGTCATGATTAACATTGGTGTGAGAGAGGAATCAATTCCACGTGTCTTCTGTTAAACAGAAGAGACTTTGGGCATCCTCACCAGGTTGTACCAATACCAACAGTTGACACAGATGTTTTGAACTTGTCTGGGGATGAATCAGGTCTACTCGGCAATGTATCTACTGCTAGGGGTGTGTGTTTGTGGAGATACAGGGGCCCAAACTTGGCCAGAAGTGGAGAAATACCTAAACCGAACCTTATCATTCRGATCTTCCACCGAGAATTGAAACTTGAAATCCTTTTTGACTGCTATTTCCATGTTCTTGCTTGACATGCTAAGTATAGAAGCTGATCCTTTTCTATGTTGCTTTCAATATAAGGAAAACAAAAATCTGTTCTAGAGTCTTACAATTTATATGAAATATATCCCATCTGGTTTAAGGATGGGCTCCTTTAAAAATCCACGGAATAATTATTAAATATTAAAGTACCAAGTATGCAGTATTCAACTGATACCCAGAAGTTTAGTGATGGGGTCACACTTAGCATTGTTGTAAAAGACACAGACTGCACTTTAGGTAAGGCATTGGTTTAACAAAGGCAAGAGAGTGGTATATTGATATAACAATTAATAGCAGGAGTGCTTGGGCCTAACAACCCAGTGCACTGGAGTTAGTACGCCTATGCTGGTGTATCTGTCTAGCACAGAACCTCCCTCCATACAGTGTGTGGAGGTACTAACCCTGGTGCAGAGACTGAAGAGGCACATTAGCTTCCAGCTCTTGTTGGCTCTGTTGCATACAGGTTATTTCTGACCTTGCTTCACTGGTCTTGACTCAGCAAGTGTGATATTAGCAGTACTGCCAATATACATTCCTGGCTACATATCAAAGTCCTCCTTTGCCTTTATTTGTCACTGTGTACAGTGACACAGGGCAGTGGTGTTCATAAGGAATATTTCCATTTCTAATCAGCATTTTGCAGTGAGGGCTGGACTTCTTCCTTGATAACCTTGTGTCTGTACCACTTAGGCATATGGGTATTAAAGAGGTGTCTCCACTCCCTCTGTACTAGGGTAAAGCAGCATTTCTAAGGCCTGATTAATGTTATCCTGAGGTAGACATCTAACCTAGATCGGATGTAACATGACTTAAAAGTGCCTGTTCCTCTCCATTATGTAATAAGAATCTCAATTAATATCTGAGGTACACACAAGCACATTTTAGAAATCTAAAGTTAGATAGGATAAATGCCTTTGGAGTATTATATCTATTTGCTTGCACAGGCCTGTGTTAGATGTGGTCTCATCCAGTCTCAAAAGTAGAGTCATCATCATCAAACAGAGTGGCAGCCTGAGGTGGAACACGTGCCTCAGACCAAAATACAGTTGACTGCAGGATCTTTATGAGTCCTTATTCTGGAGCTTTTCTTATGCCTTTGTCCTGGTTTTGTCTAGGGTAGAGTTAATTTTTTTTGCAGGGGCTGGTATGGGACTTGTTTTGGATTTGTGCTGAACACAGGGTTGATAATAGAAATATTTGCTGTTGCTGAGTGGGGCTTGCACAGAGCCAAGGCCTTTTTTGCTTTTCCTACTGCCATGCTGGCAAGCAGACTGTGGATGCATGGGAGATTGTGAGCCAGGACAGCTTACCCCAGCTGACCAAAGGGATATTCCAGACCATATGACATCATGCTCAGTATATAAAGTGGGGGGAAGAAGGAGAAAGGGGGACATGTTTGSAGTTCCCAAGTCACTGTTATGCATGATGGGGCCCTGCTCTCCTGGGGTTGGCTGAACACCTGCCTGCCAGTGCATTAATTCCTTGTTTTGTTATGCTTCTGTTTGCAGATTTTGCTTTTTCTATTAGACTGTCTATATCTCAACCCATAAGTTTTCTCTCTTTTACCCTTCCGATTCTCTCCGCGGTCCCGCTGGTGGGGGAGTGAGTGAGCAGCTGTGAGGTACCTCGTTGATGGCTGGGGTTAAATCACAACAGCCTATCATATAAGGAAGAGAACTACAGTACCTCTTTAGAATGCTGCTGTAAGGAGAATATTGCATTTTGATCAGGCTTTTATGTTTATAATGCTTTTATAATGCTTTTGCTGACACATTCCACAACTTTCAAATTTAGGCATCTGAAGTCCAGTTCTAACCTATATATAAGCACTAAAATAACTGTGTCCTGATTTCCTGATGTGCTAACTTAGTTGGAAGCAAGTGTGCTGAATGCATCTGACAAACCGGTTACTTTTATTTAAGTTGTTGTTATTGAAAATTTTGGCCAGAAGGGCTCATTGAACTTGTGCTGCCAAGGTGATGTTCCTTGTAAACCTGCGTGTGGTATGCAGTCAGAGAGACTTCAGGAGAGTGTAAATGTTCCTTTCCACTAAGTGCAAGGTAAAATCTAGCATACTGTCACTCAAAGAAAAATTTCTAGTCCAGGTACTAATTTGAGGGGGAATGGAGAGGCCTTTGGATGCTTTATGTTGCATCATTTAGAATGAAGATAAATACTTAGAAAATGGCAATAACTAGAAATCCATTGAACTATGCACTCATATCAGCTAACCATGCCACTGCATCCTTTCTTGCAGCAGCTTACCAAAAATAGAGCTGGGATGGGGAACTATAGGTCATAGGGCCTCCAGAAGTAGCATCATACACACACAAAAATATGTCAGCAATGCTGACTTGGTGCACATGTTTGGCAGCCAGCGATGCTCTAAGAAGAGTCTAATATTGAGACTTGAGGCTTGAATTTTCTCTGTCTCCTACCACCTTGAGGTAGAATACAGCAGTAATATAGGATCTGGTCAATAGCTTGCTGATACACAACTCCTTAAGAGCAAACCAGAGATATAATTACAAATTGTTTTGTAACTTGCCAGCTTGTGTCATGACTAGAAGCATTTAAACATTCTGTACTTGCAGACACGTTTTGTTTCCACCCTCATCACATGCTCCATGTAGTTAGAATAAGGCTTGTCACTGGCTCTCTCCTTACATGAGCAGTTGGTTTAATGCAGGAATATTTACATCTCTGCCAGAAAAAAACAGAGAGTATAAAATGTACAGACTGTAAGAGCAGGTGCACTACAAGCCAAAGAAGAAAATTGGTTCAGCAGTTGTTTGCCATCGTGTTTTTAGATTAATTCCTACTGCATATCACTGGAGGGCTCTAGCAATGAGCAGTTCTTACACATTTTACTGAATTACTGTCAGTGTGTTGGTTTTTTTCCACAGGGGCCTTGGACTGAGCAATGTTTACAGCAGTCCAGATGTGAAGGCTGGTTCCGCATTAAGTCACCCTGATCTTCTAATCTCAGGTTCACATACTTCTAGTGCTGTATTTTATCCGATGGTTTTATCTAGCATTGTATCCAGGTCACATGGAGTTTATGGAAAACTGCTTGAAATGCAGTCTCTGGGGTGGTGTTTAACAAGGTGTGCGTGAGGATGTTTATGGGGTGTGAGAATGGGAGTCCATTCATTCTCCACTTTGAGTGTTACTGAGCCCAGTTCTCGTCTAACCTTGTCCTGGTGCAATCATTAAAGGGGAGAGAAGATTCTGAGCTCTTGTATCCAGCAGCCTGCAATGTCTGCCAGCTACTTGTCTACTACCATGCCCAGGTGCTTGGCTCTTGCATCTCCATCACCTGGCTAGGACCCAGTCTGAAGAACTGAGACCTAAACTTGTTTTGGGATAGAATCTACTTTTCTTTATTTCATCAGAGCAGTCTTCATCAGATTATCAAGGGGGCAGTGTCAAACAGTGCCTCTATTCTTTTTCTACTTTGGCAGTTCTAAAGAAATGTAAAGCATGTAATGGACAAGTGTRTTTTTATCACTTGGTACCCACAACTGTTTCTGTAATAACATGTATATTTCTAGGGCAGGATCTTTGAATATCCATGCAAATATATACATACATTAGATAGAAACTGCAGTAAACCACAGAATTTTGCCAGCTACCACTGCTCTAATTAGCTCACTGAGCTGAAAATAATTAATATAGTTAGTTGTTGGATTACAACACAATGAGAAGCACACRCCTAATAAATCACATTTTTTTATTTTTATCTGCTGAGTATCTGGCTGCTTGTGTAATATTTTACAACTTTGGTTAAATTCACCTTGTGGTCTTCAAAGCCAGTAGCAAGTCTTCCAGTTTTCACAATGCAATGGGATCAGACACCTATGCTCTGGTGGGGGTTTAATTCACCACTGCATTACTCCATTTACGAGATCTGATCTGTGATTTGACCGCCATATTCATTCAGCAAAACTAAAAGATTAACTATTTCTAAATTTATGAGCTAATTAGTACACTAATACAAACCACATTTATAATTTCCCTGAGTTTGCTTAATCCTTCTTCATTACAAAAGCCAGTTCAGATATCTGTAAACGCTTACAGGAAAAAACCCAAAAAGCATTTGTTTTCATTTTCATTAGGGAAAAGTGAAAATTCCGAAAGATTCTGGGCAGACAGAGCCACATTCTTTTGCTCTCATTAAAGTCGTTTTAGTTACAGTAGTTAGAGGAGGAAAACACTGCAGCTCTAGGCATATGTCTGCAAGGTTGCCAACACCAATAATTTTATCACAAGTTTAATAAGATTTAGTGTTTTTCTTATAAAGCTCCAGAGTCCCATGATTATGAAATAATGTTATCTTCCATTAAACGTGATGTTAAAAAGAGTCCTTGTAGTTGCAAAGAAGGTATTGGAAATACAAAATTAATGGTTCAAAAATACTAATTAAAAAAAATATGAGCCTCAGATTAATTTCTTTAAAATCAAGATTTTAGAAGCAATCTCGGATTTTGAAAAGTGTTTATTAATCTGAATATTGTGTTACTAGAGGCACTAATTCCAGCAGTACTGTGCTTCAAGTGTTTCTGTATAGAATCTGGTGCTACTTTCTTGATACTGTACTCCTATTCTAGAACTTCACTTAAGACACTGAAACCCTACATGTTTTTCTGATTTAAGAGCATCAGAATGCRG
Source organism: Amblyornis subalaris (assembly GCA_018881555.1). NCBI lineage: Eukaryota > Metazoa > Chordata > Aves > Passeriformes > Ptilonorhynchidae > Amblyornis > Amblyornis subalaris. Next base: position 5,044,325 of record JACAXG010000033.1, read on the forward strand.
AGACTTAGGGTTAAGAGTTGGCTACATGTTTTAGATATTGGAGCCAGACAGAAATTCAGTCTGATAATGTGCATGTCTACTATTTCCTGAAAATTTGACCCTTTATATGCATATATGTGACCCTACAACAAACTCTCTTATGTGGTGCCAAAAAATGCCATTAGYTTCAGCTGCTTTATTAAATTGCTACCCAAGCTGGCGTACATTCACGGTGAACAAGGCACAGCGTATCAGCAGCTCCYGTGTGCTGTGCCAGCTAACATGGGAACCTCTGCTCCTCTCCACGCTCACTGGGAGAGCATACAGAGCAACAACAAAAGCCCCTTGAATGCTGGGCCAGAGTATTTTGCACGCTGTCACAACCATGTTTGTCCTTCGGTCTGAAAGGAGCACTGGAGGTGCASTAACAAATGGCTACCTTGAGCTGCATTGCTCCTTTTAAGAGCCCCAGCTTCTCCAGTCGTCAGTGAGGCAGCATATCCAGCAGACAAGTAGTCTGGCTTTTAAGAAGTCTTTATCAAATAGGCTGCAGCTGCGATGAAATATACTGTTCCCAACTAAATATTCTGTCCCAGAGACAAGGTTAGAGAAATAGTCCCTGTAATTAACATTTACATTTTAATATTACCAGCTGAAAAGAGAAGTGAATGTGACAGCAATCAGCAACTGCCAAAGTGTAGATCCAATACTGAAGTATTATGGAAATGAGAAATGTGCAAGCTAGAAGAAGACAAAGCTTGCATAATGTTCCACATGATCCTGGGGCAAATAATCACGGCTAAAGATTATAATTTGAATGCATGTGGAGTATTCACAGGGGCTAAAATTTATCTGGGTGATGCAGACTTCTCTGAGCTGGAGCTGGGTTCCTGATCTGAACTGCCTGCCAAAAGAGCCTGTTGGTATCCCTTGGTTGTGAAAGTTCCCCCATGGGGCTTAGTGGCCACAGGCTAATATGGCCTTTGGGAATAGTCCCCATGGTAACATGAAACCAGCTTGTATTAGTATTTCAGTGCTGCTGTTTCCTGACTTTTAAGCACCTCCTCACATAGCTTTATTCTCCTGACTCGGTACTTAGCCCTTCTACGAGGACTGGTACTAAGAACTCTTCTGGCAGGATCAAGATCAGAATGCAACTTTTCAATAAAATTAAAATATTTTTCCAATTTTCCTTTGTACTGTGTTGTAAAAATTGCTGTCACATGTGTCTTACATTTCTTATATTCCCACAGAGATGTTCACAAAACACGTTCCAAATAACTCTCAGCAGAAGTAAGCTCATGCAGTAAATGTCCTTAGGGTTCTTTAAATGCACCTTGAAATGCAGCTAATAGGTTAGTCAGAACTGTGCACTTGTTTCCCATCCTATTCAGGACAGAGAGCAAGCTTCTACTAGAATCACTTCAAAATCACACGCTTAAATCCTCTTCTATGACATCTTAAATTCATTTTTGTGTTTCTGATTATGTAAAACACCCCAAACTTTGTGKATCTATTTGGTATCTATTAACTTTAACCTATAAAATATTGCATTTTAATGACTTATATTCCTGCAAGTCGTTAAGATGTAAGGGATCTGGGAACAGTAGTAGGGCTCTATTTTCTTGTTCATCAGTGTACCTGTTAGTGGCTTCCACTGCAGAACCACCCTTATGCCATACAGTGGTGCATATGACTTTTGGTTCCTAAATTGCTCTTACTGGGAAGGTTGAAAAAATGTAATTTTTTTTTTTAATCTGGGGCCTGACTGAAACGAATATATTTGTGTATATATATTTGTCTCCTTAGGTTCAGCTCTTCTCTCAATGACTGTGCTGGTGGGTCACAAGTTACTGTTCTTGCTATCATTTACCATTTCCTGCCAATGTCTGTTATTTGAAAGAGTTGGTTCAATATTCAAAGCTTTTCCTTGTAAATATTTCTAATAAAGCCATTATCCTTCACAGTCTGAGCACTTATTCTGCTCCTGAGAGTGCTTTTGTGCCCTCGCCTCACACCCCATCTTTACCCTGTGGCTGTGAAACTGCACAACAGGTTTCTTAGAGAACACAAATGCCCTGTGAGCATGCCCAGCATCATGCAGAGCTCTGTGTTTCCACAGGGGAAGATCAAGTCTGAGTGCTGCTTGCTTGTGGTGTGGAGGAAGGAAAAATGATGTAAAACATTCTTGGTTGTGAAGGTCACCTTGTGTCTGCCAGGTACGGGGAAGTTACCCTGAACRAGAGTTCCCCTCATCATGCTGGCCTGGATAACGCCTGTGCACCAGGTTCATATGTGTGAGGTGAGAGCAGAAACATGGAGGAGGCTTCCCTATTTGCACAAACTGTAGTACAGTCAGTAAGGGCAGCCTGGGACCTCATTTTTAACGAAGGGGCCTTAACATTTAGGTTGCTGCATCATATTTTTCATTAAATGCTAGTGGTACCTACAGTTAGACATTCCTTATGGCTTAAATATTCCAAATAATTAGAAAATAAATAACTGCAATACAGTACTTGAAAACCAAACAGCATAATTCCATGCACCTCTAGAAGGGAAGAAAGTAACTATTGATGGAATTTTTAAACCAAAGCAAGTTTATGCAGCATCATTAGCCTCTTGTTTTCCTGGAGACATCTTGTCCAAGCCCAAATGTCCAACCAAGTTGCATCAATAGCATGGTGCCAAGCTGACGTTGTTCAAATCAATTGTTGTTGTTGGGGTTGAACTTCACAAGTAGCAAGAGGGTTTTCCAAAACGAAATGGTAGTCCTTTGGAAATAATGAGATACCTGATGGCATTACTTGACAAAACTTTTGGGGATGGAAATGAAACATTACAGTGGTTTATTATATCAAACAACTTGTAGTGATTAAAAGGGCTGTTTTTCTTTTTCAAAAAGCATTTAAAACATATTAAAAGGCTTCAGGAAGCCACCATTGAACATTGCAGATATGTACTGAGAATAGGTCTGTTTTCCTCCCAGTTTTGTACTTGTTCAGTTGAGCACTCTTAAAAAGATGCCTGCATTTTCTCCAAAAGGTGGATGCTTTTCACATGTTCTAACCTACATAAATTCTTAATGTTTTACTATACTTTTTGCAGTGGAGATGTTATTGGTTAGGTAATAAGAAAAAGCCCCAGTTTTACCATGTAATGTGCATTTTTTGCACCTTATGAGAATATTGAATAGACTTCATTATTTTTTTCAATACAAGTCTGAATTCTACCATTTGATTACCTGAACCAAAAGCATTTCAATTTGCCATCCATCACCCTGACCAGTGTAAAATGCTGAATATTCAGATTAAATTGGAACTTTTTTYCTATGAATAAGGAATTTGATTCAATTCTATAATATACAGTGTCTCTGGGGAGAGGAAATTGAGCTGAAGGTCGCTGAAGGCAAGTGAGAAAATTGTATTATCCAAATACAAAATTCTTTTTCTTATCATCAAAACCTGAAATACAGCCATGGGGAATAAGGGGGTCAAGAGAGAATTCAATTAGAGATGAAAATGGAAAAGGTGCATTTTTCAACTTACCTTTCATTTTTCCAAACAAGTGGCAGCAGTGAGCTGTATAGGGACAATGAAATATTTGTCAAGCAGTTTAAACTTTTTTCTTTAAAGTATAAATCAGAAAACATTCTCAATCAGTTGTAAAGAGATAGTAAAAGTCCATATGAACGTGGAGTGGCCAATTCTGCATAGCCTTAACCATTGCAGTTCTAGCTTGTTCGTCAGTGCTGGGCAGAGATAATGAATACGTAATTACAACAATTTGTATGGATAAAATTGTATTGTTAAGAAAGAACAATTCTCAAATGTTTGTAATTCGTTTCCCCTCTAAGACAGATAACAATTTCTGTCCTTTTCCCTCAACTCATAATGTTAAATGGTAAATGTTCAAAATCATCTAGAAGCATGATAGTGTTATGCCATAAAGTTGCTTCATTTCCTTTTTATTTTAATGTTTCTCTTTATTTGTTTTAGTGTAGATACCAAGAACTGATAAAAGATGCCAGACCTTGCCCAGAGTGGCCACCTGTGAGACACTAACAATTACAGCCACAGGCCGTGGTTTAGCAAGGAGCTGCTGTGCTTGCTCGGTTCTTGGCTGCATGACTGGTGTCACTCTGCTAATACACCGTGACAGCAGGGTAGGTGTCCTCTTGTTAAAGGCTTTTGGGGTAGTGCTGAGGGTAATGGTAGAGGAAAGGAGATGTCCAGTGAGATCTTGGAATGCTAATTTAGCAACTTCATAAACTTGCTCTGTAAATTGCACAGTGATTTACAAAATTAGCTTGAGATATCTCAGGAGTTCTTATTTTCTGTCTGTACTTGTCAGTTTAGTTTGCAGTCATTTCCTAAATATCTGTTCTTTCCAAGAAAAAGTCACTGTGTTACTTACAGAAACCTTTCTGTATTTGGTAAGTGATCATTTTTAATAATTTATCATTACATAACCATTTATAGTCTTTCTAGTTAGAATAGATGGTGTTATATATAACCAAACAGTCAAATATATTTTAATTCTAAAGAGCCCTTCATTCATACTGCAAGTACCAGTTCTGAGTTTGGGTTTGCTCCAATGTCGCCTAAAACTTGGTGAAGTCTTTCTCATATTCTGTAAAAATTAATTTGAAAGTTTTTGTTACTCTTGAAGCCAAATGCAGTCATCTCTGAGAAATAACCTGGAAAGAAAATCTTCAAACTCAATATAATAACTCAAACCTGATGATTGCCTTTTTGATGCATTTGTAATACTGTATAATTATTAAGTTGTGGATGCCCCATCTCTGGAAGTGTTCAAGGCCAGGTTGGATGGAGCTCTGAGCAACCTGGTCTAGTGAAAGGTGTCACTGCCCATGGCAGGGGAATTGGAACTACATGATCTTTAAGGGCCCTTCCAACCCAAACCATTCTGTGATTAAAAGCATGTTATATTGACTATGAATCTATTCTGCCTTTCAACAAAATAGTCTCCTTTTAAAAAACTGAAATTAGCAATCCCAGCCTTGGTTCTTTAGTGGTGCAAGGATTGTACGTGCAGATGCGAAATGAGGCCTTTTGGTTCTGCATGAGCGCATGCAGTTGGTATGGTTTGGAAGCAGAAACAATGATGCGGTACCCATCACATCTCTGAACACATGACAGAGTTCATCGAGATGAATCTTCTTCTCCAAAATTCAAAGGTCTTTAAAACAGAGAGCCCAAAAATTCTCCAAAGCATCCTTTTCTTGTTCTATGGGACAGAAATCTCAATTCTTGGATTTTTTTTGTAAACCAAAATTATGTTTCAAATTTGTTGCCTTGTTTCATTTAAAATATAATGGGCTGTGTTATAGACACAGAAATGAACTAGAATGAAATTATTTCAGTGGGAATTCACTTTCTGTACATTTTTTTAGATTTTGCTATGTGCCTGTCTGTATTTTAGAGTGCCAGAACACCTCTATAAGCCTAGTGCCTAATAGATTCACTGGCTTTCAGTGAAAGTGAAAGGGCTCTTCTGTTCAGACTGGATTGCAAGACTGGGGCCTTTGTAAGATAAAATGCCTACTAGATGGATCAGGACTGTCTGCATGTTACTTATATAATGGGATATGAATAATTTTTATTTTTTTAAAAAAGTGACATAGAGTTTTAGATTTCATATCTAATGAAATAAGACTTACTCTAATTTTCATTTCAGCCTGTCACAGGAACAAGAATTTCATCTACAGTTGCTGAATTTTTCAAAGTGAAGGAAAAAGGACATTACATAGGTAAGATTATTCAGTCTGGTTCTGTTTGAATCTACTGAACTTGCTTCTATTTGACAAAATGTAAAATTAATGTTTTTGGAATCTGGGGACTTCAATAACCTAAGAAAATTAAAAAATAAAGGGAGTTTTCTGAATTGAAATAGGTTCTTAGAAGAAAATCAGCCTCTGGTAAAGGGAAGGGAAGAAAAATGATAAAGAGAAATCACATTGACAGAAACCTCAAACATTATAGAAACAAGTAGGTTGAAAGAGTTATTCAAAACAATATACCTTTGGAGTATATATTATCAAAAGCACCACTAATTCTTTAGGCAGAAATACACCTGAGATCAAACAAATGCAAATTTATAGCTAACCATTAAACAGCAACTTGGGTGATGGGAACAAAAGGAAATATAGATAGTGCAGAAAATTAAACTGAGTGACTATTGGWACAAAAAGGTATTATACCAAAATAATATGAAAATAAATATAAAATGCACTTGATTTCTCGAAGCAAACTAAAGCCTCAGTATTTGGGAATAAAGTTCTATGGGACAGACCTTCTGTTGAAATTTTATTATTAAATCCTAAGATATGGGAAAGGGAACTAAAACCAATGTCAACCACCTGGACTGTAGAGAGGAGCTTCCCTTTATGAATACATTTTATAACTAATTTTTATGGACTGCTGGAGAATGCAGTAAAATAGAGGTTATGCAGTAAAGTGGCAGTCAGGCAAAGGCAAGATATAACAGAAGACCTTCACTTCCCCTCAGAGGTATCACTTAAAAAACACATGGGCCAGAAGATGTAGGCAACAAAGAAGGAAAAGGGTTTTAGAAAGGCTCTAAGGATGATTTGCACTGTATGTGTGCTGTAAGAAAGATGCTGGAGATCTTCAGCTCAGGTGAACTCAGTGGGAATTGAGGCTGGGTACCAGCTTCTACTTGCAAGGCCAAACTAGTGATGTGAAAGGCCAGAGATAAACAGGTAAAGGCCACATGTATTTATCTGTTACCTTAATGCAGCAAATCACTTAATTGGTAAAACACTGCTTTAAAGTGCAGCCTAACAGCTGCTCTGTGGTAAAGTGAGGGAGCTGTGTTGACTAGGCAGGAGACTGACCTACTTAATCAAATACCTTTGGGAAGACTTTTTAAGTATCAAAACTCTTTTCCACATGTTGTTGGGATTGTGACGTTAGGCGTTCAATAGTCAGGAGTTCCCAATGGGTAAGGCAGTAAGCTCAGCTCAGCCCTGTTGTTTTTCACTGTGGAGAAAAGATTACACAGATGGAGCAGGAGACAAGGTACTTTGCTGGACCAACATGTCCTTGTGGAATTGCTTGTCCCCAAGGTTCTGAGCTGGCATCATTAGAGACAAGTTGCTCGTACAATTGCTTTTGACCATTCTACATCATGGACAGCAGCCCAGAAGATGAGCCAGGCTCCTTGGAGCTATTCCAACTGCAGCCTTTTTCCTCTGAGGCTATGTGGCCCCTGGAGAAGGGAGAGAATGGAAGGAAAAAAGTATTAAAAAAAGTCACTGTCCCTCATATGACCTCTGCTGGACTCCTGTAAAATAAGCATCAATGCTTAACAGTATGGAACTGCTCTTTCTAGTGCAGTTCTTTAATTTCCTGCTGTTTTATCTGCAGCAAATTTAGATAAGCCAGATATTTAGAAAAGTCCACAAAGAGCAGAAGAGGTATTTTTAGAGAAGAACACCTGGAGGGAAGTCACTTAAGTAGGTGAAAATTTTTTATGATTGTGCCAACACGTAATATACCTTTTTCTCCCCCTGAAGATTTCAACTTTAGCAGCTTACAGATACTGTTGGTTTTGCGGACCATGGTATACTGACCAAAAGATCCATTCCAGCTCCTCTTGATGTTGCTGGGGGAGTCATCTTTGACTTTAAGGGTGCATGGCCTTAGCCACCAGTGTGCAGTTGTGCACACCTTGGGTATAAGGGAATTTCCTAGCCACAYGTCAACACCACGATTTCTCCACAGCCAAGTATCCAAATGGTATAGAGTGTTACAGAACACCTGGTGTAAAAAGGGCTTGCCCAGGTGATTGTGATGTAAAACTTACTCTGGTAAGAGGAATACATTAGTTATCTCAGTATATTTTGGATCAGAGTAAGTGAGATGTTGAACACCTTGAGCTACCAATGACTTAGCAAAACTTAATGTTGCAACCAGAAGGATATTGCTTTACCAGGACAGTTAGAGATGTAGGTGTAGTTTTCAGTAAAATATAAGTGGAATAAAAGCAGGCAGAAGCTGCCAGAACTGGATAGCCATACTCCATGGAATTGTTTTATCCATTTAATAGAAATTTGCAGAGTGGCAACCTGCTCGCTCCAACAGTTTCCTTCTCCATTTTTATAACTCTACAATATGAGGGAAATATGTTAACATGAATATGACTGTTTCTTTTATTTATAAGAATAAACCTTTTTTTTTTTTCAGCTGCAAACCCATTATTGCAATAGTAAACAAGAAAAGAGCGATCAATTTTAAACTGATAAACAGTGAAAATCTTCACTGGGTAGAATAAGTTATGTTGAGGTTATTTGCTAAGAGCAGAAAGCCAGCACTTGTGTTTATTGAGCTTTTGGAATGAAAAGTAAACTCACAAAGCCTTGTTTATTAGTTTTTTTTAATAACAACAAATTGGGTATTGTGGTAGGCACATATACATGTTGACAGTTAAATCTGAACTTGTTCTCCACCTTGCATGAATATGTAAACATGTACTAATCATTTTACATACAGAAATAGCTGAAAAGCCTAGAGAGTCTGGCCCCAGCAGAGCTTTTCCTGTTTACTTTGTTGTCTGTTGGATCATGGGCTTATTAAAATACAGCTGTAATTTGGTAAAACTCTCAAGTAAAATTTGTCCAAGAGGTTTTTTACACAAGTGCACAGTCCAATAATTAGTTTGCCATCATGAAGAAAGAAATACACATAAAAAGATAAAGCCAATCATATAATTGGGTTACATGAGTGTTTTACAGAGCAGTCCGTCTTAGAAAAGATACCAGATTGGTAGACATAGAATTTCCACACTTAATTATTTCTTTTGATACCTGTCTCTTACAGAAAGAGAAGAATCATCCCTTTCTTTCTTCTTTGTTTTACAAGCAAATAAGAACCAACTCAGTCTGATTGCCAAAGACACAATTCAGCTGAGGATAATACATATGCATGATGATGGACCTGTCATCCTTGCCTGGTGGGAAGGGAGGTTCTGGATGGAGAAAGTGAAAGAGAAAAAGTAAGCACCAGGTGAAAACTTTTWGAGTTTGAATTCCAGGTGATGTTGTACACGGTAGGACTTTCAAAGCATCTTCCTGGGACATGAAAGGTGGGAAAAACTAGAAAAACTAAACTAAGTAGATCATACCCGTACTGGTGGGTCCATAGTCAAGTACAAAAGCTTGTACTTGTGGGCAAGGCACAGATAGATGTAGAAAGCAGAACCTATCAAGCTTTGGAAAACTCTTATATTCTCTAATGACCATGCTGCTGTCTGCTGAAGAAAGAACATGAAAATTATATTGCTAGAGATGTGTGCAGGGACTCCTCAGTGGTAACTCTGTGCGGTTCATGAAGTAAAGCCTCCCTGCCTGCCATCCCCAAAGGCTGAAACACAGTTACTTGAATGGGCTTTTATGTGAACAGAACATAAAACACCCATCAGTGTGTATGCTACTGATATAATTTTAAGTCTTTTGCTTAAAAATACATAACTGTGAATATTGAACTCCTTAGACAACTCCTCTGAGGATGAATAAGGAAACTTTAAATTCATCTGTTCTAAATAACTTAAGATGTAAAGGATCTATGTATGTTAGCTCCAACTGTTCCTCTTCAGCCTGTACAAACAAGATGGAATACTTCTAGCCATATTGAAGTGAAGCACTAGAGTCTCTGAAGGCCTCACAGGTGAATTTTATTTTGAAAGAGTATAAGAAAATTCATGTCCATTTCCCATGAGTCTTCATTTCTTAACAGTAGGCAACTTGTATTAACCTTGCTTACAACCTTGACCCCAATTGCAAGACAGCTCTTCCAAATCTTGAAGTAAAGAAGAATATAAAGAATCTCCCATTACTGCTGCATCTGAAGGACCCTTTTTGTTTCCCTACATTGTAGGACCTGGTGTAACTGACATGTGCCTAATCCTGTCTCTCAGGAAATGGGAACAATGTGAACGTGTGAAAGGGAAAGGATTTTTCTGCTTCTCCTCTTCTTTGGCACCTGCACATGCCAGAGRCTGTGCACAGACTGTATCTCCCATGCTGCAATGCCTGTAGGTCACATTTGTCGTGATGCGTTATGTTGTCAGCACTACAAAATTCCTGAACATTTACTGGGAATATTAGACTTGCTCTTTCTGAAGTGAGGCTTATAAACTGCATTAGCAGCTATTAGAAGACATGCAAGTATGTTTTGTAGCTGTAAGTTAAGAAAAATCTGTGTATATCTATGTTATTTATTTACTGAAGGAAGAATCACCTCTCTCCTCCTTATCAAAACTGATGCATCAGATATCTCTCTTTCCCTCTCAAATGATAATGACATAATACAAATACTCCCCTATCATATAAAAAGATGTGTGCCTACCTGTCTTTTTCCTTGTAATGTTTCATCGCCTTTTTCATTCTCTTAATATGTGTAGTGATTTCAAAATCACAAGAGAATTTTTGTATTGACAGCATTAAAGTAAGCAATTCCAATCTAGTGCTTTAATTATTTTCTCTTCTAACAGAAATTTCAGCCTTGAGCTGCTTGTAAGTGAATAACAGGTGTGTATCTTCATGATTGACTGACCGTGCCGTTGGGTTTTGTTACTGCTTTCGAGGTAAATGAAACAGCAATGTATTTATGGCAAATCAGGTAAATGATATGTTGGAGACACATAAAGCTGTCTTAAAAAAGCATTCATAAAAGACTTCTTTCCTAGTAACAAGTGGCATCTATGTCTCTTACAGCAGAATATTACTTATTCTGAATCTCTAAATAAAACCCACGATTGTGCAGAGGAAAGATTTTTGAATGCTCCATCAGTCTGGACTATTTATTCTCTTGAAGTGCAATGCTGTCTTGGTGGTCTACCGAGAAAGCATTTTCCTTTCCTTTTGCGCTATTTCATAATATAGCTATAAAAGGGAGTGTAACAATATTCTTGCATCATAACTGTTTCCTGTAATGTAATGCATATGAAGTACAGTCTGAAAAGATACCGTGAAACAAGAAGTCCATTTTCCATGTGGCRAAACTTACTGTCACAGGGGTTTTAGTAGCTGAATTTTTGGGTGGAAAGGTTGTTATATGTATCTGTCTCAGAAACAAAGGAACAAGTTTTATTTTTCTTAGGCCTTGTACAAGTGACTGTAATATTTAGCAAAGGTGATTTTATATTTGTATGAACAGAAAACTTTTTCCTGACCACTTGATCCAAGTAGAAAAAGATGTGCATTATGGCCTCTCAGCACTGTCTGGTCTTCGCTTGAGACTCTGGGAGGTACGTACGAGAGTGAGGGGGAAAAGAGTTGGTCAAAGATATGTGATAAATTAATAAACTCCGTGTCTGTGTGTCCAGAAGTTATTGCAAAGCTGACACCCTTGCCCATGCTATGGTATTAGTATCTATTGATTCTTGTGACAGAGAATGACAGAAGAAGAAATGAGACAGAAAAAAACACATTTAAAAGCAGCCTTGGGCTGATAGAGGTGATAGAGGGAGGAGGAAAATTCAGATGCCAAAGTCTGTACCCTTAAATGCAGTAGAAATTGACTCTCTTTTCTTTCTCACATATACGTTGTACATAGCAAATACCCTACCGAGCCTCCTTTTCCCCTCATTTGAACCCCAAACAGGAGTTCCCACTGGTAGACTGAAGACTTGGCTGAAGGCAAGAGCCAGAGAAGCTCTAGCAAGCCCTAACACGAGTGTGCTGTGATGCAAGAACACAGCTCTGTCAATATCTTGTTTTCCTGTGGTTGCATTCACTGAAGAAGGGGGTGGCATACACACGATCAGTGTTTGAAATGCAAACATGGCACAACAGAGCCTTGGATTCCTACAATGTCCACCTGGGACTGAAAGGTTTGGGAAGTTTGAGTGGCATGTCTATCTCATCGTGTGCTTCCACAAACAAATCCAAAATGGATCTGCCTATGTTACCCACATGTCAACTTTTCCACTGATTTTTGCCAAGACCCTCAGTTGAAGCCCAATTCAGAAATATTGCCTGCCTGTAAAGGGAACACCACTCCAGMGCTGGTAGCCACTAGTTCAGCAAAAATAGTTCACTGTTAGCTCCAAAATAAAGAATTCCCAGAACTGTGCACTTCCGCCGGTGCATGTAGTGCAGCTGATTTTTTTACTGTTGACATCACTTGCTGTCCTTGCTTGCTTTTGCTTATTAACCTCTGCAATGTCAAACTTCCACATTTTCTATCCTATTTACCTGCTGCTTCTTATATGAGCAATGATCTCTTGGTTTGGGTCCCCAAGGGCTTTGGCTAATGCTGCTTGTGCATCATTCAGTGTTCCTCCCTTGCTGAAAACATGCTTCTCTTCCTGCTCACAGAAATGTACATGTGTTTCATAAATAGTCACATGCAATTAATACTGGATCATATATGGGGCTTCATTTCTCCAGTTATCTTTTTGTTTAGAAATATCTTCAGCGTGGATTATTTGACACTTTGTTTGTTTGCATATTTTTCCTCTCAGTCTTATACCCTCATTTTCCTGTTTCAGACACTCATTTAAATTTTAGAAATATGCGGTAACATGCAGGAGATGACCAGATAACATCCATTTCTATAGCACAGCTCTGCATACCTGGTAGTCTTCATAGTTAATTTCAGTTCATATATTTTCTGTTGGAAATTGTAGCCAGGTGATACTTCAGTGAAAAGAATTCTCTTGCAATAGCTGTAAACAAACAAAAAGGTGCCAATAATAAATAATTGAGATGACTTCACATGTTAGCTAAATGTTTCTCTTTTTTACCCCACTTAGACTGTCATGAAGCAGAGGAATAAGAACATAATAGGTTGTAGAACATTGCAGAGGACAACATGTACAAGCAGTTTAGTTATGTTTTCCTACAGTCCTTCTTTCTGCTGCACTTCTCTGAGAGCAGTCTGGTCTCAAGCAGAGAAAAAAGTGATTTTGTCAGCCCCTGTGGGCCAAATTCCAGCCTCAAGCCAACTTTTGCCTCTTTGCTGGGGCTCATGTGGTCTGAATCAGGGATGGCAGAAGCAGCAGCCTCCTCTTCCTGTTTCTGAGCAAAAGATGAATGGATGTGGTACCAGATGAAAGGCAGTGCTGAATCTAATGGAATTAGTTTATGGGGAAAGCTCCACCCAAAAGAGTTTTATTTGTCTCCCGGCTACAAATGAAATTCATTTGTTTTGGACTTCCTGACAGATTCAAATGTGTCAAAACTTTAGGGTCATGAAGGTGGGCGGTTTGCATCGACAACTGTGTTTTTTGTGGCACACTGGTTTAAATCAGCAGATTTCAAACAGATTTTGTATTGAAGTTTGGGACAGAGTTGAACCTAATTTTCATGAAGAGAGTTGTGGTGTGTGAACAGATTTATATGGCTGGTCAGTAGCTGGAAGCAAAGCCATTAATGTTTGAATGTCTCCGAATGTTATCTGGGAAACTGAAAAAGCAATTAAGTATTTAGAGAGACATTTAAGGGACAAAAATCAAATCAAATACAAAAGAAAGGCTTTGGGAATTCAGCGATACAAGGGAAGAAGACTGAAGAAATGTTTGAGGAGAAAGCTGCAGTAGAATGGGATAATACTATGTAGAGAGCATGAGAATTAAACTGAATAAAGTTGAGATCAGCCAGAGAATTCAAAGCCCTTCATCTTTAAAGCATTTATAGGTCAAGGGTGCAAGCACTAGGCCTTTTTCCTGTATCAACAAGAGATGCATTCATTTAAATTTGGAGATAAAGATCTGCTAATTAAATGAATGCCTTGCTTCAGCTGAAGAGTGTGAGCTTGGTCTTTACAGCTTTTTGTAGTTTTTCGTACGAGAATCTTACATTCTCTTGCAAAGGCCAGCTGCCAGAATGATGGTGCTTCTTAGGGAAAACATTAGGATATTTAAATAAACTATCTGTGAAAATTATAACATAATTTATAAGGACAAGAAGTCCTTATAAATAAACTGGATATATTGTTGGTGCTTGCATATCAAATGCAAACTGGACATTGGTATCACATGGAATTTCTAGTGTATATCAATTAACTGCAAGATGAAAGAGAAACACAAGACTGATGGTTGAGTTGGATACACCTATTCATAGGTGGTGTTTGTGTAATGGCCAGTGGCAAGGAACTAATAAATCTTTATTTTGCTTATTTGTGTTTGAGTGTGTATGTAACTACAGTTTGTTTTGTAGATAAATATTGCTAAAAGCTGTGGTATTTTACCTCTGCGTTTTACGTTCCATTAAGGTGCAAAACCCAGATCTATAAGGGCAACTTAAAATACATTTTTTCTCTCGGATATTAATTATTCAGATTTATGAGGTATATAATTTATAAAAGTAGTTATGTACGAAATGCTTTAACTACACTGTTCATGGAAATTTGTATTATAGCACACGATTAGTACCTACGGTCTTGAATGCTATACTCACATTTTTGATATTGAAAACATTTTGTTTAACGAAAACTTCTCTTACAATACAACTGATGAACTCATTGTAGGAACTTTACTTAGTCTCCATAATGTTTATAAATGAGTTTACACTAAGGGTCTTTTTTTATATTGGGATGTTATGGTACATTACATTCAGCTATCTAGGTCAAATCATATTAGTTATTTATATTTAATACGTTTAAAAAGAGTTTGAGCATTTGGCGTGTACATTTTTCCTGAGGTAACAAGCAGAATGGCAATGCAGATACCGGGTGTGTCTGTTGGTTGTCATGGCACTCGGTGCAAAGGAGCAGAGCTATCTTAGCCTCATTCTGGGGGAATTAAAAATGAAAATGAGAAAGATTAGGTAATGTAATGTTGATTTTTCTTGTGATTTCTACTTCCTCTGAGAAAAACAAATGCAAAAATTTTAATGAGAAAAAATATTTCTCAGATACCCTTGGTATTTAGAGATGTCAGCATTTTGTGTGACATCTTAGTTCTAGAGCTTGACCGCATTTCTGTTTATAAACCATCAGTAGAGGTTTATAATGGAAGGAGATGATGCTTCAAGTGATATGTGCACACTGCCTATAGTGTTACTGCTCTAGAAACGAGCCAAATTTAACTCAGATGTGTAAATAAGATTATTTCAATACGCTATGGTGTGTGACTGTCTGCCTGACCCCCTTCTCTGACTTCCCTCACCCCTGCACAACCACCCAGAGCTTCTCCAGGAGCTGCGCCTACCCTGCAGCTGGTGGTGTGTGGCATGTGTAGCATGTGGGGGCTCCAACTCCCTGACTTGCCTGCTGCTGCTCAGCCCTGGGTACGGCTCAAACCAGACACTGCACTCTGCACACTTTTGTTTTCCCACCCCTTATTTATGAAGTGCAGTTAAAGGAGCCTCAGACAATACTCACTAATTTTTAGTGATCCCTCAAGAGACACTCAAAGGGAGCATCCAGGGAAGGAGAGTTTTGGGTTTACATCCTCAGTGGTTTGGGGTGGGGGAATGTGGAGTTCCAGCTGTTTGCAGATCACACACCCTGTGGAAGCTTTTACCAGCATGAAAGCCTTTTTTGTTTAATCGGTTGGAGACCAGTTGCCAAAGAATAAGTGTAATCTTAGCATAAATGCCATGCTGGAAGCATCCCAGATGGAAATCAGGTACCAGTCCAGAAGGACCTTCATCTTCCACAAGTTTTCTGTTGTGTCTGCTGGCCCCGGTCTCATTTTTTGGATATCTGCTGTCCAAAACACCAGTTCTCCCATACAAGTAGGGATAGCTGTCTTGATGTCAGGTCATAGAACAAATAGAGAAGAAATGGGCTAATCTGGGAGTGGTCAAACTTTTTAACATCTTCGTATAGCTGAGAGCCACCTGCACCTTTCCCCCTCTCTGCCCACCACCTCTTCCCCAGAGCGTACCATCCTGGTCACTATACTCCAGATATTTGGTAGTCTGTGGACAGTGGATTAGGGTAAAAAAATATGGAAACAGTAATATTGATGGTGTGACTACAGTACTCTCACAGCCTCAATCTGCTCTGCAGTACAAGACCATAAAAATGTTAAGCGTTAACAAGTGTTTGACTCATCCCCAAATTACTGGCAGCATGATCCTACAGGATTTCCTTTTCCCCAGGTGCATTTGCAAATATGTATGTACATTTACTCGATAGAATTCAGTGACAAGAATGATCTGAAATGAAATTATGAAATGTGCTGCTTAGAACAGTCAGCATCATCAGGGAAACAGAATAAACAGAGAACAATCTATCCAGGATGCTGCCGGGCCAGGCTGTAGAAAAATGACAATCTATATTAATTAGAGAGATTTAATAATTTTCTAAAGAAATGTAAAAAATAAGTCAGGAAATATGAATGTTATTATTGATAAAGCATTTGAAAGGGAATTTTTCTCAATAAAGGAAACCGTATTTTCTACTCACTCTCTTGTGTTTTCATTAAGCAATTTAATATGTCTGAATCTTACTTTATGTTGTATTTCCTCTTTATTACTTTATATTACATCTCTCTGTTCATAGATTGAATGATATAATGCCTGGCTAGAAAGAAAATGTGCCTTCTGTTCAAACAACTATAATAATTTCAGACCGACTTTACTCTTTTTATTGGGGAAAAAGTTATTAAAAAGCCCATAAGTTGTGTTTGTTTTCTTTTTGATCAAAAACTTTGGTACTTGGGTTTTTCTTTTTTGTATTCAGTAGAAATACAAAGGTGCCCTGTCTGTTCTGTAAAGGCCCTGTGTTGCACTATTAAAGTCAATGTCAAATTTGCCCCTAACTTTGATGGGAATGTGACCAGACCCTGTGTTTATAGCAGAGGGCAGTATTCATCTTGGTGTAATGGAAAAGATGCTCAAGCATTTCACATACCTGGCAGTCATTCTTGCTTGGTTTTTATAACCAGCCAAAATGCATGGAGCAGTGCTTCCTCAAGACCTGTTAAAAAAAATAATCCACATCAGTTCTGGAGAACACYGAATTTCAGAAGAAAACAAATTTTCAAATGTATTGTTTGTTACCACATATTATTCTTGCAGAGGTAGTGCTGTGGTAATGACTATTTAAAAAAAGAATAAAAAGAGATACATGCTCTGAGAAAATGTTCTTTAAGCCAGCCTGAGATAAATAAAATGTCCAAAGAAAAATCCCTCTTGCTTAAGAATCTTCTGTGCTGGATTGTGCAGTGTGGGTGTTAATGTGTCCTGCTTTTCCCATTCTGCTGCAGCAAATGTGTGTTTCATCAGATGCCTCTGATAGTTTGATCATCCACATCATTGAATCAGTGGAAGACAAACTTTAAAATCAAAGAAAATGAGCTTCCACTGAATTCTTTGGGATTTTGCCTGGAACAGATCATAAGCAATGATGGAAGGTTTGCTTCTGGGAAATGTCCTTTCATGGGAAATGGAGTTACTGAAGATCAGGGCTACTTCGTGCTTCAAATTAACTTATTTCATCGAAAGTACAATAAAAAACTTGGTCTTTTGATCAAAATATTTTCCTCTAATCCATTTAAAATCAAGGTATTTTTATGTTGAAAACCTGGATATCATAATAGCAGGAAGAACCCAGCAAGTATAAAGGCAGATGTGGCAGTATGTAGTAGCAACAAACAAGAACCCTGCAAATACCCGATGTGCAGCTATAGAGTTCCAAGAAACAATGTAGCACCTAAACTAATTATCAGTCTTCTCTGGTATCTTTAGAACACCTAAACACAGTTTGAATATATGAGTGAGAGGTTGTCCATACTGGGATGCAGTGAAGGGATGGAGGCAGGTGCTGAACATTTAGCAGAGAATTCAATCACAATTTTGCTGTAGATTTTAACAGGACTTGAATTTAAAACTAAGCTTATACGACTATTACAGAGGGTATCACCTTATAAAACAAAGTCTTTATAAAAAAGTACAATACCCTGTTAAAAATATGCATTAATAGTTTGGGAAACCCGGGCAGATTCCCTCATCCACAAACATGGTTCCTGCAGTGAAAGTGATATTAACAAATGTGTCAGCATCTTGTCAAATTTATGGGTTTTCATGCTAACACATATATTTTATGGAATTAAGCATACTTTTTATTTCTGTAAGAGAATGAGATGATAGAAGATATTCTGTAACTGTTTCAGCAAGGAACAGAAAAATCTTGTTCTAGTCTTAATAAAAAACTGATTGAAATAGAAATATGGGTGAAGACTGAAAAGGAAGTTCATGCTGCTTCTGACCTCTGTTCCAGGAAGACTTCAAGAAACTTGCTTTGCAAATTCAGGCATTTGCTTGTCGTTGGATGGAGGATAAAAACCCACTTCAGTTCAGCAAAGCAGCTAAGCCTGTACTGGAATCCTGGTAAGAATTTTTGAGGTATCATTGCTGGAATTGAATAAAAACCATGAAGTTAAATAAACCATTATCGTCAACCAAACTTTAATTTAAAGTGTTTAACAAAAAACATACCCCAAAATACATACGTACTTGTGCTTGGAAGAAGTTTTTTTCCATATTTTGCTATCAGAAACTGGAAAATTATGAAACAGATGGTCTTTGAGCTATAAAATCAGCTATTAAATCCCAGTCTCTAGTAGCTACTCTGCTTTCCACAGAGAGAATGTAGGTCCTGCAGGTGACCTGAGTTTTCTCTTGGTTTCTCATCTGAGTGTGCGTGCTTGTACCCGTGTCAATACCTTCTCCTGGTACTCGTTGCCATAGCTTTACTGAATTCACATCAGCTGAACATTTACCCCTTCATGCTTTTGAAGTGTTGCTGTGATYGTTTGTTCTCTAGCAGGGCTGAAGGGTGCTACCGAGGCTCTTCAGTTTTAGAAGACAGATTGGTGTCAAAAACCAGGGCAGTGTCTTGGCCTTCTGCCCACCTCTCCTACAGGCAAGGCTTCAACCTTGAGTGTGTGATTTAGCAACCCATCCTTGAGATGGTAGTGGTGTCATTCTCTCTTTCCCTCCCAGATAAGTTTGTTGGTGTCTCCAAGGTACTCCAGTAGCAGTACAGGAATTAGAGCCGCAGCAAGGGACTGGATGTGGGGTTTGGCTGGGGCACTCAGATGCTCTGCTGGGCAGCCCAGTGTCTGCCTGGGGCTTGCCATGAGATGATTTGGACTTGGCCACCGTGCCTGGGGAGACTTTAATGGTGGGGATGTGAGAGAGAATAGTCCCTGGGCAGTTTTATTTAGGAGTTGAGGCAGGACAGAGTTGGAGGGTTTTCCTGGTCCTAGAAACAGTGCAAATGTGGTGAGAGGTCATTTGCATTGTAGAAAATAATCTATGTGTAAGGCAGATAAACACATTTGTTCAGGTTCTTATCGTTAAGGAGCAAAATTCTTCCTACAAAATGAAACCTACGGGTACCGGGAATTGTCCAATGTTTTTGCTCCTTGCTTGTTGCTGGAAGAGACAGTTTTTGCAAGCAAATGCTTGAGAAATCACACTACCTGTGGCTGCTGCTGTATCCTCCAGGAAGACCACGCCCCACATGGGTCCCCCGGGAGCAGAAGCCTGTGTTGTACCTGTCCAGGTGCCACTTGGCAGCCTATGTGGCCACCAAGCAGGATACAAAGCAAGTGAATTTGGAAACTTGCTGTGTGCAAATACCTTCCTGACGGCTTAGTCCCAGTAATTGATATTGCAAAACTTCTGAGAGGTCCCAGAGCACAGATTAGGCAAAAGTACCTGCTTCTGTGTGAGTCACTTCGCCTTGCTGGTAATGGCCTGTGTCAGAGGGTTGATATTTTACTGGTAGTTAAAGCTCAGTTGTGGAAACTCATTTAATTTCCTTGAGAGGAAAGCAAAAAGCATGAGAATGCAGTAGGTCGTGTGAGATACCTCCCCCAGCATGGAAGGAATCATGTACTACACTATGCATACAACAACCTTCCTCTTTATAATTTTTCACAGTTAAATAAAATTATTTTTGAAGGAAATGCCAAGGGGCAAATGTGAAATTAACAGTTTAGGAATGCTTGCAAACACTCTAGAAAAATCACTTGATGACTTAGAGGAATGGAAATAACCACATCTACCAAACTGCTATAATCCATGCTGGGATAAAAATACATGTAAAGCTCTCCTTTCCCAGTTAATAAGATGACAATGACATTACAAGGCAGCCTTGTCACAGATAAACTGATAAGTAAATGACAATCCATGCTGGTAAATGGTATTCTTGACACAAGATGATTTCAGTACAATCCGAGTAAAATCCACGTAGAGAGACAAGGAAGCTGAAGTACAGATCGTTGAGTGATGTACTCACGGTCATTGAGGAAACGTTGTCAAAACTGGCAGTCAAATTTAGGGAGGCAAGTCCTTCGTAATAATTTCAGCTACTCACAGCTAAGAAACTATGGGATTCCTTGAAACTAGTTACAATGGATTTGAAGATTTTGGTTTTAAAAAACAATGCCAAGACCAGCTGGCTTCAGGCAATTCCTTGTGTTAAATTATCAGGTTATTTAACCCTTTCTTATACCTCCTTTATGGAGCTCAGTTCAATTTGTAAAGAAAAAGTGCCTTTTGAAATAGAAAATATCAGTGTCTTATTTGGAAAATGAGGATACAAGGTGCCAACATTTCTGAAAAAATATTGAGAACTGTTTTAACATTTTTGACATTTCTTCTTCTTTTTTTTTGTGTTTCTAAAACAGTCTGTAAGAGTTGATTTCACTTGGCAAATATTCTCACTCCTTAGAAAATCAGTTTATGCCAAATTTACTGTTTAGTGACACTATTTCCTGCAGATCTATGGCTCAGCCTTATTTAGCATAGCTAACACAAGTTAACCACAAGATGACACAAGTTAACCCTTGTGCTTTCATTAAATATGTCTGTCTTAAAGCCTTAAATCCTTGTAGCAAGATCTCTGTGCAAGAGAACCTGTTTTAATTAACAAAAGCAGAATGATTTTTTAAGTCTTAGGGATGTAGGAAAAATTTAAAAATTTAAAATAGGGATGTAGGAAAAATTTTAAAATGGGACGTAAGTAAGTTTTGATCTATAGGCTCCAAGGACCAGAAGACAAACATCCCCTGTTGTGACTATTTCTAAGCCTTGCCATTTTTAGATAGAAAATTAATTTCTGGAAATCATGAACAAGTGTTGTGAAGCTGGGATTTGCCATCATACAGTTGAAGGGCTGAGCTGGACTGAGGTAACAACTCAGCAAAGAAAAGGAAAGGCAATGCCACACTCAGCAAAAGAAAAGTAGATTTTCACTGTTTCAGTGGACTCTGGATCAGGACCCTGAAAGTTTGTATGTGTGAGCTTATGTTGTACATAGCAGAGGTCCTAATAAGTTTCCCCATAAGAGGCTTTTAACCAGCTCCACAGTAACATGGAGATCACTACATGTGGTGCCTTTGTGCCAGCAAGTATCTCCCTCATAGCCCATCAGGCTCTCGGTGTCCAGTCCTGCAAGCCATCAGATGTGAGAAAGAGGGTACCTGAAACATGAAATTATTACTGGCAGCTATTAGTATGTTCTGTGTGGTTTTTATTGTGTCTTCTAGAAATAATTTTAATGGATGCTTTACTGACTTATGTTGTGTAATACACATTTCCAGGAGTAACTAAGTATAAACATAAACACACACGTGCACAACTCCCCCTCTTTTCTTATAAGTGATTGTTACTGTTATTATTTTATGGTGGTTTCTTATAAGCTCCTCCAGGCGCACTAGCTTATTAATTTTATTTCTGTAGTCCTAAGATCTTAATTTTATGATTTTTGGTCCTTATTCAAAAAGGTATTTAAGGAAAATCTTTAGTAAAGYTTCTGCAGAAATATACTGAATGAGTGTAATTTTTAGGTGAAAGGAAAAGAGGTAGGAAAAATGTGGCTCTTACAATTCTGTGTCCCTGTGCCTTATAAAAAACTTAATTGTGTATACCAATAAGCCTATTTTTTCAGAGACATGACAGCAGTATAGGCTAGAGCTGCTGGGACGCTGCAATGTAAAGACTTGGAAAAAATTTGGTTACACTTATCTTGCATTTGACAATGTCTGCTGGCCTTTTAAACTGTGGCTTGTCAATTACATTGGATTAGTTAATGTCTGGGTTTGGGGCTAAGTAATGTGTAATGCAATATTAATGTAAAGAGCTGTTATTATTCGTTATCTATTTGTATCTTCTCTCATTAAATTTTATCATCTAATCAAGAAGGACAAATGTCTGAGTAGTGATCTAAGATAGGAATCACCCAGTGTAAATTACTAATGTCAAATATTCAAAGTAAATGATACAGGCAAACCACCTCCTGTTTGTGAAAGCTGTTTGCGGCAATTTATGAAGAACAAAATCATCAGTAGAAATAAGAGTTGGTTCATAAGCAAGGAAATATGCTTAATGTATCAGATGCTTTATTTGTAATTAAAATCAAGTTTGAAGGGACCCATAAGGATCATCAAGTCCATCTCCCGGCTCCTTGCAGGACTGCCTAAGACTAGCACATATGATCAATTCTGCAGGAGACGTGATTTTTGGGACTATTAAAAGATATGTAGCTGTGGAATGTGGTATTTGACTACAAGGACCTGGCTCAAATTTTCTCCATGCCTCAGACAGACTAGATTAAGCTGTGAGCTCTGCAGTAAGAACAAATCCCTTTGAGCATACTGAACAGCAAATTCAGCCCAAGGAAAGCTCACATCCTTCACAGTCAGAACCAATCTCCAGTTAGTAACACACTGCTAAGATCCATCCTTTAGATATACTTAGCTAAAGTCTGGAAAGTTATGAGAACAAAACTTCCATGAGGATGTCTCTTCATGTCTCTCTGGTGTATCAAGAGAAAAACAGTGCACTAACCATTAGGATCGAAATCTGCTCCAAATACTCACTTTAAAGATATACAATTTATTAGAACAATAGGAAACTTATTGCAATCAGAGTAGGGAAAAAAAATGAAGCAGCATCGTGAATTTCATGGCCATACCAGTCTGTGATTCCTAAATAGAAAGTGCTATTCCATTTTCTTTCATTAGCAGGGTGACATTACATAGCAGAGAAAGGGAAAGTCCATCAGCAATGCAGAACACCTACCCTACATCCTTCATGTGAGATGTGGCAGCCAACAAGATCTTGCTCTGTGGAAGAATATAGGTTCCTATAGAGCACTTAAAGGAGAGTTCGTACATTTAGACAATGTGACCTCGGATCCCATGCCTGATACTATGGTGTACAATATTGTGAAGATCCACTGACTCTGGGGAAGGAGTAGTTGAGCTCAGCTCAGTTGCCTGCGCGCCGGCATTGAACACCGTTCAGAAACATTTCAGTGGATAACAGAAATGTCTGCACAAGCCTGGCAGTCATGTCTCAGGTCCTATRACAGATGCCCAGTCCATGGAGAGACAGTTGGAGACTGGGCTGGATACCCTGGGGCATCTCAAGTAGCACCATGTATTTACAGGTGATCGATAGGCACCTGAACTTATGCTCCTGTGAATGCTGAGTATTGAAAGCACCCTGGGATGTATCTGCATCTCTGTGTCTTTCTCCTGACTAAGACTTTGGGATTTTGATGATGTAAGCACTTGCCCAGTGTGCTTGCCATGAAATAGAGAAACAGCATCTAGAGAAGAATCTGGAGTGCTGCCTCCACATCCTTTGGGCAGAGAATGCCCAGAGCAGCTGCCTGCATTAGCAGGTGTCAATTTTTTTGCATTCACCCTGCCATGGTGCCTGGGAAGTGACAGAATAAGTGGAGAGCACTTCACCACATATATGGCCAGTATGAGTGTCACCTGTGGTTCTGGTTCTCTGCCATTACCAATCTTCTCATAAATAAGATATTGCTGTTCAAGATTGTTCATTATTGTAAGACAGATTGTCTAAATGAAGACAAGTCTTGATATACCAGCACACAGTTGTGGGCACATTAGTTTTGTACCAGCCTCAGCCAGCTGAATGCTATTTAGTTTCCCCTGGCTGGCTGTAGGCCATCGCTGGTGCCTTGTCAAGAGGAATTCCTGTGCTGGTGAATTTCAGCAGAAGTTAAGCTGTAGCAATCTGCACTGGACACAAGATTGTATTGTTTGTTCTCCTATTAATTCTTTAAACTGTGTCAATTTTTACATTCAGTTGTCAATTTTAATAACTTTTTTAAATGAGACAAATTATGAAGTAAATTTGTACAATTAAAAGACATATTTGTAGGCAAGGCATCAAATCAGGTTCAGGAACATAAATTGAATTTCTAACTCTGTAATGGGTTTTCTGTGTAATTTGAGGCTTCGGTTTCACATTTGTAAAACTGGGATACGTTTGTCTCATCCATTTTGATTGTAAATTCTTTGAGATTATATCCAGCACCAGGCACATTTCCAGTTTTCCTCTGAAACTCTTTGTAGCAGTGCAAATGAATAAATCTGATTCTTCGGGAACGCCCAAAACCTCTTGAAGTAAACAAGTTGTTTTATTTATTTATTTATTTATTTATTTATTTATTTATTTATTTATTTCTCAGAAACTAGAAGGAGCTCTTGAATTAAGTTTTTGTGTTGCAGGAGAAGCCTCAAACTCTAAAATCTTGTAGACTCACTGGTCCTGTGGCACTTTTTCCCTATTCTTCTCAGGCAGTATTGAAACAGACACTATGTTCTTAAGTAATTTCTTCATTGGCCTTTTTTCCTGGGTTTGGCCTTGGGGACCAGGGTTTGGATAGGACATAATATCTTTTAGAATGGTAGATTTTCAGAGCAGCTTTCAAAATACCACAAAATCTCCATGGCTTTTCTGATTTTTACTGCTTTTACTTTTTTGTTAGAACAAAACCCAGAGCACAAAAACCTATCTGTGACTGCAGTTGTAGGACAGAGAAACTGATACCTGTATTGTGAAGAGATAGGGCAAAGTTTCTTGTTTGCTGTGGCAGGAAAATTAAAGATTTTTAAACTTTTTTTTTTTTCCTGAACAAGTTCTGAGGGAATAAAGCCCAGCTTGATTTTGTAGAAGTGCCCCAAAAATGACTGTTTGGCCAGGCTAGAATTTGTCTCAGTCCAACAATGAATGAGGATGCTTTGAAGAAAGTGCAGCATGTGTGTGCAGCCTGGGAGCTGCTTTCCGTTAGTTTCCATCTCCATAGGTCTGTAGTCTGCTAGAAATCTTACATCTTGCAAAGTTTTAGATGCCAGTCATGATTTCTATCTTCACTAATTACAGTTTGAGAAACTATGTCCATGGGAGACTAGACCTCCCTTACCAAGACAAATCAGATTTCAATTTTTTACCCTAGTTGCTATAGTCTTAGGCCTAAGCAAGCCAAGGACTGGAATTTTTGATCAGAAGAGCAGTAGTAGAACTCACTGCAGGTGTAAACATGGACAATCAACTTTTTGTTAGCTGTGTGAAGATTGAGTTGTGGATTAACCACTTCCCCCTGCTACCTCATTTTCGTTATATTTGCTGCATCATTCTCCATATCAGCTTTTTTCAAAATTATTTACTCTGATTCTTGCAGCCTAATTTGCATCTGTTTTGTACAATATAGTAAATGATAAGCTTATAGCAGAGGAGTTGTGTTGCAGACCTACCATCTTCACTAGTTAAAGCAAGGGGCTGAGATTGGGCAGACTCAGGCCAGGCCCTTGCTCTGTCACAAGCTGGGCAGAACGCAGGATGTGGAAGAGATGTATGTGTGAACAGCTTATGCTGAAAGGCTTTCGGTTTCTCAACATCATATCTGGACAGTTGAGGCACCTTTGTGGGGTACCATAAGCTTCCCTGACATGTGTCAGTACAGTACAATAACCATCATCATCTCTATGTATAAAACATGCTTATTCAAGGAGTATTTTTGCTGAGATCGTCTTGCCATCTATGAAGYGGAGACAATTCATTGTATTATCCCATGTGGAAGGTGTTAGGATCCTTGATTAAGTGCCGTTTTCAAAGCACAGAGTGGTGCTGGGCTGCTTATGCTTGGGGAGTGGTCCCTCCTGCCTGGCCTGTAAGTCCTTGCAGTCCATGGTCTGTCTCCACCCATTTGCTGTCTCCTGAACGGCATCTAAGGAAGGCCTATGTCTTCCTGTGCAGTGCCTAGCACAGGAGTTTCTTGTTCAAGGCTGCTTGCTCTTGTGGCAGCGAATACTGGTAGAAGTAACCATATGATAATACAGGTCTGGAAACACAGAATAAAAAATTGCCCCTCCTTTTGCACTTTTCTTCTCTATAAACCTGAGCTACAGGCACAGTTAGATGAATGAGTTGYCATCCTTTGGTGTTTGATTTTTTGGTCATGCCTTTCTACTGAAAAGATAAGAAATTTTGTGTTAAGTAGGAGTGCTGTCAAACTTCAGAACGTGTTCTAGTTCTGAATGTTTTGGTGTCTTGTTTGTAATTCCTTATGTTTCAGATCTCRATTAACTGTCTTGCAGAGCCAGCATTGTTAATTCACACCAAGATATTGCTTCTCTTATTTCTTCACTGATTAGCTAATGTAGCTTAATTTCAGTGAGGGGCATGCATATTAGATGGCCTGCTGCAATCAAAATGCTTTTTAGTTTTGAAGTTTCTTTAATGCTGTTACAAATGTGTTCTTTGTGATAACACGTATTTATACTACTGAGAATCCCTTCCTGTAGATCATTTCATTTGTGCAAATTACAAAAATATAAGTATAAATAAATTATGGAACACTGCCTTTCCTCATGAGTTGTGAAAGCCAGAAAATTTACTTGTTACAGCCATAAAAAGAGAATTCACTGGAGAACTGAATGGCTTGGGAGATGGATAATAGATAATGGAGAACACAGGATTTCACAACCAGGACATCTGCACAAATCCAACCGAAAGGTCTAGTCCAGCAAACACTGGTATCTCTCCCACAGCGATCCAGAAAAGCAAACAAAATATCAGGATGTGCAAGAAATGGAATATAAAATTATTTGGATAAACAGTGTAACTATCTGCCTGTAAAAAAAACCCCAAACCCAACAACAAAATGGCGAATAACAGCAACATGTCTGAAAAACTGCCTTCTCAGTGCAGGCTAGAAATTACTTTTCATGTCTGCTTTCTCTTACACAGACACTTTATATGTGAGCTATGATTACACTGGCACAGTGATGCAGGGAGAGCCTGACTGTAAAAGTCATGAAAGCCTTCTTCAAAAAGTCTGATTAAATCTGTGGTAGTGTAAGCATAGAAAGAGCTGCTTCTTGGGTGCAAATATGGGTGTACAAATACATGTTTCCCTGGGCAGAGAGAGCTATATCTATGGGATGGGGATGCAGGGGGTCTCTGCTGCAGGACAAGGTCACAGACACTGGACTGTGCATCATCCCCTAACTCAAGTCTTACTCATCCCTCTATCTGGACACCAGAATGAACTAAAGAGCAATACATAGCATCTGTGTCCACACTCGTCACTTCCAGTCAGYATCCATTCCCAAAGGTCTTGTACATTTTTCTCTAGGGGCCGTCCTTCAGYGTTTGCTCAGGCTAAGACTGCTCTTTCTGTGCAGTTTTCCATCTTCTTCACCTTGGACTCCTTTTTCCAACCTCTTTCATATCTGTATTATCCTTCAGAAAAATAAAAGATAGCAGAGTACTCCAGAATATATGCTTTGGTTACTGACATAGGAAAATTGAAAACTACTGGTTTTCTCTGAGCATACTGGTCAGTAGTTTAGCCTGGCAAACTCTTTAATGCCACTGTGCTCTTTCTGTCTGGCTCTGTCAATAGTTGATTGATTCTAACAATCATTTAAACAACTATTTTATGGGCAGTTTTATGTTAGAATGGGGTGGTCACTTAGAATTGTGGCTCTTAAACAAGCTTGTGGTTTCTTAATCATGCTCAAATCACTGCTCATATTCATCTAGTGATGATTTTGTCCTTTTCCTTCCATTTACTTCTGTTCTYTGAACATCTGGAAGTTCC
Organism: Amblyornis subalaris; assembly: GCA_018881555.1. Classification (NCBI taxonomy): domain Eukaryota; kingdom Metazoa; phylum Chordata; class Aves; order Passeriformes; family Ptilonorhynchidae; genus Amblyornis; species Amblyornis subalaris. The sequence goes on from JACAXG010000033.1 coordinate 5,072,176, forward strand.
TATGAGTTTATTGCTTAATCTGTTTCCAAGTTAGTATTTGACTTTATGCATTCTTATGTCAGTGACATCCAAGTAAAATGCATTACAATAAAAAAGAGTAAAATAGCATCAGATAGCCCCTAATGTGGTATGTTAGGGACTAGTATGTTTTCCTTTGCCTCTTGCTAGAGGGCTCTGGCTTTTCTCTAACGTTGAGCTCATGATTTTTACCTTCCACTCTTCAGGAAGTAGGGTAAGATTAGGTGGGCTATGCATCTTCTGAGATAGTTTTTAGGGGCTTTTTATTTTCAACGTATGCAGGAGGATCAAGGTCACAATGTATGTCCAAATCTTCCATTACTATGGTGATAGCCCTTGAAAGTGTCCTTGAACATTTGGCTGTTTTTGAGAGCTGGTCAAGAGAAAATTCTTTGGTAGGTATCTGCAGTCTGTAGATTTGTCGCCGGTATTTTGGAATGCAAGTTAAGTAGTTGCCACTAGATGACAGTATAATCTACTGGTACGATACCTAAATCAGCATTTCAATACATTATAATATTGAACTTGTTCTTTGCACAAGCAGTTTGTTAGACTTATTTCTCTGGATCCAGTCAGAACCCACCGGAATTCAAGAAAATGTGAAATTACCTGCTTTAATTTTTTCCACCCTAAATGCTATTAGCTGGAAGGGCAAAAATATTATCCACAAGTCCTGGGCAAGTGCTAGAGGAAAAAACTTGCTAGAAATAGACATTCCTAATTACTTAGATGTAATTAATTTCTGAATCTCTCCCTGAGCTCCTGTTAATGCTGCCTGGCATGTCTAGTAATTTTCACTGTATGTTGTCCTTCTGGCTTGATGGTGCTTTTCTCAGCTATCACTGTCTGAAGGAGAGGAAGAAGTGGTGAATCAGGTTCCTTTCAACTAACTGCACTACAGGTAAACATCATACCAAAGAGACACTGGCAAACTGGTGTAAAAAGAGACTGAAAGTATACTACTATTTTTAACCTAATCTGAGTCATGAGTATGTTCTCTCTTGCTCTTATTTAATGACTTGTTTCCCAAAGAGTTAAAGAAGTGTAGTGTGAAGTTGGACTTCTTGGATAAATAGAAGCAATGATCTTCATTGTATTCACCTTGCTTGTTTCTCTGCCTTGTGCTCTGCAAAAATATTGAGTAATATAAAAAGCAACTAATTACAGAAATTTTTTTTGCATTCTTTTAATATATATGTTTGATTTTCTCAATTTCAGCTTTGAAGTTGCATTGTTTTCCAAAATATATTGAGCAGAGACTTAATGCCATGAATATGAGGTTGCTTGTATGGCAGATGCAGCCTTGCTGTTACAACAGTGGTTGGGACAGTCACCTGTGGGTTAGTTTGCCCTCTGCTACACAATTTTTATAGAAAACCTTACTTCAGAAGCCAATGGACTTTTAGGATTTACTTAATTACTGCACCTTTGTATGTAGCTGACATTTGTTTCTAGGCTGCTCAGTGCTGTGAAAAAATGAAGTGCTCTATCACAAGAGTCAGTTGTCACACAGGTTTTCACTATATCATGAAAAGCAACAAAGAATCCAACCACCCAAATACTACAAAATAAGCCCAAGATTTTTTTTCCACTTTATAATTTAAGGTTTGTACAGGAATTGTGCAATAAAGAGCAGTGAGTAGCTGAGAAGTGTCACATGCAAATCCTCTGAGGGGGATGAGAGTAGCAGTACAATAAAACAGGCTAGGCAGTCTCCAGGAARAGCTTCCATTTCCTAACATGATCTTCTGGAAGTTTACCTTTGCCTTCCAAAGGTCACCTTTAAAATTTGTCAAATGATGGGAYATTGATAATGGCAGCCTCCTGTAAGACCGTTTTCTGATCAAAGTCCTAGCATAGCAACAAAGAACACTGACACCAGTGCCCACCGCTAAATAAGTACTTGTGAGATTCAAATGTTTTTAGCCTGCTGGTCACATGAAAGTCTTTTTCCTTGTATTATTATMCTGGAAGAAGTTATGGTTCTGAAGATATCAATGCTACAAATTTATTTAATTAGAACAATGGAAAATAATCAATGTGTGTCCATAAATCTGAGTGAAAATGGGAAAATGAATATATTGGGCAAGACTAAGCTAGGATAAGAGTGGACCCACTGACTGTTTATATAGTCTGCTTGCTTTCTGCTGGGGACCTGTATTTGACCAAACTGAGGGATCCTTCAAATAAATCACTTGAAATAAAAGTGATCAGAATAGGTATGCAGTGGTGTTTCAGAATCTGTGTCAGTGATTTTTTGCCTCTTGCCTTCCTGRTAATTCTGTCTTCAACAAGAAGCTSTTAACGTGGACAGCAACTGTAGCCCGTGTTCTGTTGTTTGTGTGTTGATTTTAAGCCAGGTTCAGCAGGAGGGATTTTGAAAACGTCTTGTGGCGTATCTGTATGACCAGGCTGGGCCTGGGGGTGGAGTGCTCTGTGCATTCTTGTGCTTAAAATCAAGTTACTGTTACTGAAAGAACTTTGATGATGTATGAGACTGACGGCGAGTGAAATGCATATCTGCATTTTTAAAGTTTTCTTTCAGGATGGGAAAAAAGAAGGGTCTGTATTTCTTCTCCTTGGCCGATTTCTGGCTTCTTATCTTCTGTTGAGATGCCACAAGCATTCCTATGTGCAGTGTSTGCAAGTGGCTGAAACAGGGCAGTAATAATTTCTGTAGCATCATGTGCACGAAATCTGCCTCACCCTGGGTGCCTAAACAATACTTAGAAGAACATTTTTTCTTTGCAAATGTCTAGCACAAAATTCTGGCTTAAAACATATAGTGGCTGCAGCAAAAGGAAACCACTTTTAAGCCTGAAGGCCACACACAGCAATGGCAGGAAGGGGTGGGCCTTAGTCTCTGAAGGTCTACTTGTTGCAGTGCTGGGCTTTTCTTCTGTGTGAGCTGCAGCAAAATACCATTGGTCAGGCAGAAGAAAGATGTTGGCTGCACTAGAAGAGGGGTCTGAGCATTGCTTGTGCTTTCTAGAATGCCACAGTACCAAGGATTTTTCAAACTATTAGAAAGGACTAGTATTCAGTGAGAAGCAATGGGGACTTAGGGCAAGAACTGAGGCAAAAAATAGTAAATGGTTTGACATGATTCACAACGTCCCCTTGTGCATTCATGGGGAGAGCGGAAGTGCTGCTATTATTTATTTTCATGAAGGGTGATTTTCTTGATAGCACTCCTGTAGGTATTTCATATACCTGTCCTCACAATTCACCCGCTATTCCTGCAGGCAAGCGCAAGGAGCGGTGCTCCATTACAAGAAAAATGGGTGAGAGCAGTGTGGGAATTAGGCCAGCAGAATGTTTTCCCATGTGCATTCAAATATGTTTACTTTCATGTTTGTGTGCCACCCAACCTATTGAAGCCATCTGCCCAGCTCTRGTGCATGTTGTATGGAACATTTTCCTCATCTTCATCTTTAACATAAACACTAAAGTCTGAGAGAAAAAAGTAAGCTGTCATGCCAAGTGATATTTGTGGAGATGTTAGGAGCTGGTGGAGAACACAATCACATGACCTTGACAAGCCAAGTGTGCAGGTGGGTTGGAAGTAATTGAATATCCCGTAATGCTGGGTGTCACATCCCGTTTTCTTGGTGAATTCAGAGTCAAACTTACGGATCTCAGAAGTGTACATACACACTACTCTGTATCTTGTTGATATACACATAAACCTCATCTTAAGAAAGCACTTGTTTTATTGATAAACTGTACTGTATGTTGGTGCCTGTAACGATGTTGTGGGTCAGAATTAGAAATCCAACAGATGAAGAAGCACCTTCCACAACTTTCACTGCCTCTGGATTGAGCTGACAAGGCAGAWATAATTCTTCTTGAAGCAAACAAGCAAAAACCAGACAAAAGAAGGAGACACCCCAAATTAAAAAAAAAAGAGAGACATTAAAAAGTCTTTTTTTCGACACAGTTCCTCGAATTACCAAACTCTCCTGTTGTTAGGGGTTCTCTTGGAATTCTGCCTTTGTGGATAGCGTGTGTTGCCTGAAGAGCTTGGCTTTTCAGCCACATACATGGTGCATGTCTTTAGGTAGGGGTACAAGGACAGATTTTTCTGAACTGGAAATATTTTCTTCTTCTGCTTTACCTTCACTTGCAAGGTAAAGTTTTCACTTTATGTGTAAATCCTTACAATGACAGATGGCTGAGGAAACATTCCACTATTTCCAGGTGTCCATCTTGTTAACCTTAAACTTTTTCTTCCAGCTAATTGAACCAAAATCCATGTTGCCACACAGAAGAAAACATGATGCCTTCCAGAGCCTATTAAGTATGGACTGAAAGGCTGTCTGCTTTTAAATGGATGTATGACACATCTTTACATGCTCCTTCTTGCGGAGACTGGAGACTCTCTTATGCATTCCTGATTCTGGAGCACAGAGGTGCCAAATTGCACTTATTTTGACCATATTGCTCTAAGACTTCTGCTCTTGGGGTCCAAGCCCTACTGAATCAACCAAATGCATATGGGCTCTAAACCTTGGAATCAAAAGCCATACACAACCTCATGAGAAAGGCACAAGATCTCCCTGTTTCTGACATCTCATGAGAAGAAAGGTACAAGTTACAGCCCTGCAGATGAATGAAAAGCCGCAAGGTGTTATTGCTGGTCAGTGTAATAGGAGCAATTGGGATTGGTGGAGACTGCTGTGGGAAGTAAGAATTTCCCTAATTTCAGATTATAAAAGCCCCATAAAACAGCATTCCTGTTTTGGTAATGCTGCCCTGCATTAATGTCTTCCTATTTATAGCCTCAGTCTAATCATAACAAAGTTCCCACTTCCCACCCTCCCCATCAATATTCCCTGGAGAATTGTCCAATCTAGCTTTAAATAGCTCAAGTAACAGTACTTCCATCATTTACCTTTGGAGATGATTACTTGGCCTAATAGTAATAATTGTGAGACTTCTGTAGGGTTTGGTTCATGATGGTGTTTGCAGACTGAATTCTGCAGTTCTATTTATAAGGGGTTGGCCATAGATTAAAGCATTCATTGTTGAGGTTTKAATCCACCAATTCAGGTGCCTCACAGCTTATTTGTAATGGGAGTTTAGGTGCTTAAATAGCCTTAATAACCTGTCCCTATATGAATATTCACAGCTAGCAAGCCCTTCCTCTACTACCCTGCCCTGGTACAATACTGTGTGGGATTGTCTTACTTCCCCAATGGCCTCAGTCTTTTTTTTTTTGCAGGTGACTGATGGTAGCATAGATTATCCTTATTATTTATGTCCTGATAGGGCAAGAGTGCATAAGAAGGAGAAAGTTTTTTAATTTATTTTTTTATCTCCGTTGCTTTCTTTGAGGTTGAACAGGCAGGAGCTAGACTCATGTTCAGTATTATGGTGGTAAAACACTGATGGCAGGGCCTCCTGGTCAGATGTTTTGTTCTTCAGAAGAGGTGCTAAATGGACACCCCCTTCTCTCTGTAGTAGTGGTCGTTGCTTTAACCAGTTATTCCACACTTTTTGGACAGTGGTCCACCATGAACCCTAAAATAGCACACAGACCACCTGCATTCCTTGCAGGTAAGTGTCTGTACACAGGCTTTTCATTGAAAATACAAACTTGCTGATACAATCCCATCAGCTGGCTAAACGTCAGCAACCATAGTCTTTCTTCTCAGTCTGCAGCTGAGGAAMAAAACAGCCAGAATTACAGGCAGAATTTTTCTGATTCTAAACCAAAACAGATAAAGTTGTCTCCTTTGCTAAGGCCAAAATTCACTCTTAATAAAATAATATTTTCATTCATSTCAGTAAGCAAGATTTGGGATGCTCAGAAGGATGAAGCTCTGTGACTCATTTTAGGAAAAGGCTTAGTTAGGTAGCAGGGGTAGCACAAGTTGCCTGTAACCCAACAGGATGGTTCCCTCCCATTGGAGCTGCAGTTCTTTAGGAGTTTCATTACAGAGTTCATGAAAAAGTATAGTCTTCTAATTGAGCCCAAACTGAGAAACAGATGAGTTCTGGCCAAGGGCCAGTGTTTTCAGAATTGTTGATCAAAGATAAGTTTTATCACAGTTGGTCTTTAAAAAATACTGACATCTCAGACAGAAAAATGAGCTAAAACAGATGGAATTTGAGCCCTTACAATTTAAGCTGAGCTGGCTTTTTCTTTCTTCTTCTTCGCTTTCTTTTTCTTTTTGCCCTGTGATCACAAACATAAAAAGATGGAGGTAATACAGGTGTAAAATTTATTATAACTACCAAACTCTTGAGGGTCTTTAGAGAGMAAAGTATGTACAAAACCTGCATTTGACCTTAACCATTACTTGTTCCTGTGGTGGTTGGGAATGATTAAGTCATTTTTAATGTAGTGGAAGCTGGGGTCATGCTCCACTTCTCCTAAAGCTCTTTAAAGGACAAGCTGCTATAATTACTATAATAAATGTTGTAATCTATAGAAAAGTGCAACCCACAGCAGACACGCTGGTCACAAAAACACCCAAGTTCTGCTCTGGGTATGCGTTCTGGATTGTCACTGGCTTAAGCACCGTAGTGAGTGTGGCAGCTATTAGGAGACCAGAAAGAATATGTGGGAAAATGTAGACGTTGCTGTTAACTACATCAGGCTTTTGACCCAGTCAATTTCTTTTTCCATTAATATTGAGGCCATAGAGTCACATATTAGAGCCATGTACAGATTTAGGTCAGAAGGGACCTCTGGAGGATGTTTGGTCCAACCCCCTGCTCCAAGCAGACCTAACTTCCAAGTGAGATCAAGCTGCTCAGAGCTTTTCCAGTTGCATTTTGAATGTCTCCAAGGACAGACAGATTGCACAGTCTCTCTGTGCAGCCTGTTCCCATTCATAACCACTCTCACTGTGGAATGTGTTCCCCTTATGTGCAATCAGAATTTTTGCAATCCTACTTAGGACTTTCTTCTTAAAGTCCTTTCTTATTTTTTGAAAAATGCAGTCAACTTCAGACTTGTCAAGCTACCATTCTTTTTATAAGAGGGATGTCATCCAACAAGGAGAGAAGCAGCATGCCAATTGACATATATAACCGTTCAGACAGTCTGGRGTTTGAATTCTAAATGGTGAAAGCCCTGTGAAACTCACAGCCACTCGTTATGAATACTGGTGGAAAATCTGTAAATCCAAATATATTAATAAAAGCAATCAGTAAAACAATTACAAATAGCATACAAGCTCAGAAAAAAAAAAATTCTTGCTCCATGAGTGGGGAAGTTGTGAAGTAGAAAAGAAAAGGCCCCAGCAGAGGAATCTATTGTTAGCAGCCTGTTCTGATTAGGAGTGAGCACACTGGAGTCAGTGGGAGCCACATACAGGTTCTAGAAGGAATAAATTTGACTCTGAGAAAAAAAAGGCTTTATATTAAAAACCTTTGGATTTCTGCTTTTTAGTTGGTTATTTATTTGTGATCAAAATTTAACTCTTCAAGGAATCAACTCTTTCTTTAGTAATCTATTTCTGCAGTAGTCATGCTAGCCTATGTTCCTTTTTGMTGTGACAGTTTCACAAATATAGTGCTTGCACACTGGCACAAGGAAAAGAAGGAGGTTCTGGCAAATCAGTGGCAAATGAAGAGATGGCAACTTGCAAGAGGAATTGTACAAGGACAAAGTGATCTTTTAGATGGGTGAGTGCAGAATAAAAGCCACATAGATGACATACTGAAAAAAAAGTCAATGGATTTACTGTCAAAACTAAGAGACATGAGAGTGTGAAATTTTTTCCATTTCTGTTTCATCTGTTAGAAAAAAAAAAATCCTTTTCCAGCGCAGGAATTGTGAAACGTGATGAGCAAAATGAATTTGAAGAGTATTGTAAAATACACAGGCCTGACTAGCATTGTATTTTAAACCACCTCTTTATTTCTACTATAGCTTAACTCAGATTTTGATGTGCCTTTTTTTGAAATTTATTATGTCAACATAAGTAGGTGCAGCTTATAATCACTTGGATGGTTGTTATTTTTTAGCTGTTTAATTCATTGACTCACATCCGGCAATAATTCATGCAAAATGGGCTCTGAACTCCTTTCCAATATGCAGATTTGTGTGCAAATGAGCRTTACCTATGGTGTTCATACTGAAGCGTTTTTCTTTGATGTACATTTCTGACATTCTGAGATTGTAAAGAAGAAAATAACTTTAAAAATTTTAAGAAACCTTAATTGAAGTTAACATAAAAGAAGATACATGGTGTTAATTGGTCTGTTTCAGGCATAATTTGTGCCTTTGAGACCATGTCCCTTACCCCCCGCCAAAGTGTCAAGACTCACATCTTTAATTCAACAATCTTTGTATTAATTACCTCTGGATAAGGTAAGCTTTGATTGGGAGTCCTTTATTGTAAAATTACAGTACATTGCCTGCTTTAAGATAAATAAATTAGGGTTGAACTTGAAAAAAAATCTCCTTCCAACTGTGAATGGGAAAGTGCATTTGAGTATCAAATGCTAGATGAAAGAACGTTTTTTATCAGACTTCCTTACTAGGGGAAAAGTGTTTTCTTTTGGTTCCTCTTTTTTCATTGTTTTTGCACATTGAAAAATTATAGCTTCAGATGGAAACATTTGRGTCCTAAGGTTGCCAACACTTCCTTCTCAAAAGGGTCCTTTCTGCCTCATGGGATCTGAGCATTCTCCTCTGAGGAGAATTCCGCTGTATCTGGTCCATTCATTTGTCACACAGTAATCAGTGAGCTACGGATGGCACTCCCTCCTCTGCTGCTCACCATTCCCACTCCTTAATTGCATCTGGTTGACTGTCCTTTAAGGCCAAACCTGATTTTGCTTTCAGGGATGGAAGGATTGAAGAGGGCTTTGTACCCTCTCCATGTCACCTGGATGTGTTCTGGGGAGTAAGTATTACAAGTTCTGAGTRGTACAAAAGCAGCCACATGGACAAGAAAGCTGCCAGCAATATGAGCAGACTAAAGATGACTAGATTGTCTACTCATCCCAGAGGAAGACTGCCCATTTCTGGCTTTGCTGTAATGGAGCTGCAGAGCTAAATTTGGATGTTGGGGCTTGGGCGCTCTGCAGTTGGTATGCTTTTTGTATGGATTATGCTGACTGCAATACGATGCCCTTACATATGCTTCSGATGTAACTAAGTGGTTTGAACAGCTATTGTCGAATGTTGACAGAGCTTTAAAGCCTGTGGGCTCAGTTCTGACCTCAGAGCTGCTGGTGTGACTCCTTTGAATCTGTAGGATGTGCTGTGTGCCTTGTGTACCTTTCAGGGTTAATGGACATTGCTCCATGAGTGCTCATCTGAGGAAAGCACAGACTGATAGCTGAAAAACTAGGAATACCTCTGCAGAGGTGTTACGGACACTTACACTATGGTTTCAGAGGTGACACCTGAGTGATTTCAGCTCTACTGTCTCCCAGTAAAGAGACACACTGACTGCTCTTCAAAAGATTTTCAGCATATACAAAAGACCTGAAGATACAGGTCCAGTTTTTTGTTCTTAGCATAATTCTGAGCATAGTCTTTCTCTTCCCTGTTGGGACATCTCGGTCAGGGCAGAGCTCCCACATTCACCCAGTTAAGACAGAAAGTGTGCCAGTGATAGAGGGGTGCTGGAAGCTTCAGTTTTGCTACCTGAGGTGTCAACTGCCTCAGTAAGACAGGTTTTACCCTATTTTTACACGTTTTTGGGGATGTGTATAGTAACTACAGCTTTGGCCCTTTATTTGCATTGAAATCAGCTGAAAAGAAAGATAACAAGCAGGAAAAAGGCCAGAAGAACTTTTGTTTTATTAGAAAGTCTAGGAATACTGACACAGCACGACACAGAGCAGCTATTCAATCCTTCCCTCTTCTGGGTGGGGAATTGTACCAACAATATGCTGAAACCACTGTGGGAGCTTGACCCAAGAACTGGTTGTATACTACTCTCTCGTTGTACTAGGCCACTGTGATTTTCATCCTGCTAGGTTTTCYCATCCCCTAGAGGCAGGCTTGTCAAGAAGCCTTTTGTCTGGCACAGTATTTTCAAATCCAAACTCTAATAATTATCAGTGGTTCTGCTGCTGACTTGAAAGGCAATTGCTAGGCATTGAATCTACATTCACTACTAAAATTAAGAGTAAGAAGCAGAGGTCTTTCTGCTACTGCTTTTCTCTCCGACACTTGACACCAAATGCACGTGTGAGGCTGACCGTCAAAGATAAATGAGTTCAATAGAAAAGAGGAGACACATGCTTGGATCTTACYGAAATTCAGTGCAAATCAGTAGAAAGTGCAACACAAAGGCTTTGCATGGCAGACTGCTAATCAGAAGAGGTGAATATTTTGGCATATTTAAATGAGGACAGGGCATACACTAATCAAACAACAGATTCCAGAGGTACTGAAAGAGCAAGGGAAAGAATGCTGCTTAAAACTTTTCAAGAYGGATGGAGGATTTTTTAAATATCATTAAATATGATGATATAGGTTTATAGAAAGATAATGAGGTAAGTAACAAATATGTCAAAATTAAGCTATCAAATACTGTAATTATGCTGAGTACAGATTAGTTGCTGAAAAAGTTTCCCATTACTGCACTATAGCTGTCGGAAAAGCGTAGTCAAATAATAATGGGTTTTCTTTTGATTTACTTTATTTAGCAAAATGTACTATGTGGTAACTTTCTAATAACTTTCATGGGATGAATAAGAATTACATCATGAGCCTGCTAGGATTCTTCAGTATAAGTTGGTGTGAAATACACACAAGTGACAAAAAATTTTTTTACCTATGAGATTTTAAAAGCTTTCACATCATCTAAGTAGATTGTTTTGAAAGTACCTTTATATCGTTCTCTTAGAGTCTTCATCTTTCTTCTGCTGGTTTTCAAATCAATCCTAGGTTGCTGTCACATTCATTGACATTTCTCCTCCACAGCAGCAATATTTTTGTTAATCAGTCAGGAAAGAGAATTAGTTTTATATCAACATTTAAAAAGGATATTTTCTTAAAACCTTCCAGGGAAAAAATTACCTTTTACTGAGAATTACACAAAATGTATATGCTTCCTAGGCCAATAGATCATTGCCATATGAGTATAACAAAGGTTATTTAGCAGTCACGGGTTTTCTTTGGGAATATTGCCTTCACAGAAGCAGTTCTCTAAGGAGATGAGCTTATTTTAAGCTGATATTCATTAGAAAGCTGCTAAGCCGCTAGAGACATTCTGGATACAAAATAGGATATCTGGCTTATATTTTCTTTTGTAGGTAATAAGAGACAATATCTGTGATCACAATCAGAATCTTTGATTTATTGCTGTGATAGGTTATATTGTGTCGTATGATATTCCGAGATTTTTATCTCTATTTCTTTAAAGGAGTAGTTGTAATGGATTTTAAGCGCATGACAGTATGGGACTTACAGCTTCAAGACTGGTGTCTTCCTCCATTTATGAAAATAATGTCTCCTTCTGGTTATGACCTGTATTTGCTGTAGTTGCATGTCAAGGGGTTGAATTATCTGCTTTAAAGAAAAAAATTATATTTTCATTGTCTTCAGTAGAAACTGGATGAAGGCTGCATACCTCAACAAATTGAGAGGGGGTTAGGTATGATCTTTTGAAGGTAGGAGAGGGTATGTGTTTAATGTGTTATTGGATCTTTTGATGAAATATGAATCTTCCTTGAGGTACAAACAGTTGAAGAAAAAAGTAGGCATTGGACAGAAGAAAGACATGACTGTATGTATTAAACAGTGATACTCTTCATGCTACATTCTGGATAAAGATGATAATTTAATTGGATTCAATATTTGAGTTCAGAAAAGAAACAGAGAAAGAATCAGGAAGATTTTGTCAAGAGTAAAAAGAAGTTATTGAAAAATTGAGAAATGGTTGTTTTAATTAAAAATAACAAATCTAGAATGAAGAGTGCTTGCATATACAGATTAATCTTATCTGTGATAAAAATGGTACAATCAAATCTGAAAGGAGACTTGGGAAATATATCTTTTCAGCTGTATAAAAGAAAGCTTTTGACTTATCACTTTTGACAGTATGGATACAGTGGGAAAAGAGCAGAATGGTATCTACAGGGACAACACAGTACAGTCAGGGACTGACTAAAAGGTAAATTCTGCTTTTTCTCCATTGTGTTTTGGGTGGCAGGATTTCACTGTCTGTACCCTCATTCCACAGTACTTTCAGGCATGGAGGAAGGCTAGTWGTGGCAAAATAATGGGAGGTGTTACCTAGAAGTTCAGTGCCAGGAMTCTGGATGTTTCTGTTGTCTACACAGACTGCCAACACTTGTGGATCAGGGCAGGAACATTATGGAGAAATAAAAACCAAAATGGGAGCACAAGCAGAACAGCTACACAACCAAAGAGGGAATATATTGCTCCTCAGTGGCTTTGGGTTACTGGCAATGACAAACATCTCCCAAAGCCTTTCCCTTTTCTTTAATTTTCTTTTGTAGATGTGGAGGTGCCATTGATCAGGTACTTGTGACTTGAGCACTTCTATCGACAGATAAAACATATATCTGATACCTGATATCTCCAGCTGCTGGAGATATGAGAGTTCCTGGAGCGTTTTCATCCTGATCTTGCCATAAGCTTTCTCTGAAGGTCTCATGAGCCATTTTGCCTCTCATTTCCTTGGTTTGCCTTTTACCACTCTTGGAAGACAGTTGTGTGTTCATACAGCTCTCAGTAAGATGGCATCTTGCTGGGGAATGCCAGAAAGAGCAATTACTTTTTGCAGGCATTGAGTATTCTAACAGGGTGGAGGGGTGGGGGGAAAGCATTGTGAAATTGTTCTGCTTTTGTATGCAAAAGAGAGTACTAAGCAGTTTGATTTTTTCCCCCCTTCACATTCTGTAATATAATTGTTCACCTCACCAATATTTCAACAGAGATAGGAGMGGTGAAAGCAAAAATCGGTGGTATTTTGAAACTTTTTGCTTTGCTTCTGGACAGCTTATCCAAAAGAGTGACGTATAATTGGTGGAGCGGACTACAGAATGTTCTGTTGTAGTACAAACCAACCAAAAGTTAGTTCATTTGCAATATAATTATTCACATACACATACACGCACATGATTTTTATTTTTATCTGTTTGCCTCAACAGGTTTGTCTTAAGGCTGGACTTCCATAAATAAAAGGGTATACGGGTATATGAGTGAAATACAGTTCCTCTGCTAATGTTAACAAGTGCCCATCCTCATTAGGGTGAAGATGAAGGAGTGACAAATACCAGCCTTCAATGAATATACATGTCTTCAGTGCAGAAACATGGATACTCTTGGAGGCTATAACTGCATTGCCTGCTGTGAAATGTTCTGTCTATCAAAGGGAACACGCCTTAAGATGTAACCAAGATTCCATGCAAGGGTATGGCAAGATCCAGCAGTTTCCTGATCCAACAGTAACACTACAAGTAGCTTTTTCCTGCACAAACCCAAAAATCTGGGGTTTCCTGACAGAACTTCCTCCCACGTTACTGACAGATAACCATTTGCACAGTTACTGTCCTGTGACTTAACTACTTGGAAACTTCTCCAACAGGAGAAGGAGATAACAGCTTTGATGAAATTGCCACCAGTATAAAAAAATCTGTCTGGAAAATTACTACATCTGTTATGACCAGGTGACTCAAGATGAGGTTTTTCTGCAACAGATTTGCAATTAAATAAATTGAAGGATAAAAGAAGATGATGGAATTAATGGAGAAAGAGATTATTTTTCTTTTAGTCAGACATTCAAACTTTGCATGAATTTGGAGACAATGTCCTAATACTACCTAATACTACCTAAAATGTAAACATTTTTACAAAATATTTTTTATGTGCTTTCATAACATTTCACATCAAAACCAGTAAAAACCAATAGCACCAAGCTATGATTGAATAAAGAAGCATGGGAACACTGAGCCTGAGTGAGCATGTCTTTAAAGATTCACTTAGAAACTCTCTAATCTGTCTRTAACTAAAATAGACTGCAGCACTGTAGGACCTGGTCTATGGTGCAGTGAAGTCAGCGGAAAAACTCACTCAGGCAAACATCTGTATGTAACAATACTCTTCAAACAGTCACCAAGATAAGCAACTATTCCTACCATTCACTAAATCTGAGCATTCATAGAATATTTTCAGCATTGATTATCAAGTCCAGATCTTTTTCATTGCTATTTACAATAAAGCATAAAAGATGAGTGATTCATTTTCATGACGCACTTCTTTTGGTCCACCTTCAGATCAGAAACTTCAGTTATTGGATATGTTATTTAAGCACCTGCTCACTGAGCCCTGAATGATGCAATACAAGGATACCATCAAGATGTATCTTGAAACACCATTTGCTTCCCCTCACAGTGGTGTTCTCATTTCTTTATGAAATATTTAAGGGGTGCATTTTGTTCTGACAGCATATTAAAGCAACATCTTCTTTGATGATGTAATAACTGTTAACAGCTTAACGCGCCCATAACCAGCTAGTAATGGGAAGGGTATGTTGGATTCTACTAGTTTTGAAGTGATGTCAGCCAGAGATTTGTAGGATCATAGTTTTCCTTAGCTTTTTAAAATATCTACATCTGGCATATTTTATATTTTACTCTACTCTGCTTTGGATTGTGGTTTTGCTGTGCTTTGTGACTTGCATTGCAAGGCCTCTGCTTTTCGCCTTGACTTGACCTTTGTCTTGATAACCTTGGACTGGTCTTTAAGGATTCGAGTTGCAAACACAGGACCTGTTGTCATCCTTCATTAAACTAGGATTCCCTCAGGTGCTTCTTGACTAATACTGTGTAAAGTCCTGCTCACTGAGAGTCTGACTTGTTTCCATTGCTGGGACATGGAAAGTTTTTATGCTTACCACATATTTTAAAAGTTGTCAGTGATGTGTTCAGCCAGCTTGCAACCTGATTCTGTAAAGTTTTAATGCTCAAGTCCCAATCTGGAATTGATGTATTGTGTGGTTAAAATTGCTTAACTCTTTCATCCCTCATGAATTCCACCATATTTAAAAAGTCTGTAATGATATC
The DNA here is from genome assembly GCA_018881555.1 of Amblyornis subalaris. Taxonomy (NCBI): domain Eukaryota; kingdom Metazoa; phylum Chordata; class Aves; order Passeriformes; family Ptilonorhynchidae; genus Amblyornis; species Amblyornis subalaris. The sequence goes on from JACAXG010000033.1 coordinate 5,087,203, forward strand.
TGGTCTTACAGAGAAGTGTGGAGCTTTGTTAATATTTGTGCAACTCTTTGAAGAACATGACATGGGAAGCAGGCTCAGGGGGGAGTAACGCTACAGATTGCCAGTGTTGTTTGTTTTGTTTTGACTTTGAAGGCTGAAGCTAAGTTACACTTAGGCTTAAATGATGCTGTATTTTGAAACATTCAAGCATTTCAAGTACTTACCAGACTGCTCAAATGCTGATGAACACGATGAGTAGAAAGCGATGGATTATTAATCATTCAGACAAACTTTTCGTTAGGAATGAAGCAACAGCTATTCTAAATCTCCTTGAAACCTGGAATACTTCACAAAAATATACATAAAGTTTTACCACATGTAAAAAGAAAGACTTCAGAAATGCAGATGAGCTTTCAAAAGAGGCCAGCTTTTAAAAGTCTCTCAAATTTAGCACGTTCTCCACAGGACAAGTTAGAAAAGTGTTGTCTTCTGGTTTAAGAAAGGGCTACCAGGTGGGATGGGAACCTTTCTGGCAAAGCTTATAGCTAAATGTGAAAACAGATCTGTTTCTGCTCATATGTGATTCTTACACTGTTGATATCAAAGTATTCAAGGCATTGAACTCACATCTTTTCATCTCCAGACCCACACAGTATATTTTTAAAGGAACTTAAGGTTACAGGTGCCAAAGTTGCCATAAAACTTTGGTTTTTATGACTTAATGCACTCTAAAGCTGTGGGACTATATATCTGATGAGTGAATGACCTTGGTGGCAGAAGCACTTCAGATATACTTGCTGGTTCCACTGAAATCAGCAGGTGTCTAAATGTTGATTTTACTGGGTGGTATATCTCACTGATTGCTCTTGAATAGTTTGAAAAATGTTAAAGAATGCTTACCATGTTTTATGGTTCAACTGAGAGAGTTCACATAGTGTGTATTTCCTTTGTGTTACTGAAGTCTGGCCTGTTAGCACTGAGAATTTCTTTGGCTATATCAGATACAGGAAAATCGTATGAGAAAAACATGGAAAAAAGGAATGCATTGATGAAGATGACCAAAAATGTTAACATATTAAATTCTGCAAAACATGCTTGATTGAGAAAATCCAATTCTAGTTTAAGGGCTTGATTGCTGACTGATGGAAAACCTTTTGTTCTGATGAACAGATGAGAAGCAGTTTTGCAACCAAAGCAGACAGACATTTCATTTGTTTTTTTCTGCTTGTAGTAGCTAATTAAAGATTCTGTGGATCTTTTCCAGAAATAATGCAGTCAGATCCAGGTACCTGTAGTTAAATTGATTTCTTAATTTTGGACAATAGACAATGAGGGAAAAAAAATCATATTTCTACTTGGAAAAAAAACCAAGAAGGAATATTTCCTATTGTAAACTCTGTAACCCAGGGAATTTCAGGAGGTACTTAAATGAGCAAGAGCTGTTTGGAAGTGCTAGGCAGAAACGTGCTGGTCAGGAGACAAGGAAAGTTTAGTACCCCTTCTAGAAATGGGATAACTTCACTAATATCTTGGAGGACAAAGAATATGGATTTTTATATATTGACAGGGCAGTAGCAAAACAACTCTTTCAGACTGAAGGTCAAGTATATTGAGGTCTTTCAGCTGGCAGATGTGTGTTTTTCCTAAATAGTACAGCTGATAAATACACCTCTGGTTCTGCCGACTGTTATGGGTTCATCATGATGTCCTGTTTAGTTCAATTTCAGTTAGCAAGACATGAATGCAGCAGGGATAAGAGACGGGAGAAGGCTGGAGAGGAGGTGCAGAAGTACAGAATTAAGAACAAGGTGTCCACGGGCTGGTTCTTTATTGTTTGATGCATTTCTCTGGGTGATGTGGTAGGTTCAGATTCTGTAGAGTTTAGGCTTTAATTTAAAGGGGAAAAATCTGAAATGTTTCTGTTCTAGCCAAATAGATAGAAAATTTTAAATGGAAACAGATCCAGCCATCACCCTTTGTGAGTGAACACACCAGCTAAAACAACACCTCAAAGCACAAAGTCTCTCCATTCCCAACCCACCAAACAGTGATCTCTAAAGTCAGAGGAAGAATGAATTATGAGGAAGTGTGGGTTACTAGGACAACTCTGCGTTCAGCAGGGGCAAACGGAGGCAAAAAAGACAGGGACTGAGGATCAGAGACAGAAAATGCYCATGGAGAATAACTGAGTACCAAAAAGTCACAAAAAACAACAACTCTGAGTGAATAGAGTGCTAAATGACAGCTAAGCTAGTGGCTGGGTACTGGCAGGGCTAGCCACAGATCTCTGTGTTCCTTAGTGTTCATGACCCTACAGGGCYCAACATGCAGCTGCTTGTCATGTTGGTCATTTCTCTTCTGTGTGTCAGGTAGCCATGTGCTGTGCTATCGTCTCTTGCTAGGGAAGTCAAACCCTCACAAATCTTTTGAGGAGGGGTAGGACCATGCAGTCAAATGAAGTAAACCTGCTGTGTGCCCTTGTTCTTTCTCTTTCCTTTCTGTCCCCATGGAAATTTACAAGGATGGTTATTTTTTCCTTCCTGAAACTCCTTTGTATGTTTATGAACATGAGGACCAGCACAGAAGCTACCACTAACAGATGGTGAATTCAGGGCATGTTAAACAGCCTGAGAGAGCTATGACCAGCACCAGCCTGGTAGCTGAGGGGTTTCAGTGGGAGCCAGCAGGGCCAGTCACTGTATAATGTGCTCGAAGATGGGTGCAAATGTTTTAGCACACAGCACTCAGCACAATCTCTATATAGCCTGCACACAGTCCTGATCTCGAAGTGTTGTAATTCAACACCTGCTCCAAAGGAGATGTTATCTTAAAGGACATAGTTAAACCGAGTCAAAGAACACTAGACTTTTTTTATTAGCACTCYGTTTTGGAGCCATTAGTGTTCATGTGGCTTACAAGGTTTTGCCCATACCCACCAGGGTTAGAAAATGTCTTACAAAGTAAAATGAAAGCTGATATTCTAATTATATAATTCCTTGAGCTGAGGCTTCAATAAAAACACAGGTACTGTGGAGCTTGTGCAAATCAAATATCTGTGAGTCAAGGGAGGAATAGATAATCCCTCTTCAGTCTTCAGTTTGGATTGTTCTAACTCCATGTTGCCTCACACTCAGCACCTTACATGCTTGATCCAGCCCTAAGCCTGATTACTTTACTCAGGTACTCATTACCTCTCGCATAAACCCAGAACAGTAAGTTTATTGCATAAACATCTCACTTGGGGGTTTGATTACGTTACATTTACTCCTGTGACTGTTCCTTTATTGCAACGGTTAGGCCTCAGAAATTAGAAGAAAATCAAAGTAATGTCAGGAGCAATTTTCACTGGGGTCAGGGTATCCTCTCAGTGGGGAAGAACCAGCATTGGACATTACAGAAGGGAGGATGCTTGTCGGACTGACTACCATCACGTTTAAAGACATCTTGTGTGCTCCTTCTGGAAGATAGTTTTTCCATGATATATATCAGAGGACATCCAGATGTCATACACGCTGATCTGTATTCTCATTATGTCTTCCCGCTAACAAGTAATATTATCTACACTATTGTTACAAAGATCTGTCTTTCCAAAATTCCTTCCCCTTAGCTTATGTTMTCATAGAATCATAGAACGGTTTGAGTTAGAAGGCTCCTTCTAAATGCCATCTAGTCCAACCTCCCTGCAATGAACAGGGATATCTTCAACTAGATCAGGTTGCTCAGAGTCCCATCCAACCCGGCCTTAAGGGTTTCCAGTAATGGGGCATCCACCACCTCTCTGGACAACCTGTTCCAGTGTTTCACTTCCCTCATTGTAAAAGACTTCTTTTTTATATCTAATCTAAATCAAACCTCCTTCAGTTTAAAACCTTTCTCCCTTATCCTACCATAACAGGCCCTGCTAAAAAGTTTGCCCCTCTCTTTCTTATAGGCCCCCTCCAAGTACTGGAAGGCTGCAATAGGGTCTTCCCAGAGCATTCTCTTCTCCAGACTTAGCGATCCCAATTCTTTCAGTCCTGAGGGAGAAACAAGAGCAGAAAAGGAAACTCCGCCACCAAGTTGATGCAAATGACCCTGTGTGCCTGCTAACGAAACCAGAACTGAGCTGGCCCTGAGCTGGCCTGTATGGGGGACAGAAACTGGATGTCGGGTACAAGGGAGTAAGGGAGGAAACGGATGCAAACAGGGTTGCATGTGACATATGGTTCTTTTTGCTTTCAGTCTAGCAGAAGTTTCTTAGTGGATATGAAGTCCTGTGCCTGATTGTGTAAAGCCCATTAGCATATGTCTCTGCAGTGGGTTTCTGTGGCAGAGTTCCAGTAATTACTGTTCATTAGTATTCATTAGTACCAGGTCTTGCCTGATCTTGAGTTCATGTTGAATCAGCACTGCTGTAACATTTTTGATATGGGCTGGATGTAGAGGTCAGCATGGAGGCATTAATTAGGCCTGGTAGTCAGAAGTTATTTTCATGGTTCTTCAGATAGGGTTTGCTTCAGATGCACCATGGCTTTTCCTTCTGAAGTGGAAAGCATACATGTAAAGTGGAGCAGTGGTGAGCCTGACACTCAACGGTTTGTGAATATAAAAACAAGGATTTAAAGAAAGCCCTAAAATTGCTCTCTGGAGTGACCTGTTAAAAAATCTGCAGGGGTTTCTGCAACTTTTCTTTACTGTTGCTTGCCTTACTGTTGCAACTTAGGAATATTGACACTGAAAAGAATTTAAAAGTGCAAAATATAGATGATAATGTGATTTGTATTGCTGAATATTCATTCCTCTTTTGATCAGCTACTGCTGATAATAATGTAGCCATGAGCTTTTAGGGTGTACGCTCTGACCTCTACAAAAAGAAYGTTGAACAACAAACCTACTCGTCACTTTTTAAAAACAAAAAGAGGGAAAAGATCATGTTAGAATAGTTACTACATTAAACAGACAAGTTCAAGGTACTCTTGGAACCCAGAGGTACTTTCAAGAGGTTACAAGTGAAGAAGGATTCAGTAAAATCTGAACATGGGTTGGCATTTTTTTTCTCGGACAATTAAAGAAAGTGAAATTATTTCAATTTCTATTTTGCTTAGAGAAAAATGTATTTTCTATAGATATCTTAAACTATACATTTATCTAAAAGCACAGCTCTGCCTTTTCTTTAGTTCAACCGTCTGGAAAATCATGATCCTCAACATGCAAATCCTCAGTTCTGGTAATAACCAGTCTTAGTAGAATGTTACTCACCTGAGAAAGAAAAGGTGTACAAAGATTCATACACTGAAGCATACAGCCAAGGTATTTTCTTTGTCATAGCCAATGCTTCCTTTAGCTGAATGTAAGCCTACAACACAGATACAACTGGTGAGATCACAGTAATTTAAATTTCAATAACACAGAGTATTGCCATTACTTGGTAATTAATCCAAAGAAATCTGGCTGAAGAATGGCAGGAAAAAACCTTTTTTTAGGCTTTCTCATCTTCAATAATGAATAAAATATTTAAGAGGGAACAGGAAAATTTCTCCTGGTAAAGGAGATGCAGAGGCTGGGACTGCTCTCCTCATAAAGTCTTGTCTTTCTACAGAACAACACTAACAGAGTTGTAGATCTAGTTACACTTCAAAGTAAAAAGCACAAAGTCCTCTCCTGCTTGGAATAATCAGAAGATTCCAGATGATGACAGCAAGACTAGACAGCCTCTAATGCTTCCTGGCTTCCTTTAAATCAGGTTCTTTTTGAAATTCCTCTGCTCTTTTTCCATTTTATGGATCTTGGGTAAACTGCTCAAAAGTGTACCCAGTGTACTGGGCAAATGGGACTCTGATCTGGCCTAACATGGTCACTCTTATGTTCTTGTAGTATACCTCCAGATAGATCATGTTGAGATCTTGATGGCAAAACATTTCTGCACCATTTTCAAATTGAAAGAGAATGAAGCAGATACCACCATGCAGAACGGCCTTTCTTTTAGATGAAAACAAGACAAAAGATATAGATTAGGAAAGTGCAAAAGTAACACGTCATGTAGTAACGATATCTCTGTCAGTAGTATGGACTACAGGGAAAGTCACTGCCTGTACCTGAAACATTTTGAAATATTGCATGATGTAATATAATAAATATCAGATATAAAGATGAATGATTTTATAGCTTCAAGGAATCCAAGTACCCCCATGAACCTAAGCAGACCAGAGGTATGTTTGGTGAAGGAGCTGAAGAGATTTGCAATCCACTCTAAGAAGGGGGATGAAAAAACTAGTATCACATCCTGTTCCTCAGCCTAAAAAATCTGGCACCCTCTGGGGTGACCTTTGGCACCAGMTGGTTTATAGCTCAGACTCAGACATCTGTCTCCAAAGCTGAACACCTCTTGGGCCTCACCTCGCCCTTCACCAGAAAGTGCTCACACTCTGGTTTCCAGCTGAACTGGATACTTTTCACTTCTAAATGATTTAAAACGAGAGACAATCCTCTTTTAGGGCTTCTATGGATTCTTTCACAGTAATGCTAGTGCTCTTTGCAGATTAATGATGTAAACTATTGAGATGCAGAGTGGAACGCATAGATTAATGACCTCCCAATACAGTATGATTCACAGGTACGCTTACTTAAGTGTTATATGCAAACTGGCCTCAAAATAGATATGCTTTGAGCTAGAACATTTAAAGTTAAGAAAGTCTGAACTTCACAACCAATTTTGAAGGATGTTTTGCTAGGAGTTATCTGATTATGAGCAATATGAATGTTATAAATGCAACCCTTTCCTCCTGTAAGTGAAATAAAATGCAGACTGCATGAAATAAGAAATAGCAAGCCTCTTCTGCCAATAAAAAAATTAAAGTCCTCCTTATCAAAAGATAAGAAAAAAATTAAGCTCAGTGATGGTACATTCCACATAGAGGACTTCTTTTCTCTCTTGTCATGTTTGGCATCTTGTTTTAGGATCCCTCTGATGTGGTACTCCTGTTGCAAGAGGATTGTTTTTAGTTCAGGGAAAGAATGATATGTCTTTAATAAACAAACCTGGGAACTAATACAAATCCATGTTGACAAATGCTTGTYAAGGCAAAAACCAAAGAAAACCAAAGAAACAAAATCAATACATGGTCTTGCATTAAATCACATTGTTTACAGATAGATATCTTGGAACTTTTGTTTTTTGTTTTTTGTTTACTAAATAGCTGTCCCGGATTAATTTAGGATAAACCAGAATTCGGCTTTATAACAACAGAAGTTTTTTAAAAAAAGTTTACAGCCAACCTTTTCAAATATTCTGTCGTTTTTAAGGAAAAAAACATTCCTCCCAGCCTTCCTTATTCTGACACCATTTTACTTTAGAAGATCTCAAAGTACAAGTGAATACATGACACTTGCAGTGTCTCCAGTGTACACATTTTACGTTTGATTTATGACATTACTATATAGGTGCACTTGACAGCTTTCAGATTGAAGCAGAGACAAGAGAGCTTTAAAGTGAGATGGGTTATCTGGGTAAATCTATCAAGGGTTCGTCCTGGGAGAACAAGGAGAGAGGCTTTGTAGAGCCCTGCTGTGTAGCAAGCCTCCATGCTGAGCACATCCCAAGCTCCCTGACAGTTGCGCTCAGCCTTCACTGTAATAACGAATAAAAGGGAGCTCCCTGTAGATTACAGATCTTCCGTGTTTTGACATTGACCTTAATACATAATTTAACCACAAAGCCTGAGAAGTGTGGAACAAGATAAGAAAAGACCACAGAACTGGCAAATAAAGTGATGTTCAATCAGAAATCATATTTGTTCCTGATAGTGGAGATGTGGGCATTAAAAGGGGAGACAGAGAGAGATTGAGAGAGGGAGAGAGAGAGAGGGGAAGGGAGAGGCAAGAACAGTCTGGTTTATTTGAAGACTTATGGATCTCTTTTAAAGGACATATGGTTGTCAAATAAAAGTTTGTCCTGGATTTGCAGTAAGAAATAAAAAAATAGTCAATGGTTATTAAATTTTCATAGACACTGGGTTGCTGCTTTTCTCAAAATACAATAATGGCATTTTCCATGTTTGCCTCATGTTTGTGCTTTTGCTTTGAACTCAATGGACTGTGGAGGGGGCGGTACATAGAATTACCATAAAGCTGTCCTTAGGCATATACTTAGACTAATCGAGTTTAATATCTGCCTATTCTAGACCTTAGCTTGAGTTTCTACATTAAAAGAAACAATTGTTTGGATGCTGAGTTTGTAGGTTTTTCTTCTTATTTACAGAGAACACTCAATGCACAAGTGAAATGCACAGTGGGATGGGCTGCTTGCATGGCAATGACATATTTTCACTTTAGCAGAAGAGGCTCCTGCAAAGGAACAGGATTTTCAGCATAAAGGGTGTTACTGTGGGTACTTTTAAAATTAGGCACAATTCTTGTGGGAAAATTATCAGCTATAAAATGATGTACAAAAAAAAAAAAAAGCTTTTCAAATATAATGGACAAGGCAAAATTGGTGGGAAAAAGTGTCTTTTCACCGTTTGTGTTTCTTTTGTTTTTTCCATCCCTATTGGGTATCATATATGACCAACTAATCTCACATTTTTGCTCCTAATTCTTTTTATATGTTTCATGACTTACTAGCTTTTCTAATGCTACAACAACTGGATGGTCAAGGCTTTGAGAAAATTCCCACTTATCACTGATATTTTAAATTCAAAATATTTGAAAATATTTACAAAGAATTAAAGAAATTTAAATTTAAATTTGAGTTTTGATTCTGGTTACAAAATTTAATTTTGATGCCTCCTTTTGGATGGGGTTTCCAGACACCTCCCTTATCCCCAAATCCTTCAATACCATCTTGGAAATACATGCAGGCACCTAAGTAATTTGGATGATTTTGTGTGATGTACCCAAGAATGAGATTCCTTTGTGTTTGAGCATAAGTACATAATTGGCCTGGTTTGAGATTAATACTTTTTCTTTAGTACAAATATTTTGACTCGTAATATAAAGTCAAACCAAGAGAATAAAGAACTAAACATTGAAGACAATACACTCTTTCGTGTATAAAGCTGGAATTGTGTTTCTTTCATTTCTGAAAGCAAAGAAGTGAGCAAACCACTCTAAGGGAATTCGAGTACATCAGTATTTTCATTCGGGATCATTGTTGGATGCATACTTTGAAACAGTATGTTGAAGTATGTTTGGGGTTTTTTTTAATACATGTATACATATTTAAAATAAGTCATCGGAAGTATGATTCCTCAGAACAGTCTGCAGACCAGAAAACCCTCAAGTTCAGAATAAGGTTTCAACTCAACACAGTATAATGGTCCTAATATTATCACGCTCTCACCACAGCACTCCATGTAACCCCTTGGACATGCTCACTGTTGTATGAGCAGTACAACAACTTCTTTCAAAGGGCTTAATACAATACTTCATCCCACAGGCATCTGCTACGTTGTTGGAGGACATGATGCCAGTTAAAGCCCCAAAGCTGCATGGCAAGTCCTTCTCCAGGATTAACTGGCCTGATGTAGTCCTAAGGATTCTGAGCTTCAGAGTGCTTACACCAGGCTTGTTAAGACTATAGTTAACTACCTTCACAACAATTTTTCCGTTTGAAAGAAAAAGGAAGAAATAAATGGGGAAAAAACCCAACTCCAACCCAAACATCTCAACTATTTCTGGTCCACCTATGCAACTTTCCATTAGTGTGCTAGTAGCAAATATGAGGCAAAACTCTGTATCCATACAGAGAGAAGTGAGTGAAACAGAAAGAACTCAAAGAAATAACTCATGGAGATGACAGTTAATGAGGTGTWTTCTTACCGGGAGAGGAGACAAAACAATTTTGTTCTGTTCAAAATGGTTCTGCATAAAGCCTGGCAGGAAGGCTGGCAAGGCAATTTCAGAGAAAGGGAGAGACAAACTCCTTTAGGTTTGCTGTGGTTAGCTGCAGTATATTAAATACTTGACCGTTCGTTTGGATCCAAATGTGCTAGCTTGTCTTTCAAATCTTCTGTTACACAGATTCATCATTTTTCATGGTCATTTTAGTTTGATTTATAAAATAATGCCACAGGTTTCCTGGAAAATACATTCCTCAAAGTAGGAAGTTACAGGTGATGCCTGTTGTATGACATTGCCATAACAGCTGCAGCTCCAAATTTAGTAGTTTGCCTTACTGGCACACCAATATGAAGGTCTGCCTGTGCAGTGCATCACAAACCAGGGTGTTAAGAGTCCAAGAAGGAGAACTAATGGTAAGAGGAAGAGGGAAGTGAAACAGAGTACTTTGGATTTGGCAAAAAATCCAGGGAAGTGTAATTTGGTGTGATGTTTACCTGTCCTCATTAGGACTAACTTTCACAAACTGGTGGAGAGCTGGCAGATCTGCAAATCTTCTGTGATTACCTGTAGAGACATAAGGACTGGAAATGCAGTGGTCACTTACAGGGTGGCTTATGGGGTTGTTTTTGACTCATGGATGGGAGATGTTGCTTTCATCACAGAAAGACACAATTAAAGTAGCTCCACAATTTCGTCAGCAGGCCACCAAGAGGATCTATTTCAGGGTCTAGAAAAACAAAAACAAGAGAAGAGCCAAGTGGGGCTGAGCTTTCCTTGAGCAGAAAAATAGAAATTTATTTTTCCCCCTGCTAAAGAATCAGTGTCTGGAGTAGATAAAATTCTCCAATGTTTTAAAATAATAGTAAATTCTGAAAAGGTAAGGAAAAAGCTCAAGTAGATGTGAAGAGGCTGTATGAATACTGCAAAGTCAAATTAAACGTAAGAGGAATGCAGTTTTTGACTGAATTTGGTGAATAGAGGGATCACATTTTTCACAAGAGCAAAATGAACGAAATGGATGTTTGATCTTCAAAGTTCCATCAGGGGATAAAAATCCTCTAGAAGAGATATTATCAATAATATAGATGGAACAAGAGAGTAACTTAGCACAGACTCAGAACTAGCCAGTCCTTGTGAATTTAGTGCAATGAAAAGTGCCCTTGTTGAAAGCTACACACTTTGTGGTGAATCAGCAGAAAGTTCTCTGAAGGCTAAGAGTAAATATTTGAGCCTATACCTGTGAGCACCTGTCAAATGGGTCTGTAGGAGAAATGCAGGTACTTTTTCTTTAAAAGAAAAGGACAAAAATAGCTTTTTCAGCTGATGTGAATGAATATAAAACAGTCCAGTATATGTGCCAATAGCGAGAAAGGAAAACAAGCCATGCCTTTGCAAAATCACTCAGACTAGAGCAGGTAATGAAATGAATAAATAGTGTGCGGAGGTGAGCTGTGCATTTGCTCAACAAAGAAAGATGCTGCAAAGTCGAAAGAATGGCTAATAAAACAAAGCACAAATGGCCTCCATGTGATGCGCAAATTAGGCCCAGAAGCATAAATGAAAGAAGTGAGAAAAACTGAAACACACTTGTTCAAAAGAAAGTATGAAGTTGAAGTCAAAGGTGAGACTGAAATCTGAAAGCAAGGGACAAATTCCAGGCCTGGCCAAGTGTGAAGTGTCACTGATGTTCAAAGGCACGAAGAGTAAAACAAGACGTTGTGGTAATGCATTAAGGAGAGCAAGTAGTCCATGGGCATGAGTTTGGTCTCRTCACTGGAATGTGTGCCAAAGCCCAGTAGATTCATAGCCCCGGGAACAACCTGAACCAGACGTGAATGTGCCAATGCGTGAAGTGAAGTGTGCTTGCAGAAAAAAGGGGTCACCTGCTGACATTCAAGGTACAGTTAATGGAAGACGCAGAATGTCTTACATGTGGCACTAATAAAAGTGCAGCAAAACATGACAACAGATGGCTTCATTCACAGGATCAGTCAGAGCAATAAAACAGGCTTGTTCTTTGTAGCTGTGGAGAAAAATAGCAAAAAGAATTGGTCTTATATTTTGCAGTGACCACAAGATGCTGAACAAGATCATTTAAAAAGGGAAACATTTCCATTTGCTCTCAAGGAACAAAATGTTTGCTGAGATGGCAGAAGCCAAGTTCTTCAGAAGATTAGATACAGAGGGAGGGTTTTGGCAGACTCTCCTGGACACTGAACACTTCAAAATTTGCTTTCAAATCACCATTTTGCAGATGCCGCTTCCTGAGATTGCCTTTTGGATTCCATTTAGCATATTGCAGAAAAACACCCCAAGCACTAGGAGGTCTCCCAGGGGTGAAAATACATGTGAATGACAAAAGAGAAATGGGCAGCACCACTACGGAACATTAGGAATGATTGTGGAGAATACTAAAAATTGTGAGAGGAAGCAACCTCAAATTGAACAACTCCAAATTGTCAATCTCAGGCTAATAAGAGAAATAGACCACAAAATGAATGATGCCTAACTCATCTACAGCAGAGGCCTCGAGGGCTATGGCAGTGACACAGGACAGTGACACAGGAATGTGTATTATAAGTAGAACATGCAACAGGCATGGAATGTTATGTGCTTTTGTCTAGAATAGAAAGACAAGACACCAAGCTTGGATCACTTTTTATGAAATGCAAGAAAGGACTCAGTGAAACGTTGCAAGCAAGCTTACTGCAATTTCTTTTCAAAGCCTGAGAGAAGGCTGTGAATAGCCTGCTAAGACAGGAGGTCCTGCGAAGACATTAGCTAGTAATTGTAAGCAAACAGGTGACCTAGAATGAGCTATAACACAGTGTATGACCACCACGAATGAATGAAGCTCTGTATTTACCCTGGATGGGGGATGAGTTATGCAAGCGGTCATATGAACTATAAGCAGAAAATTATAAAAAAACTTCTCATACTCACGTTGGATCATCTGGAGGTCAGTCACAAAAAGTACAAGAATGGCAGTTATCACAGTAAGACAAAATAAAATGTATGGAAGGTGTTCATCAAGAAGGACACCTTGGAATGACTAGTCAGAAAACATACCAGTGAAGTTGCACTTTATTCGCAGATGAGACAGATATCAGAAATGGTGAACATAAATAAGGACTGGTTTAACTGCATCAAGTAGATCTCTGTAAGTTAGCCTGTAATGTCTATATTATTGATATGTTCCAGGTTCCAAAATCAGAAGTGAAACATGATTTGTGTGGATAAGCATAGCATCTCTCATGGCATATAACTAATTGAAAAGACCACAGGTTTAGCTGTGATCAAGTGTGTTACAACTGATGCATAACTGTTAAGAAAGAGAATGGTTATTATTGTACTTCAGTTCACAAATTCTGAACTCCCAAATGTTTCTACAGTGCATGCATTTTAACATAAGACATCAAAGGCTTGATTCACTCGCCTATGTATAGGCTTCTTATCCCATTTAAGATGCACAGACATACCTGAAACATCTACAAGGAGTGATGCAGGACTTAAAGGAGACCTGTGCATTACCACTGTGTGAGCTGGAGGCTGTGGTGGACACATCAGGGCATCTCAAATCCCATAGGTACGCATTAGTACTCATAAAGACTCTAGAAAGTCTTTAACCATAGATGTCAGAGGCACACCAGAGCACACTCTCTGCACAAGGAAGAATTTGCTCAGGAAACACTTGGCACAAGAGAACTCTGGCAAAAAAAAAAGAAAATCAGCCATACAGATCTGCAGAGATACCTGAGACATAGAAACAAGCCTGAATCAAAGAACGACATACAACTGTGATTTTTGACAAACAGCCTAGAGAGGTCAAAATGGACACAGAACTTAACAGTCACCAGGTGTTTGCCACAGCCCAGAAATACAGACTTCAGCAAGATTACTACTGTCAGAAAAAAGGAGTGAGGATACATCAACTGGTTTATATTCTGGGACTTGAGCCAGTGGATGGACTTCTCAGACAACCGTATCATCTCAACGCTGGGCTTATAGGAAGACTTATTTAGGTTTTGGTATTTGGCTGATATCCCTGTTCTTCTTTAAACTCGAGCTACAAGGTCACTGTATAAAAGAGCTGGAGAATTTCCCTGATTAGCCATCCTAGCACAAGCCTGGTCCAGCACTTGTGGTGTGTAGGAGCCTGGTGTTTAACGTGGTTTTGTCAGGGTGAAGGTGAGCATGACTTTGGTCTTCAGGACATGAAGAACAGGCACCAAAATCTTCAAGAACAACATGTCTCTTTGATCCCCAGTACTTACCTGTCTAGGCTGGGCTGAAAGTTGTCTTTGTACTTCCATCAGCCCTGGTATTGAGATTAATTTGGTAAATTGTTGGATTAATCTGAAGGCCTGTTTCCCACKGTAATTTCTTTGAGTTCTCCTTTCATGGATGCTGTGGCCAGTTCTCATGTAAAACTGCCTCCTGCAGCCACTGACAGGCTCAGTCTGAGCTCTTCCGCAGGTTTCCTCCTCACATTGTGTATCCAGGTCAGTCTCCGGCCATCCAAAGCAGGTTTTGTTAGACCTGAAAGGTTGCCACTGAACTGTGTTAAGCACTGTGATGCCTGATGAAATGGAAGATGCAGATGTGTAGTTCCAGGGAAAGAGACCCTTCTTGTTCAGGAGGGCAGAGGTCATTGTGACGTGGGGATTTTTCCTGTGGGGGAGGGAACAAAAAATGCCCCTAGCACTTTGCAGGTAAGAATGAATCTGTGCTAACAGAGAGTTGGCATTTCAAAGTTGTTTTTGAATTACAGATGTAAAGAAAAAGCAACGAATCCCACAAAATTGCTATATTTGTTTTTTCTTCGCTTTTAACTTGCACACAGCTGAACCAAATTACTTTATGTCCAGTAAAAGTCCTCTCCCATAAATGTGCTGGCTGTTTCCTTTCATATGAATTTTTTCCGTATGCTTTATGAACTTTTGAAAATGCAGGGCGAATAATTGCATTGTTGATAAAAATATAGCATAAGTAGTGGAGACTGCTACACTAATGAAGAAAGAAGGAAACATTTTTTTTTGGAGTCAGAAAGCCTGGGGCAAATGAAAATCCTCTTGGAAACTTCAGTGGTAGTTTTGCTTGAGTGCAGATTATGGACTCAYGAGCTCTGTGAGTGGACAGGCATGCCCATATAATCTTTACGACATGTGCATGTTATTTAATAGGATGGTTGCAAACAAAATTCCCAGGCTGGAAAATCATTGTCTTAAATGGAACTGAAGTCCCAGCTTAGATCAAAATCCATCCTTTGCTGCTTTGAAAAATGATCAAAAGCTTTGGTGGAAGTTTCCCTGTTTCTGTTGCGTACGTGTACAAGGTGAAAAGGATATTAACAGGGGTCTCTAAGCATCTCACCTGCTGTCTGGGATTTGGGGTCCAGGACAAGCTGCATTGAGCCTTGTGTCTACAATCTCTTCAGATGAAACTTAGGTAAGATGGATGACTTTCTTTGTGTGGAAGAAGAGGAACACATGGATTCAGAAAACTGGTAAGAGGCATGGCAGTCTTCCTAATGTCCCTCAATATATTTTTCGTAAGTAACAAATTCCCTTCTACTAAAAAAAAATAGTTGAACCAATTTAATAACATGTTCAATTGAAAAAAATTGTTAAGAGGAGGAAACCTTTTGGGTCCCAATTACTGTTAATTTGTAATCCAGTGAGGTCAAGTACCTGATTAAATATTTATATAGGAGAAAGGTCATAGTCTTTTGTGATCTTCTATGCCCTGTGTTAATTTTCCGTCAGATGCAATGAGTTCCTTTTGGAGAACACTTTATCAGAGAGAGTAAGCCTTGCTCTTGGCCTCTGAAAAGGCAACTGTTGGATTTTGATGTCAAGCAGCTGAAATCAATCTCTTGCAGTTAGGTACTTTTTTAGCTCAAGTTTTTCCAAAGCAATTTAGTGATTTCAGGCTTCTCAGGATTTGAACGCTCGTCTYCATGCCTTTGAAAGGCACTAGACTTTAAGGAAGTGAAGAGTACCTGACCTCTGTAAATTGGGACACTTTAAAGATGTCTCTGCTGGACATGTGTGTGTCATATGGAAACCTTTCCAAATCACTAGTGACTTTTGAAAACCTTGCACTCAAAGGACACAAAACTATTTTTTTTGTCTGTTGTAATTTGTTTTGTGGCTTAAACCCTACAAAAGAGGCATGCCATATCAAGCTTAAGGGTGTCTGATGAGAAAATAAGTATCTAGATGGAACTCAGGCAAAACCAGCTGGAACCAGTAGAGATTTGCCAAGGTTTGCAGTTTTCCAACTGTATCTATGCAGGGGCAAAACCACTCTGTCTGTTCCTCCAGCTGGAGTGATGGGACAGATGGAGATTAGCCAAAGTCTCTCTCTGAAACACCTCCCTTGCTATGGCACTGCCTGGAGCAGTGCACTCACTGCAGTCAGGATGTGGGGCCTTGGATGTCCTCTCATGGTGAACCCARAATTTTCTAGGGAATGGTCAGGTGCCCCAAGTGCTCTGTGGGTGCACCCTGGTGTGGGACATAGTCTCTATGGAAAACTTATTTTGTCATTCTCATATCAAAATGAGTACATTTTTCTCGTTTTTCTTCACACTTTTCTTTTTTTTTTTTGCCTTGTGTGTGTGTTTATTCCTGTTTAGCTGGATGTATTTTAACTCTTCTTTTATACTACATTTTAACTTTCTGTGTATCTTTCTGTATGCTATACACAACCACACGTTAGAAATGTGCATTCAATCTAAAAGTTCTACACCAGGCAAATTAGCTGACTTGGAAGCCACAGGAAGCTTTCAGGGTAAATATGGTGCAGAAGAACGTCAACAATTCTGGTTTCCAGAGGKGGTTGATTTGCCATAACCAGTTGCATTGTGTATCATACAAAAACAACTCCTCTGAGTATGAGACAATTATGGGATTTTGTATTCAGGATGCATGTTTTTAGCTGGGGAAAATCTGTATAGAGTAATTCACAAGTGCCACTGGAGCTGTAGCACTGCTGTAATGCCATGCAGACATTCTGAATTAATATTATTGGAATGACCCAGTTGGGTAGAACTTGGACTGATAACTCTGATTTATTATACTGTTATTTTTTCCCTTTGTTACCCATGATTGCTTATTGACTAAATTAAATGTCTTTGGCCAGTGAACACTAAGTAGTACTGGGAGAAAGATATGAAATCCACCTATTTGCAGTAATTTTTTTCCTCATTGTTGATGAAATTGAAAGTGATGCAGACAAAGCAGGTAGCTGTATCCTTAGGAGGGTAGTGTCGGTACTACACTGCCCTTTCATAAAGAATAACTGTAGAATCAACAGAACATTTGCTGTCATAATGTTATACTTTTCCCTTGTTTGTCAGGTTTGAAATGTGGGCTCTTGGGAATAGTGGTTATTGGTATTCCCTGTTTATAAAATATTGAGTGGAATGGAATGGTGATCCTGTTTGCCTGCTAGTAGGCTGAATTTTCTGATCTGATATTACATAATCAAATACAAATAAGCCAGCCTAGGATCCCACTTTACTCAGTGGGCAGAATTAGGGACTTAAGACTAAATTTATTTTAAATATGAAGATTTTAATGGAGAGAGCAAATCCTTATTGAAGAAATTGTATCTGTTGTTTTCCCAGAACATGTAGAGTTGAAAGCCAGGAAGTGATCATCTCATCTAGGCTTTTGTATTGTCACAGACCGTTACATATGCCAAATTACAGATCTAGAACTCAAACAACTTGTACTTCTGTGAAAGGATATCTTCATAAAGGTGACCAGCCTTACATGGAAGAAGTCCAAAAATGTAAAAGAATACTGCTATTCTAGTGGTACAGAGTTCCAAAGCTTAATCRCCGTCCTGCAACATAATCCGCAGATACATTTATTCTGATCTGAAGCTTAAGCTTCCCAGCCTTTGGGGTCTTGCTATACTTCTCTCTTCTAGAATTTTCACAGTATTTGCTACCTGAGAAGATGTTTACTTACTGAAATTAGCCCTCAGTCTTGCTTAAAAAAATAAATATACTGAATTCCTAGAGTGTCTCATTTTAAAGCATTTTCTTTAGCTCTTGGGATGCTTCTTCACATTTTCCATTTTTTCCATTTCCTTCTTAGGGCATGGACACTGCATGTGTTCACCATTGTCATACATCCTCTCTTGTTCCTGCATTCCTGTTTAAGCCTATAAGGGCTGTTCTTTTTTTTTTTGCCACTGTGAAACACTTTGAGTTCCTGTTGAGCTGTACTCACAGTGGAGTTTGTTTATTTTAATTTATCTGCAGATATTTCTGTAGTTGCATGCTGAATTATGACCACAAAACTTCAGGGTAAGTGCCTGCTAGAGTATTCTATGTAACATAAGAGGTCCCATAGCTTTCACTACACTCCCAGCAGAAAGAGCTTGAACATTGGATATACAATGATATTTCTCCAAAATCTATCAAATCTGGGTATTAACAGAGTGACAGACTTCTGCAGAGTGACACTAGCCAAATAATTTGACTCACCATGTTGTATTAGATTTTTGTGCATGTCAACAGTCTGTGTYGTGATGAGCCAAAACACTAAGAGAAACAGAGCTCTTCCAAAAATGACAATTTAAGCCCATTTTAATTCTGTTACTTCACTAAGCTTAAGGGTTGGCAGCTGAGAATCCAGTTTACCCCTTCAATAAGACTGTTGCTTTCAGCCGAGGAATTTGCAGTATGTTTTAATGGAGTAAATTAATTACATAATAAAGAACTTGGTGGCTTTTGAAGCCAAACTGCAGACTCCTTAGAAGAGAACGCACTTTCTAGAATAGAATATTACAGAGCACATTCTTATTCTTAAGTGCAAAAAATATCAGCTTGGATTCAGAATTATGGGCTGGTAAACTTCATTTTTCTACTCACATTCTAGCCCAAGTAAGGATTTTCTACTGTCGTTTTAGCGTTTCTCCCTGGCCATTTTTTAAACTGGTGCAGTTTGGAAGAGAGAAATACTGTGCTTGCCCACTGTCTCATAACATCTGCGTTACTAGAATGGGATTAGGAGATACACGGAGTCCTTGATCCAACAGAACCCTAAACTTAAAGAAAGCTTAGACTATAAGCTGCTGGGGGCAGGGCTGTTTTGCTGGTGTCCATGCAGTGCCTTTCAGAGTGGCATTCTTGCCCATGACAAAAAGATCCCAGGTGCTCAAGTAATAAAACYGAAAAATATGCAAATAGTCTCCTTGAAGATCCAGTGCTTTGACGGATCAGGGCCACGACTCAGCAGATGAATGATGTTGGCTCACAGCAGCTGAACAAGCCCTATTGTTTTAGGAAGCTGTCATCTTGTGCTCCAAATTCTAATCCTTCATTAAAAATAGCCTCTAGCATATAATTGCAAAAATAGCCTTCCCCACTTGGACTGACAGCAAATTGATGCCATGTTGCCTCTAGCTTCTGTAATAACTGGAGACAGCAGCTCAGAATGCCCTATATTCAGTCCTTTCACTTCAATATCTTGTTGACTCTGAAGCCTAATGATGACTGTCTCAGAGTTCATGCTATTATTTAACTGATGATCAAATATGCAAGAAACAAGTAGAAAAATGATCAACAGGGGTTTGTGTCTTTAGAGCATTCAAAACCTAGAGTATGTGATTGTTGTTTGCCATGTGATCCTTTACCTCAAAACACTGCAAGTGGCTTTCTTGAGAGGCATGGTATATCTCCATGATAAATTCTGTATTTCAAAAAAAAATATGTTAGCTACTCTGGAGTACATTGGAACTTGTTCTTAAACAGTCACACTTTTTTTTGTTCCTCTTTTTTTATGCTCATAAGAATGTAACTTTGAGTAATTTTTAGTTCATTATGTTTACAATAAAAAGACGTCCATGTTTGTTCAGAGTGTCTTGAGTTTAAGTTCTCTAGTTCATCTTCTAACTGGAAATGTGTAGAGAATGCTCATGTGAACTGCTAATTTTTTCCCCATTCAATTTGTAGATGAAAGACTCATGGAATGAACTGAGTAAAATGAATAGATAAATTAAAGAAAAAATATCCAAGACAAGACCAACTGTACTGCAGCCAATTGAGAACTTTTTTTTTAAACATCTGGTCAAAAACATCTGTGGCATTGGTCTAAGAGCAGGTGCAGCATTCASGAACAAGGGTATTAGAGATGCAGATGGACAATGTATGTAAAGGGTTCAGGGAAAACTTTTCAGAATCTGGAAGTTAAAATAATATGTTTCAAGGTAGCCCAGGGAATTAGAGGATGATCTTTTCCTGAAGCTCAGTCTTAAATTCGTTGATTATGTGTGAATGAAGGGGATGTTTTGAAATCTGTGTAACGCCTAATATGGTCTAAAGAAAATATTTTGATCTGGATCACTGAAAATAAAGCCAGTTATTGTTCCTATACAAACTTTTTACCTATCAAAAATCTTTTAGACAGTGCACCAGTCCTTGTGAAAATGCACTTTTATACATAAAGAATATACATGAGACTGTGAAATATTGTCATAGAGTATGACAATAAATTATACTTTCTCTGTTATAGATTGAAGAAAATGGAGGCTAATGAGACAACTGAATTAATGTTAGAGTTCTGTGAAAATATCTTCATGAACCACCTTAAGGAATATATGAGAGGAGCCAATTGAGTACGAAACTCCTAGTTTTTCTCTCTCCTGTGGAATCCTCTAGGTGTTTGCTAATTTGCTAGCAACTTTCCAGAATGCAGTTTTCTGTGACACAAATGGTATCAGGGGTTGCATAAATCCTGCAATGTCACAGAATGACACATTCTGTGATACCTTCTGTAGACCAGAAAATGCCAGTTAATTTCAAATGTAGGAAGATGAAGAAAGTTTTGGGAGTTTGGTTGGTTTTTGTTTGTTCACTTGTTTTTTTTGAGATAAGTGCTTTTAGCCAAATGCTTCTTGCCACTTAAAAAGCCTGGTTACTTAAGACAAACAGAACATAATCTGGGGATTAAGTCCATTTTTCTATAATCTCTGCAGAGCTCTGTAGTAACAGAATTTTCCCCATATGCTATGAAGACTATTAAACTGAAATATTTCAGAATATTCAAAATGTTTCACATTTGCTGTAGTGGAAGTACAAGGAAAATTACTTACGGATGCAAAGGAGATTAAAGTAGCTATTACCAAAGAATTTGTTCCATGTGGCTTATAGTTTATTTTGACAAAGCACTTTTGTAAAATACTGATATTCCTCTTTTCAGGTAGATTTTGAGTTGCCCTATTTATAACAACGTGTTATTATTTTAGTTGTGAATATCTGTTCACCAGGGTGATAATAAACATACACTCTGCTTTCCTGCCTCTACAGAGCTGGAGGCGGGTTTTCACCTTGTCCTAGTTAGACCAGTCATTGATACAATGTAGAGGCAATCATTAAATACAGCTGTATACAGAGACCCTATAGTATTAACTGTATCAGGCTTTTCTTGGTCAAGTAAAGAAATGCCAGAGGAGCTTGCCTATATGCCTAATGACACTTTCAGGAATCAGCTGCTCTCCTAAGCATGTCTGAAAAACTAAGCAAGTATTAATTACCTAATTTAATATAGCTTGGCTGATCTGTTTATCAGACAGAAATTTTGTATATCATATGTGTCTTTTATTATTGTTGCATGTCAGACTGAGGTGGGATTTGCCTCAATTTTTGAAGACTTCTTTCAAAAGAACATAGCTAAAGTTTGCGAGAGAATTACTTTTGTAATATTTTCCCACAAGGCTGGCTTGTCAGCCTTATCAAGGCGCTTTATGCTCTCTCTTATAATGTAATATTTAATACCTTTGTTTTTTGCATTTGGTTTCCTTGGTACCATTAGAGTAGGACATGAAAAAAAGGCAGATACAAAAGTGTAAGTGTTGCTTTGGCAATTAATCTGCCAAACTATACACAACCAGCTGGATAACTAAGGAGTAGGGTCCCGATTCTGCAGGCACCTACCAGAGCACTTCTCGTGCTTAAAGTGGGCAATTCCACCCATGTGTTCTCACTGAGAAGAAAACATTTTCCACTTTGTTGCATAGGGAAGCACAACATAATGCACACGAGGTTTACTGCAGCAATTTCTATCCTTGATTTAACACTGTAGAGTGTTTGAAGGGGTAGGGCTCAAATGTGAGGTGTGCATACTTGAGRGAGTCAGCCAAACACCTGCAAATGAAGATGTCTGTGGTTTGGGCTTATTGTAGCATTTAGCAGCCTCCTCAAGTACTTCAAAGATAATGTTTCATTTTTGTGCCTGCTTGGAGATGTTGAATTCTGTCCCTATCCTGAGTTTTTGTATTGCTAAATGTAGTACAGACTGCAAGGGGAGGTTATCAGAACCAATGTTACCAAAAGCTAGGAGAACATAATTCACATTCCCAAAACCGAAGGACTTAAAATGTTGTCAGATGTGGGGTTTCATGTCCTGGCTATTTTCAACTTTAGTCAGAGTTTCTCATCCTGAATTTGTATATGTCCACCTCTGGTAACACTAAAATGCAGGCCTTTCCTCKTCGTGCTCATTTCCATTGGCAGTACACTGGACCTTCACTGAGTCTCAGCTGCATCCTCCATAAAYTGGGGAATGTGCTTCACTTGGACCTTTGCCAACTACTTCATTTTTCCTTCCTCTGAAACTTTTGAATCTAGTCAAGTAGTGTTGTTCCAAAAAGGCATTACAGTCCTGTTTCTACCTCCTACTTTATATATTTACTCCTCAGTCTTCTTTGTCCTCTACTTCTTCAGTTCCCCATAGGGAAGTATAAAGGACTCCTCTTACATTTTTTTAACCTCATTTTTATTCTTTAGTCCCTTCCCACTACAATGGTCATCTCTACCAGAAGCAACATCTTTTGAGTAAAAAAAAAAGACAGGCCTTTTAAATAATCCTACTGCAGAGCCCTTAGCCTTGCTAAGAGGAAGAGGGAGATGACAGCCATTTTCAGGCACAGTCCTTGAAGGAAAGCCAGGCACTCGGTGTTGGTTTCAAAGCCCTTTGTTGCCAGAGAACATTATTTTACCATCACAAATGTCAGCTCCTCCTAGTAGCATTCTGCATCACATCTGAACAGGATTTTGAAATGCCCTTCATTTTTGCTAAATTAGCATAGGTTTGTTAATATGACTGGAATGTTTGTCTAGTGTACAATCTTTCCATTAGTTTAATTGCTGCCACCTTTTCTGAGTCCAGTTGATAGGTCCTTTCATCCAGCCAGATCTGGCACAAGATGCACCTGGATTTAGGTTCACTTCCCCTGGCTTTTCCGTCATTCTCAACCCCAAGAAGCAATCGAACCATTACAGAATTTGTTACGAATGTGAGATGTGATACTTTAGCACATATTGGGTGGTATGACAGACTCAAAAGGCAGTAACTATCCAGTGACACTGCCCAAAACAGATAGAAATCTTGCATTTTATCTTCAGCTCCTGTCAAAGAAAATAGTGGTAAGCATCTGCCTGAAGTACATAAGAACTGCTTGTGTTTTTCTTCTCTTACAGAAATATTCTAGGATTTWATTTTTGTTGTTTAAACAGAGCTAGTGAGACCATCTATGAAATGAGATTTTTTCACCCGGTAAGCTTTGTCATTTGTCTTACAAATTGCGTGCCCTCATTAGCCACATTCTCAGAGGTGCTAGGCACCTGAAATCTCCAGTGGTTGGGGTACAAGTTATTAATCAGCCCTGAAAATTGAGTTGCAAAGGGTAGAAAATTTTCTTCCTTACCAGCACTTGCTTCACTAAGCAGTGTTTCTGGCCATATATGCTCTGCACAGGGAAACTTTTGTAGTGTTTGCAATATTGTTTCAGAAATGGTTTTATGATTTGTGGCTTCCAGAAAAACATATTCCAATAAAACAGCTTTGACACTTGCTTCACCTGGTTACTCAAAATATTAACATCTCTGTTGAGTGAAGGTATGGCAAGTGCATCGAGGACATAGTAATCTTGGGCACTTCTTCTTTCATCACAGACAACTGACACAGAAATTGTTCCAGCTAATTTCTTTTTTCCCCCGGCAACATGGTAATCAAAGACTTTAGGGAGATACTCAGTACGCAACCATTGAGATGTTGGCATGACCCCAGGAGATTTTAGGTTTGCTTCAAGGTAGTAGTACAGACTTGGGTTATCAAGATCACTGAGTGCCACATTAACACATGTAAATGCTCCCACCATATATAAAAAAAAAGGCCAAAAAAGAAGACTCATTGAATTGTTTGGGTTCTAAACAGTTATTTATTTTCCTGTGGGGCACACGGGAACAAAATCAGGCCCTCCCCTTGTGATGCACCCCATGGCTCTGAGACAGCTGATGGCAGGCAGCCTTTCCTCCAGGATAGCAGTGCTGGCACACCCTGTGGGTAAAGCACCACCACCAGAAACATTAAATGACATTTTTAGAGGGAAAAGACAAAAACCACTTGGAAATGTTTCTAAATCTTGTGCCTGTTTTTGTCTGCCTCAGCCCAGCGTGTATAGTGCCTCTGGTTTTAAGGTTTCTCAGGCACCTGCCCACTCTGAGGGTACCTGACCCTTTTGGAAGTGGGAAAACAGAAAAAAMAAGAGCTTCTCCTGTCTCCCTCTCTTCTCACCTGACAGAAGAGTACTTTAGGGGTGTTACATACCCCACTTTTTAGAGAGGTGGGGGTGTCTCTCCTCCCTAGAGTCTGTGGCTCTTTCTTGTAACCCTCACACCCACTCTGGGTGCGGGCACTGCCTCAGGCGGTGGAGGCATGGAGGGCCCTTTGCCTGAGGAAGGAAAAGCTCTGGGGAAGGACTGGCATAGTTTATCTTCAAGAGTTTCAGTGCTCCTCACTCGTGTGCTACCTGGGGGTTTTCCCCACTGCTCCCCAGGGCTGGGAAGGGATGATGGAGCCCAAGGGTATTCTGAGTCCTGCCCGGACAGAGCTGCCCAGGGAGGTGTGGGGAGAGCTGGGCCCATGGCGCAGCATGTTGGTGGCTTCTGGCCGCTTCCTGACAGTGTCACCCATCTGGGTTGCTAAAATAATGAGAAAGGAGCTTATAAGAGGTTGTTGTGCGGTGGTGCTGGGAAGTGCACGAGAGTCCTGCTGGTTTTGGAAGGCATCACCTCCTGGAGCAGCGAGTGGCCAATCCCCTCAGGGATCCGTGGTGGCACCAGTGACTGAAGGGGGAATGGTGGGGAAGGTGGAAGGATAGGACACGCATGGGGCAGGGTGTGAGAGCCCTCACATGCTCCTTGGCTGGCCAGTTACGTCTGTCTCTGGTTAGGACCCCATGGATAATGCAAGTGCTGGGTGAGTGAACACATACAGATTTCCTTAGGATTTAAGGGTTAGTTAAATATGCCCCTCTAAAAAAAAAAAAAAAAAGAAAAAAAAAAAGGAAAAGTTTTCTCACTTTTTTGATACAGTACTTCTGTTATCATGATATTAATAATTTTGAGGACACTGTGGAAGACTGTACTAAGCTGTTGCCGTGTCAATTACACAGAGCTATATTTTTGTGCTCATTATTATTCTTGGATGTCTCTAATTTACATCTAAATGTACTGACTAATTTTGATTCAATCATGTCAAAAATGATAGGTCATGTGTGGGAGGAGATGACAGCCCTACCATCAGGAATTGCCAGAATGTGAATTCCTCGGGGCAATGATTTAATGCCCAAGTCAAGCAGTGCTGTCAGAATTGGAGGCCAAATTATGACACATTATGCTGTACTATGGACTTGCACATACAATACATATGAAAAAAGTGACTGAGATTGGAGTTATTAAACTATGCTTTAACTGCTGCTACATTTTCCTTCTCACTCTCACTCTCTCTCCCTCCCGCTGTCCTTTTTTTTCCCCATGCTCACTGCATTCGTTCAGAGGTACTAATAACGGTACAGGAATCTCTTCTGTAACAACCAGCATCCCAAACCATCCTGAACAGCAGCCTGTGATTAAAGTGGGTGATAAAATAATGGCACTTGATGTACATTTCTGCTTAGCCTTTCTTTAAATCATTTACACTCTTTTAGCAAGCAACACGTCAGCTAGATGTTCTGTGAAAGGGCAGGGCCTATTTGTTCTGTTGTGCCTTTTTCCCAGGATATATTTTTTTTTAAGGAATCCACTGTCTCTGGATAAACCTGCTGAACAACCTTCAGCAGATCCCAAGCAATGCATGGGAACTGATTTGCATGTTGGATAACTCATCCTACTTATTTCATCCTTTTTGCCTTTTTTTTTAGCTTAAGGGGATTCRTCTGTCAGAAGTGAGATTTTTTTAAATTTTTTTTTTTAGGAAATATTAGCTTTTCTACCTGGCTTTTTTGTACTGGGGGAGAAGGTGCAGAGCTGTTTACCATGAACACTGTATGCTCAGTTGATTGCATATTCTTGTGCAACCAGTGCTGTGATTAATGTCTTAAAATTCTTGGTTAGAGGCACTGTGAAGCTGTTGAATTTGATGATCTTGTATTTTCATAGCACTATTATATGTTAATCTATTGTAGTCCTAAAATAATGCAATAAGAAACTGTGGTATAATTGATAGCTGAGTCAAAGTAATTGTGTTTTTTCAACAATATAGAATGACTTTAAAAGAACCTCCTTGAAATTTCAAATAATTTGTGTTATAAGTTGTGCTAATTGATTTTATTGGCACAGGAGTGAAAAAATTTAATGGTGCACATCTAAGTTTTGAAATGTTTAAATGAATTCCTTTGTCTTTTTTTGAGGTATTGGAGATGAATGAAAGGGAAATTGTTTTGTGTTGTCACAAATATAGCATTTTAAGCATTGCTTGAGAACTAAGCTCCAAGAAAAACAGCTGACATTTAAGCCTATAAGCTGAGAATGGACACTGTGAGGAAAGGCCATTGCTGGATTTGGAAAAGATTGGTTTGATTGTCCRCAGGTTTGGATTGCTTGGATGAAGTGCAGTGACATTTTCAGAGAAGGTTTGGAATCCTGTTTATAAACCCTTAAGCTTAATGTTCACAGAGCCCCAAATCCTGAGGAGTAAGTCTCTTCCCAAGCAGATCTGCCTTGCTGCAAGCATGTGGTTTGTGTTGTTCCTTCCTTAGCTCCCTGGGAACATTAAAATCAACAGTTCTCAACTTAGGCTGGGGTTGAATGCCAGCCTGGGGACTGTCTGCATGTCCAGTGTGGCTGTGGCCACTCATAGCTCCAAATACTCAACTATATCCTGGACGTGCAAGAGTGTTCCAAATGACTTTTGTAGTCTGTGTGCTGTCCTAGCAACTGTTCCTTATCTCCTTTGAGGCCATGAGAAAAAAAGGCAGCAGGATGGATGGACTGCATGGGTCAGATCTGCCAGCTGGATTGATCAACCCAATTTACATTATTGCAATTCAAGTGATAATTTTTGTTGCTCTAGGAGGAGAGCATGTTACACCTACTCTCATGGAGGTGAGATGAGTGCCCAATGTGTTAAATAGCAGAAAAAGGTCCCTCTATCTTCTGGTAGAGTTCTTAGGCAGTTGGGATGGTTCCCAAAGTCTCAGGATTTTTTATGAGATTGTTGATGTCTGTGCCAAAGCTGCAATGCTGGGTGCTCCAAAGGGTGGTACAGACAGCAGTAGGAATGAAAAATCCAATCCAATCAAGTTCCTATTTCCCAGGGGCCACTTTGGGGAGGGAGGAGAAGAATTTGTCAGGACTTGGAAGGAAATCAGTGAGAGGTTGTATGGACTGGATCAGATGTTGGGATTGTGAGAGGCAACAAGGACAGTCTACAGATCTGATTTCACTTCTGCAGGCACGCAATTGAAATTCCTCCTTGCACTGACATGGTGTAGAAATGATCTGCAGCCAAGTGGATTTCATACTTCAGCCTGCATTTCCCTGAATGTGGAGAGTTCCTATCCCTGATAATTAAACTTCAAAGCTAACACCCTATTAAATGAATGCAGCTATTATTTCAGTCTGTTTGGCCACAGTTGGTTGACATTGTGAAGGCATTAAAGAAGGCTATAAACTTCACTGTTTTCAAACAAAAGCCRTGTTTTAGAAAATATAGCAAAATCATCAGGAATATCTTAATCTCATTATGTCTGCAGATTTTTCTGTGTGCCTGAATGTTTTTTTTTAGTGCTTAGGAAAAACATGAACTAAGGTAGTTTTCCTGACTTCTGAGTGTCGTGGGCTTACTGAGAGCCAGGACAAGCAGTCTCGTTTCAGTTGCAGAGGGAAAGAAAACAGCTGACAGGGACCATACCTGGAAAAGCAGAAAGCCATAGCTCAGTAAGCTATCTTGCTATTTTGCTGCTACTTGAAAGAAACACATTATTATATCAGACCCATGTAAACTTGCACACTATTGTACAAAATTAGTTTTGGATTTCTATTTGTGATCCTATTTAAAAAGGGCAATTCCTTGCTTTGGATTTCTGAGCTCTGGAAACTACTGAAATTTTGCATGTGGAACTGTGTCAAGTGTCTGTCATTCCATTTTTGCCAATTAGCTTAACCCCACTAGTTCCTGATTTTCCTGGAAATTTTATGTTAGTAAGCTGGTCACTGTCTTATCTAAGAGTCTTATTTTCTCAAGATTAGGGAAGAGGTAGAGGAAGAGCCAGAATAGACCCTGAGATGCTGTTTGAATAGCCTGCAGCTTTATTAACACATCTGGGAACTATCCAGCAATAACTTGTACAAAACAGATCATTCTTCCTTCCATAATCCACACCACCTGTTGGAGGACTGCCATCAGGATGACTGACCAGTGTGGCCATTATGGCTTGTTTTCCAACATTGTTTTCCGTGTGGTCAATAGACATGTGGGCAAATGATCAGACATAACCTCATTCAGCAGCTTCTCTGGACCCACAACCCCTCTACCCYTCTGCTGTTTTCTGTTTGCCAGCCTGCTAGATCTGTTATCTGCTGGTCCCACACTGGGCTCTTTGAAAGTTCTAAAAGACTGAACATAATCTTCCAAGCTCCTTTCTGTGTTTCTGAACTGCTGAAGTGATTTTCCTCAACTTGTCCCATCTGTAATGCCAGACCAGTGACTCCCTGGCCAAATGGAATGGAAGGGAAGAAATTTTCCCTGGTCTGGAAGAATGTGGCTTTTAGTGAACATGCCTTCCTTTGCCTTTTTAAATGCGCTGTAAGCTAGGACCAACACATACCTGTTTCGTTTCCCCATCTACACATCTGCAAATTTGTTTTGTGTAAGACCAGAAAATGGGTGGATTATCTGCTCCAAGTACGACTAGTAACATCTCATTGTCTTCTCCCTTCTTTTTAGTCTTACTCGGTTGACCTGAATGGGCGGGCACACAACTATATTTCTGTTGTGTGTCAATATAAAATGGTCTTTGATTTACTCAGGCCTCTGGCGTGAGCATAATGGATTTCTTCCTATTTAGGCATTTTAAAGTCCAGGTAGTCTATATTAGTGACTGACCCCTTTTCTATAGACAGCTAGCTGAGAGACAGAGACACATTCAGAGGGAAAATCCYGCATTCTTGGTAATGTATTTGCCTGACACACCTTTCAGTTTGTCCTTGAAGTACAGTGGGCCAAAGTGGCTACATACAGGTTAAGTAACACTGATTCACTCTTAACAGTACTTGTGACAGGACAATAAAAACAATGGCYGTAACTGAATTTTTCCTCGGGGAATTTTTTCTTTCTGCCAGCTGGACCAGCATAGCATTTCTTGCCTAAACATCTCTGCAAAAAATAGCTGTGAAAAACAGACATTGAAAGGTGCTTAGAAAGCCATCCCATGCTGAATAAGAGAAGGACTTTTCAGACATACTTGGCCCTTTCCTTTCCTGGAATTCCTGTGCAATACAATAGCAATAATTCTTAGCAGTAGAATAATTTTTTAGCCATGGGGATACAAATCTTACAGGATACAAATTTTTGTGAATTCAGCAAGCTATTTTTTGAAACCTTGGGATTTGCCAAACGTAGCCTGAACCTACAGAAGTTCTTAACCTGATCCATAAGTGCATTTTCAGTCACATTTTCCACAGAAACAATACCGACTGTCCAGGGAAGACTTTCTCTTAGCATCGCCAGTCATGTTTCCTCTCTTCTCCCAATACAGCTACCAGCCACCGATACAAGCCATTTTTTTCCATGTTAGCAACTGACCCACAATGCCCTTTGCTGAAAGACAGAGGAAGAGGAGGAAGCAGAGTTTGGCAGAGAGGTCAGAGCTGTCTTTGTGTTTTTCTCATAGTGTGGGAAGTCTCTAAGGAGGGAGGTGAGTCTCACAAGAAGGAAGTCTAACCCTCAAAAATGAGAAGTAATACCACCCAACAGAAAAGCCATGTTTGGATGTGGGAGTAGGAGGATGGTGGAAAAGCCAGCCGCTGCTGGAGTAGGATGTTTATAAAATATTTGCTCAGAAAGAGCGTCTCTTAGAAAAGGACTTTGAGGTTATGTGTTGCCTGCTGGTGGAAAAAGGGGGTAGAAGGATGGCACATCCAAATCCTTCACAGAGAACAGGTTCAATTTGCATTTGGTACTCTTGTTCTTACTCATTTCCCTACCCTTGTGATGTGGAACATCTGTCTTCACTGGTGTATAAAAACATTCCAAATTAAAGCTCATATTGAGCAAGGGGCAAAAAAGCAGATGCACTAATTAAATGGAATGGTCCGGCTACAACCTGGCACTGGTGCTTCTGAAGATTGGAATAGAAAAAATATTTCTTCAAAGTTATGTGTTTCTATACAGAAATCTTTCCTGTTTGGCCTTATGGTAAGATGAGTTTATTATTCAGATTCCAACAATGCTGTTTTCCAGATGTAATTTCACTAGTTACTCCAAGCTATTAAACTCTCAGTGCCCCCAGACTTGACACATATTTGTCATATAAACAACATTACACAAATAAAATAGAAATTCCTTAGAAAAGTGATCTAATAACATTGGGGTGATAAACCTTTAAAGTTAGTTAAAGATAATATGAATTACCAACAGTGAGTAACAGCCTAAGAAACTGGGTTAGCAGAACAATGCCTGTGGTGTAAAAAAACACAAGCAAGTAGAGCAAACAAAATATTGTGCCTGGAACTTGATTTGGAGAACTGTTCTGGTGGATAACTGTATTTAAGGCTTTGCAAATGCATGTGTTTTTATGTGAGCAATGGTCACATCATCTTGTTTTGAATAATCAGTAATTGAAGAAAGCTCTTCAAGCTAGGTGATACAATGTACTGTATTGGGGTGGTCTCCATTGATTTCAGTCACAAACGAGTTGAGATTGGAGAGGGCTTCCTTTGTATGGCTCACGCAGGGAGAATGGGGAACTGATTTAGCATTTTCTGCTTTCTTTCCTCCTGTTCTGCTTACACCTTAAACCTTTGTTTAAAATGAGTAATGCTTTTGTTTCTTCTGCCTGACTTTGCTGAATGATTTACATTCAGGAAAAATGGTTCCCCGTGGAAATAACAGTTATTAATTTCGAATACCAAGGCTAAAATAGCCCTGATACCATCATGATAAAGAATAGTGTGGTTAAAATCGCTGTGGTATAACATTCACTATGACTTTTTTAAATGTTAATTTGGTCTCTTAATTCGACCTCCTGTTAGGCACTTTATGAAATGAAGATAAAAATGGAAAGGGTAATACATTAATGCTTAATCCACTTAATGAAATAGGATTTCCTTTGTGATTCCATATAAATTAGTGTATAACTGAGACTATTTTACTTGACATAATAGTAGAGATGAAATTAATTCTCAGCTGTAAATCCTTGTGGTTAATTTTGAAGTGGTCACTTTACCCTTGTGGATTACTGCATTTTACTATTGTTCAAGAGACTCAGATTGTAGTTTTACTTTGTGCTGTTTTCTACTTACTGCCATTGTTTCCCTCCTGCATCTGATACCCTACAGACATGAAGAATGCTGCAGATTAATATATACCAAGGGAAAGGTTAAAAACAGTACATTCCTCACACAGGATCTTTTTGAGGTGGGCTGTACAGGTCAAACCACTACAACAGGTCACTATTTTATTTCACTGTTTTTCTTTTCCTGAGTAACAAGAAGTGATGAAGAGATGGAGGGAGACGAGAGCTTTGAGTTCTGTGGTTCTTYCTCTTTGAGCCCCACAGGGAATAAATAATTTGCACCTAAGCATCTTTCAGTCTTCACGGCTTGCTGTAAGACATCCAGGTTTGAAGGTTGTGCCCTGTAGGTATTAGCCATTTCCCCCTGAAATGAATCTTTCCATGGTGCACGTATGATTCCTGGCATCGGAAGTGACACATTGTGTATTGAACCAACGATGTCAAAAGTGTGAATGGCTGTGGTTAGAGCTAAACCTGTCTCACCCTGGATGGCCATTGATTCTGTGGAGCCTGCATACAGGAAACACCAGTACCACATGCATTACTGCGTCTTCRTGTTGGAGGGCCTGTAGAGCCCTTAATCAGTGCTAATCTTCCCTCATCAAATTTGTGCATTGCAGAGCAAAACAAGAAGACAGCAAATTGATTGTCAGGGAAGACAGACTGTTTGTGGGACAGGCACATCATTTAAAAGAAATGAAACACACTTGACTGTATCTGTTTGACTGCAGTATTACATGTGTTTTGCTGATGAGTTCCTGAGAACTTGGTGGAGTCAATTACACCTTGGGCTGATTAAGGTTTCTCCACAACTGTTTTGCTGTCTTGCAGCCCCTGTGGAAACACTGGAATTACTCTTCATTTCTAGGTGTGTGAGATCAGAATCAATTCACTCCATCACCGCTGGTTACAAGCAGTTGCTTTTAACATGAACATGCTCTCCCTTTCTGCCAGTGGATTTGATGTGTACCAATTCTGTATATGGTTTTGGTTGAGTAATAAATTCCCAGCTATTTAGTACAGTGTTCTGCCTCTTCATTTACATCAGCAGGACTTTTCCATTAATGTACAACCTTGTATTCAGTTGGCACCAAGTAATATTCCATGTGTACTGATTTTAGTCTATTAAAATATTACACATTTTATATTTTTAAAAGAAACCACAGGAAATTCAATTCTTTCTTTCTTTGAGTTTCATTATTCCAATATCAGAAACCATATGTGGGTTTCTACTCTGTTGTTTGTTGTAACATGTGGCTGAAAAATAATATAAAATTGGGACTTAATTGGACTAAATGCTTGGCAGACAAGCGGCATCTGGTTTAAAGAAAACCCAAACATCTTCCTTTCTGAAGACTGTGAGGCCTTAAGAATGGTAAATTGAGAAGGATTTAAAACAAATTATTGAGCTGGTGGGRCAAGAGAGCCTATCAACCATGAGGTTTGGGGCCTGATTCTGATGTAACTTGCCTTAGTAGAAATATATCAATAGCTCCACTACAGTCAGTGGCATTAAAGCAGTATAAAACCCCTTAATGTCAGATCAAGCTCTGGTTAGTTATTTGGAACTGAAAGTGCTGTAGTCCAAGATCTGCAGTCCCTGTCTTTTGAAGTGTAATGGCTCAGTGCACCAGGCCCCAACAACTTTATATGCTCTGCTGGTAAAAATCTGCTTCTGGCCTCTTAAATTCAGAGGTCTTCTAGACCCTGATTTATTAAGGTATTAATGTAAAAGGAGGTAAAAAAGAATAAGTACTTTTAAAGTGTAATTTTCTACTGTTTGAAGTATTGTGTAAATTAAATGTGAACTTCCTTACCCTTAAATTTCAGCTGGCTTCATCAAATATCAAACCAATGGGAATCCTTAAATAGAATGGCAAATCTAAATGCTCTCCTTCTCTGTATAATCCACACTTTCCTTTAAGACTATGTAAGTCATTTCAGCTGTGTGTGCTGCAAACATCGAAACAGAAGTGTGGCTGGGGCGAGAGCTAGACAGGTTGTTTCACTTAAGGAACATTTATGCCTTGCTTTCCATCATGGCAGAGCATTCCCAGGCCTCCCTTAGTGTTTCTCTACGCTCTTGGCATTCAGGGTAAATATCCTGAAGCTGCTTAAAATTAAAAAGTGAAAGTAGTTAGTGCTTGTATATGGTAATTCCCATCTGTGGAATTCAGACACGCTTTTGTGAGAGAGAAGATGAGGCATGGAAAAATGAAGGGTTCTGCATATGATGAAATAGTAAGTTGGTAGCAGAGCCTGGAAAAAGGAAATTGGATCTTCAGATTGCCAGCCCATTTCCTCCACAGCATGGACTCTCAGAATGGCCATAATACCAACATTTGTATTTCCATGTCAGATTTTTTCCCGATGAATATTTATCTACATATGGTTGGGGGAGGAGAATAAGTGTAACCCTCATCTTCCCCAGGGTACTGCCTTTAACCATTTGTGAGTACTTTACAGAGGAAGATGGAAGATTTGTGTGTCAGTAAGTTAATGGATTTCTTTATCACCCACTTGGGTTTCAACCTATTCCACTCAAAACGGATCATTTGCAACAAACATGCCAGCTCTGAAAGCTGTAAATTCTGAATGTTAATTCTGTGAGTGGTGATCCAAACTGAGAACAAGGAATTAAATGGTGAATGACCAAGCAGAAGAGAATTAAAAATCTGTCTGTGACTGGATTCAAGTCTAAAGAAGAGATAGATTGTTTGTTCTGTGACTTCAAGGATAAAGTGTATTTCTAAATCTATTTCACTTGATTGCCATAAAGTATTTAGATTGTGCCAATTGCATTTCTTGGAAGAAAAAGACAAGCAAGCAATTCTCTTTTTTTTTCAGTGCATGAGAGAAACAGAGAAACTTATACATAAAAACTTTTTGGGGGATTCGGACCCAGTAACCAATCTTCTTTCCACTGAATATAAATGAGTTCAATGAACTTCACTGGATTCAGGAAGTGGAATACTTTTCTTTCTTTTTGCTGTGTTTGGAAACCCAGAACAGCTACTCAAGTTTTGTTTATGCTCACCGTGCTGCCTATCAGGTCTACACTCAAGTGGAGCAAATGCCAAAAGCTGCAGAAAGTCTGGGTCACTGCATGTGTTTTCAAAAGTAGCTTGCTGTATCAAACAATAAAATGCCATAAAATGAAACACAGACTCCATCTCTAAAGCACCTTGTGAGAATGGCAAAACAAAGACATTCCTACAGTAACAAGTCTTTTTTCTTCTCTTCGGCAAAGCTGAAACCTTGGAARAAGAATATGCTGAAAGACTGTAGACCATCTACTGAATCTACTGCTTGGCAAACTAAAGTTTACTTTATTAATTTTTCAGCTAGAAAATTGTTACCTTCTCACACAACCTGAAGGAAATAAAGTTTATGTTGCTGGAATCAGGTGGCTGAGATCAATATGGTGAATTTAAGTTATTTTTGTGTAAGTTGGTCTTTATAGACAAATGAGGCATGTAAGTAAAAAAAAAAAAGGCAGGGAATTTTCTTCAAGGTGTTTAAAAGGTTGCTAGACCTCGATCTGGACTCCTAGGATGGTTTCAGGAAGGCCAGTGGCTTACAAAGGCAAGTGATTTTTGTTGAGCATACAAAGGGTGGCCAAGTGCTGAGCAGCGTCCTTGCTTGGGAATGGTGCATTAAAATGATCCTTCCTGTTTTTGAAGCTAAAAGTTGTAATGAACATTAATTGCAAGCACTCTTGCATGCTTTGGCTCCAATTTAGTCTCCATCTAAATTAGCTAGAAATCTATGGCCTTGATTTATTGCATTTGCAACAGTCGCACTAAAGGAAGGTAATTCCTTCTGAAAATGCCACATGCAGGCAGGAACAGGAAACCAATTAGGAATCAGTGGATGATAAATGGGCATTTTTACCAGCAGTTTACTTAATATCCCCATTAAATAAGCCTCTTTGCATTTATCATTTCATTCTCCCTCAGTCTATAAGGTCCTTTAATTGCTGCCTAAATGAGCCCTGTGTTTCAGTCCAAATTTAATCTTGGATCGGGAAAGAGAGATCCTTTCCAATGCTTGCCTGCCCAGCTGCCAAGAACTGTCAGAAATGATCACATAACTTTCCACATTTCTCACAGTCTCATTGGAGAAATATAAGATTGACAGAAAAAAAATAAAACCAAACCAAAAACGCAGGTCATATTTTTGCTTTAAATTGTAAACTACAGTGTGAGCAGCCTTTTTCCTCAATTGCATTTCCTGTATTTTTTTCTAAAGTTGCACTAAAAATAGGTGGAAGTTGTAATGTTGCTCTGTACTTTCTTGTTTTGGAAAGTTACCTTCAGTGGAAGTAGATGTGTGGCAGAACTAATGAAGTGTTACAGAGTTTTTGCAGCAAACAATTACTGGCTGGCTGTGGCTGAGTGGGCTGGTTACTGAACATGTGATTTGTGGGAGGAACATGGCATCTCCAGGCTAAATGGCAGTCAATGATAAAGCATCCCAAAGCAGTCGCCTCATCCTGTCTTGTAATTTTTTTTTCCTGTAACACTCAGATTTGGGGGTCTAGGGTGGGGGCTCTTGAAAACAAAAAATTAGTCATGGGGTTTTTTTTATTCTGTTATTTCAGAGGTCTTCTACTGAGCTCGAAGCATAAGCAGATGTTTGCAGCATATGTAGAATTCATGGATTAGCCYCCAAACATCATTTTTGTAAGGGGACATTCCCAAGCATTTAGAGTCAACTGTTTCCTGGACTGCAGTGGACTTTCACCTGGGTGGTCCAGATGTCAGACCTCATACCAAAAGTACAAAGCCTAATCACCAATGCACTAAACCTCACATATTTCTGAAAAATTGGCAGCAAGTAACAGACCCAGAGGAGGAATATTACCCAAATATTCAATGCTGATTAATCTTCCTACTGTCAAAAGCATACACATCTGCCTTGGTACAAAGAGCAACTCAATGCCAGTGCTGCTAACTTGCCCTTCATCCAGACCCTTCAGCTTCTAATTTAAAATATCTATCAATATGGAGCCTGGTGTTAGTGCTAGAGAACTTTTAACTGATGTCAGTAAAAGAGTCTAGGACCGAGTCATTCAAATCTAATGTTAAATAACGACGAGTGTTATAATAACCTCCAAAAACAGAAGGCTGACTGACTGTCTTGTTGGACTTGTCCTTCTAATACCATAAACCAACAAATACAACAAGAAAACAAAGAAATACAGCTTCTGTGATGCTCTGACCTCGGTCATGGGATTATAAACTATTTGCTTTATATATGTGCWTGTCTGCTATTTTTCTTCCTTAAAAAAAAAGAAAAGAAAAAAGGTAAATTCAGAGCATATAGATGATAACAGTATGGGAAACATTAGATACATCTCAAAAATATTTTTCTCTTAATTCATTGAAAGGTAGTTGAGTCCACTGTCATGTGGATTCAAGACTGTAGAAAAAATCATATACAAAGGTAATTGTATTCTGTTGGGGAAGGGACATGATTGATGGGCTCGAGGGTGTACTAATATAAGATTTATCTTATTTTACTGTCTCCATTAAAGACTCGAAGGTGAGAGTAAGCAGGAAGTTATTTACATTCAGACGTGATACAAAGCTGTCATCCTATGCCATCCGAAATCAGTCACTTTCGAGCATTTTTGTCTTAATGTTTTCTTTAAATCATTCGTCATCACAGGGAGTCTGGGGAAAACCCAACCTGAAACCTAATATTTCAGATAATGAAGATGGGATTACTGCATAGGAATGGCTGTACCAAGCAACACCATAGGCCCATTTATTCCAACTTCTGTCTCAGAAGTAGCCAAAAGCAGATGCCTAGGGAAGAGCATAAAACAGGGCAAGCATTCAAGGGTACTCTCCCTGACTAAGGAAGCAGAGGTGTCAAAAGATGAAGTATCCATCCAAATTAATACATTCAGTACCTGAGAGGCTGGTAAGGACTACATGTTACTTGTGTTCGGTTTCTGAGAACTAGCAGATATAGTCTTCATTTTTCAAAAAGCTGCTAAGAAAATTAAGTCAACAAAATCCAGTCATTCTAGGGGAGGTGAGAGGGGTAAAATTCTGCTACCAATTATGGCTGGGTTTCAGGCAAAAAAATAGTTCGAATAAATGGTCCATTTTCAGCATGATATGAAAATGTTGCTGTGTGTGATCCCAAGCATTTAACAGACCCATTTATAATCTGTGAGAACTGGGGGAGGAAAATGTTGAGGTCACAAAACCTGCAAAATTATTTAGGTTAGCCCAGATGAGAGTATGAGGAACTCTGGTGGGACTTAACAAAGCTAGGTGGCTGGGGAACATGATGTCAGATGAAATTCAGTGCTGACAAATACATGGTAATACATATTAGAAGGAATAATTTGATTGCTGCCTTCTAACTGAACTGAAGTTGCTGCAGAAAAGGGTTTGTCAGTGGACCCATCAGGGAGCAGCAGTAGGGAAAAGCAAGAAGAGTGTTAAAATCAAGGACTAGAGAACACTGAAAATACTGGAGTGTCATGGTATAATTTTAGCTGAAAATACAGAGCATAAATAGGATGGGCAATGGATAGAAGTTATTAAAAGCAATGCCTGAACTCTGTATCTGGGGGGAATGAAAAGATTACAGCGTGAGAGGACAATCAGCAGGAAGCATGAGGAATGTATGTAAAGAGATGAAGGATATAAAATAGATTTATCAAGGGTTCTTACTTATACTTTTTCCTAACATGGAAAATAGGGCTGCCAAATGAAAACCAAGAATAAAGCTACAGGAGTTCATATGTCTGTTGGGCCTTGCTCAAACTAACAAAGAACTCACATCGAAATTTATACTCTAACAAGGTACAACCACTGACAGCCTTCATTGAGTAATTTCTTTGCTCCTCTCCTCCCCTTTTGCATCAAGGAAAGCTAATAAAAAAAGCCACCTACCCTTAGCTTGGTAAATATAATATCTTTTTGAATAATAATTAAGTATTTCTCCCCATTTGGTAAAAATGCATTAATCAGGCTTCCTGCTGGCCAGTTTTAACATCTGATGGTCAAATATTTTTGCCATGCTACTTCCCTCTTTCACATCACTTGAATCTTGAAGGCCTGTGATTGGGTGAGGGTGTAGTGCCAGAGCTGAGATGTGTTCGGGAAAGCATGGACCGCCAACCTTCAGGAGGGGTTATCTCAGTCTGGAATGGGGCTCCCTTGCCCAGAGCTCTCTCAGGATTTCAGCTCTTTCAAGGAGTGAGCCATATGAACCTAAAACACTATCGTGCAGATACTGCATGACTTATCCATGCCACTCCTTGACACTTGATGCTATTGAGGCAATAACGTTACCACTTAAAAATATAGACAAACATGGCTAGAAAGTTCTATTTATGAGTAGAAAGGTCTTATATGACACAGGAAAGAACCTTATTTTCTTGACTATATTAGTTGACAGGACTTGAAAATTTTCATTAACAATCTGACACTATGAACTCTACGAAGCTGAAACTGACATTGGCCCCTAAGTCCTAGACAAGCCACGTGCAAGGGGATATAGTCACTGGTAGCCACTGGTTAGTGACATAAAACTTCTCATGGCTTTACACTGTCCAAGAATTCCTCTAAGCTGGTGACTTTGGGGACAACCCTTCAGGCAGGTCTACAATATTGTAAAATTAGTCTAAGAATGTGACCTGATGATCTTATGCAGTAACAGTGTAGAAGGTAGAAGCATATTTGCAAAAACCCCTTGGTTTACTTGTGTGCTACAGCAGTAAAGATCAGAGCCTGACCCTCACTGAGTGTGGGTATGTGGTGTGCATGTTCTCACACGTGTGTACTTTGTGGCATGGCTGAGTCTGCTATATTTCATTCTTCATGCCTAATCTTGACCCTTTGCCTCTTTTGTGGCAGCAGGTCTGTAAAAAGGGCAGCTGTTTATACAGCATATATACATTCATATGTATATATTCAGCCTGGAAAAGTGAAGGTTTTGGGTTAACCTAATTGTGGCCTTTCAGTAGGAGGGAGTCTAAAAGAAAGATGGAGAGAGACTATTTACAAAACCAGGTAGGACAAGGGCAATGGATTTAAACTGAGAGTAGGTTTAGATTAGATATTAGACAGAAATTCTTTACTGTGTGGGTAGTGAGGTGCTGGAAGAGGTTGCCCAGAGAAGCTGTGGCTGCCTCATCCCTGGAAGTGTTCAAGGCCAGGTTGGATGGGGCTTTGAGCAATCTGGTCTAGTGAAAGATATCTCTGCCCATGGCAGGGGGGTTTGAACTAGATGATCTTTAAGGTCCCTTCCAACCCAGGCCATTCTATGTTTCTGTGGTTCTATGGTACACAGCAGCTCATGGCTGGCTGTACGTATAGCCTTGTGGAGGCGCATTCTTCAAAGCCAGCTGCTATGCAGGAGCATTTTGAAATGAAGAGGAAGCCCAGGTCCCAGAAATATCCCTCACACTGGAAAGGATCCCTAGGCCAGAACTGTGCAACAGGTTGATGGCTTTGTAGGAGAAATTCTCCTTGGTTTGCTTTGTAGTGACCCCCTTTCCCACTGGCCCCTATGCCCAACCCAAATTTACTCAAGCTCAGAGAAGGAATAACATTTATTCCCTCAAAAGATCAGCCATTATACTGCACTACTGTTGTCAGCCATAGATCTAAGTGTACGCTGTAGCCTTATACTTCCCTTGCAGATGAGATAACTGAGGTGCAGAGAGCTGAGGTGAGTGCCCAGCATTGCTAGCAGGGTGCTGGCAGAGCCAAGAATAAAAGCCTGGTCTATGGCATGACCTCTTGCCTTTGCAGCTTTGCAAAAGCTGGATTGCAAGGTCACTTGGGTAGTGCTTATGTCTTCCTATTTGTTCTGTAAAACATGTCTCTCCAGATTAAAAAATAATAAGAAATGTCCTGCCAGATTAGGGTGAATTTCTTTACAAAATCTCTGCGTATTATTGCTTGGACTTTTTTTTTTGACAGCATAGCTGTTATGCTGATGTTGGCCAGTGAACTATGAAAATACAGAAAGGAAATACAGGAGGAAAAAAAAGAAAAAGAAGAATGCACAACTATTTTGTGCATATCCTAAATATGTCTGTAATTTAACAGTGTGT
Organism: Amblyornis subalaris; assembly: GCA_018881555.1. Lineage (NCBI taxonomy): Eukaryota > Metazoa > Chordata > Aves > Passeriformes > Ptilonorhynchidae > Amblyornis > Amblyornis subalaris. The sequence goes on from JACAXG010000033.1 coordinate 5,127,902, forward strand.
ATCGTTAAATCTGCACCTCGTGAAAATCTGCACACTGCATAAAACAAAGTGCTGAACATCTTTGAAATGCAGGCTGTACCAGCAGAAATATAATTAAGAGAAAATACTAATCACATTTATATCCAGGGTGACATTAGGGGTTAAGAGTGCATATATGTTTGTGTCTGGATTTCAGTCGTAAACTTAGGTCTGAATCTAAATAATGTAACATAAAGAAAAGTGGTGAATAATATAAGAAATCCTTTTCCAAGTAGAATATTTTTGACTTTAAAAAAGTAACTGTCATTAATTGGCCACAGCACATGCTGGTACTCTTAAATAAGTATTTCCAAGGATAACAATCTGGCTAAAGACATATAATGAGAAAACTATTTCTTGTGTCATTTCTTGAAACCAGTGCTGGCAACCTGATCAAAGCAGTCAGCAGTGAATGGTTCACTGCGTTCATGTTGCGTAGACTTCCACTTTTGGAAGGGTTTGGGTATATTTTCATAACCTGGCCACCTTTTCATTAAACACCTGTATGCTTAGAATTAACAACTGATTTTCAATTGCTCATACAACTGTGGTTTCATGCAGACAATCAGAACATGAGGCCACTGCCTTTATTTCCCGTTGTACAAATAAAGCTTGCTCAGTCTTGATGCAAGACTTTCTGGTGTTGAGGATGAGTTGAGCCATGATAGGATTCTGTAATGACATTCTGCTTTGGAGAAGCACTGGAATAGAAGTAGGACACTTTGGGATCAAGGGCAATCATTCATATCTGGGGGCTCAAAGATATAGTTGCTGTTCTTGGCCATGACATAAAATAGTGACCACAGGGCAATTCAGTGGAGCTCTGAGGTTTAGCATGACACAGTCCATCCACAGAGAATTCAGGAAGCATATTTATCTAGACAATAGCGTGTTTTGGAGTACTGTGCAGTAAATATTTGATGTAGAATTACCTTCCTTGTGGATCATGTGAAAATATAAAATGCTGACATTTCCCAATCCATTTGATTCAGTAAAAAAGTAAAGAGATTATTGAAAAATCCTAAAATATAAAGCACATTCCCAAACTAGGCTCTTGGTCTCTGTTATGTCTTGCAAGTATTGCAAATTATATAGTCCTGTACCTTAACTCCCCTGTGTTTGATGCAAATTGAGATGATATGAAATTTTTGGGTAGCAGCTCAAGGTTGAACTCTAATTTTACAGTCAGCAAAATTTTTTGCCAGATATTGTGTTTCATCATATTCTTTTTCATTCCTGTCCCTGAAAATCTCATCACATGTTATTGCTTAATTATATATCAAGCTGCAACAATTAGTCTGTAATGTTAACCATTGTGCTTCCATTGGTTGACATAGAATGATCAATAGTAAAGAACAAGAGAGTAAACTGAGATTGCCCATAAACAACTACTCTTCCCTAGCTTAGCAGGGATGGCAAGAAGGAAGTGTGGAGGGCTTTGTATCACCAGTCCTCATTACAATCTTTTGTATTTTGCCTATAAAACATGTGCAGCAAATCCACGGTGACTCAGGAATGCCATGGTTCTTACTATTCTGTGCACTGTGGCCACTCAGAACTGAGTAGCAGTAGCAGAAATGGGATTCAGTCCTGTTCTTACACTCCAGCTTTCTCTCACCTGGGAAACTAGCAATTGTGTGGGGCTTACAGAACAGGAAGAGGTATCAAGTCTGTCTGGTGGAGAGTGGTAAGTACTGGAAGGATGAAAGTAGTGTCAATGTACCACAACATCACTGAATAGTACTAATGTGGTAGCGAGTCCCCTAGACTCACCAACCAGTTGGAAAATCTGATTGATAGGTAAGGTTGTGGAAAAAAAATTCTATCTTTTACACTAGTTTGTTTGAATTAAAAAGTGGTTTTTCCTGATCCCTTCCTGGACCAGGAGCAATGCAGTTTATGACTATCTGCTACAATACTATTATTATAATGAATTACTAAAACTGGTGAATTGGTCAATGGGCTAACACCTCTGTGAAATCTAGCTTCAATAACTCATTGCTCTTGTCATTCTGCTGCTTCTCAGAAGGAGGGCTTTTGAGAAACACAGTACTCTCTCCCATGTTGAAGGATAGAGGACATGGAATGAGGCCAAGAAGAGAGAGAGTCAGCAGGCTTGCAGACAGTTTGCATCAAAATGGATCTAGAATATCAGCACAGGTCAATCCCTCCAGCAGGGATGAGAACAGAAAGATGTACTGGAAAAGAAAGTGAGACTGCATCTTCCCCTTATGTAAGTGGATCTAATATCATGAAGATTGCTCATTAAGTCATCACTCATCAGGCTTGGAGGAAAGCTTCACAAAAACAATCTGTTAGATGTGCTTCTCATGAAACCTAAACTGGATTATGTTGTTTTAGCTCCTTTTTTCAATTTGTTTGAAAATATAAAAAGCCCCCTCCCCCCCTCCCCAATTCTTGTGCTTTTCCTAGTTTTTTGGAATAATAGGGGCCAGCTGGAGGGAGAAGTTTGTCATGAACTACAGTGGCATTGCGTGTCTCATCTGCTGATTCATAACCACTCTTGAACATGAGTAAGCAAGAGTATCAATGCTGTTTAGTGTTACAGCATAGATGTTCTAGGGGGATTATGGGGTGTGACATAGTGGTCCTCTAGTTTCCTCTAGATTTGTCTAGGACCTGGTAGTTAACATATTTGCTGGCAGCCTTAACAGAGGCCTGAGAGCTTAAATCTTAGTGGAAGGGATTCATTGGGGTTACTGTCAACACCAGCATGATTAAATAGGTATTGCCCCTCATACAGAGAGCACTGACTGCAGAGATATCAAATAAACTAATACCTTTAAAATGTACTGGGGCTATTAAAAAGACAGGCTCTTAGATTACCCCTAAATGCTGTGCTTCTCTCCCTCTCATGTCTGCTGCTATTTCATTTTTATTGTCTTTATGGAAAAAAATTCAAACGGTTGGAGGACAGAGGAAACATTCTTGTAAAGTTACTTTGTAATCTGTAGAGCTAGCCCACAGAGGGAGAGAGAAAAGTATTTTTCAGAAGCTTTAAAAGACTGCAAATTCTCTACCTTAAAGGTAGACCTGTTTAGGCCCTGTATTTACAGATGTGTGCAGACGTACATGCACACATGCACAGTCAACATGTGCTCATGCAACAAATTTCTCCCAAAGTATTTTAGGAAGATGTTCTTATAATGCAATCCTTGCCTAAACCCAGTGCTGAGAAATAATGGTATTTGACTCTTACCTTAAGTTTTTGCTCTGGATTTCCTGCTCTCTCTTTTTCTGTCTCTCAGAGAATCAGATCCTCAGCAGTGAGGGATTAAAGTCTCATGCTGTAATATTCGTCCTTCTTGCTGAATGAATAATGTGATTAAGGTATATGGGGAAGTGGAGCGACAGTAGCAAGTTCCATAGGTACAAACCCTCTCAGGGGTTGTGCTGCAATATACAATGATTTATTTGGCAGCTATTTGCATACAACAAATGCCTGTGAACATTTCTCTGGAACTATGGACAATTTCCATGATGGAGGAAGCAGACGAAGGCTTGTGTGGGAGAAGAGCAGAATTTTTTCCTCCACTACACTGACAGCTCGAATCAGGAGCAGGATGGAGTGAGGGTCTAGGAAGTTTTGCATGTGTTTTGTCCCAGCATATTGAGTCCTGTACACCATGGTGTGATAACAACAATCAACAACACACAAGGTATTATAAATGAGACGGTGGTGTTCAGGTATCACAGACTAACTTGTGTACAGCCAGCACAGCCCCGGGCTAGGTGCAAGGCCTCACTGCTCCAAAGTGAATGTGTTTCTTTCTGGAAGTTTGCCATTGGCTGAAGATCTACTTTGCAAAATCCACCTATGAATTGTAATTTCACTTTCAAAGGCTTGCACTTTTCCTGTAGGACTCATCACCTCACAGATTTTATTCTGTGCATTTTTTTCAATGTTCCTGTGAAGAGAGTGCTCCTATTCTCCTTTTGCAGAAGGGAAATGAAGGTACTGAAAAATGAGAGTCTAATGCATGAAGGGACCAAAGTTTCCAAATGGGGCTTCGGTATCTTTGACCAAAACTTATTCTCAAAAATTCTGCTCAGCTACTGCTTTAAGCCTGCAGCTGCACGAGTTTTTGACATTTGAGTTTTTCGGGAACCTAAATTCTACTTCTGGTCATTCTCAGAGGCACATCAGCTTTGGCAGTTGAAGCAGCTCAGAGCTTGTTTCATGTTTTAATTTTGTTTGGATCCATAAATGAGGTGTCTTTCTGTTTGCTTGTGTGAGGGGCTCAGTCCAATAGAGGTTATCCAAACACACCAACTTGATTGGGTTTTACACAAAATAGGATTGTCGTACCTCTCCATCTCCTCATCCCCCTACCTTCAGCCAGGTGACTAAGCATTTGTCTTGGCTGTGTGATCTGGTATCAGATCCAATTGATACCTAACGAGATTTGCAGTCAAATCTTTGATGCAGAATGAAATAGATTCCAAGATGGGCTGAAATTGCATTCTTCTCTTGGCAGAATAGCCTAGAGGGAGGAGGTGAAAACTGCCTGTGAAATAGGGCCCATGAATCCCATCAGTCAGAAGGCAATGACCCCAGTGCTTCCAGCTTTTGGTGGTTCATGTTGTGAAAACTCTAATGTGGTTATGAAAGAAAGCAGCAACCTACATTCAGGTTTCGAATCAAAAGGTTTAGACACCTACACTGGGGAGAGCATTCAGGGCTCTGGGTGTACTGGTACTACTGGAAAAGGAGCTTGAGGCACAGAGAGGAGAAGCATATCCATTTGAAGAGACCAGCACAGGTCCTAAAACCTGGAGATCTGCATTAGCATGGTAATGTTCTGGAGCTGTTCTGGTCTTCTTCATATGAGCAATATCGAAATACTGAAAGAACTAAAGTACAAGGTGATAAGTGAAAATGGATATTGGCTTGAGGAAAGATTCACTGCTATGCCGAGAACACCTGGGTAGGGAGCAGCAACAATGCAAATCTGGCCCAGGAGCTTTCCAGCACCAAGTAAGAGTGACAAAGTTTATCTTCTGCTTCTGGATATGTGGGGTCAAATTAATGATTTGATTAAGCCAGTGTCAATAAGATTTCAAAATGAGATAAAGCTAAACTGTTGTGGATAAATTGACACAGGTACTTCAAGATACAGACTGTGAGCCAAATTCTATTCTATGTTGGACTTTCTGACTCCATATACTTTGACTAGTTGTGTAGCTTCTGTCATCTTTTGTATGACTTCTTGTACTTTTTCTCCACGGCTTCATGCAAGAGGCTAGATAGCTACCAATATACATGTTCTGATTTAAAAACTGGAAAAATAATCCACAGCTAAAATAATGTGTGTTTAATCAACTGTCCACTGGCATATGGAAGAAAAACATTTTTTTTCTTTTGAATGCCTAGATATATAACTGCCTTGCAGACCAGAAAGATGAGTTTTAGTCTCTTGTGCAATTTAAAAAAAGCTATCTAAATGTTTTGGAAACAGAAACTTGATCTGATCTCTTGAGTAAATACAATGCATTTCAGAACTAAACATAAAAGATATACTAAAAATATTTTAAAGGACAAGCCTCAATGTACTAGCAAGAGTTGGCATGAGTCAGAAAGGCCTGCATGACACTATCTTCTGTAGTGATCAAAATGCTCTTGCTGTGGTTGAACTTTCTTTGCTCAGTGCCATAATTTCAATTCTTTTAAAAGAAAAACTGCAAGTGCTTGAATAAGTGATCAGCACATTTGTTTTAACAGAGTCTTAAAGTGCTTTGGTATGTTATAGTGGAAAGCTGCTTGCGACTTCTAACACTGACTCTTCTCTGATGAACCAAAGTGCTCTCACCTGAGAACTTGGAGTCACAGCACTATAGGGCAATGGGCTGTGGAAAGCTGTGCTGTGGTAATAGGAGATGCCATGGGAAAGCACAGTCATACTGCTGCTTGATCCCAGGGTTTCACCTGTTTGTGATTTGTATTTGCTCACATTAGTACTGGAAAAAGCTTTTTGAAACCCCTCCAGAAAGACCTTATTTCTACTTTTTTTCCCCCCYATATCCTTCAAAAATAACTACCTAATATACTTGACAAGAAAACTGTTATTTAAACACATTTTCTTTGAATGTATATCTGTATTTTAACCTGTTACAGACTGAATGGAGAGAGTTGAACACACTTAACTTCCATTTTCATGTAAAATAACTGTCTGTGTTCTCTTAGGAAGTTTAGTGGACTTTCACTGGGAACTGGCATAATATTTAAAGCTTTGGCTTAACAATTTTTGCTATTCAACAATATTTTTCTATTTTTGCTACCTTTTTAGAAAAGAGACATGAGGATTCTTATTAATGTGCACTTTGAGAAAGACTGTACAATTTAAGAATTTTTTTTGTCATGAGGACTTCCTATGTCTATTTACATTAAACTGTATACTCAATTTTAAATATGGGGCTTGTCTGCATTTTCTGCAGTTTTTTGCTTCTGGGAAAGAGAAGAGCTACAGAAAAATATTAAGACCAGAATAAATGAGCAGAAATTGCTCATGAATGCTTTGTTCCTGGAAATTAGAATAGAATTTCTATCTCTTAAAACAGTGAGGCTATGGAACAATCTTGTCATAGCAGTGGTAAGCCCAAAATGTAATATACATATCTATGTTTATATTCTTTAAAATAAAAAATAGTTAGAACCTGATAGAACCTGATAAGCTTCTGAAGGAGTTTCACTAAAGGATTTGTATGATTAGTTATTGTAAGAGCAAGGAACTGCACTCTCAACCTAGAAGTCCTTTCAAGTCTCACATTCCTAAAACCTGATTGCCTTTGGAACCCCACAACAGCTTCGTGTTGATGGGTTCGGTTAGCATTTGTCTCTGGATAGGGAAGAGATTTGGAAACAGGAGAAAGGTTACATTTCAGATGCTGAGGCACCTCTGGGACTGGCATTGGTTTGGACCTAGAGCATCTTATGATGGGTATTAATAGAGGTATTACAGGTAGAAACCAATGTTCAAGAAAAGTACTCGAAAGATGTTCAGGTAGGAACAAGCGTGGGAGTCACGTAGAGCCCAAGGAACTTATAAGTACACAAAACCCAGTACTGAGGACTTAAACATCAGCTGAGTGTCTGCCTAAATAGAAAGTCCAGCCAGCTTGAAAACATTTAAAACTATAGTAATGAAATGAGAGAAACTTTTGCTCATTCAGCAGGTTTAGAATATCTTGTTTTAAAATCAAGACTTTGTTAATGAATCTGCTCAGGTAAAGGGGCTGAATGGTTCTGTGGGGACTTGCTGCTATGTGCCTCCACCATGCCCCTACAGGCTTTCCACCTGTAGACTGAAGAAGATCACAAGTTGTGCTGTAGCATTTCTCCAGAAGCCTAAACTTCTCATTGCCAAATCCTGCCACCATTTAAGCAGGTATATGCTGAAACTACTATACTATTTCCTAGCAGGAAGATAAACTATGAGGTCTGTAAGTTTGACTGAGTGAAATCTTTGGGTGTACCTCACTGGACAGATACTGTGGATGGAGCTGTTGCCTCATGAGAGTCAAGGCTTCCTGGAGCTGTGTGCAAGAGCCTCCTATGACTGCCACTGTCCTCCTTGCATCTAACCTTGAAAGACATGTTTCATGATAGAGAGTATCTACTTCTTGGCAATGATAAAGTGATATTAGCCACAAAATTAAGATAATTATTGCCTTTCTGCAGGTGGACTGGAAGTGCAAGAGCCTCCTATGACTGCCACTGTCCTCCTTGCATCTAACCTTGAAAGACATGTTTCATGATAGAGAGTATCTACTTCTTGGCAATGATAAAGTGATATTAGCCACAAAATTAAGATAATTATTGCCTTTCTGCAGGTGGACTGGTGTGGGTAAGGTTAGTGGGGTTGGTCACCATTTCATTCTGGTGGACTTGTTATTGCACATTGTCACAATCTGCCACGCAGGGAGTACATGTAGACCTTTGTAAATCTTAGACACAGAGAAATAGAACAAGCTCCAAGAGGGTTCCTCTGTATTTACAGCCAAAGTCAGATGCTCCTGACTTGACTTTTCTTTCTCACTCTGTTGGGTGGAACTTTCCTGAAAAATCTCATGCTTATCTGTTTGGGTGCAGAGGGGACACTTGATACGTTTTGATGTTTCCTTTGAAAGAAAACCAGATCCTATGAACATAATGTATGCTTTGAAAACCTGATGCTAAAATGCAGAAGGAAAGCACACCGAAAAATGGATTTCATGCTAAAATGAAAAGGGAGGTGGCTATGAGATGATCATTTCAGTGGCAGTCTAAGCAGCGTTATGCCAAAAATTGCAAAGGGCCTTGTGAACTGGGGATGAGACACTGTGCTAAAGGAGAAAATAACCAGCAGGAAAGTGGATGGAGTGGAAGTCATGTAGGATTATGTTACAAGGAGAATGTAGATGTCTGTGCATAGATTCCTGCCTAAGTGGATGCTGATAATACTGACATTAATTACCACGGATTTTATGTTTAAGATACACTGGGGTCTGCCTCAAATGAAGCAGGATGAGTTATTTCAGGAATTGCTGAGGTCAAATCCAGCAGAGAATATGGGTCAACAAGTGCCTGTGGAGAGCTACCTGCTCAGGTGGGCTCCGTCAAATGCCCTCTCCACCATCACAGCAATGTATCAACCAGATGGGTCATGAAGTTTGCAGCTTCCGATGATGCTGTGCCCCTCTATTTCTGTACTACAGACCTTTATGGCCACAATTTTTGTCACTTTAGAAGAATGGCAGACATTTTGAGGATTCTTCTTTCTAGGGCTGCTTTGGCTACTTGAGCAATTTTGGATTGTTTAAGGAGGGACAGTGCCCCTCCTGTGCAGAATCATCAGTTACTCTGTGTGTGTGTGATGTGTAAGGGATCTGTAAGGTTCTTGGGCTGTTGCAGACCATGTGTCATACTGTTATAATTGATTTAAACTCACTAAGAATAACTGAGAACACCTGTTTTTCTAAGTGATTCTTTTTCTTCACATATGTCACAGCTATTCTCGTTATTTACAGTGTATTTTTAGACTACACATTTAATCACAGCATAAAGGTCCAAAAATCTGTTTTCCACAAGAAAAAAAAAAGTTTTTCATTATCTTGGTTTTTTGGTTGTGTTTTTTTTTTTTTTTAATAATTGTATCATGTTTTTGACAGCTAAATAAATGGATTTTATTAAACAGGATTATGGGCTGAGATTATTTAGTATTCCTTTTTTATTATCTGATGTAGCCTCTGCTGGGAGCTGTGAGTTTCTTTTCTTCATTTCCAACATTGATTCTTGCATTAGATGGTTTCATTGAATAATTAATATACTTCCTGTGATTGATGATTTGCATGGCCTAAATATTAGGTTATCAATCATGACCCACTTGTTCTAATGTAATCATATTGAAAACGTGTCAAAAGCTGTTTACCCAACAATGACAACAGGAGCTCTGATATTGAAGGTGCCTGATACACTACAGCAGAAAATATCCTGGTTGAACATTCATAATGCAGAGATTATGAGCTCCTCAAATTGATGTAACAAAAGCCTGGAGCCCTTGGTGAGAGTTATCAGCTCCAATAAGAAAAGCTCTTTTTTCAGCTAGAAAATCGTACTGATTTCTATGCCTTTTATCAGCTGCTTAGTGACTTTTTGAGCCTACAGTGTAAAGTAATTATGTTCGGTGCTGCACAGCATAAAGAAACGGAACAAAAAATGGAAAGTGTTCTTTTTTTTTTTTTTTTAAAAAAGGAACAACACTGCCTATATCTGTTTTTACTGGAAAGAAAGGGCATCGTTAACGTCTTTCCATAGTTCACTTTCAGTGGGTTACCACAAACATTGAAAACGTGGGTTTTGCTTCTGTGGGAATCATTACAGCAGAGCCCTACATTTTAATACTCAGCATATAATGCACATTTCTCTTGCAGTGTATTTCTTAGCTCATAGATGTTTCTGCAGACCATACTAGTTCCATTTCAATACCCTGTTGCTCTTTACCTCAGCCAACTACAATGGCAGGTTTAGTTGTGTATATTCATTTCATTCTTTCTTTCCTTTTTCCTGTGACAACTCATATTAACATGGGAATTATATTGAGGTTCAACTCCACAGACCCATACTGGTAGAAATGCTCTCTGTGACCACATAGAATTGCTCACCTAAGAACAGGCTGCTTGACGTGGAGAAGTCTAAAGCACTGGGCTCTATAACTCTAAGCAGCAAAGCAAAGCTACTTCCTTCAATCTCTGCCTGACTTCCACTCTGAACTATAGCGTACATAGATTTTCCAGTATCCTTTGTTCACAAAAGGTCATGCAGTGATGCTTTTGCTAACATTTGACAGTGCTTTACTCCCCATGTCACCTTTTGGCTTTGATGGAGTCCTTGAAAGCTTTGCTCCTTCCAGCTCCCTGTTGCTCCTGACGTTAGACAACTTAATTGGTGGATGTAGACCAAAACCAGACTATTCCTCAAGATTAAGAGTACCACAGTTTCATCCAAATGCGAGGACCCTATTAGTCCTGGCTAGCCTTCAAGGCATATAATCATGGACTTCATACTGGTGTGGTCTCTGAATAACTGGCATGGTTGACAGTCATAACAAAGACAATTGAAAAATTCAAAAGCTCAGGAAAAAAAAACCCTACAGTTTGACCCCCCTTCCTTTTTTTTTTAAATTTTTTTACTTTAGTCAATATTTTACTTTGTTCTTCCAAAAGAGGAAAAGTTTATAGGGGCTATGTAGTCTAAGTGATACAACCCAGCAGGAGAGGTAATGTCCTGGGATATCACCACAGTTGAAGGCCAAGTGTTTCAATTACTTAATATATGACAATATTACCCTTGTTGTGTCTCTCAATGATTAAAAGAGAGAACAAATATGTTTGCTGTTACAGGGAAAAGGATTCTTAAAATAATTTTTAATATTAAAACCACAGAAATCTGGAACCAGAGAAAGTGTAGATGAAAAAGACCTAGTCATCTAAGCTCTCTGCCAGTGCAGGATTTCAGTGTGCTTTTTTTGTATATTAGTGTAATAGGGAAAACGATGCCCCAACCTGTTGGATTTGAACACAACCACAGTGATTCACGGTTTTTATGATTTTTTGGCTTGAATCTCTGTGCTTAATACAGTATGTTTCAAACACTAGTGCTTCTACAACCGCGGGAAATTAAGCAAATGAATTAGATTGAAAGAAAAGCTAGGCCGTTTCTTAGCTTCAGCAAGAAACTCATTCAGAGACATTCAACGATGTCTTCTTCTAGTGCTTTTTATCGTGCTAAATAGTTCCAGGATTTCCAGCTCAGGTCTGTGAGAAAAATTGTGTTCAGTTTCTCCTAATCTCTTGTTAGAAATGGACTTCAAAATGAGGCAATACAGAAAAAGTATGTTCTGAGTTTCCTTTATTTGCCTGATGTTTTTAAAACCCTTGATGACCATTAGTCATCTTTCCTCCACATCTAAGAGAGTTTGCAACTGTTTATTACTTTTTAAAGTAGAAGTAGGGACAGTCCTTTTGTTGAAAGAACTCCAGTAGAGACACCTCCAGAAAGACCCTCTATGTCTTAGACTGACTTTGAAAGAGTTAGTAAAGGTAGCATTGTAATTTCTCTCTCTCATTGGTGACTGATCTTTCAAGTATTTGTGTATTCATTGTGCCACTGTGTCTTCTCTTGATTGCATCATGGTAGGTTTTTGCTTGCCACATATTATGTATGAAGTGGGTCAGAAAAGCCCTGTACATAAAAGAGGAGCATAAAAACTACACATCTTTGAAAGCACTGATTGTTTTATAAAGCTTTCCTGCAGGAAAAAGCTGTTCTGCTTTCTGAATCACCATTTCTACATTTTTTTAATTAACATTTTTTTGGTTATTACCCCAAGACTAAAAGCCCACTAGTTTTCTGTTGTTTAGTTTCTCAGCCAGTAGTAAAATTTTCCTTGGAAAGAAGCAGCATTTTATGGAAACCGTCAGTAAACTGTTTTTCTATGGAAAATATTTGAGTAGCCCTCCTCTGTATACATAGCTATAAAAATATTAGGGCAATATGTGCTAAATGGGCAGCACAATTGTTTCAGCACAGAGCACCCATCTCTGCAATTTGCTGCCAAAAGCTAATTATTCTAACAAGCTATTTAACATAATAGGATGTAGTAGGTGTTGGGCTACATCATCAAACAAACAAAAACCAGGCAATGACTAATTCTCTGAAAGAAGCAGCATAGCCGCAATGTTCTTCTGACCTACGATACCTGCATTCCACAGGAAAGCAAATCCACTGTCCTCCAGTGCAGAGCTCATGTGTGTGGGATACAAATCTTCCTAAGCAACCAGAGAAATATTGGATACTATGCTTGGAAAAGATCAAAATAGGCATGGACTTCTGAGATGAGATGGGAAACACATCTCTCTGAACATTCCTCAATATACCACAATTATAAATAAGTACAAACAAAGTCCATTCCCTGCTGACTCTGAATGGAAAAGAGCTGGAGAGAAGAAGAAAAAAATGACTATATATGTTTTCTTTATAATTTTGGAATGCATTCAGGCTTCACACCAGGCAGCAGAGAGAGACAAGCAGCAGATGCTGTTCTCACACTCAACTCATGCTTGGAAACAGTGCAAATTTTGTCATCAGCATTGTGCACAATGGTCTCTTGACTCTAAGAACAGAATATTTCTTGGTCTACGTTTATGAACAATGAAAGATTAATTTGCAGGTGGACAGATGAAAAGTAGTTTAGTAGGGCAAGAGGCTATCTGACTCATTGTAGTTTGCGAAGTTGGCACCGCAGGTCTTGGCCAGCAGGAAGGTGGCCTTACCTCAAGCCTCTTCACATGCCTCTGAATTTCCATGATTTTTTGTGGAGTCTGCAGCACCATTCTCCCTTAGTCTATCAGAAAACTGATCATGCATGAGTTTGCTAATGCACGTGACAGCCACTTTACATTTGATGTCACTGATGCCAGCCTAAGGTGACAGAGTTGTCTTATTCTTGGCATCCTTGCAAATCCTGTTGCTGCTTGTGAATACTTCTCGTAGCTACTGTAAATGCTGTAATCACTGCAGAGGGGATGAGAGGATATTTCTGTGTTGTTTTGCTAACTTTTCCTATGAACAACAGGAAATTAAACTGGGTGTCATGCAGTACTTGGCAATTTCTTTTCTGGGGTTTTATTATTTTTTTAAGATTCTCTTTCCCCCTTTCCACTTCCTTCTCCTGCTAGATTTTCCTTGGCAATATTAGGATGAATGTGTCTGTCAGCTTCAAGCCGTGACTTTTTTTTCCTGTTTTTGTAGAGCTGTCCCAAAGCATACCTGGGAGCTGGGAATGTTAAAAAAAAAAAAAAAAGCAGCAGAGGCCTCTGTAGTGTAAGATTGCTGGCCTTGCCTGTAACATGAACACCTGCCGAAGTAAGAGGAGGCTCATTAGGTGACTCTGACTCCTGCTGCCTTTGCTATTTTTGGGCCAGCTGTCATGTGCACAGGGTGATCTGCCTGGCCTTGACGTTTGGTATAACATCTCAAGACCAACCCATCGTACCTTTTCCCTCTCACACCCTGCAATGGGGGAGAAGCAGCCAACACTGTCGTTACGCTGCCAGGCCAGACGGCCAATTAAGCAAGCATGGGCTGGATGTGCCCAGGCAAGGGTGGGCAGAGGGGAGCAGGGTGTGCAGAGCCATTGCCTCAGAGTGCCCTGCAAACCCTCCTCTTCACTTCTGCTGCATCCCTGGGAGCTGCCAGGAAGAGCATCTGAGCTGCCTACAGCTTTAACGGTATGGCACAAGGGAGAAGAGGTCTCCCAGGATTAATTAATGGGCATCCCGAGAACACATTCTCATTATAGATATAGCACTAGGGTTTTTCCTCATTTTGCAGAACATCAAATGTATTAGATAGCATGAGGGGTGGAGGTAGGGAGGAGTGGGAAAGGCAGAGGCTGCAGTCAGAGGGAAGCAATATGGACTGGGAGAGTGAATCTGACCCTGTCAGAGGCAGTCACAGGACCTAATATTACATTTATTTAAACTGGATTTTCTCTGATATAACGCGTCTGACTTTGGGGGAATGAGTCTTGCTTTTGAGGGGTGTTTGGGTCTCTTGGGGAACGAAATGCCACTGATAATAAAGAGCTCATGCTGACATCCTCCACCACGATTTTTATTTGTTTGTAGCTGCTCATTCTTTGTTAGAACACAGAAATGGCCAGGCACGTGTGTTTTGTTTCTTTCATGTGATTTTCCCCGCCAGTCAGCATGGCTTATGCTCAATTAATTCCATCAATATACGGTCCCCTCCAGCCTCATCTGCACTTGTGTAGCATGACAGGCAGTTGTGAATATACCACTAACTGTGTCCAGACAAAGGCGTGAGGAGGCTCCACGAGGGGTCTATTAACTCCACAGACAGACTGCGGCTTCGGCTTCGGCACAGTCCCTTTGCAGGAGGGATTTCTTATTTGGTGAAACATTTAGTAAAACGTGTTTCCTCCCTCCTGGTGAATTAACTGCCACTCGGACGCTGGTGAGCGGCAGCACTGCCGTCTGAACCGCACCCGATGAAACACCAGCGTAGCTGGACATGCTTCTCCAGTGCTCACAAGCACATGCAGAACACAAGCTACCTGTTTGTAAGAGCTCAGGAGTCCACCCTGGGTGATCAAGTGGGAGAGGTGATCAACTCCAGATGAGCCTTTTGATAAAGAAGGTGCTCTGACCATGCTCTGTCTCATCAATACAATTAGGCAGTGATGACTTTCTCTGAAAGAGTGCTGAAGTCCACAGACCCCATTTCATCTTTTTCTTCATAAAAGGGCAACAAATTCACTGATATCTCAGAGCTGTGTGATCCCCTCAGCAGTGAGGCAGTGTGCTTGCAAGTGGACTTCAATGTTCTGAAGAACAGAGAGGAAAATAAAAACTGCAGTTTTCATCCGAAAAAATGATCTTTCTGCGCACTGGGTATTTCAGAGGCATGAAGCTGTACTAATTGGGGTACAGTATAATGACTAATCCCATTAGAGGTGCTGTTTACAGATTACTTGCTTGTTTGAGGGACTAGAAAGCAATGTTGGAATAAAAAAAAAAATCAAAAAGGAGAGAGAATATTTTTTTAGAACTGCTGTGACATGAGAATGTGAGAGATGTTAGTTGTATTGAAACACTCTTTCAGCCGACAAGGTCACTTGTGGCAATAATCTGCTCATTAGAGGTGTAATCCATCACTCAAGTAATATCAATTTAGTGCCAGGGTTTTAATGCAGGTTGTACTAATCATTAGCGGCAGTTTGTCAACTGCATAATTCACCAGGGATTGCGGGTATGCATGATTTAGCAGGTGACCCTTGACCTCGGTGGAGTAAGAAGCCTGCCTTAGAGGCAAAATCAAGGGGGACAAAAAGCAGTGCTCACTCATGAACAATTATTATGCTTAACAGCATGACTGTCATTTTAGAGAGAAAGGGAAAAAACAGTATGTACTGAATAATGAAGGATTAAAATTCACCTGAGACTTGGTTCCAGCTACAACGCTAGAGTCGCCACCCTCGCTTATAGGGGCAGGAAGAAGACAACACTTTTTTTTATTGTTTACTTAATGGCCCCTTAGCTAATATCTAAGAGTGAGAAGCCCTTCTGCCATGCAAAACATGAGGGGCGATCACAGCAACAGACTTATTTATTCTCCCGCTGTGAAAATGTTGGTTTACTCCCATCTCTATCCCAGGTGCCAAGCGCTGGGATTGACCTGTGACTGTCATAGGTGAAAAGTATTAGTTAGGAAAGTCTGCATTAGTGTCAGACAGGTAGAGGATTTCCCCTCAGGCTGTCAATTCATTTGGAGGGAAGAGGAGAATAACCTGAAGTGAATTTCTGTGCCCACCTGAAATCTACTCAGAGAGTTAAATGCAGAGTTTGATTTACCAATCATTATAAATGTAGTATAGCATCATATTCTCTATTTCAACTATTGGAAAAATCCATTTCTTTTCACATCACACTTGGGAAGTTATCAATGTCTTGCCTTGCTGTATTGCTGCTCTGTTTTATAATAGCAATAATCCTCCTGAAATCTGGCAGCTAGGACCAGTTAAGTGCCCTAAGCTTTACTGTAATTAAGGTACTTTTTTGCTTGCAATAATTCAGAATTGGCTTTGACTTAAAAACTGAAATTTAACAAATGATTTAGCCTGTAATGTGCTCTAATTGCTTTTGGTATTTTGAAAGTGGGGGTTGGGTGGGAGAAAGAAGAAAGGGTTCAAACAACTCGGTAATTTTACAGAGAAAGTGACGAGTGAACTTGCACGCTAGGCTCTCTCCAACTGGAGTTTTAATATGCACACCAGCCTCCTGCTTGTAAGGCTTTCTGATAATGTATCTGTACTTGATGTCTATGCTTACAATTGAAAATGATGCTTGGAAGGAAGAAAAGGGGATAAGGAAACCTGTTTGCTAGCTGAACATTTTGAAATGTCGCTGACACTGTCAGCAACCAATCTACATCACAGCCCTTGCCAGCTCCGAAAGAAGGGGCAAAGAGTATGGCGTCCCATTCTGAAGGGAACGGAATACCCAAGATTCATAGATGCCCATAGTCAAAAAGAAACAACAAAAGTCAGAAGGTCAACAAAAACTTGCAAAGTTTTATTAGTAAATTATACACTTGGCATCGAAATTGGTATGTTAGTTCCTTATCTTCTAGCATAAACACATGGCAGTGGATTTTGAATAGAAAAAGCAAAAGAAAGAGAGATATGTGGAGAATAGGTAGAGTGAAAGAGAGAGAGATTAAAGAGAAGGAAGGAGGGAAGGAACGAAGGAAGGAGGGAAGGAAGGAAGGAAGGAAGGAAGGAAGGAAGGAAGGAAGGAAGGAAGGAAGGGAGGGAGGGAGGGAGGGAGGGTGGGCTAGTCCTGGCTCCAGCATCAATCCAGCTGATGGGGTGTCAAGGGCCCTGGCAGTGCTGGGCTTTGTGGGGCTATCTTTTTTAGATAAGTTTCCCCACTCTGGGGCTAAGTTTCTTGCTTTTGATGCAAATTAGTTACCATGCAAAGTTTTTTATTCTAGACTTTTCTGGAAACGGGTTCAGAAGGCTTTGGTTGTCTTTATCCCTCCCTACAGTCCTTGTCCGCTCCTTAATCTCATTCCTGTACTTGTGCTGTACTGAATTGTTCTTATCTCCAGGAGCCAGAACAAGGATATTTGTCCCAGAAAAGTGCTGCCTACCTGCATTTGACCCCCTTCTCCAGCCAAAACCTGATCATTCTTGCCCCATGCACACTGTGTTCTTACCAACAGTCCTTGGTTGGCTCCATGGCTATCCGGCTATTGGTTTTTGGGACAAGCACGTTAGCCCCATATCTTCTGGGCTTCTTCAGGGAGGAAGGTGGGAGAAGGCAAGTGAGCACAGCCACCAGGCACCAAGAGCAGTCAGATGGTAAAAATATCTGTGAACAGTAATACTGAGGATTAAAATTTGTGACTACTCTGTCTTTCAGGGGGAGCTAGAGCACTGCTGGATTGTTCCCATTTGCGGTGCAACATGGGTAAAGACAGGGTAAATAAGAATTTTCCTGCAGTTCCTGTAGGTCAATTACAGCACTGGTAGCACTTACAAGAAAAAAAATGAGAAAACTGTCCATCAAGAGGTATTGACACCACCTAATTTGAGGGATCTGCTTCTCTGTAAAGCAGGATAGAGAGCTAGGGTCTTCCAGCAGGATTCAGCCTGCTTAAGTCACATTCCTGCTCTAAATTATCTCCATCTCATGTATGTCCATGGCCTTTGGTAGACGCACCAGGGAAAGACTGTGGCTCTCACACCCAGGGCACTCTGGGTTCCCTTGGTGCTTTCTGCAGGAAGCATGATGCTGTAGTGTGCTTCATTTAGCTGTTGTGTGTGTTTCCTTGGCTGGGAAACTATCTAAGGGAGGTCCTGTCAGTGCCATCAGTGGAGCCTTTAGTTTAAAACACCCTTCAGCTGTTCTAAGAATAGTGTCTACTTTAATGTGAGCTGAATTGCTAAATTTAGGTATTTAAGCTGAATCACACTCAAAGTGATGAAATAAGGGGAGAAGCAGTAAATGGAACTTCAACACTGGGTCAAGCCTCGATTGTAGTTTAGCCACATTTAGTGTTTCTTCTTGTCTCACATATTTAGACTATATGGGTTTTTAGGTAGGAACTGTCTCCTACCACAAAGGACACTGCATTTCCACAATCAAAAAATAATTGAAATTCTTTAAGAATATCACATAATCGACAGTTCATGTGTGAATAAAAAAAAGCTTTTAGGAACAGCACAATTTTCATCCAGTCATATTTAAGATGCCAAATTCCTTCCTCAGATACATACATAAAAAGAAGGCAATGAATCTAGCCAATATTTATCGGAAGAGTTAGGATTCTCCTCTGTCAGAAGTCAAAAAYCTTCACAGCTTCAGGCAATATTCTTGCCCATGGACCTAATAACAGTAAAGCTCACGTCTTCTGTGGACTGGCCAGAAAAGGAGGCAGATATAAGCTGGGCTTCTGTTTATTTATCTGCATTTTGATCAAATTCTTCATGTAACCGTAGTTTCTGTAAGTAAGATTTCTTTTTTTTTTTAGTCTTTTTAAGTTCAAAAGCTGCTGTTAGTAGGAAATTGAGAAAAAAACTCCAAATGAAATATTATACTATCATTAACATGTTGATATTTGGATATATCAGAGGATAGCACAGTGCCCATCTGGACTGCCTTAACAACACAGTTAATTGCATTATATATGGAGAAGAGATTCAAAAGAACAAAGAATTGAAGCTATTCTATTTAAGTAGCCCATTGCTGTGGTATCTAAGCACAAGAGTAGATCAGAGCATAAAAAAAGCAGATTGCTAAAAGCTATACATCCCAAATCTTATGCACAGCTCTGTATAGAGATTAATGAAACAAGCAGACTGGAAAGCTGGAATATTAGTGACAGAGCTTTACTCCCTCCAAGTGTGTACAAGGACATCAATGATTTCCGAAGTGAGCTCTACCCATCATGGATGGGCCCCGCAATATTTGCTGATGTTTCATGCTGCTAGTCATATGGGACAGGGTTTTAAAGGTATCTTTTAGCCTAAGGAGGCTGATCTAGTGGGGGTTTCAAAAATAACTAGCCACTAAACTCACAGGAAAATCTCATACCAGCAATCCCACAAACAGTCTATGATTAGGTATCTAGACACACTGCAAAAGTCTGGGGCACACTGGTGGCCCATGGTTTGAACCTAGCTTGTGGGGGATTTCTCTGCAGAGGAGGTGGACAGCACATGAGGGGAAGTTCTGCAGTATCTGCTGGCAGCCCAGGCCAGAGGCGTAGGTGCGTGTTGGCAGCTGCTGCCTGTAACGTGCTGGTAGAGGCAGTGAGGTGCTGGGAAGGGCAAGTTCTTGGATGGCAACTGTTTCCGCCATGACTAGAGCAAAGGGGGAAAGCTGCCTGAGCCTACTTGCTGGCTGAGCAGGTTGAGGGATGACGTTTCTGGTTGCTGGAACAATGCTTGGGGAAATTGTGGGGTTCCCAAATCTGTAGTTAAATCAACCTGATGACTGTGGATCTGCTTTTCCTCCATGTTTCAGGTGCCTCATGGCACTGAGGATCATTGGCCTCCTTTCAGAGTACCGTCCTAACATTGCTGGTAAGGAACTGCTGACTTGGTGGAGGGACACCAATTAGCAATGATCTGTATGACAGAAAATAGAAGAGAAGTGGGTTCACAAGACATCAGAGCTGTTGCTTCCTAGAGTTTGCATACAGAATTTTGCTGGATGGCTAAGAACACAGCAGGTAGCCCATATGTGGATTCCACCTCCATGGTCTTTCCTCAAAGTAATGTCTCCCTGGGAGAGCTTGAACCATGTGGAAAGCATGCGTGCAAACAACTGCAGTTAGTGAAATCATGTGTCAGAGACGGACAGACTTGTATCCATGTGGGCTGTTGCTTAAACCGCATGTCACCACGGGACCAGCAGCATCCCTGCTTATCAAGCGTACTCCAGCCCCGCATCAATTTCCCAGAGGACCACCTCCCTCAGGGAAATGCCAGGTGATCTTCCTAGGGGGATTCATCTGCCAACATGCAGCACCTGGGGACATCTGACCTGCACTAGAACAGCTGAGACATCTGCATGGGCAGGCCAGTGCAGCACAGCATGTGTAGGGCAGAGACCCTCTCTGCCAGCAGCTCCATCCCATCCTGCAGCTCCATCACTGCTGGAGTTGGGAAACTGCAATGAAGGGCTTGGTGTTCATCTTACCACATATGCAAGCTCAAGAGCTCATCCAGTGTCAAGAGCATCCCTCTGTGTGCCAGTGTTGGTATTAAACTTCTTGATTTGATTGAAGCCTTCAGTGTTTTGACTTCTCTGTTTTGATCTTCCTGGGTTTACTTTTGTTTCTGTTGGAATTTATTTTAATCTGCTGACTTATTCCTAGATGTCTCATTTCTAACCATATTTCCTTTATTTGTATGTCTTGGTTTTTTGTTTGTTTGGTTTTTTGTTTGGTTGGTTTTTTAATGGTGGTGTTTTCTCAGGAGCTATCTTTCAAAGAACTGTCATTGCTGCCTCCACTGATGCTCCAATAATGCCAGGTGCAGAAGATTATGGCTGTCCAAAAGTGTAACCATTTTCTAGCAAAATTGGATGTATAAGATAATGTGTCTGAATTGAAACATTGTAAATGGCTCTGTACATTCAAAACCAAGTTGTTGGACTCATTACAACTGACACATGCAAACATTTCAACTACAAAATTTCAGTTACTGATCTCTGTTAAATTCCAGGCAGCAGATGACACTTAGAGGCTGCTAAAGAAAAAAATGCTAGTCTTTTTTTTCCCCCACTGCTTTTAGTATTTGCTTAGTATCATTAATATAAATATGCAATCATAGAAATCAACACAACTGAAGTTAACAGAGCAACTCCAGATTTACATCAGTGTAAATGAGAGCAAAACTTGATCCCTCGCATGTAATTTATCTTTAATTCTGGTTTAAGTCTCTCTCATCTTGCTGAATAAAAACTGATGTTCTTCTCACACACAATCTGTATACCATTCATTAGTGTCTTTTCTGTTTGGAAGAAAGACTGGAGCCTGTGGTAATGAAAGCTCAAATCCTGGGGAGCACTACACATGGTATTTCGTTTTAACTAAATGCTGTATTGGTATTCTCATGAGTGGCTTTGCATTACTTGAACATTTATGAGTAGCTTGAACTAATAAATCTCTAATTAGCACTAATTACTAATTAGGTTATTGATTCCTCTGACTGTGGACTCCTCGCTGGTTTTATTCATAAGCAGAATGTTATCTTAAAAAATCTTGTAGATATATGCTCAAACAAGCTTGCTCATGCCATAGAAAGGAGCAGAGCAGCAGGCTCTGGGCAGCCTGCTTGTTAGAACAACACCTAGGTTTATTCAGACTGAGTAGGTCTGCTGAGGAGCAGAGGTGCTTTTTTTTTTTTGCTAATCGAGCTGTCAGATGCATTGAAGAACCCCAGCACTTTTCTGCTTTCCTGCATGATGGATGCCTACTGTTTGCACCCTGGTGTGTACCATGGTGCCCAGCTCCAAAGCGTGGCTGAAGCTCTTGTGAAGGTGTCTTAGGGCAGCCATGCTCTTTTTGGTCTCACAGCAAGAAATAAAGCAGATCTGCCGGAGCAAGTTGGTGAACTCTGCTTTGCTTCACACAGTCTGCCTTTCTTTGTGTTTGTCATTTTACTGGTAAGAAAAGCCCTTCTGGATCCTTGTACCCTCAGAAGAGTTTTCCTTCCCATTCTCCCATCTCTCTCTAGCAGCTGTCCTGCTTACTATTTACCTGACGAGTCAAAAGGGGTTATTAAAGTCTTTGTGAATAGTGCTCTGGATTCTGCATTTACATGGCATTCCCAATAGTTCTTTGCAGAAACAGACCCTCCTGCCCCAAAAGGATCAGGAGCTCCATAATCCCATTTTTTTCCCCAAGAGCTCAGAGAGCAGGGCTCCCAGGGTGCAGGACTCCATACCAAACACTCACCCACTGCCACCATCACCGTCACACCAACTCACCAGTCTTCTCCCAGTTTCTCACACCTACAAACTCATTCCTAGAGGAGTTTTGTTCTTGTATGGTTTATTGAGGATAGCAGTTAGCACACTGTCTGCTAACTTCCTTCACTTGAAGGCAGAACACACAAGTTGTTGAAGAGATTTTGGCTTTCTTCACTGACAGTAGCGATTTTACCTAGAAATGACTGATTGCCTCGCTGTTAGGACTGGCAGGAGAGGTCAAGTGCAACATTACTTTATTCAAGCATCAGGTCATTGCACTTGCAGAGGTTTTGCAGATGGCACATCTTCAATTTGCAAACTCAGACAAGTGCAAAATGAGGCTTACTTCTGGTTGGCATTATCTRTGGGGAACAAGTAAAATCTCTTTTTTGGTGGCTGCCTTCTCTTTTTGTTTATTTCTACATGCAACTCACTATGTTTGTTTTGATTCTTGCAGCCCTCTGCAGGTTCTGTGATGAGCCACTGTGACACTGAAGATCGATGGTGCTACTCTCACGCTGACGTTCTCACCAGCAGACTCCAGGCCCTGCTGAGCTCTGCTGTTGCATGCACATAACTCCTTAGGACAACTGTGGTAGATGTCTGCGTGTGGCAGCAAGGGAATAGGGCTCCCTGTATAGCAACATCTGGGGACCAGAAATTGAGTATTCTTGGCTACAGGCCCTCAACTCTGAAATATGATCTTCCCACCCTTCTGGTCCATCTCTTCACAGAGCAAAGGAATAAAGAAGGGAGCTAAGTATCTCTGGATGGGAGTCCAGTCAGCTAATTAATATCAATGAGGTGCATGTTATTTTTAGTTATTGCAGATGTGCTCATACCTCATTAGCTTAAACACTTTAAAGCAAATAAATAGCAGATTCTGTCATGCTTGAAGGAAACATTTTATAAAGCGGTTATTGATCTGGACTTCAGAGAGACCTGGTAGGAAATCTATAAGGCTTCTTCTTCCAGAGGAGGGAAAAGAGGGGAAGACTTTACAGAAGTAAATTTAATGTGTCCTCTTTTGTAGTGCACGTTAAGAAGCCAAAAAGGTCATCTGTTTCCAGGTGGGCCTGGTGGATTTGMGTTTACAAAGGGCTGGTTCCTGCAGGCACCTGTAGATGCTTTGCAGTGAGGCAGCTTGAATATCTTCCTGCGATGGTTGCTTTGGGGAGACAGTAGGTCGAGGAAAGAAGGTTTGTCTTGAGCCTGCAGGAGGAATGTTTCTTTGGCCCCGATTACCTGATATTTTAATTTCCATATTTAGCAAGCACCCCAGATGTGTGTTGCAGGAAATAAGTAACTTGTCAGTGGTTTTGAGGTTGCTCGGCAAAAAGAAGATTACGTCGTTTTACACTGAAGTATTGAAGAGAGTGTTTTATATTTTGAATGCTAATGAGCACAATTTTTTTCAGACGGGAGCCATAAAACTGTCATTATGTCAGTGGTATGTCTTTGTTCTTAGCTTTGCTCGTGCTAATCAAAGACAACAGTGGTATATTTTGAGTTAATACTGTAACAAGAGGAATGGCATTAGTGGTCATCATCATGAGTGACTCCTGGACATGTGGTAATAATTTCTTAAGTGTTTCTGAATAGTAAATGAGTGAAAGAGAGGGAGTTCAGCTCCAGCGCTGTGCAGAATGGAATGTACCATTCAGCTGAAATGATAAATCCATGGCTCACATTTGCGGGGCTGTGAAAGCAAAAGCTTCTTTTTAATATAATTAACATATCTCCTTCCACAGTCCCTCTTTCTTCTTCAGCATGTGACTCTGCCTTTTTGCTTGGGATAAAGCAGCGACTTTTAGTGTAAGCAACTGAATGAGTGCAATCCTCTTTATGTTCTTAGGGAAATCAATCTACTTTGGAAACCAAGCTCTCATCCTTTGAGTATTTTATTTTTGCATAGCTGGATGTAAGTCTGAGAGACTTCAGTCGAAACGGCATTTTCCTTCTTGTTAATAGATGCCCCCAGATTTGGTAAATATCTGGAAATAGAACTGGTAACATTATATATTTAAGTGCCAGTCTTCTCAGTGAAAAAAAATAAAAATACCACCCAAACCTTTTTTATTATCAGTCAGGCAGTTTTCATTTATTTGGTGAGGCAGTATGTTTGCATTGGCTGACGGGCTCAGGAATGGCTCCTGCATAACGAATCATACATTTTAAAAATTCTTTCCAAAGCTTTTATGAAAATACAAAAAGTTAAATAACTTTAACACAGTTATGTGATCAGTCTGATTAAGTTAAGGCATTTAGTCTAAGTAACCCCAGTGGGGTTTCAGCAGTACTGTACGTTCCAGAGAAGGGAACAATTGGTGTATTTTCACTGTCTGACTGTGTTTCTCAGAGAATGCTGAACAATATTAAACATTCAGGGGCTGCATTTTCCCTTTGTTTTGACAAATGCTAATAAGTAGCTAACTGCAAGAGAGGGGAAAAAAATTCCTAATTCAAACCAGTTGTGTGATGGTCGAGCTCAGCAAATTCCCTGACCAACAAGATGTAATCTGGAAAGAAAAGAATGGAGTGGTATCCTTTCCTAGCCTTTGAAATCACTAATAAAGTCATTAGACAATGTTTAGTTGAAGAGAAATGACTAAAGCCAGAGAAAGACTATTCTGAGGGGCTCTCAGAAGGAACATTAGTGAGCTTTGGTTTCTAATTAAGTGGTATTATTAAGAGCTTTGATAAAAGCCCTTGCATGCGTGACATCTTGTATTTCTCTGTGTATCAGGAGTTGAAGAGAAACTAAAAAAAGAGAGACTTTTTAATGATAATACCTGAAAAGTGTTTTTCAGCAGACCCATACATCATTGTCAAGTGAAAAGATTAAACTTTATTGTTTCTTTTTGAACCAAGAACTCAAGGTGAGTGGAAATGTCTTGAAATGCAAAGTAGTTTGGCAGATAAAGTAAAATGGAGATGAAAACAGACAATAAAAAGACATTGGCTGTAACAGAGGAAAGAGCGGGGAAGTTCGCTCTTTAATATTGCTGGGAGAACTTTCTTTTTGCTATTAATGATAGCATTTAAGTGTTACAATTACAAGCTTTTATTGAAATGAAACATTTCATTTAAAGAATGGCACCAAAATAATTTTTGTGTGTAATATGAAACATTAGTTATGTGATGCCGCTGCCAAAATAAACCCCACCATTCATTTAAAATATCAGGAAACTCCATTTGAGAGGGTAGTTATACATCCATTGAGGATACTCTGTATATTATTTTTCCTTGGTATTAATAAAGTCTATTAACAACATAACTGCAATTGATTCATAATGTCACATTTGTTTGCAAGTAATGGATGTAAGGTTAAAATGGTTTAACTATTACAATGTTTGAAAATGATTGCTGTTCCCTAAAGCCTCCTTTATTTTTATTACAGTTTTTTTACCCTTGAGCAACCAGTTGTTTTGCAGTTGTTAAACTGCTTTCAGCTGTAGATATTCTGACTTATCAAGATAGATGGGGCTTGGTGTGGGATTTTCACAAAGGTTGGTTGCTGAAAAAGTAACTTCAATGGTGTGCCCTTGAAAGATTTATTTAACTTATCCCTTAATAGGCCAGACTGCACTGATTTCTACAGGAAAAAAATCAGTTTTCCATCATATTCTGGGCTTCTTTCAGGAGCCCCATCTGCCTGTGGGTTGGCACATGAAATGCATGCCTCTGACCTCAAAGCACTTCAGCTGCTTGTCTTGGTGCTGGTGGCTGGCGAGGGTCTGTGACTCCGACTGCCTTTTTTAACCAGGACACACTGCGAGTGTCTGAGCACTCCCCATTTGCTTTGGCCGTGTATCATTTCCTTATGCATGCCCACCAGTTATAGAAAGAAGCAATCCCCGAAAATCTCTGCTGGGGAACAGGCAGACATGAGAAGCAGGCATTGGGTACTTGGACTTTCACTGCTAACTTCTGAGTTTCTGGGAAGAATGTTGCCAAAATTACATACTCTATTGGAGCCTTTCTTGTCATCTTAATTCGCAATTCACCGAGCAGAGATTTTTTTTCTCTGAGGTTGAGAGAAAAATGTGTCTAAAAGCAGATCACTTGGCACGTAAATCTAGCTTCGAAATGGGTTGGGCAAATGCTCCATCCAGGTACAAGCACATAATTTGTAACAACTTGTTTTGCCCATTATTTTCTTTTACAGTCACACTCAACAATAATTCTATTTAAGAGAGAGTCCTGGCTTGTGTGTAAATTTGTATTCTATTCATATATGCAAGAAGGTTTTTTTAAAAACTTTTTATTAAAAAACTCATATATGCTTGAAAGAAAGCACACCCCTYCAAGTTCTTTCGTCTAAGCCACTGCCAATATCTTAAAGTATCAGAATCTGAATTTTTTTTAAAAAAATCAAATCTAGTTCTTTCTCACAGTACATTTGCAATTTCATGACTTTCTAATTGGACGATGAAAAGATTACATATTTGTGGACTTCATCTTGTTTTTGGTCACCACCAGTTAATTTGACTCTTTGGTTACCATGCACTGACAGAGGGTTGCAATTACTATAGGTTTTGTGTGGGGCACTCAGCAAACCTTGTGATGGCTGGCAGTTGGACAGATGGATTTTTGGACTGCAAATACACCAGGGGGATATTTAGTTGGTTTTAACAAAACTATTTTAATAGGTATTTTCCAGAGATTGTGGACTCTCAAATTTGCAAACCATATGCATTTCTAGCCCCCCAAAAGCTCAAATTCTAATTGTTCTGCTTCTTTGAAGAGTGTCCTGAATTTTGACATCTTGTTATTAGAGGACTGTCTACCAATATAACCACATAACAGGGTTACTTCTGGCACAACTGCACATGCAGTAGAGGAATTGCGTTTATTAACTGTATCAGTTTCCAAATGGCACGTAATCTGTATACAGACTTAAGACCCAGCCTTGCAAGCTGATCCAGTATGTCAGTGTATCCAGAAGATCAGCCTGTTTTCAAAAGATCTCATCTACTTTGTACAGAGTTTCAAAAATGAGGCATGTTTTGCGTTTCTTTGTTGGTTTTGTTTTCCCCATTGAGGTTTGCAGGGTAAGTCCCAGATAGACTCATATGCTGAGTCAGGTCTAGTGTGTGTTTTAGATGTTATTTTTGCTGTTTTCTAAAAACAAGACAAAGTATATTTGCAAGAGCAGTGACTCCACATGCAGGCAACATTCCCATTGCACAGGCAGCGGATGGCACACCGGGAAAATGCAACTGTGGTGGACAGCAACTAACCTTTGCCACCGCTCTTTGTGCGGTGACAGTACTGGATAACACTGGAAAGTGTCTGCTCTCAGATTTGTTAGCTTCAGAGAGCTTTGCCTCTTCAATGACACAATTGTGTTAAAGCCAGTGCTCCTGTCTGGAAAGAGCAGAAAGCAGGAGCTGAAATCTGTGATAGTGTCATTGTTCCCAGAGGTACAGTAATAGGCTTCATTTGGAAAGCAGCATCTCCAGAAGTGACATAAACTCTTTGTTAATATGGATAATAGACTTCGAGATCACTTAAACTTCTTAAGACAATAAGGCTTGGGCAGTTGAGAGTATTAACTACCTAATTTCAAACACTTTCATAAAAGTTTTTGCTTTCAGTTTTGCATTCAGGCTCACCAACATTAACATTAAACTTTTGACTGTTTAAGCCACTTCTGTGATCGATTATTTTTTTCAAGCAGAATGAGCCCTTAGAAAGCTACAACCCAAACTGTGAGACTACAGCCACATTCTCAGATCAGTGGCTCAGGCAATTCGTTAACATTGGGTATGACGTGCCACATTAATAACTTTGTAATTAGGAAAAAAAGAGGTATTGTCAGTCCATTTTAAAAAATTACTTTGTGGACTGCTTTGCATAAAATTAAGGAGGACAGCTAGTTTACTTTGCTTTATTTCTGCAATGCCTTGGCTACAGTGATTTCCATCCTCGGCTCATTTCTTTCTAGCTCAGTTTGGGATTATCCAAAGTGATTGACAGGTACTGACGAGCAATGCTGATGGTGGGAGAGGATGAGGATTTGCTCTGAGGCAAACTGACTTCTAGCCTGGCATGGGGCTTCCCCATCTCCTTGCAAGCCCCATAGTTCCCAGCTGGGTAAGGCATGTCCCTGCTCTGTGCTGTGTGTCCTGGAAGTGTCCCCATGTTCGTGCATCCTGGGCTGTTGGTGAACTCCTCCTCCAGCCTTTCTCTCTGGGGGGCTGCTGCCTGTCTTATGCCTGACCAACTTCTGTGGCACAGACAGCAACACCATATCTTTAAGGCTGCTATCTCCTGCTCTGTCAAACAGGCTTTAAATTAGTCCAGACACTCCAAAAGTATTAGAAGTTGGTAGACAAGCAACATTGACTCCCTCAGAAGCTCTGCTAAAATCTCTTCTCTTTCTCTTAAAGCATTTTAGCTGTGCCTGTCATTTTCTTCTAATTCCTTTCCCTTAAGTAAAACAGATTTGCTGAATGGCAGATGCTCAGATAGCACAAGCGATATGCCCAAAAATTTACCAAAAAATGAGGGTTAACGTTACTGATCACTGATTTTCAACTGAGAGAAGGACATGTATTTTTTTGTGAACTGATTGCAGCTACTTGTGGGAGTAAAAGACTCCAACCCATTTGAAGTTCTAAAATAACACACCTGATATGATGTACATTTGACTTTCTTGCCTGTTTTAGCTACTTATGGCATAAGAAACTAGTCTGAGTCAGTCATCTAGACAGCATCTGTACTCAGTGTCCACCCCAGGATGATTGGTCATATCCTAAAAATTATGTCCAAAAATCAAGGCTCGAGGTATTGATCTCTAGATACTCTAGAGGGTGTTCTCACAGCTGCTTTAACCTGTTGTATAGACAGGTAAAATTAAGTGGAATGAATGCTACTGGATGCCACCAACATGATTAAGATATGAACTTCATGTGTGCAAATGTATCAGCAGTGTCACATCTTCTGAGTGAAAGGAGAACTTAATGTCTCAGACCGACAGCTCAGTACTGCTGTCATACCTGCCTCTACACACCGTGTACCACAAGTTCAGTGACAGTCAATGACTGTCATTCTGTCAAATGGCCTGATTCTCTTTGACATGTAATGCCCTTTACCCCACTTTGGCAGTGGCAAGAAACCATGCAGAAGACGTAAATAATATTAGAAGAGACCTTAGGGCACCTAAGCAATTGCCTGAACGGTGTAAGACTGGTCTTGTATAAGAGAGAATAAAGAGTTTTGATTTCTTTCCTTGAATTCAAAGGATGCAGGATGAATTGCAGACATTGTTATAGAGGGGTTAAAGCAGCTGAATAATACCAGCATTTTTTATTCATCAAATGTTATTTGGTTAGGATTAATAAATATAGTTCCACAAATCCACATTTTAAGTTATATTTGGTCTTTTCAATATGCTTGGCTTTTAAAAAGTCTGCATACATTTGAGCAAGAATATGTTCTGACATCCCAGTGTTCTCAGTAATGATTTCATCGTTCCTCACTTGATGTGGCAACATTGGTGTGCTTCTGAATGTGTTTAAAGCTCAAGGATTTCCAGGTTGCCGCTGATCATGCGCAGGACAAGCACGACACATCTGACCTGTCCTTTTTGTCTTCTTTTTGTGATGACATACATGTCTGAGTACAAAAGCAATGTTATAAGGATAAATGACTGTGGGATTTACCCCCAGTAGGAGGAACAGGAATGATATTCTTAAGTGTTTGGAAGGAATGCAACCAAGGCCCAAATGCTTTTACTTTTCAACTTCATCAATCAAAAGCTACTCTGTGTAAGATGCTAAATGACGTCTGACATATCTGAAATGCTGGGATAAAACAGCAATAGCAAAAAAGCCTAAGCAATAATAGGCAAGGTTTTACTGCTAGTAAAGCAGGTCCTCTGCTGAGGAGAAATGTTAAAACTGCGTGAATTACACCCCAGCAACTGACAACTTTACTTAGCTATTCCATACATTAGAGGATAAATCTCCGTTCTAGGAAGTCTCAATGCCATTTTAGTTATCCATTTAATCCACCTATTCATTTAGCAGGAATGGTAATTACGGGAAAATTGCTGCCAAACTATGATGTGCAATTAAAATTCAGGCTATTTTGTGTGATGCAAAATCTCCCTTTTTTACTATCATCTTACAAATCCTCTGATAGAAAGTTTGTGCCTTTTTGAAACAGAGCTTGTAATAATAAGCCATCTGGCTTACTTAAACATGAAAGATTAAAATGATATACAGTATGAAGGCTTCCTATTCAATTGCTAATGTCCAAGAACTCAACTCCAGTGGTGAAAGCTGTCATTTGGGGGGAAGAGGTAATTAAAAGATTTCCTTGTAGGGACGGATCCTAGAGTAGGGAACTGGCACATCCAACAAGCAAAACTAATTTTCCAAAAGAAAGCAATGCTGGCCAAATGTCTTGCAAGATAATCTTCTGTATCCTTAGTTCGCTCACAACTGCTTGAGTGGGACTGAAAGCTGGGTTGATGACTCGTGGCACAAAAGCAACCAAACCTTGCTTTATTTACCGTACTAAGCCAGCAGTGCCTTGTAACATGGGCTTGACTGAGGCAGACAACAATGAGAGAAAAAACATTGTGAATAAATAGCAACCCACTCTTTTTAAGAGAGGAAGAAAAAGGTTGCAAATGTTTTAGACAAACTGCAATGCAGAAACTGAAAATCTGGATTCTGAGGTGTGACATACAGAGAGGCACTCTTCAGAGGTGAACTTTGGAAACAAATGCATTTAGTAGCCCTTACTGCTTTATAATTGGCAAGAGGCTAATTGGGGGCACAGTACTTGGGCTTGTGCAGCATACAGACCACCTGATAAAATGGGGTAATTGTCAACTGCCTGCAGAGGAAAAACAAGGGATACCTCAGCTGTGACAGTAGCATGTTCTGTTGATTTCAGCTTTACTCTACCTTCCACTTCTGACTGATGAATTTCCAAATGGGAAGCAACTGAAAATCCTGTTGATCAGATGAAGACTCCACCCTAGGGTCTCAACCTTAAGTGGAAGCAGAGGCGAGCATGAATCGTTCCCAGACAGTCATCCATATGGTCTGGAGTACTTGTAGGGAGTGCTGTAACTTTGACTTACAAAACAAAGCCTAAATGTTATAACATGTAGACTGTAACCCTCCTGGATGAAGAGATCATGTCTCATTCCTTATAGGAAAAAGAATTTAATASAGAATGTAAAACTCGCTAAATAATTTTGAGTTCAATGTATAATAGCAGGGATCTTCTCAGTTGAGTTTTATGGAACAGCTCTACAAGTCTGGAGAAGCATAAACTTCCCAATTTTTATTCTGTTGCCACTGTTGCTCCTACAGAAGCCTACTTAATTACCACTGAACGGTATTATCTCTGCCTGTATCAGACTTTTTCAAAAGGGAGATGTTTTAAAGTGCTGTGTGCAGGTACAGTACTCTATAAATAAAGAAAGAGTGCTAAAATGAGAACCCTTCCATTAAAGACGCTATCCTCATCTGCTACTTTTCAGAAGAGCCTATTTAATGAAGATCCTTTTGCTATTAATTCTACTTTCAGGCTCCATTTAGGCTGAGAGGAGGAAATAATGAATCATGACATAATGGAAGTCCCTGTAAAGCACTCAGCTTACCACACAGGAAACCAAA
This sequence comes from Amblyornis subalaris, assembly GCA_018881555.1. Classification (NCBI taxonomy): domain Eukaryota; kingdom Metazoa; phylum Chordata; class Aves; order Passeriformes; family Ptilonorhynchidae; genus Amblyornis; species Amblyornis subalaris. Next base: position 5,159,629 of record JACAXG010000033.1, read on the forward strand.
CTTGCATGTACGTTTGTTTTTGTTTTTAAGACTAGTTCTAACAATAGCAGCCAGTGAGAGCCTATTAACTTCATTGTGTCTTAACTTTCTGCTCAGTCCTTGGCTATTTTCCAGCTTAATTCCTCTGAGTCAGCAGCACATTCAAAACAGGTTAAATGAACTCTTGGATAAGAACCACCAATAGAGGAATAATTGATCTTTCCACCGCAGCTCATCACCCCTTCCAAAAAGACAAACAAAAGCACCCGCAAAGGCAACGTTTTAATATGCAGCCTTATTCAGAGGTGACAGGATGGGCGAGAGAGCGGTGTGGGGATGGATGGGTTGGGGGAAGCAATGGTGTGAGAGTTGTAAAGCAGCCAATATGAAATGCATACTTTGGCAAATGGGTCATGAGAAGAAAGGGTCATAGAATTAAGGAAAGTGAATGGACTATATTTGCTTCTCTTAAGGAGCTCTGCTTTGCCTTCAGCACAGTTTCTCATAATCTGATTTTCTAACTCTCTTGCCTTTTTACTCTCTGTAATTCTATCCTATAAAGTGATAAAGATTGACATGCCTCTTTCATGTCAGAGGAGAGAGGCTCTCCTACTTAGGACTTCAAATATTATAGGAAAAGAGATCAAATCCACTCTGTCCTTGCCTAGATCTTCACCGAGGAGGATGGAGTGAGGAGGATAGCAGCTCACTAGATGGGTGCCTGCTGATGTTTCAGTAAGGGAAGGGACTACCCAGGCAAAGAGATCATTAGGGATAGAACACTGAAAACATGCAAAAATCAAACATGAGAATTTACTTTGTCTTTAACCAAATATCATGTCAACTGCAGTTCCCTTTTTTTTGTATTCTCATGGAAAAGGATTCATGGATACATGGATAAGCCAAAGAGAAAAAGCTCTATGTTAAAAAAAAAAAAAAATAAAAATTTAGACCTAGAAAAAAAGTGGCCCAGTAGCTCCTATACTGTGATCCCAGTTCATTAAACTTAAGTAGACACCTTCTAAAGCAGCACACTTATTGTCCTCTGGCCTTTTCACTGCTTTATCCTTACATCCATAATGCGTGAAGACCTGGGGTCACTTTACTTAAAAGTTTGTACTTATGCTTCAGGATGGTAGTTTTGCAGTTCAAATAAAATTTGAGCTGTGCACTGTAAGAATGAAGTGCATCAATGGACTAAAACCAGTTTTCTTGAGGACTTCTCTGCAATCTCCGTGAGGAACTTGGAGGTATCATAAATTCTATATTCCTCTCTCAAATTCAGGCATATTTAAGGGAAATAATAAGCCATGTGTAATGTGGATGTGTCTGTCAGCAGCAAGAGATGACAGTCCTGCTGCTGAGGTCTCTGCTGAGAAGTGCACAGGTTACACGGCGATGAAAACATTGAAAGAACCTGGAGAACATGCAACAGAGTAATGCAACAATTCCTTGTGGGCTCCACCTTGGTTTGTTGTATCATAGCAGTGGCTCTTTGAGAAAGAGACCAGTACTTCCTCCTGTGTTTGCCTAGAGCTGACACAACAGGGATTTTGACTGGGATTTCAAGGTAGTACCAGAATAAAAATATGCAGTGATATATTCCAAGGATGTAATCCTCATTCTAGAAAACTCCTGCTCTTTGCAGAGAATTTCCAGACAGAGAATTTTCCCTGGCAGTTTTATCTGTGAGAGATTATTTGCCTGGCAAAAGGCTGGTCAGGAGAGGACACTCTGTGCATGTCTAGTAGTTTTAGCCTTTTCTGTGCTAGCTGCTAGCTTTATGTATGGCTACATAGACCAAGTGACTGACTAGACCTTGTTCTCTTCACTTATTGGTACGTCTACTCATCTCTTCAGTCATTAGAAGAATGAAAAATTTGAGAACCTCCTAAAGTGTACAACACATAGAATATATAGAATAAGATTTTCCAGAGGATTATTGTTTACATTGTCAAATATGTGTTAAAACCCAAAAGAGTTACTCTCTGAAGGGTATCTGCCTTTCATAGATCTCCTTTGTGCAGAGTAGTCATATCCCCTTACTCCCAGTTTCCCCCACCTTGTATATAATAAGCCTTCATCGGGAAGGAGGTGATTAAGTCTACTCGCTTAAACTCTGATGTCACTACAGAGCCTTGTATTTCATTTGAGAGAACGCCAGTGTATCTAATACAGATGAGAACAGCGAGAATAATAATTTTTAGACTTTTTTTTGGTGCCAAAACATATGTCTGGCCCGGCACAGCCAGAGGTTCAGCAAAGGAATCATCAGTGGAAGTGGGACAGCTCAGCATCCTGAATGTGAACTGGTGCAGAAGCACTGTAGGTCTTTCAGCAATGGCACTTGCAATTGTGGTTCACTCAGAGAGATCTGACACTATGGAGGGTGTTCTCATGGCAGCTGATTTGACTGATCACTGACACATGACATAATGAATCTGTCGGGTTAGCTGAGGGACACAGAATGATCAAGACAGCAAGAAGAGGATAGAAGGAAGCCTTTCTGAGGTGGAGGAGGAAAAGTGGTGGAGCTGAGAACCTGTTTCACTTTTAAAGAGATCTGAGAAAAAAAAGGCATATGACCTAGAGTAATAGAGTGGCTGCTGCTTAATCTGCAGGTGAGGGAATAGCTCTTAACTTCAGAGTGGCCCAACAAGTAGGCAGGATACTTTGAAAGAAAGGTTGCCTTAACATGAATAAAATTCATTATGTGGCTCAAGTGAAGGGGGATTTGTCTTGATTTGATGACATAGCTTGGAAACAAGAGGAAAAACAACACCTGAAGGCTACTCGTTGACTAATTTGCTGTCCAAAGCAACAGAAATATACTGCTGTTCTGGCCAGCTTTCCCTTTCCTCTTTCAGCAGTGTTCTGGATTGTATGTATGCTACTGTTTTATGTTTGTACCCACAATAAAAACACCTAAACTACTGTTCCTTTTGAAACCCTGCTAAAGATTTCCTTCTGCCACAGTCTTTCAAAGCACTGAGGAGTGATCAGGCTGTCCTAATAGTACTCTTGATGCTGATGCTCATCCTACAAGAGGAACTACTTTGTCTCCTCCTTTTTTCTTCTCATGTCTCCATGGTCTTTTCGTTTTATCTATTTCAACTTGCTACATCCAACAGCTGCAAGCTTTGTGGGGCAATGAATGTCCCTAATTCTAGCAGGTATTGCAATTCAAAAGTAGTGAAAAGCTACTAATAGTTAATTTAGTAGACTACTGCTGCTTAAGATGAAGGAGTGGGTCCAAAATATGCTATCAGTTACAACTGGGTAGCCCCAACAAGGTCAACATCTGCTCCATATCAACATTAAACCTCTAAAGACTTTATGATATGCTGCAGGCACAAATACAGACAGGATGCTGATGATGCATGTTGCTGTCTGAAGCAGACACTGACTCCAGTTATCACGGAAACAGAAAGATGTGGTTGAAGAGAAGTTGGTTCAAATGGATCTCAGAGAAAACRATCATGCCCTCCAGCACTGAGGAGCATTTCAAAGCCAATTCCTGGGAGAGGCTTGCAGTTGATAGGATTCTTCTAGAAGGTGTGGAAGAGTGGAAGGTGTGGAAGAGTGCAGGGACACGTGGTTGCTTGACTTTGTTTGATAGTGTCACATTAATGAAAGAAATGTGTTCATCTACCATCTTGAGCCAAATACATAAACTCCCATCCTTGAAGAAAAGGACCTGAGTGCAGCCATGCACATCTGAAACTAGTTTACAGCAAAGACTTGCAGCCAGGAGGGCCAATAGTATTCTAGGGTACATTGGAAGAGTGTGGCCAACAGGTTGAGGGAGGTAATCCTCCATCTCTACTTGGCCCTCATGAGGCCACATCTGGAGTGCTGTGTCCAGTTCTGGGCTCCTCAGTACAAGAAAGGTATGGAGCTGGAGAGGGTCCAGCAAAGGCTGACAAGGATGATTAGGGGACTGGAGCATCTCTCTTATGAGGAGAGGCTGCAGGAGCTGGGCCTGTCTAGTTTGGAGAAGACTGAGAGGGGACCTCATTAATGCATAAGTCTCAAAGTTGGGTGTCAAGAAGATGATGCCAGACTCTTTTCAGTGGCGCCCAGAGACAAGATGAGGAGCAATAGCCATAAGCTAAACCACAAAAAGTTTCACCTCAATGTGAGGAAGAACTTCTTTACGTTTGAGGGTAGCAGAGCACTGGAACAGGCTGCCCAGGGAGGACGTGGGGTCTCGCTCTCTGGAGACGTTCAAAACCCACTTGGAAACATTCTTGTGTCACCTGCTCTAGGTGACCCTGCCTTGGCAGGGGGGTTGTACCAGATGATTTCCAGAGGTCCTGTCCAACCCTAACATGTCTGTGATTCTAGTCTAGCGGTCACAGACATGAAGAAATTGTAGCTGGCTTAAATAGCGGTTACATAGCATCTGTAGATTAATTCAATTTCAAAGTATGCAGAGTACTAGATCCTCACTACAAGAAGAAGGTTTTCCGTCCTCCTTTGGGTTTTACAAACCACTCGTGTAAATAGAGGGCACTGCTGCAGTAATAGGTCACTCAACAGCACTCAGGCTTGTGCTGGTAGGACTCCCGTTTTCCTTTCCCCCATAATGACATCTCCAGAAAATTTTGTCATCTATCCTGGAAAAAAGCCCACTGGGACTGGAAGGGGGAGTCCATCCACTGCTCTGCCAGATTTCCCTTGCTCTGGGGATCTAAAAGGAAATCTACACATTCCCATGTCTTAGGTTTAAACCTGATCTTTAGCTGGTGCTCTTGGCCCTATCAAGACTCAAGGCATCAGGCTTTTCCCAGTTTTAAAAAAAAAAAGATATTTGCAATGAGTGGCAACAGCAAACGAGTCAAAATAGCAGATCGTCGTATTAAATGTCTTTTCGATAAGTTGTTTCTCCCTCTGCAGACATCCTATACACATGGAGGATTTTTGTTAAATCATTCTTCCTTCCTAACTTGTCTTATCACCACAGTGACTTCTGTCACCATGTGAAGTATTTGTTTTATGATGAGCCCAGAGGGTCCCCTTAGAATGTGGCCACTTTAGCAGTATGAGAAGTTCAAACTCAGAGGTTGCTTTTTGCCCTATTGGTAAATATGCTGCATGCATGATATGATGCCACTTCATGCAGAAAAGTGTAACCCACTATCCTTGTGTTTCATGGCATCACTTGCTCCTGCTTTGTATTTATTTTGCTATTAATGCTGGCTGCTTTCCAATAGCTTCTGGCCACAATGACTGCTGCAATCTTTTGTCAGCTAAATCAGACACAATCTGCAGACAGAAACATATTATTGTGTACATCATTTTCAAATAAAGCAATGCACACGCAATGCACTGTTGTTTTATCCAGAGATGCACTGAATTAAATCAAGAATGCTGTTGAGTCCATCTAAAAGAATAGCTGTAAAAAGTCATAATAAGATGATATATCATCTGGGTTTCAAATGGAATAAATATAGAAAAATAAGACTTTAAATTGATAGTCTCTAAAAGAAGTCAAGTAATTAAACATGATTCTCTATTCCTTGCCCCAAAGAATAATTTACGGGAAAAGTAAGATTACGAGGCTAAAATAATAGTCAAGTGCCTATCTTTTTCAATGATAAAAAGTAGACTATGTAAAACAACAAAAATCCTATGGCCTGTGAGAAACCTGAGTGATTTGGGAGTTGATGTTATTTTTATTAAAGTCAGTGAGTGTTTTTTCTTTGGTTTTCATGGAATTGAAGTTGCGTCTCCATTGCTTCAACAAACTTTTCTCTGGCATTGATGAATGCAATGTCCCTGCCCTTATATCCATTCAGAAAACTGCTACAGAGATGATAATTTTCCTAGGCCATGGGTCTGACTTCCTACTCTCCACAGACTCTGCTCTTTTGCCTAGAACTGAAGCTACTTGTCCTCATTTTCTACATCTGCCATGGCCTGTCACTGCCCATCCTATCATCACAGGCTTGACTTCTGCCAAACAGGAGGCAGCTGGGGGTAAACAACAAAGATATTTGCTTAAAAACCTAAACCTCAAAGCAAACTTCAACTGTTTGTTTCCAGGGAAGTTTTCTGAAGGACAGTGGATAGCATCTCCTGAGTTTTGAACAGCACTGGGAAAGTTTATTCAATCCCCTGAAATTCCTGCACTTTCTGACAGCAGGCAGCTCTAAGTATTTATTGTAGAACTTTTCCAGTCAGTGTACAGTGTGGATTCATGAGCAATGAGGGGCTAATGGCTCATGCACATCTTGTTAAGACCCACAGCAGTCAATCCAACTCCAGCACATGCCTTCTGAGCAGCCTGACCCTCCCACACCCTTGTGCCTTCCCAGACTGTCAAGGGTTGTCTTGGCTTTGTGTGTGGGTGACACAATGGCCCCTTCTCTTGGGAGCAAAACGTGGAACTGCAATTGACACTCATTCTGAGCCCAGAGAGAGGGACAAGCAAAGTCTCAGTGAGCAAAGCAATCTGTATATGCCTATGATAGCATTGACATGAACTCAACTAACCAGTGCTGACAGATAAAGGTGAAGTAAATCCAGAATCAATATTCTTGGAGCAAGCAGAGGCAGTGAGGGAGATGGGATGCTCAGGTGTACGGAGCGGGGCCCCAGACTCAGACATCAGTTGGTGCTGTAGGAGTTTCAGCATGGTTTCTACATGCTTTCAGTATTTTTTGCTTAAAATATGTAGTCATTGCTCCCATCATTTAAGACTATGTCAGAAGGAAGATTTAGTCCTATAAAAGCAACATTTGTGAGAAAACCATGTGGGGGGCTGTGCTTGGGTACTGCAGCTCAAGGAAGGTGGCAGATCACACATCTCAGTGAGGGCCACTGAATCCCACCATACCCTTCCTGGTTTTAAGAATCTCAGACATTTAGGGAAACTTCAACAATCACGAACATTTGATGGTGTGAAGGGTGGGGGAAGAGACAGAAGGAGACACCAGGCACACCTGCATGTGGGAATTATGGAATGGTTTGGGTTGGAAGGGACTTTAAAAATCTGGTTCTAACCCTCTTGCCGTGGGCTGGGACACCATCCACTAAACCAAGTTGCTCAAAAGCCCATGCAACCTGGTCTTGAAGCTGCTTTAAAGTCTGCCATGGGTTTTGACACGTGATGAATTTCACTATTATTGAATTCCCAACTTGTCTGCAGATCTGGAGCTGAAGCACATTGATGCTGTGAGCAGAGGGGGTCTGTTCTACCATTGCATGGGCTGTCACAGACCTCTGGAAGAAGCCAGACTTTGGCAGAGCAGCATTTTTCTCTGAATCCATTTTAAACTTCCCCAACAAAATCCCATTCCTTTCTAGACAAATGTCCTTTGTTTCAGTTGGTGCCTCCAGCAGGTTATCAGAGTTCTTAGCTATTATTTTTGAGATTATTCACTTCAACTCTCCTACTTTCTGCCCAGAATTCACAAGATATCCTTTAATTTATTCTGCCTAAAATGAGATAAACCATGAGTGACCAGTCTCCTGGGGCTGCGCTGTTCTATAGTGAGCCTTATGTAAAAGACACAGGGCACATTCTCAGCACTGTGCGTTGTTATTAATGAAGGCTGTGTGTGCAACTCTTTGTCCATCACAATGAAAATTTACCCTCATGTATCTCCTAAATCTCAGATGTAGATTTCACTTGCAGCATTTTCAGATAGTCTTTGATTATTTTTTTTGTATTAGGGGACCATAACGATAAGTCCCTGCTCAAGTGAATATACAACTAGACCTCATCTGACACTAAAATTTGCTAGTTTTTCTTTTTGGGCTTAAAAAATTTGCCTTTCAGAGCTATTCAATAAGATAAATGTTAATGAGAAAAATTTTAACAAGGCAAGCCCTGGCAGTGACCCTCTCGGATCTAAGCAGCGCTACAAACTCAGGGCGAGCCTGATGCATGAGGAACATCTTGCAGAATATCACCGGCCTTCTGTTCTATCAGCACTATAGTTCTAGAAACAAGGCTCTTAATGAGGAAAGATCAATCCCAACAGGAAAACCTGTGATATCTGACATCAGTAGACAAGCATCCACGCTGTACAAACCACCAACCCCCTGACGCCAGCCCCTGCTTACAAAAATAAAATAAAATAAAGTAAAATTGTGTCATTTTCATTCAAAGTTTAAAGACTCAGGATCACTTCGTGTAGCATTTAACTATCATTTCAGTCAGGCTTTTGAAGCTGTTTAAGTTCTTTTGTACCTGAGTTGTTTAATGTTACTCAGACAAGGTAAATCAAAGTCTAATAGAGTGGAAAAACAGTAAAGGCAGAAAATAGGTAAAAGATAAATCACACAGGAAGTTTTGCGCTTTTTTTGTTATTATATTCATTGAGATCAAAGTCCTTGTTTCAGCTCTAATTAACAAAAGCTAATGCAGATTGGAGACCTTCTGGCACTGAGCAGAGCCTTGGAGGATACAGTTGAAATCTTCTGAAGATTTAAATAATTAATATGACACCTTGAGCTTCGGATGGGAAAATAAAAAATAATAAAAAAAAGAAGAGGCGAAAAAAAAGAGCCCCATGTTCAAGTTTAAGAACAATGCCATTGCCAAGTTTGATACCATTTGTTCTGATGAAAATGAGCTGAGTAGACTGCACTGACTTCATTGTCTGGTACATTGGCAGTTCAGTGGATTGTTTCACCTTTTGTCATGCTAAGGGAGTCTTTTGTGCAGTACTTTGTTACCCCCAAGTCTGTCCCGGTTGAAGGAGGATAGAAAAAGGCAAATCTGCTTTAGGGACTTGGAGGATGGTCATTTAATGGTTTTTAATCCTCTTAATCCACGTAAGAATGGAGATCTCTGAGTGAAAATCCCATCCCAGAAGTCCTTATGATTCAAATGCCTGGCTCAGGAGACTGTCTTTTGAAAAAAAAATACAGCAAAATATTCTCCACTACTGTGGCATTGTGGTTTATTTCTCTCTGGTTTTCTGAAGCTGTCTGATGCAATATAAGCAAAATGAAATTGAAACCTACTTCAAACATGTGAAGTAGGAGAACAGAGAGTGCCCGGTGCCAGTCTGTGTGTTTGGGGTACTCTGGTGATTCAGCTTGATTTCATAAAAGTGATATGGACCCTCTTTCCTGATTGTCTCAACTGTATGCAAATCTACCCTAGATTTCAGTGTGCACTAATGCCCTCACCAAGCTGTTTTCACTTGAATATTTTCTACGTAAATGAAATCCTCTATTGAGGTTGGATATAGATTAGTTCTAAACTACTGACATAATCATAGCTAACCCTTTCTTCTGAGCCCACTATTACTTCATAAGACCATGATTTCCCTTCCTTGTCACCACAAAAAAAAAAAATCAATATAACTAATTAGATAAACCACTAAAGAGCTGTTAAGAGGCAACTTTCATAAGTAAAATCAAAGAAGATCTGAAGACAGAATGGGCTTTTCTTGCTCTGAATCTACAGACTTGCCATTTGCCAAAACAAGTTGACTTTAAAATAATTTTTCAATTGCATGCACAATGATCCTTCTCATGAGTTTATGTATTCCATCACTTCATTTTTTAGAACTGGTTAAAAAAAAGGAAAAACACAGCTTCCAACTTGTAACTGTCTATATAACAGATAGAGAAAAAATGAAAAATGACACAATTTCTTTAAAAAAATGAATTAAAAAAAGTTCTCTCTGCAGTACTTTTAATCTTATTAGAGAGAAAATTGTGTTAGTGAAATTGCATGTTGAAATAACTCACAGCATGTCTTAAAAAAATTGTTGCTCAGTAATGTAATGCTTTCTGTTCCAGTTAGTGCACTGACAGCCATTTCTCAGCATCTATTCCTACAGCCATTCCATGCCTCTGAAACAACAGATACAATTCCAACAATGGGTTCCTAGGATTTTAATACAGTTTTTCTGAAAATTCAGCTTGCATAAAACCACAATCTCTCTGAAGTAATTTCAGATATGTGTTAATATTGAAGTACTCTAGGTCTGTTTCAAGAAAAACTGGGCATTATTGTGCTTTTTTCTCTACAGAAAAAGGCAGGCTAGTCATGCTGTCTGTGGCATCCCATAAAAACTTTGGCTGTCCCTGTGATGAAATGTCTGTTTCCATCTGAATCGGGTTAACATCTCATTTGAGATCAGAGAGAAAGTAATGTTATGTGCAATTGTAGCCTGGAAGGCCAACAGCATCCTGGGCTGCACCAAAAGAGGCATGACCAGCAGGGCGAGGGAGGGGATTCTTGCCCTTTACTCCACTCTGCTGAGACCCCATCTGGAGTGCTGTGTCCAGCTCTGGGGCCCCCAACACGAGAAATATCTGGACCTGTTGGAACAAGTCCAGAGGAGAGCCACTAAGTTCATCATGGGACTGGAACACTTCTATTATTAAGACAGGCTGAGATAGCTGGGGGCATTCAGCACAGAGAAGAGAAGGCTCCAGGGAGACCTTATAGCAACCTTATTTTGTAAAGGGAGCCTACAAGAAGGATGGAAAGGGACTTTGCACAAGGGCATGTAGTGATGGAACAACGGGGAGTGGCCTTAAGCTGAAGGAGAGTAGGTTTAGATCAGATGTTAGAGAAGAAATTCTTTGCTCTGAGGGTGGTGAGACACTGGAACAGGTTGCCCAGAGAACTTGTGGACTCCCCATCACTGAAAGTGGGAGGCTGGATGGAGCTCTGAGCAACCTGGCCTAGTGGAAGGTGTCCCTGCCCATAGCAGGGGGGTTGGAACTAGATGATCTATAAGATCCCTTCCAACACCGAACATTCTATGATTCTATGGTTCTATAATTCGATGTTATAAGGGAGTCATCAGTGCTGTATGCCTCCCCATTTTTCTACTATTTTACAGCTTCCACTGAAACTTCAGCTTTGCTAGGCTGAGTCTGACAGTGGATGTGTTGTCTTTTTTGGATCTCTCATGGTATTGCCTGGAGATGAAGGTGGCATAAAACAGCAGCCTGGCTCATTTCCTGACTCACTGCACCACTATGACATGGCTGCAAATGACAAGTGTTGGGTGAAGATGTGTACATGAGAAAAACAGGAGTACTTGTATTCAGTAGTGGAAGGTTAGCTACAGGTAGGCTGTGATTCCCTGGAAGTAATGTAGTATAACTCTCATCAGACTGACAGAAACAAAATTAAGGACTGAGTTCAAATGGTAAGATGGCTTTATCCTCTTTGGAAAATAGGGTATGTGGAAGTTGATTGAGAGGGTTTTTTGTTATTATGGAAAGGAGTAATGAGTTGATAGGGAAATATTTTTAATAGGAAACTGAGAGTATAAAGTAGACATGAGGGAACTCCAGCACTACTGTGTGCAGGAGGTAATAAACATGTGGAATAAATTACTTGGAAAGGCTATTGAGGAAAAGAATACGAATGAGAGGCAAAGTCACCTAGCTTTTCTAGAGGCAGAGGGAGTTGCGGAATAGGAAGGAAATACCTAGGGAGGAGACAGATGGACTTCCAGCAGTCAGGTGTGCTTAGAAAAGATAGACCTTCCTTGGTTATAAAGCACTTTGTGTTTGCAAGAATTGATGGGCAGCACTGGCAGTGCCAGCCTGCACACCGTGAAGTGCCTTTTGTACCCAGTCTACCTTGGACACAGTATTTCCAGGACAGGAGCTGCTCTGGACATTACCCTCTGGCCAAACATTATCTCAAATGAGATACAAAAGAGTGGCTACAAAAAGTGGCTCCTTACATATTTTCCAGCCCTTCATATGTCAGCCAGTTCTCCCCCAGGAAACTTGCTTTTGTCTCTTTGGCCTCTGCAGCTCTGCCAGTGGGACAGGTCAGGGAACACCCCCAAGAGGGACCAATCAGGGAGTCAAGAGCTAAAATGAGCACACGTTTCACACAAAAAATCTCTACACTTGAGACAAAAATGGGCTAGATCTCTGCCTGTGTCCTCTACTCTCTTCCCACTGGTGGCCGTAGTGCTGCGGCAGGTGTTGGGGGGTGGAGGTTCAGCATAATCCCCCATGACCCATGGCTCTTGAATAGGCCATGTTTATTCCTGAAGTGAATGCTTTTCTTTTCTTTTGGACTCTGCAGTATTGAGGCCATCCTGCAGCATGGGCTGGCACCAATTTTTTGTTTATGGACTATAATCTCCCCACAGTGCATAGTTACTGCAGTGTTAGGAAAGCACAATACAACAACAGTTGGTCAACAATCTGACTGAAAGTTACCTGCTTTAAAAAAAAAGTTTTCAAATCTATTCTGGAATATCTTGGAATGTTCTTTGAATAATAACTCTTTTGGAAAGGAATTATTTCTGCTCTCTCTTTCCTCTATGAAAACCTTCCTCCTGTTAAGGTGATGTAAATTAATAACAAACCCTCTTGGCCGCCAGGATGAGAACACACTTTTTGCAGACTGCTGCTATTCTGCCTAGAAGCTGTCATTTTTAATGTGGCTTTCCAAAGTTTCCTCAGCAATTCCCATTCCCTACGCACTACGTACTTCATAGAAATGCACATACTGTTCTTCAGACTCTGTTATATATATTCAATCATGTGAATCATAAATTACTTAGTTCTCATGAAGATTACATGTTTGTCACTATTTCTAATTTTCATATCCTTACCTGACAGGATTCTTTTGGAATGAACAAAATATAGCAACAGCAGAAACATCTTGACAGAAGCATATGTGGGAGGAGATAGAGACAATGCACAGATATCACACACAACACAATATAATGCCACAAATAAGGGTCTGACTCAAATAATTTTAAAGGACAGAGAGTAGCCCCTTATTACCAAACTACAAAGGCTGCAGTAACTCCTTTCCCCGAGGTACCACTGCGATCAGGAAAAAGACCCCTAGTAGTATTTTTATAGCCTTTGCTTGAAATGTTTTTGAAGAAAAGCTCTGACTTCTAAAGAGTTCTGAAACTGTGTGGTGTCTCAAGATAGATCTTAATGAAATTTGCCGCTATCAAAACTAGACTGCCTAGAATATGGCAGAGCCTATTAGGACCGCAATAACAACATTGATTTTAGGAATTTTCCCCTCCCTCCAAATACACGGCACACTTTTTTGATGTATGAAGAGACTGAAGCTTCTTAAAAGATATTTTCAATGGGATAGTTCTGAAGACTTCAGATAAAATATTTCAACACAGTACCTGCAGGGACAGGAGAAATTGCTTCAGTTCATTTTGCCTTAGTTAGAGTCGTGTTAAATCAACTGCTCTTGGCGTTTGCAGGACTTTGTAGACATTCTTTCAAAAGTGTTTGAAAAGCTTCAAATAGATGAAGGTCTTCAAAAGGCAACTATCACATGGGACTGACATCAGTAATACTCCAAAGACTGTCCAAAAGGGCCAATACATGCTATAAATGAAGCTTTATTACCTTTTTTTCATCTCAGATACTAGGCATGTTCTGTCTTTGTTACATGATCCATTTGCTGCCAAGAGGATACCTGATACATATCTCAATCAGTAGGACACACGAGGGCCTGATTCTTCATAACCCTGAAGCAGATATAGCTATTTGCATGTGACTTTCATGTGCTGATAGTTTGGCATGTAATTTGTGAAGTTTTTCCACCAGGAGCAGTGGGAACACCAAGTGCAATATAAATCAGACACGGTGACATGTATTCCCTTCCATCGCCTTTCCTTTTGGTGATGTGTAACACTGCACAGTCTAATATAAATTGAAAAGAGCAGTGTTTCAGTCTGAGCAACTGTGATGTAAGCTGCACTTCTCAAGATATGCAGAGGCAGGGATCTTGCCAGCCCCATTCGCACAGGCAGCTCCATTATGTTTTAGCATATCTATTCATACAAATAAGGATTTAGTTACTGAAATTCACAAACAGCAAGACTTAAATGACATACCACCGGAAACTCATGCTTGTAATAGTATAAATTCCTAGAATCTAACAAGAGGATGTATTTGCTCATCCATACTTGTGTGTTTGTGATTGAGCCACACTTACTGTAACAGAGGGAGGAGGAATCCAGCTGCATTACTGTCTATCTTGAGCACGATATGTATGGTATTATAAGTATGATGCTTTCCTTCCCACTGGAGATGGGAAGATCCAGTGCAGGTCCTTGTGAAAGACTGTACACCTGGAATGCAGGATGAAAATTTGCTTTCCCATGGAAGTAGTCTTTGTGTTTGCATAGGGAAGATGGTGACTGGATGTGTACCTTGGGGTATGATGAGCTCCTTTAGATACCTTGTTGGCTGATCCTGAAATTGACACCCAGAGCCTGATCCAGACACTTCTGTGAAATCAGTTTAAAAAGTAGGAACAATATAATCATAAGAGAGTCTCTAACAGAGATATTGCACCACAGTGCTGTGAATTTTCCTGATGGCTCAGTGTGCCAAACCCAGGTTTTTCACATCATTTTAGCCTTGTTACAATGTGACAGAAATGTGTATAACCGAAACAGGGTGGTGTCTACCCACCTGTAATAAAGTTGGTCAGCAGCCTGGAAATTCTGTTGCTTGTGATAAACAATCCTCAAAGTGGCATATTCTCATAAATATGCAGCCCAACTTTAAAGAAAATATTTTTTTCTCTTCGGTCACAGACACCGAGACATTCTTGTTAGCAGGAATCAGTAGATTCATAGCAGGAATGAGTGTGAATCACAGAGTTTCCCAAAAGTGCAATAAAGAGCTTAGATAAAATAATATCAGGACCGGCCTTTAAAAGGAATTATAAAAGTAAGTTAAGATAAAAGATTAACACGAGATGATGCTCTTTCTTGTTAATCCTTATTGTATTTACAGATTATTGTTATAGAGACCTGAGAAGCCAGGTATTTTCTTCCTCTAGGAAGAAAAAGTCATCTTCACATTTTCCTGTCAAATCTCTCTTGCATTTTGGGGCTTTGAAGCAGCTTTGACGGAAGTGTTTTCAGAAGGAATAACAGCAAAAGGGGGGCCCCCTGTGATGAAAGCACCTGTTTGGAACCTCTAACCCAGGCATTTGGGAAAGTTTAAACTGAAGGGAAAGAGGCAGCAGGTATTGTTCACTTCTTGCTTCTTAGTATATTCAGTTCAAGTTGAGATTTGCATATATAGTCCTAGAATGAGAGTCTAGTTCCTTCTTTGTACTCAAGAGCTTTTTACCCTAATACAGCCTTTGCTAGTCCTTTAACTTTTGAAGAATCATAGAAGAGTTCAGGTTGGACGCTGAAAGTCTCTGCTCCAGACCTTTGCCCAAAGCAAGGCCAGCTCTGGGCCCAGACCAGGCTGCTCAAAGCTGTGTCTGCTTGGGTTTTGAAAACCTCTGAGGATGGCACAGCCTTTCAGGGAAACTTGCTCTGCTGCCTGACTGTTATCATGGGGAAAAACTCCTTACACCCTAGATAAATCTCTCTTGTTACTATTTTCCCCACCATCTTTTATCCTCTCCCCATGTGTCACTGTAAACAGTTCAGTCACATCTTCTTGGTGACCTCTTCTAGACACTGGTAGGAAGTGGTATTATTAGGTGTCCCAGCTCAGCTCCTCATAGGACATGTGCTCCTGTCCTCAGCACCTCTCCCCTTGAGGCCACTCCAGTTTGTCCATGTCTGTCCTGTGCTGGGAGGACCAAAACAGAATTTAGTATGTAGATGTGGTCCAGTGTCACTGTTCATACAATTCACAGTGCTGTCAACCTTCATGTCTTCTAAGAGGCACTTTGGGTCTGTTTGGTGTCCACCAGGATCCTTCAGCTCTTTTCAACAGAGGTGTTCCTCAGCAGCCAATCCTTTCCCATTTGTCAATGTGTGAATAGTCCTGTGCTCCCACATTTTTCCTTTCCATCTTATACTGAGCTCTCCTTCATCACATCTTGCAATGTCGATAGACAGTCTTTTTCAAACCTCAAGCCAACTGCCCATATTAATCCTTGTTTCTTGTTTCTTTTGAAGATGATCTATGTATTTTTTGTGCTGTTGTGGGCCACAATGACTTGAAACACAAGCCCTCATTTGAAATATCTTATGGCAAGGCTTTTACTTACTTGATATAGTCATTAGGTCCATATGATCTATCCACTGAATTTACTTCCAACAGTACAGGCATTTTTTTGAAGTGATTTTTATTTAAGTGTTTTATTTATGAATCTGGCTTGAGTTATTCATGCTCTGTAAGCATATCACTGACCAAATGTCACTGTGATCTCCTCACAGACTGACTAGTCAGACACAGTTATGCTCCACCGAAAAAGGGGAGAGACTGTGGGCTCACCAACACAGCAAAGTTTGTGGGAGAGACAAAGTAATCTCTTAGACACAGCAGCTCCATCTTCCCATTTCTTCACTGCTTGAAGTACAGAATCAAAGATGGGAAAGAAAAAAGGTTCCAGTTCCTATGTACCTCCCTTCCCAGGCTTGCACTGTTACTACAATACCTGCCTGGAAATCCAGGGCACATCAGACATGCTGCCCTTCTGTCGCAGGAGCCACTGACATCCACAACATCCTGTACAAACTGAAGGAAGCTGGCGGTAACAAAGCTTTGTGCTGTTCTGTGGTGGGAACTGTGTGTCACCCAAACGACTGCCAGATAAGTGGCAGTTGTCATTGTTAGTGTGTCTGGCATTTAGTATTTCTGAACAGAGAGCTGCTCTGGGTAAAAAGCCAATGGACTTCCCATGCTGAGAGTCCAGCAGGCAGCCGTGGATCAGGTTTCAGCTTTTTTTCTTTTTTAATTGATATCCTAAATGTTAGAGGAAAAAAGTGTTTAACAGAAAATATTAACATGTTCCTTAGTCACTTGGAAACTTAAAATATTGGTTCTTTTTATTGCCGGTAATTTTTACTACTCTCATGGCAGTTCTGCTTGTTCAGAAGTTTTTAAACTGATGAGTTTACCTTCCTATCAGCCAGAAACCCTCTCTTGTTAAAGTCACATCCCTGGGAAATGGCTGCTTCCCAAGTAGATGTACTTAGGAAGGGGGGTGCAATTTTGTTATCCCTCTGCATCTTGGATAAAGTCTTATTGTGTTTGCTCTTCATAGACTTCCAGAATGAAACTTTTGCTTGGCTTGAAAAGGTCATTAGTATTATCAACACAAATGACTTTCATTTCATCCATGCATCAGAACCCTTGCAACTTCTGACAATACAGCCCCTGATGAAAAATGTCTGGGATAAGAAGAGCTGAGGAAAACATAGCGGGCTTGGTGGTTCAGTCTTCAACAAAAAAAAGGTGAGAGGTGAAACAATAATCAAGTCTCTGCAATGTTTTACAAGAGAACCAGTCTCTCTCTCATACTCGTGAATGTCAGTTGAAATGACCTTTCAAAAGTGTGATGGTTCAGAGACAAATAGAAAAATGTATTCTTTTGGATTGAGAATGTCATCAAAATGTTAGTCAGAATCTCTGGATTTGAAAAAAAATTGTTATCTTTGCCACTTTGCTTCAAATGTTGAAGATGGAAAAGTACTGCATTATATAAGGCTTTGAGATTTGAAATGGAAGAAGAAAACAGAGAAGTTTGCAGTGAGTTGTGGATTGATTGATCACTTTTTCTCTATAACATGCGTTAATGACTGTACTATACCCATAAATTCTTCCTTTGACCTTTCTGTTAAAGTATAATAACAAAATGACAAGTGCATTTCTCACTGCTTTTGAACCAAGAATGGATTGTTTGTTATCTATTGAAAGCCTGGGCTAGCATTGTTCCAAATGTTTTTCCTTCATGTGATAGCCTAAATCCTTTATTCTCCTTCTCTTCAGGATCCATGTTTAATATTGGTCCAAAGGGTGGGGTGTTGCACTTGGACACGAAAAAACCACGCGGACTCAGCTCTGTCAAGACAGGAAGCAAGAAGGGGCCGGAGGATGACCCCGAGCTTGTTTATTTATATGTTCTTAGAAACCACCTTGGATTGGAGGGTGAGGTTACCACCTCTCAATCACACTGGTCAAAGGAAAAATCCATCAAATGTCTCCGCCTAGGAGAATGGAATGTAAACAATAAAAGACGGTTAGCAAAACATGGCTGTGTTTATAGAAAATGCATGAGAACTCTGTTACAAAAATGAAAAACATAGAAGAACTGCAAAACCCAGGGTGACATCTCACCCTTTTTCCATTAAAAAAAAGAAAAAGAAAAAAGAAAAATCAATAATGTTCAGTCTCTGCTTGTGGAAGGACCATCGGAGCGATCACCCACACCATCTGCATCTGAGTCATCACTAGATGTTCCATCCACTTGCTGACTTTCACTTTGGTCAYGGTCTCCACCTTGCCTGTCGGCCGGATTTTGCCTCTGCGGTCGCAGGTCAGGACGAACACACTTTGCAGGTACCCACCGCGCCCCAGCATCTGTGGATACACAAGCATACCCACACCCCGAAGCGATAAGGTCATAAGGACCTTCCCACTGTTTGGTGACTAAATTCCGCACCTGAACCTTCGCCCGAGGCTGCTGTGCTTCGTCCGGAGCCTGTAACGAGAGGTGATGGTTCAAAATGACAGGATTATTAGAATTCTGCGGCACCGTAAGGTGATTGATGGTGTACAAAGCTTTTGCCAACTGACTGTGCGGGGTTTCACCCTGCATTCCCCGTTTTTGCTTTTGAAGAACCCGCTTCAGAGTACCATGAGCATGTTCTACAATAGCTTGGCCAGTCGGAAAATGAGGAATACCAAACCTGTGTGACACACCCCACAACTGCAGGAACTGCCTCACCTCTTTCGAGGCGTAAGCAGGACCATTGTCGGTCTTCACAGCAGAAGGTATGCCTAGAACGGCCAAGGCCTGCCTCCAGTGGGCAATGACATCACGGCTCTTTTCTCCAGTGTGAGCAGATGCCCACGTGGCAGAGGAGCAGGTGTCCACCGTGACATGCACATACTTAAGCCGGCCAAATTCGGCAACTTGGGTGATGTCAGTCTGCTAAATCTCCAAGGCCCTAAGGCCTCTGGGGTTTACCCCCACCGGCAAAGGCGCAGCAAGCGCGTGACAACCGTTGCACGACTCGACAATGTCACGGACCCCGTGTTGGGTGCCAGATGTCGCACTTGGACACACAAAAACCACGCGGACTCAGCTCTGTCAAGACAGGAAGCAAGAAGGGGCCAGAGGATGACCCCGAGCTTGTTTATTTATATGTTCTTAGAAACCACCTTGGATTGGAGGGTGAGGTTACCACCTCTCAATCACACTGGTCAAAGGAAAAATCCATCAAACGTGTCTGCCTAGGAGAATGGAATGTAAACAATAGAAGACAGTTAGCAAAACGTGGCTATGTTTATAGAAAATGCATGAGAACTCCATTACAAAAATGAAAAACATGGAAGAACTGCAAAACCCAGGGCGACAGTGGGGTTTTGAATAAATATTTATATTGCAAGTATTTACTTTTTTGATTACATTTTCTTATGAGTTTATGAATCTTTCTAAAGTTTTTCTAAGATTCATGAAGAAATCCCCTTGGTAGATGGAGAGAAGGGTGTCACGGTTGCTCGGGTGGTGCTCACCGCAACCTTCCCAAAAGCTTCCCCGAGCCGGGATAGCTTCTATTGGAGATGCAGGTGACACTCTCGGTCCTGGGACGAGACCACGCAGGCAACAGGATCTTGCTTTAGCGACGGGTAGAGGCAAAGGAGTGAGGCGGACCTCTTGGTATGATTTCCCACAACACGTTTATTGGGGAAGGGTCAGGGACGAAAAGGCAAGATGGAGCCCAGGATGAGGGATTATATAGGGTCCCAAGGTAGGTGGAGAGAACATCAGACAAATGGGATAAGGGTCTGGGATGATGGATTGAGGGTACATCCAATGAGGAGGCTAAGGAGGAGGGTTTTAGGGAAAGAACCAATTAGATAACAGTTCTAACAGAATTCTCTAGAACTCCAACCATATATGGAACTTGTCTATCAGCTAAAGAGGGAGGAGATGTGAGCGGTGTCAGACGCGAGTGACGGCCCACCATTGACGATGAGCTGGCCCGCCTCCTGGGGTGGCTTGCACCACCGCAACAAAGGTCCATCTTATATTCAGTGTGCAAAAGAAAAAAATATATTTGAAATTACTACAATGGTTGTTCTTATGTTTTATGCTGAAAGGTAACTTAAAACCAATTTTAGTCATGTGCTTTCAAAGAAAAGGTGCCTGTGAGCCCACAGCTTCCACAAATCAGGGTATACCTGATGGGAGTATGCCTGGTGCAAATGAAGACATTAGTAGATGATGCAGTTGCAGTTGTAAATTGTTGTTGCAAACATGAGTTCTAATCCAAATGGAACAGTTGATGAAACTATTTTTCATCTTTTCTGGGTGAAGTTTTAGAGCAATCTGTGGTATGAATGCTGCAGGCTTGTGTCTAGGTGGCCATAGCCACAACTGTGTGCTTACATGAACATGGTACCCCCTGCACCCTAATTCACACAGCCAATGCTTTGGAGCAGGGAGACTTGGAGCCTGGGAGAGCAGGGACTGAGCAGATCAGGTCAGAAGATGGGTCAGTGGTCATCAGCCCAGGGGGAAGCTGTTTATCCAACCTAGGTGGTCTGCTCACTGGATGCCCTGCTGCATTTGTTGCTGTGGCACACTGATCTCTATACCCTTTTCTTCTGCTAGGAAGAAACAAACAAAAAGGGCTGGAAAGTTTACAGTGAGTCTTTGATTTACTTATAATTAAAAAGTAGCTATTTTAGATTGTTCAGATATGAAGATACACTGACCACAATAAAAGCTTACAGGTGGTGACTCATCATGTGATATCAGGATGATTTTCGGTATTGCTTTGGTATCTTTTGTTGATGCTATGGACGGTACTGTAAAGTAACGTAGGTAATGCTATACAGAGCGGATTTCGTATGAGGAACTTCAAATGAAAGAAAGACAGATTTTTGTTGAGGAAAAACATCAGTGCCAAGAGCATTAAGTATTAGAAAATACTTCAGAAAAGTGATGTGTTGCCAGCTGATGCCTTAATAGATCTGTCAAGGCAACATTGAACCAAAAGTGGTAACTGATCTTTTTAGGGTCTTAGTAACAATGCTACTACTTTGATGTTGTTCCCTTCAGTGGTGAAAATGGTATTTTCAAGGATAAACTTGAGTGATTCAGTAATAACAATAAAGTAATGTACACAAATGTTAGAGATTTCCTGTTGGAATGAAAACGAAATTGCAGAACTTTCAGCTGGAAATTAAACATAAAATGGTAGACATTTCTGAAGTCACCACATTAGTTCCGGTTTGGCTGATACCTAATTCCATGGACATGAACAGAGACAAGAAATATAGGTGGGAAGTCACAATGATTTTTCTTGTCCAGTGAACTCAGCTCTGCCCAGAATGTGCACAATATGTTGTTGTAAAGTGGCAGAAAATAATTTGTTGTTATCTACCTCTAAGCAGCTTTCAGATTTACGTGGTAAATTACAAAGGCTGTAAATGACGCCAAAGATACCTCATGGCTGCAGCACATGCAATGGGAAGTTTGCATTGCTAGCTCCAAGAATAATAAAAGCAAAACTTGTGAAACAAAATGTGGTGGGTTTAACTTCCGTTTTTGCTTGCCAAACACTGTAGGGCATTGATAAAAATTTTACAAATGCAGAAATAGGTGAGTGCATTATTCACAACAATCCTTTTACTAGCAGGCACAGGTCCTGGAAGATAGTTACCGACAGCTTCCAGGACAAATGTCCTTCCAGATATCACCTACCAAGACCTTTAAAATCAAGAGATTGACTTAAACATAATATGAGTTTTAAAAGTAACCATTCCTGGACACTTTTTTGCTTTGCCTTATGAAATATATGCCATTTTTTTTTGTTTTGATTTCCAGCTTTTCCATTCAATCCTGAGTGCTGGAAACTTCCTTTCTTTGAATTAAAATTCAAATTTCCATGTAAGTAATTGATTTCTGGACCTGAAACTTTAAGTCCTTAAAT
Organism: Amblyornis subalaris; assembly: GCA_018881555.1. Taxonomy (NCBI): domain Eukaryota; kingdom Metazoa; phylum Chordata; class Aves; order Passeriformes; family Ptilonorhynchidae; genus Amblyornis; species Amblyornis subalaris. The sequence continues at coordinate 5,181,468 of JACAXG010000033.1, forward strand.
AAAGTTTGAAATAAGCTCTCGAGAGCAGATAACACTGAGATTTATAAGAACAAGTGTCATTCATTTCTCGGGGATTCCCTTAGTGATGGAAAGATGCTCCTTAGAAGTCAATTTCAGTCTGGAAGAGTTCAGAGGGGACAAGCTAATAATAGTAATGGTAATGATATAAATATGAAGTCAAAGAGAGATGCCAGTGATGCTGAGGATAATTAATTCACAGCTTGAGTTAATTTGGTGTTTTGACTGTGTCAATAATTACTGGCAACAACCTACAAATTTTTGTTGTTTTGTTTGGGTTTTTTTACTATTTTCTTGACTGAGATCATAATTTGGTCTCCTACGATGGTGAGTCCACTACAAAAGTGAATCTTGCAAGGTTTGAGAGGATTTAATGGTGAGATGCCAGAGAGACATATTTTCTATGATTGCTGTTGTTATTAAATGCTCTCTTAAACATGTAAATTTTTATGGACATTTCTGTTAATAAAAGCATTCAGGTTTTCCTGACACAACCCCCTGAAAATTCTGAAGTTCTTACTGGCAGGAAAGCCTTCAGCATCTTCAGTAAATGTATTTTCATTTTTTTTCAGCTGAAATAAGATTGAGAAAAACATAACCGCAGGGTCTCCTTTAGGACAAACTCAGACTTAAAAAATTGTCTTTGTCTCCACAAATGTGGTGTATCAAAACCTAGTCCAACTCAGATTTCTGACATCAGATTTCTGGCCTCACTTCAAATACCATAAAGCTACAGGCTACATTGCTATTCTGGCTATGTGTTGACTCCAGGGGAGCTTCTCTGTTTGCGTTATCTAATTGAAAGTGCTCTACAGATCACTCTGTAAGTGGTTCCTTTGGTTGCTCTCTCTACTGAGTCAGGGAGACCTCTGAGCTTCATTCTGTGCAAATACCCCACATGCACCCTGGCCTTGGCCAATGGCAGCCGATCCCATTGGCCACAGTGACCATGTGGAGGACAYCCAGGGACATGAGCCAGGAGAGAGCCACATGTCTCAGGCTGGGCCATTGAGGGGCCATGATGTCAGGAGTTATGATGGTGCATTCTGAGGTCTGCCCCTGTAACTCTGGAGGTGGAAATCAAAAATGTCTCGACCAGCAATGACAGCCTTATGTGGGATGTGCTTGTCAGAGAAACTGTGGTAGAAGCACATTTTATCCCAGATGTGTCTCCAAATAGCAAAGGTGATGGAAGCACTAAGCGAAAAGATGAAAACTGGGATCAGTGTGATTCCCGCCAGGCGGTGAATGTCAAGGTGACCGGCTGATGTACTATGTCAAGGCCATTGAAATATCTCACAGTTACGAAGAAAAAGTCAACTTAGGCAGCAAGTTTTGCATCTCAAACTTATGAACTTATTGTTGTTTCCTTATACCTGGCCTTTAAGATATTAGAATTGACAGTTCATGCTCTTCTACTTAGTACTTCTATTCTTCAAGAGGAAAAGAAGTTTTCCTGATTTTTAGCTTGCCAACATTTCTCAAGTTTGCATGAGCCAGTTGTTTGGAATTGATATTGAAGGAAGCTGAAATGAAAAAATTCTCCTCTTGGCATTTTCAGAAAAGACTAGTCCTGCCAAGAGTTGGTTTACTGCTTCAACAACAGCTGGGTTTTGGTGCTCAGGCAGTAACTTCCTTAATTTCACTCACTTGACTTTAAAACAGCAGCGTGTACTTTTTTAAGGACTATTTTAATTAAAATGGTTTGTTTACATATATTTAAGGCTAAATATAAAGTGATACTTTCAGTCTTAATTGTAAACAGGTTGATTGAGAAGAAGAAAATGTTGAGTCTTTTAAATKCAATTGAAATAAAAGTGGGGGTATTTTTTACGTATTTTTAAATCAGTCTTGCTACCAAGAAGGAGATTAGTAGTGCGTACAAGATGTGGAATTTTTACAGTGGACTATACAGTAAAAGTTGCCCCCAAATGGCTGACCTTAACAGCCAGATCATTTTCTTTCCCTCTGAGGACCGAAGCATACTTTAAGCAAGCAAAGTCTGTGTTTGAACATCAGGGAGCAAATGCCTGGCTGACAGTGTACCTAGAGTGGTTGAAGGCTCCCTGGGATGCTTTTCCAGCTCTGAAAAAACCTAAAAACTTTTCTCATTTTCTGTCTCTTTTAAGAATGTCAACATAGGATCATAGAATTGTTCCGGTTGGAAAAGATCTCTAAGATCTTTTGAGTCCAACTGTTAACCTAGCACTGCCAAATCCACCACTAAACCATGTCCCCAAGTGCCACGTCTGCATGGCTTTTAAATGCCTCCAGGGATGGTGACTCAACCACCTCCCTTGGCAGCCTGTTCCAATGCCTGACAACCCTTCCATTAGAGTTCATTTGTAAAAATGGAAATTTCTGAACATTCTCTCCTGCCACACAACTGACTATGTGTAGTTTTAAACACATTTTGCCAAAGTTAACTTTGAGTCAAATGCTTTTATGGTGATGGCAGATGACCAGTTTTTACAAGACAGTCTGGGTGACCCTGAGATTGGCCCACCACAGCAAGATTCCATGGGGCAAAGCACTTGCCTGGTACAAGGAGGATTTGCTGTAGACCAGCACGGGGAAGATTAACAGGGGTGGAGGCAGACAAGAAAACAACACGCTGAACCAGCAGCTTTCTTTGGCTGCAGGAGGAAACCCTAAGGAACAGCCCTGGCCATGGAAGCTGCTGGTTAAGAGCCTAAGGAGAGGGCCCATAGCAATAGTCCCACCTTCTGCTGGTTGTGAGTGACATCARGTAACAACAGCACTGCTGCAGAAGCACAACCAAACACAAATGAAGGGTGGTGAAGAGTAGGCAGTATTCCAGAAATTCAGGGTGCTGGTGGGGTATGGGTGGTATAAACATGTGCCTATGGTTAGCACTAAAACAGGAGCAACACAAMGTCCCAGGGCAATCTCCTCACCGTCCAAGGATGAATTTGGCAAAAGGGCAGAAACAAATTTGCCATTGTCAGCTCAAGCTCAGTAAAGCCAGGGAAAGAGCTAAGGGACCAGGATGTCTGAAGCGCTGTGCCAACATCTGTTATTGCATCTGGAGACGCTTTGATTTCCAGGGAAAGAAAGAGAACCTGTGGCAGCTCCATAGCATGTGCCAAGCCTCACAGGTCTGCCAGGGCCACCATGCCAGGCATTATGGACACACCACTCTAGCTGTGGCAAGTCAGTAAGTGGTGGCACACAAATCAAACCAATAAAAGTTGTTAGAAGAAAATATTCAGTAATTTGCATCAAGCTGGGAGAGGTCTGCAGGGAGGAAGTGTTTAGAGGAGGTGCGATGCCATCAGTCTGTAGGTGCCTGGGTATGGTGCTAGCTGCAGTTGAAGTGCTGTTTTCTTATTAGGAAACTGGCTCAGCTTTACAAGCTCAGAGCCTTTTCTGTAATTTCCCCAGCGTATAGTACAGGACATAGCAATTGCCTCAGTACCTTCCTCGTGCAAGTTGCTGCAAATGTCCCATTACGTTTCTCATGTACTTTTCAAGGTAGTGCCAGTAATTTCTTCAGTCAGAACAGACCTTCCCTCTATTAGAGTGAGATGAAGAGATTTCCTTTATGCATGTTTTCTTTAGTCCATTTTTGGGGGGCACCCAGGCTTGAAATGAGGTAAAAACTTTAATGAGTGCTAGAGCAGTCTGGCTGATTTTAAGAGGTTTGCAAGGCTTTAATCCTTCAGCTAGAGACTTAAGGCATACTTCTGTCATACTCTATAAGCTGTGAACTGAGGGAGCTTTGTTGAGTAGGGTAGGAGAAAAGACAACTGAAGCTCACATCGCTCTGATCTTGCTTCGCAAAACCAAGAAAACTAGGGCTGTTATGGTTGTGTGCCTGCTGATTAATGACTTACCTTTTCCAGGTGCTGGGGACTTGGGGAATATGAAACCTCTCACAGACTATTTATCTAGCCCAGTGATTCCACTGCTTACTTGCATGTATAATGCTGATGGTGCTGAGAGTTATTGTAGTATTAATAAAAGAACTGTGCCAACTAGATTGCAGTGAATTTTGAAGCAACTGGTTGTCTAAGTCAAACACCTTCTCCTTTCGGATTTGTTAATTTGCAGAAGAGCAGAACTTCTGTTTTTCCAGAAACCTTGACCATACTGATACAGGTTTCCCTTTCCCATGTTTCTTTACACACRCTGCATGCTGCCCATGGCCTGTTTTCTTTCTGATTTACCTCTGCTTCTGCCATTTCATTTAAAACTCTTTTTGCTGAACCTAGGGGAAAGAACGTTCCTGCCAACAGTGCCATAAGGCTGAGACAAACAATTGTGAAAGCACAGAATAAGCAGGGTGACAAAAAGGAGAAAAAAAAATGCTTTCTTTTGATTTTGCACTGCAATATTTTAGGACAGTCATATTAATAATAAGCCTCAAATATGAACTTGATGGGATTCTTTTAATTACAGAAGATGTACTTAAATCTGTGTAATATTAAAGCAAATCTCCAAGACCTTACAAATTTTCATGATCCAGCTACCAAAAGGATGGATAACAAAAGTGAACTCAGTGAGTTGCATGGGAGAGCAAACCTCGAAGTTTAAACAAAGACAAAAACAAAGACAACAGATAAAAAAGGAACATATAACTTAGTTAGTCAAGAATGTAAAAACTTCTGTCCCTAAAGTTTTGATTAGTTCATTTAAAACATTATGAAGAAATGAAGGAGGAAGGTACAGTAATTTATGAGTGAGGAGTGCTATTCCACACATAATGGATTGCACTTAAAAAAAACATGGAAAAGGTAATGAAAGAATAAAGCAAACAGGGATTAAAGTTAATATCACTGACAAATGAAGGCAGTTCATTAAGTGAAGTAAACAAACCCACCTAAGTTCTGCCCTAATGCAGTTAAAATGCCTTTGGAGAGACCCCTCATTTTTGATGATCTTTCTCTACAACACAGTGTCTGGCTTGTCCTCCAAGGAACTGGAGTGAAAGCTGGATTGGCAACTTGCAGAGGTTTTGAGTAAAGGAAAATAGTTTAAACTTGGTGCATGTGAGGAAAATTGCAAAATCAGCCTGAAAAGAGGGCAGAAGTAATACTGTAGGAAAGGAGGGTTTAACATTGCCTTCTTAAATGAAATTAGGTGTTCAGTGTTTCCTTCAGTTGATCAATATTTACCGCTCTTAACTCTTGTTTTCTCTATTATTCCATAATCAATAAAATGGAGGCAAAAAAAAAGAGAAAAAAATATAAAGGGAAACAGGGAGAGAGGAGGAATCAAATTACAAGTTACCTATTCAAACTTAACACTGAGTACTGTCCAAATGGTAAAAATGTAAGTAATATGTTTCACCTAAAAATATTTTTGAAAATATTTTTGAAAATATTTTTCTGTTTTCCATTTTTTTTTTTGGTGCAAAAATTATTAGCTTTCCCCAATATTAATTACCTTTCTGAGGAAGTGCATTTTTTTCTCTTATCATTGTTGTTGCAAAAATGGTACAAACAATTAAATAACATGTGGAAGTCTTTCTGAATACTACTGCTTTATGAGTCACTGCTAATAATGTCTTTGCAATAGCGAATGTAATCTGCTTTGCCCTCAGTTCCTGTGGTGAACTGTGACTTGTGTAATCTGCTTTCTGGAAGTTACAAATTAATAATTAGCTTTGCAGAAAACAAAAGAACAAAACAACCAACAACCCACAAAAAGATCCCAAGGCTATTTTTGAGCAGTGGATCTTCTGCTTGGGGTTTATGAGGAGTATATCTATACTATGGGGAAAATGTCTCGGGTTCAGAAGTGGCTGTGAACATGGGATACTCCCGCACCACTGCTTCCCACCCAAATAACAGCCTTATGGCTGTAGAACCATGATTGTGGATGATCTGAGGCCTGAGTAACATGGAGTTCTATTGCTGGACATGTACCTGCAGAAAAATCTGTGCACCAAAAAGCACATTCCAGATGTGCCTCAGCTCTTGTATCTTAACTAGCTGGCTGTACACCCCTCACTGTGCAATTTACAGGCAGCCCCTGGGCTGACAACACAGACAAACCACGAGTGGGATGGACACATGTCTCAGATGGGATAGTCTATGTGTTAAACCATGGTCTTCAATCCATGGCAATGGCTGTCTGAGGACCTGCAAAAGGAAGTGTTGCTCTGTATAACAGGGGTGGTGCATGGACTGCTGAGTCAATAAAATCTGAAATGTAGTCTTCTCCTCTTTTCCTCTTTTCCTCGTTTCCCAAGCATGAAGCATAGATGTAGAAGAGTGACTTATGTCCTAAGATCTATTGCCCTGCACTTTTTCATGTTCAGCCCTTGGTGTCACTGGGTTTGCTGTATTAACCTACTGCTTTATTGGCACTGTAAATGTTCTTTCCTGTTCCTCTGTTACATTCACACTCTTATTCAGTGAAACCATTTCTTAATATATAGGTTTGATAACGAAAAAGCCATCTTTCTTTTTTCTTTTTTTTTGTTCCCTGGGGTTGTTTCCTAAGTCCCAAGACTTTGTATTTAAAGTGTCTTTGGAGGATCACGCTTGGTACTGTCTTCTGACTATCAGGATTTAATTGTAGAGTCATAGACATGTGAAATTGGATATAACCTCAYCTCCTGCATTAGCCCCTTAGGTCCCAGTGCTAGTGTTAATTGAGTTACACATCTGTGGTGTCCATCCTAATGTCTGGTTGCAGCTCAGACAAGGATCAAATCATATTTTTCTTCCAAGGAATGATCATATAGATTTCCTACACATATTTTTGGAAAGATTGAAAATATATTAAAAATGCAGCACATATTTTTATATTTTTTCATCCATCAGTTTTATTTTTATTCAGTGTGAAAACTGTCAGGCTGATACTTAGATTAATCTTCCAGACTGCACACATCACCTGTAAATCACTCTGCTTCAATAGGGAAACCATTGGCTTGTGGAGCACTGAAGAGTATTTTTTATGGGCCACCTTTTCCCTGGATGCAATAATCTGCCTGTCTCATCAGAGACATGCTGACATGCACTGATCAAGAAGGACGTGCTGTGAGGCAGGGTGGCAACAGGAGCACGCACCATCTCTGCCGACTGATGCAGGTTGAGGAGGTCTCTCTTCCTGTTGCAGTGTCTGATTATGCTAAAACATCAAGCAAAGAGAGATGATAATTCATGAAACTGGGAGAAACACAAGTTGATGACAAGCACAGCATATTTGCAGCTCTTTACTTTCAATGAACATTACAGAATTAATTAATTGATCTTCATATTTTGAAAAGATACTCTATAACCCATTCAACTTTGATCCTCAAACCTTCATGACTTTGTACAGGAAAAACATCAGCCTGTTTAACTCATCCTTCACAAAAGAAGAGTTGTTCCCATGCTTTAACTTACTGTGTTTTCTTCTTTTAATTAACTTGGGATCTATTCTAGTGTCAATGCTTTCAACTGGTGCTCACTAAGAGTCTGTTTCTATGTTATTAGCAAACACACCTCACTCAAGTAGCACATCTATAATTTTATTCTCAGTGTTTACAGCCTGTAGATATTTGTATACCCTTTATATTCATGCTCCTGCAACCACTTTCTGGTAAAATTCTCCAGTTTCTAAGTCTGGCTCTGTCAATCTTCTCCAAGACCACTGATTTCCGTGTTTGACCTATTTCTTTTGCAGGGGAAAATACCTTCTGTGGTCATCTCATGTGTTTGCTGTAGGATATATTAGAGTTCAAGATTTCATTTGTATTAAACATCATCACTAGTACCAAACAGTTGTTATTTAGGTCCTTTTATTTAATGGTGGAGGTCTGTAGAGGGACTGTCCCCAAAAGCCAACTAGGCAAATTTCCAATCTAACTATTCAAGCCACATAGCAAAGTCAGGACCTTGGTGCATTGCGATGGGGACCATCATGTCTGGGCATATCCCAGCAGTTCAGTGATATATTTGACTCATCTGTTTTTATTCTGCTGATTTTGGATCAGGAGTTTGCGAACAATTATCGAATACACTCAGAAATTTAGATTCACATATTAGTAGTGTCTGAGGCCAAAAGTAACTAGACAGAATAAAAGAATAGCAAAGAATGTGAGGAAAGAGATGTTGAATGAGCATGAGAACAGGAGTAGGTATTTGTTTCTATGTTGGCACTTAGAGCTCATGAAGAAACCCTCGACAAGATGTCACCAGAGGTGGGCTTGCCAACTGCTGTTCAGCCAGATGACACTTGCCCAGGTGGAGCAACACGCTGAGGAAACATCTCCATTTTGTTTGTTCCTGAGCTCCATTAGAGCCCCCAGCTGTCCCCCCTCACATGGTGGGAATACCCAGTAATGGCAAAAGCATTCTCCAGCCATGCAATTGACTTCCTTTGGAAGTTTTTAATTTTCTCCTTACTCAGAAAGATAAGAAAATCTTTCTGCTAATATTTTTTCTTAGTTAATTGCCTCAGTTCACATTGTTAAAAAAGTTAAATAACCACAGCTCTGTCTCCCTGCTTGTGATAGGAAGACAAAGAATTCTCAAGGCTAAAAGCAGTGAAAAGGTCAGAGCAGAAACTGACTCAGATACTGTTAGGGCGATTTTTTTTATTTTTCTGATTAGATAGAGCCTACATCAAAGAGGCCTTAAATTAGTATTAGACTTCATTTGCATATCTTTCTGACAGGTGAATGAATGGATGAGAGGTGAAAGGAGGAGATGGAGAAGGACTTCAGTGACAGGAAGGGGACAGAAAGCAGAGGATGAGTTTGAATTCAGAGATGGGAAAGGGAAACAGAAAAACAAAAGGAAAACAGAATGATTTTGCCACTGTACACCCATCCTTGTTGTATAGGTGAGGGAATTTTGCAGGGAAGAGTCACCTTCATGGACCAACATGGACAACAAAGAGGTAGGCAAAGGCTGGTGTCTCTGAGTGCACAATGGTCCCTGCACAAAGGGAAAACATGTTTTTGCACAAGTCTATGTGCAAGCTGCGTGTTCTCTGTGTAATATCCAAATATTCAGAACAAATTATCATGGAGACTCTGGAGTCTAAAGAAGCATGTGGTTGTCATAAGAGTGGATGGGATTTACATGGAGTTGTAGAAACACCTTCAGGGCTGGAGTGAAGAAAATGCATAACAGAAACAAGAGATGATCCTCTGGACTTCACATTGTTTGAGAAGGCAACCAAGGTTTTTCATGAAACACATACTCAGCGAAGGAAAAATGGATTTGGATTACTCCTGATTTTCGTATGAAGGATTTTTTCCTCAGTGAGATTGTTTTAGACAGTTATGATGAGCTGAAAGTCTCACAACTGAGTTTATTGCTGAGCTCTGGGAGGGCAGGTAAAAAGGGCTGGGAGAAGTAAGTCAGGTCCGGTCTGCAGGGGCTGGGCTCATATGTCTGCACATGCACACACACACACACAAACACAAAAACCAGTGGGGCTCGACTGAGGGTGATGCAAGAGCATGCAGAGGCTCCAGGGCTGGGGGTGAAGTTCAGCTGAGATGGGTTTGCTGGGGAAGGGTGTGTGCTTAGAGCATACGTGCTGCCATCATGAATATTTATTTAATCAACCCCCTCATACCTAGGCATGCTGGCAATCATCCTCTCTAGATCCACAATTTACACCCTCCTGCCACTGACTGCACATGAGCTGAGACCCCATTTGGCAAATTTCTTTTGAAATTTTGATTTATATGCTCCTAAAAAAATCTTTATTACACTTCTCCTTTCCAGACAATTTACTTTGTTCAATATGTTTGGTTGTTGGGTTGAGGTTTTTTTAAGTTTAATTCCTACTTTCCATTTTTCAGTATTTATTATGCCACATTCCCATGAGGCTGTGACTGGCAGGTGGGTCACAATATACATAACTGATAGGCCCATCTGTCTTCCTTTCATTGCATGCTAGCCCCTTCTTTGTCTCTTTCTTTCTTTCTTTCTTTTTGCCTTTTTTTCTTTCTTCTTTCTTTTTGTCTTTCTGTCTTTCTCTGTCTTTCTTTCTTTCTCTCTCTCTGTCTTTCTTTCTTTGCATAAACTGCCAACGACAAGCACAGTCCTGTGTGAGGATCAACACTCAGGTAGCGGCAGCCTGGGACAAGGCTATCACTATATGATGGAGGTTTAGTCACTTCACAGTAGTTTATGAAAGCAGATCATTTCATAAAGGCTTGCTTTATTTCTCCTCAATATTTACAATTTTTATCTTCTATGACACACAGGATCAAATAGAAGTAGAGCTGTGTTTTTGAGAAAAATGAGAGAAATATCTTCATTTTCTGTTCCTTTTGTTTTCTTTATCTTGGTTCTTTCTTGGAGTACAAGAACTCCCTCTTTTCTTAGGCTCCCTGGTACCTAAGGATTCCAGGGCTGGGAAAAAAAAATAGATGTTAATACACTCTGAAAAAGCAATCAGCCTCTGAAAAACATTCCGCCCGGCTTGTGTTCTCAGTAATGCTTCCCACCCGAGATTTTGGGAGCTCTCAGCTTGGTTATGTGACCGTTTTCTAATTTTGGTAAAGGAAAAGTGAAAGTTCAAAGTGCTGCGAGAGCTTCTTGCAGTGGAATGCGAATGAGAGCTTACAGGGACCAGGGGCCAGCTGGGTACTGAGGGCCCTGATCCCACAGCCCACCAAACATGTGGCATGCCCTGTCTGACACCGTGGTTGAGCACTGTGACAGACTGTTAAGCTCCCTGTAAGGAAAACACCCCTAACTGCTCCCATCCTGCCAGGCCAGATGCTTGTGAGGTGCGCAATGGCAAGGTGACATGCAAATCTGTGGTTCCCAGCATCAGTACAAGAAACCAAGGGATGGTAGGCAGCACAGTGGGGTGACAATCTGGCCTCTGAGACTCTGAGCCTCTATCCAGCACTCTGTGAAGAGGCTGAATCAATCAAACCCTGCAAGAGACATGACTGATAGGGGCAACACCATCAACAGCTGAATAGCAGTGGGCCGTTTCTCACACTCTTCTTTTTYCTCTGTGTATTTTGCTTTGTGGCACTTTCCAGCTACTTTTTTTTACCTTGCTGTTGTTTTTAACTTGCATTGTTTATTGCTATTTTACTCAGCAGCACCCAAAAACTAAAAATGGAGTCATCCCACATTTTTTTCAGCTCATACTTGAAAAAAAAATAGGMAACAAAAAAATCCAGGGGCCTGTCTTTAACCTTTGGTAACCCTGACATTCTTTGCACTAAAGTGTCTGATATTAAAGCAGATTGCTTTCATGCCTACATAAGTAATATCATATGCTTCACATCAGCCTATGCTCAGGCTAGCTGAATTCCCACTGTATTATTGCCTGTGAATGTACACTCCGTGCATACTAATAACAGCCTATCTGAACCAGCTTGCCTTTCAGCTTTTTGAAAAGGAGTTTTATTGGTTTGTTGGATAGCCATGGCAGAGGAATATAGTTTAATGAATGATGGTAATGCTTGTGTCTATTAGTGCTTGGCAAGTTGCACCAGAGAGGTAGAGCTGAGAAGAGAAATAGCCTTAAAAGTGTGCTAGAATTACTGAGGAAATGGTGTCCTCTCTCCTCCCACAGCTGCTAACCAAGATCGTGTCTGATCTCGGTGTAGTTAAAGAAGCACTTAAGAGGACTTCTAAATTTTGTTTTGCAAGCAATGTGTATGGACCTTTATATTTTCTTTTTTTCTGTTTTTTTTTTCCCTTTAGACAGTCGGTGTTAAAAGGAAATCCATCAGAAAGAAGAAATTTAAGCTAGTATGGTTTATTGGTAATATCAGGTGGTCCATTATTGTGAGAGAATTCTTTTGAGGCCTGCCAGTGTTGCCTCTTAGCTCTTCATCCTGGTCCAAACACTTCTTGAGATCTGTCTCTGTTTCTGACTTGCTCTGATGCACACTTTCCCTTGTTAGATTGTGCTCTCTTTCATAGGAGACATAGCCCAGGTTTCTGGAATGTGGAGCAAGAGTCTTGTACATAAACACAGAACCTGGACCTATGCCATTGTGGGATTCTCTGGGGTTTTTCTTCCTGTCTTCTAAAAGCCTGGGCATGCTGATTATAATCTTACAACCCACCTTCTGGGGAACTTCAAGATGGTTTTTTGTTGTCCCAGCATCCAAACCCAAGCGATTTTCTCACATTGGAGGTTCACTGACAAGTAGAATGAGTCCCTCTCTCCCACAGAGCACATCACACCACCTGTGTGTAAGATGCTGTGTGATAACCTTTCCATATACAGGCCTTGTGTTAAATTCTGTAGTTCACTAATAATTTGGCAGGCTTCATCTAGGCTATCTGCACATACATATGTGTGTGTGTGTGTGTGTGTGTGTGTGTCCGTGTCATATACATAAATTTTACCAAAAATCTTTGCTGATGGAGATATAGTTTCACTTGTTAGGACAAGGGAGGTGTAAGAGGTTGGACCAAATATTCACCTAGGTCCTCTCTTAGGCAGCAGACAATAACAACTTTTTTGGAAAAAGATGGAGAAGTAGGACAATCATGGAACAATAATTTTCATCACGTTTTTCCCAGGCTCCAGCAATCTGTGGCTTGGAGACCTCTTGGGCTTCTTCGACAAGGGTCATCTCAATCTGTGACTACCAGTGGACTTATTGCCCATAAATTATTAAGTTCTTTTTTTAACCCATTCATAGTGTTAAGCCTACTTCGTTATCACAATCACTAAGTAGGGGAAAAAACAACCATCAAAGAATCAAACATTATTGCAGTATCCTATGTAGCCTGTGGTCACTCCAGCATGTGGATGTACTGACCAAAAGTGAGTGTGTCCACTCTTGATTCCAAGTGTAAACCACCAGTAAAAGGCCTGTATTATCAGCTCAAGTATCTTGATGCATTTCCTTGTTTCCTTTTCACTAACATGTCAAAGATGCAGTATTAGAGGTAGAATATTACCTTTGTTTGACAAATTTTAGGTCCAATATTTTTTGTTGTGGTGGCCTTTTAAGAATTGATAGACATTGGTGAGGGAGGGGGAAGAGATGGTAGACAAATGGGCCATGAGACTGCTTTCTGATGTTGAAAAAGAAGCAAGTGCAAATTTTTTTTGTTTCCTTTAGATGAGTCAAATGCTAGCTGCTCTTCATTCTGTGCTGAAGTTTCTATTGTGTAAGTAATCATATGGGCATATTAAATACTGGTCTTTTTTGAGTTAAATCCCATTCAGACTGTTATGACTGTGTTTAATCTCTGGAAGACGGGTGGGGAGAGGGAAATCTGTTCTTCAAAAAAGAATCCTTTTTATATTGAAAACTATAGGATTCTTATCTTTGATCTAAGTAAGCACAACTGTACCATGTCAGCAGCATATTAGTGCCAATGCATGTGTGTTGTACTTTTTAAATGCTGTTTCAACATGTGTCATTGGATCTATGTTCCTACAGGCTCACAACAACCTGCACCCTGGTAACTACATGTTGATTGAAGCACCCTTATGAAAAAAAGATATAAATGTTTGTGGTTAAGGTGATAACCCTTTTGTTTTCTCTGTAATCCATCACAGGGCTTGTCAGCCCTGACAGCTCGAGTGGATTTTTTGAACACCTCTTTATCTGACAGCTTCATGCATCATAAAGCAGCAAATAGAATTAGATCAAAGTCTAAGAGTCACTGTAGGCTTCGTAAGGTATGCAATCCTGTTTGTATCTTTATCCAGGCTCTGACAGTTCATTTTAACTGGCAACAGGGGGAAGGAAGGAGAAGGAGGAAAGTTTCTTTTTCTTTTAAGAAGGTACAGTAGTGCTGCATTTTTAAATGTACACGGCTTTCAGATATCATTTCCCCTTGACATCCGTGATTCCCTGTGTACTGTAGCATATTACATATATTTTCAGAATGCTCAACAATAGCAGTCACATTCTCAAAGCAAAGGCTTAACCAGTGTATGAGGTCATGTACCCATATGCTTTAATAATCCTGACTTTTGTTTAATATCAATGGCAAAGATTGACAGTGCTCACTTTAAACAATGGAATATTGTCCATCTGGTTCATGCCAAATTCTGTGAATTACTGTGATGGATAACAGGTTCACCAAGTGTCCACCCTAAACTCCCAGGATATAACCACCATTTACTTATTAAATAAACAACATAAGGAGGAGAGGAGAGGAGAGGAGAGGAGAGGAGAGGAGAGGAGAGGAGAGGAGAGGAGAGGAGAGGAGATAAAAAAGGAAAAGCCTAGTTTGGTAAAAATCTCAATGGAACAAACTGAAACTGTGATTTGAAAAAAACTGAGTATCTAAAGTTACTTACTTTGGTCTTTGTGGGTATATCTTGCTTCTAAAAACTGCTGAAAAATGGCGAATCTTTATGAATAATATAGGCAAACCCAAGTATTCATACCAAAGTTTTTAGAGGTGACATAATATTTGGAAGTCTGTGGTGGAAGAGAGTCGGTCACTTTTGCAGTCTTTTTAGTCAAAAGTATGTGGTGTATAAATATGAAATCGGGTAGCCTCCTTTTCTTCTGAGCCCTGCACCTGAATGTTCTTTCTTTCTTCCATTATACCAATTGCTAAAATGCCACATTAACATGGAAATTATGGCCTGTATTTTTTAATGGAACATGGAAACAATCTCCAAACACAATAGTTCCATGAAGGGGAGAAGCAGGACCAGGCACATGCTGCCTTTGGCCCAGTGTAGAAAGACATGCCGGGTTTGTAATACAAGATCCTGTGCAGAGGCTGCTCTGAGGGTGCTTTTTCAGGATGAAAGTGTCAGAGGGGGAGAGGCTGCTCCTCCTGCCTCTTGCCCCTTTGAAGACAATAACTTTCAGAGAGGGTATTCATGCTGCTATGGAAGGTGCCATCCTCCTGCCTCTGCTCCTCCATGTCATCTATATGCAGGATGTGCTGCAGAGGTTCAGGGAAAGTGCTTGTGGGAGCTCCTTCTTCTGACTTCTGCAACAGCCATGTAGCCAGAGCAGAGCAGGGATGTGAAAACAGCCAGCATGGGGAAGTGAGGAGAACAACTACAGCAGCAGGGAGCCATGCTTGCTCCTCTTCTGTAGTGCAGCAGCCGAGCTGGATACAAAGGGAGTCCAGCCTTCTGGGTCCCCTCCTATTCAGAATATTCTATGATTCTGTGATCAGCCAGCACTGCCTCCTCCCAGCAAGCTGCACCATCCCAGTGTATTTCAGTGCAGCCCAGACAGCTCTATCAGATGTCTCAGTGCTGAGTCCCTTGTGCACTCAGGCCCTTCCTTCTGGCAACAGCAGCTGAAAGAAAACTTGGGGTCACCACYTGGCCTTACTGAGACAAATATTGTCATATGGTTGCCCCAAGGAGAACTGAACTTTTGTCAGTCTGTTTTTCTGTCAGCTGCTCTTTCCTAAAACTGTTTTAGCAATTTTAGATGAAAAGTGGGGAAGACTATTTCAGAGAAGAGCAGGATATGCTGCTGACTTCTCTGAACTAAAAAGAGTCCATGGATTGAGCAAAATGTCCTCTGCGCTCCTACACTTCCACATATTTATCTGGCATTGGAGCAATGGTTTCCATTCATGGTTAGAGGCCAAAAAGGCTTCACTCATGACCAGTTCCAGATTAGTGTAAACAGAAAAGCTTTCTTTTGACAACCCATAGCTATTTCAGCCGTATTGTGGGAGACTATGGGAAACTATTCTTTAGTGTCCCAGAAGCTCTGTGCACCAAGCGCATGTCACAGTTTTTCTGTGTAAAGTGCCTACACCTCGTTTACACCTCAGATAGGAGAGACCATTCATTTAAATGACCYTCATGTAGGTTCTTAAGTCCTCCTGGTGTCATCCTGTGGCACAGGGGATGCAGAGCAGGACAGAAATAGGATGGCATCTAGAATTTCTGAGGTGGTTCCTGACCAGGTGGCATAGACCCTGACTCTCTGTAATGCCTAATTGAACAGCAAGGATCTCAAAACATTGGCCAAAACTCCTCCTATTGGTCCAGTAGAGCTCCATCTAACCAATCTGACATTTGTGTTTAAATTGCCTTACACGAATTTAAAGTCCACCTCAAAGGGTTGAGAACCACATACAATACAGCTCCTGCTACAGCTCCTTAGTGGAAAGCCATAAACACCATCTCTTGCGAGGATTTTTCACTACAGTCACTGTTGGAGTGCACCCATTTGAGGGGACTTCACCACGATGATGTGGTCAGCTGGAATGAGAGGCCATTTAGATCCACCAGACCTAGCACCAGTCCACAGTGTCTCTCCTGCTTCAATGTCCATGAGCAAATTGTCTGAAAACTCTTGTCACTGGTGTGTTGCACCCTCCCTGCCTTGACCCAACCGAGCCACCTGGTATACACCCACAGATCAAGGAGCAAGGTGGCAGATGGACTTGCTTTTGGTGACCATAGTGAACAGTCATGATTGAATTGTCTGTGGCTTTGATCATAAACAAAACTGCTAGTGAACTTTGACAGTACTGTCTGATTTTTCCTAATATTCATAATTCCCTGAGTTTACACTGAAAAATTTTAAGCCTATATATAGGGTGGGAGACTTGCAGCTCTTCGCATCTTACTTCAAAAGCCCTCAGGAACAGGAGAAATGCGAAGGGGGGATTTCTTAACTGTTTCTGACTCTTTTAAGTAATATCGACTCAAATTAATTAACAGATTTGCCTTTGCCTTACAAAAATGAGTTTAAACTCATAGAGTAGGCACTGTGGCCGTGGGAAGGATGCCCTCGGTGTTAACAAGACATGACCAATGGCACCTCCAGCCTGCGCATATGAAAGCCCTTCAAAAATCAATATTTCCAGTCCTATGGAATACTTAGACTTTCATCTTAGTAAGTAGGTCCCAGTGGAAATATTTGGGAATAGTGGGGAAAAAATGAAGATAAATACTCTTTCTATACATTTCAAACATTAGTTTTCTTATGCTCAGAGTGTGTTAAAATATGAGCCTTTCCATGGGTCTTCTACCTGCTGCAAAATCTCTTTTAACTTTTATTTGTTATTTAAAAAGCCACAGGGTATATTCTCTTCTTAATACATAGGGATTTACGTGTGAAACTCCCTGTGCATCGAGGTGATAATATACCCCTTAATTGGAAGCTGTTTAATGCTCTCGATTTAACATTTTAATAGAAAAGTTACAAGCAGTCTGGCTGTGAGTGCAGCACTATTAAAATTCCCAGCCAGGACAGTAGTGTTTTTTTCTTTAAGYGGTTTTTTATTCGCTAAAATTTGTTGCAGCTTTCATTGCAAGTTGGGGCCACTTTTAAGCTTCACTCTACACTATGAAAAAAAATGGAGAAGTTTAAAGCAATCCTAAGTTTCAAATAAAAGTAGAACTTAAAAGCATCTTTGGCATGTGTGTCCCTCTATAGGTTGTGTTTGCCTGGTTCACTCAGCACTGAGGCAACTTTATTGAGTGTCTTATTGTGCAGACACAGTAGGAGGAACGTTACCCTCTGAGCTCTCCAGGACCACTTATGGGGCTGGAGTTTATTTACTTGCATGTTTTCAGACCCTTATAATCATATGAGAACAGAGACAACATGGGATCTTTAAAGCTTGGATCTTATAGCCACTATGCCACACAAAGCAAGTGATGCAGAAAAGGGGTCCAAAGTTTGACCCTGTGACTAGTGTGTACTTCCCAGTCTTCCAGGTTTTTTGTTCTTTTTTTAAAACATTGCTGAGAGGCAGGAAAATACCTTCGGTGTCATGTCAAAGGCTCAGAAAGATATAAGGCTGTATTCTTAAAAGAATTAAGACTCAGGTATAACTTGTAGGATCTGAATTCTGCCCTAAAGCCACAGAATGCAATTCTGCACTCTCCTTTCACCTCCAGTCTCTAGAAGTGCCCCATGACCTCAGGTATCCACTTTTTTACAGCAAACTTCTTGAGGTGCTAAAGCTTTTTTCTGCCAATGCCCTCAGTCCTCTGAGCAGCTCTGCACAAGGCTCCCATCTAAGTCCAATTTGCTTTGTTACAAGGATACGTCTGTAGCTGTGAATCTTATATGTTCTCTGGAAACCCTACGGGTATTCTGGCATCAAAACATCAGTCTACCCAAGCAGGTTAGTGATACAGACAAGCAGAAGTAAATTTTCAGTGGCTAAATAAAGGCTGAGTGTATTCCCTATGGGTAAATTATGTCTGAGTTTGTTGCTTTATCTGTTTTAATTTGATGTATGTGAAACTTTCAGCAAACAAGTCTGTGCGTATGCATGAAAATGTAGTTTGTATTCACATGTTCCTGAATCAGACTTCTGCTCCATGCCTTTTCCCTTCTCACGTCTTTTGCACTACAGAGAGACGTGTGGGTAAAACAGAGTTTACTCTGCTGAACATGTGCTCCTTTAAGGAAAAATCCTGCCAATTTTTCTGTCAGCCCATAAATCCTTAGCTGCAGGAGGGACGCATGCTGATGTTGGGGAAGAGAGTTTCTGTACGGGAGCAGAGTATCTTTAGAGCAGGAGGGTGGATGTGAAGTGGGAGGAACCACTGGCCTAGGTCATGTACCTCCCCTGGGAACAGCTCTGTCCTTCCTGGGGCCAACACAGGTTTCTGCAGAGCAGCTCTACCCACGATGTGGTAGTGCTCACACCTATAGCTGGTATCTGCATGGATAGGCCAGACATGCCTGCTGCAAGTCTAGACATCCGTTCTCCTATGGAATTGGGGATGAGTCCAGACTGGCTTTCTAAAGCTATATTTTAGTGGATTTGCACTTATTAGCCCATCAGGGAGGGCTCGTGCGGGGGAGAAACTACTTATATCAATATATTAATGTGATTTAATATATCATCACATCATGCCAGACTGTGATAGAGTCTCTGGGCAGATTTCAGCTTGGTGCACGAACTTCCAGGAGTGTCGATAAACTGCCTGAAAGGATGACTTGTCCCCACAACCGTTCACTCCTTGTTTTCTTGCTGAGAAACTGTCCAGAAAGAAGCTGAAGACAGACTTACTTGTTAGTGTACTTGTGTGATGYGGCCACTGGGAATGGCACTTAGGCAGCTACTCACTTTACAAAGGCTTTAATAGCCTTTAGATGGTATCAACTTTTAGTTGTTCCTCATCTGCGCTGGAACTGAACCAGCATCCTGTTGGCTGAAATACTTTGTATCCCTATTAAAAATATTTTACTGGCTTTCTCTACTTAAAATACATCAAACAATTTCCGTTTCTGTTTGGATTTCTGCTCAAACATGGAAGCTAAAAGTGGTCCTGGTAGAATGTAGCTTAAACTGAAAAATACAGAGAGACAAAGCCATGGGTTGTTGAAGGCCTTTCAGAGGCAGGATGGAGAGAGCAACACACAGCAAGAGCTCAAAGCCTGAAAAACAGAAACACCTAGAGAGGCTTAAGTCCCTCCACTCTACCGCATAGCTGAAAAGTCTCATTAGTGTTTGTGGAGAAAGAAAATCATTCTCTTTTCTTCCCTCCCTTCACTCCACACTTATAGCAAGAGTCACAGAGCTATTATCTAAATGAGGGGATCACAGAAATGTGCATTTTTGGTGAGAATTTAATGCTGAGTGTGGCATTCCTGGAAAGGTCACTGCTGGCCATTTAGTTGAGAGATTTGAACAATCAAAAGCCGTGCAAATTTAGGTTTTCACATATAATAACTCCATGCTATTTCTTCTGATTCTTTTCTGAAAGAAAGATATGGTCTCAGAGGAAATAGATTTTTTTCAACATACAGTATATATTGTCTTTCGGTACAGCTTCCGACTAAAATTTATCTCTTGCTAAATGCAGACTAAATGAATAGTGTAGAACTAATACATTTTGTGCCAAGAAAATAAATGGGCACAGTGCTAGATGCTTAAGAGTGTCACTAATTATTCACGTGATTTGTGGCATCCCTTCTCAACAAAGGTATAGAGGCTATAACCAGGAAAATCTTTCACATTTCTCTCTTGGAAAACATGCAGTGAGGAACTCAGCGGGCTCACAAACATGCCCAACCCTCTTAATTTTAGTATACCCAGAATGCTATTCCAGCTCCCAAAAATACTGCAGTACATCCAGTGTTTGTGCGCTGAGGACAAACCGGAAGGCTTGGGGGTTCCTGTATGGGAACCAAGGGCTTTTTCTTTTTTTTTTTTACCTTTTTTTTTTTCTGGTGTGTACTTTGCAAACCAGAATTGTGTAAGGCCGATCCTACTTTTAGCTTCCATACCATGAATGCAAAGGCGTACCGAGAAGAGTTTTTTTAGCGGGCAGCAAATAGTTTCCAACCGCACAGCTCTGAGTCCGGCATGGTATGYCTGCAGCTTCCGAGAACAGCAAATGGACATACAGGGGTTTCCCTGGTTTTACAAAGAAATGACGCCTTTCTCTTGCTTTTCCCCTGCCTTTCTCTTTCTTTTTGACTCTTCTTGGGCAACATTTAAAAAAATAAAAGAGAAGGAAGAAACGAGAAGAGGTATAGAGGTCGTGGAAAAGTGTCATGTTGGCAAGAGGTATTTTTTTAACCTTCAGAAGTTACCAAAGAGTGTGATTACCACATGAAGTTCATTGAGATAAAAGTGGAAAACATTCTGCCTATATGGTTTAAAGGAGAAGCGGCTCTTCATAAACACAGACAAAAACAGTGGCGCACTGGGGGACAGAGTCACCGGTGATGACCACAGAAGCAAAAATCAATGTAAAACATTGTAAAAAATGTCGCCTTGTTTAACCCAGAGGTGACACTTTCATTTTCTGGGCAGGTTACAATTCATTTTGGTTTTACAACAGTCCCCGATGAATGCACTGAGTTTTGCCATTGTTAGTATCTCCATTTTTTTGAAAAGGAAAAACTGCTCTGGTTAGCCTATATTTTAGAATTGTTTTTCTCTTGAGGTAGTTGTTTTATTTTTGTGATAGTTTGTAGAGTTCTTCCACGTACTGTTACCAGCATGGTCTCCAAAATTAAAGTCTGGGTGGCCAAAACTGGCTGACTGATAGCAGCTTAGGATATTTTTGCTCTTTCTCATAAGTGTGTCTGGGCAGTGTAAATTCATGTTTTTTAAGAGGGGAGCAGCGTTCTTCTCTTTTTCTGTATTCCCACTGCAAGGACAGGAAGTGAGCAGCTACTGTCAAAAGAAACCAGAATTAGTAGGAATACAGTTACCATGCTTTTGTCTTTTATTAGACAAAAAATGTGTTTGRCACCAGCATAATCAAATGGAACGTGTTCACTTCTGTAAAGCATTTAAAATGTATTATGGGAAAAATAGCTGATGTTTGTGGAAATGCAACACGTATTTAGATATTTGAGTGAAAACATATTGAAAGACAAAGAAACTCCACCTTTAAAGCCAGCCTGCTCAGCAAAGACCTTCAGACGTGCCTAAACTGGAGCCAGAGGAAAGCAGCTCAAGTGGTTAGGGGGATCCAGATTGGGTCTTAAAGGGTTATGAGCACAGAAGGAGTAAGTACGCTGAATACTGTTATGTCAAAGATCCTGAAAATGCTTCACATTTTGCAAACTCAGGGGGAAAAGTCCAAGTTAGATTGAAAATGCTTAAATGAGATGCGTTAAGATTAATTTGGACTCAGTCACCAATTAGAAAACATCTCTCTTGTTAGACACCAACCTCTTAATTAGATAATCTTGCCTTTTTGTTTTCTAGCATTAACAGAATGGATACATTAGTGCCATATGAAGCTGCCTTAGGAGGATTAGCTAAAAGAAACTACATATTAAACTTCACCTTTTAATTAACTTTTAATGAATTGCTCTCACAACAGAAAGCAGTCACAGAGGGACTCCAACATTCAGGAGTTACCTAAGGTGTATAATGGTTTTCAGGGGAAAAAAAACCAAACAACCCACCAATTTCTTTGCATCGCRTCTATCTCAGCTTCACTCTTAGCTTGGGCAGTGGAGCCGTTGTGGGATATTTAAAAGGAAGAAAAGCTGAAAAAAGCTGGATGTGTAACTAATTACATAAACATGCCATCTTTGTTTTTGTCAGTTTCGGTTACTGGGAAGCATATTTTCCTTATTTAGTGTTGCTTTTGTGTAGTTATAATAAGCCAAAGAAAAAAAAAGAAGGAGAAGCAGTGAGGRAGGGAGACAGCAAACAGATCATGGATGCTGGCAGGATGCTCTGGCTGCCGGCAGCCTGGCCGGGCCATCCCCACAGTGATGGCATTCCCTGAGCACAGCCATCAGATGGAGGTGAGGATCTCTAGCCGGGTGAGTAATCACACTTGGCATTTGCTGTCAGGAAGACAACTTTGGTACCGAAACTAGAGATCATTAGGAATGAAACATCAAATGCTGGAAAACAAATGGAGGTTTAATCTTCAATGAAAGAGAACATCAGGAAAACATGGCTTTCATGGTTTTGGGTACCTGATGTGCTGGGAACTGGCAGAATCTTACCTGTGTTGCATTCGTTGTCCCTCAGACCCATGGTGCTCTGAAGCTGCTGTAAGAGGCAGCAAACCTCTCCTGCTGTGTAAGGAGCAAGCAAGCGGCAGGGCCGAATTTGTCACAATTCCATGTGCATCCAGCTTTTCTTGAAATCAGAGGCAGACCTAGATGCACATTCAAGGCAGGATTTGGCCCACTGCTTTCAATTTAAGGCGCCTTGGCAGTAGGATGCAGGATGGGAATAAATCCCCTCCATCTCATGGACTGCACATATGACACCACATCCCGGGACTCCAGGGGCCTGGGGCCATCCTCTTGTCACCTGCACCCCACGTCTCCGGAAAGAGGGATTTTGCGGCTGGGCAGTGTGGAGCCGCATCCCCACCATGAGAACTGGTTCAGTGCAGTCAGATCAGAAGCAAACGAACTCAGAGGAAATGGTGGCGTTCCTCACAACCCACCCAGTTCCAGGGGACCCTTCCCTTTGCTGTTTGCCTGCCCTCCTCTAGTTGCTTTCTGTAAACATTTGCTCGCACACATTTTTGTCAGCACAATAGCCTTTCTTACAGTGAACTTCCTCGTGAGCAGCCAAGACAAAGGCATCTGTGAGCAAACTGAAATATTAATTGTTGTCTTTTTCTTGGCTGAGTGTTCGCCTTCCAACATTTGTCTTTGTGACACTCGGGGACTGCCCAGAGCTGTGGGATGTCCTTCTGCAGCCCGCCCCAGGCTGGGCGATGCCCACCAGTGGGACCTCCTTCCCAGCCACTTGGCCGCCGCCTTGGCAGCAGCTCCCAAGCTGACGAATTTCAGGGTCCCTTGGCAAGCCTGCACACATGGCTTTAGGCTGGCTGCTGCACTTGGCAGCTGTGTCTTCACTCCGTTCACCCACCACAGCCAGACCACCTGAGAGTTTGGCAAGTGGGACCCTGGAAAAGGTTGCCCTGCAGCTTTCAGGGACTTCCCAGGGATTGCATGCACGCCTCACCTCAGCAGAGGGGTTCTGAGCCCCATCAGTGCCAGTGGTTGTTACACCCTAGCAGGGATGGCTAGGGGTGGAGGCATGCTGGGTCCCCATAAACCCTTCACCTCTCTGAGGTCTGGACCCTTGTGTCCTATTCCTCCCCATCCCCATATTCCTATTTATGAGGTTAGGACTTTAGGGGGTCACTTTATCTGGAGCCTCAGGTATTTATGGGCCCTGGCTAAATACCCAGAAAGCTTGTGACCTGTCTAAACACCTGTTTCAGCTCTGCAAGGGACTCAGCGCACAGGCTGCTGCCAGACTATTTTCCTTTTACTCCAAATCCACTTGCTGTGAAGCACCCTCATCCCATCTTAATTGTTCATTTCATCCCTCATTCCATCCCTCATTTCATCCCCAGGTGGGGCTCCTCATTCACTCATTGAAGATTTTATAAGCTATTAAATATACATTGATTCTGTTAAGCTCATGATCCTTGTCACATTATCAGCTTTCAAGGGAAACGGTACATGACATGCTGTGAACGCTGATGACAAGCTGGATGAGAAACCATGCAGGTGTAGCTCCAAGAGCGATGTTTCTGGGCTTTTGCAATGACCATCCCAATCCACAAATCCCTCTTCCAGCCCACTAGTCACTCAACCAGACCCAGACTCATGTGACCAACATGTTCATGTCTCACAAATAAACCACATGTAATCAAATCATGAGCGATCTAAGTGAGCAGTTTGTAGTCCTAGGCTGAATAACCTTCATTATTTAAAAAAACTTGCAAGAAGGAACATTTTTAGTGAATAAACAAGTCACAAGAAGGGAAAAACAGCCTGTATTTGTCAGATGATTTATCCTAAATGAATAATTTAACCATTCCTAATAATAATAATTTATTATTTATAATATACACACTGACATAGGTGTACATGGTGCTTCAATAAAGGTAATTACAATAATTTTGCATGAACTTATTGGATTAATGAGATACTAACAAAATGTACTTTTTCTGCTCACTGTGTTACAGAAATGATTTCTGCAACACATAGCAGGCTAAGAGGTGTTTATCCAAAATTTTACGTGTTCTCTACAGCTCTCAGTAGTATAATACAGCTTTAAATAATTTTTAAAAATGCATCCCTTGACACATCTTAGATATCAATTCTGATATTTGCCTCCTTTAAGTGAGTTCTGACAGAGTCATTCAAATTGATAGTCCGTCTTTCTGTAGGTTGCATATTTAATCACAATGAAATAACGGTTCATGATAAAGACACATATTAGACCTGATTTTACAAATTTTTCTTGTAGGATCCAGTGAGGATTCAGTGATCATTTTGCTTAAAACAGAGAACAAATAGTATGCTTTCAAAATGGAGGCTTATTAGGAACTATAATATGAAGACTTCTATTTAAAAAATCAAATCTAAGAAAGAAACTTTGAACTCCCAGTACACAATTGTTTTAAAATGATGAAAAGAGTCGCTAGAATGAGGTTTACCTGCATCTTTAAGTGGTTTGCAATCCTTTATTGAAAAAAAACCACTTGGATTTTTTTTTCTGCCTGAAACAGTCTGTATATTATACAGGATTTTGCAGAGTAGCAAAATGAGACATGAACTAAAAAGGTGCTTGGAATTTGCTTCCATGGCACAACTCAAGCCACRCTCTAAGAGATGCTCTGGATATTTCAGAGAAAGAGCATCTATTATCTGTTTTCAGGGCTCAATGCATTTCGCCTAAAAATGTGCTGGCAATATGCTGTCAAGCAGATCTGTTGCATATTGTTCCTCCTGTTTCACCAAGCACTTGTACGGTCACAGAAGTTCCGAAGAACAGTTCTTATAAAAAGCACGGTTTATTCATAAGGACAGTATTCCGTGCAATGACCTCTGAAAAATGTACAATCCCCAGCAACATGCCTAGCAGGAGGAGTCCCGACTTAGCCTCTCACTCTGTGGAGCTCTGAAGCTTGTGCTCGCTTTCAGAATGAAAACAGGCACGCTGAAGTCGGTGAGATAACTCGTGTGCTTACACATTTAATGCATGCTTACATACTGCAGTGAATCAGCCTCGGCAAAAAAATATGCCCACAGCAAATGTTAAGGAATTCCTTAAACAAACTTCCAAAAAAGGGGAATTTTTTCAATTGCAAAATTGCACAGCGTTGGGTTTTTTAAATCTCTTTTAGAAGAAATATTTACTTTTCATTTGAAAATGCTTATATTTTTTGATTTGGCTTCAGTACTTTAAAAAGTGACAAAAACCTCACAAATGTTTAGCTTTTATTAATTATGGAGAGGGAAAATATAATTTCCTGACTGTGTTTCCCGTGTACACACGAACCCCACGAGTCTGTGGCAACCTCCGTGGCTGCTCGGGGAGGCTGTTAACTACACACACAGCACCAGCGCAGATCTGCCGGCCCGAGGAGCTGAGAGAGCGTTATTAGAGGCTGGCTGAGGCAAAGTACCACAAGGCAGCTTTTAGAGCTAAAAATCTTACAGTCACAAAGCATAGGCATCTATTTAATTGGTTATCGAGAAAATAGGTTGAGATAAAGTTCCAAAAATCAAGGAGACACAAGGCTGTGAAACTTGCGGTTACTACAGGGAAGGGAAAGACAATCTGTGTTTTAAAGGTCCCAAGTCCTCTACTGAGCTTCTAAATGCTTGCAAGAAACATAGTGGCTGGGGTCCACTGAAAAGGGTGGAAGGTGATGACAGGTTCAGTGTGAATTTTGTTCCTTCTTTTGTTCTGGAGGTAATTTCAGTAGTTTTCAGATTGGACTTCAATAGTAAAAAGAAATATAAATTAAAATTAGTTGGTTACATGTATTCCTGTTTTATCTCTTTTTTTTCCCCCTAGTGATATATAGGCTTCAGTGTGAAGACTGTTTCTGAAATTAATAATTAACCTGCATTTAACTTGCTCATGTTCCCATTGCTTTTTGACAAACACACCCACCTACATTAAAAAATTTGCAGTGCCATCCACTAAAATGATTTAAAGTCCAGCTGGTGGTACTGAAGCAAATCCTGCATGTAGACATATGTAAACTGGTTTAAACCCTGCTTAAATTAGTTTACCTTGATCTGGGAAATTACCACTTTCATATAAATCTATATAAATTCTACCCGGAGGTCTTAAATCTTTGGGCAGCTCTTCACCCATAGTGACTGCAACTTTAAGTCACACTTTGTAAATTCCACAGAATCCCTGGATGAAATTACTCCCCTTTATACTTCCCCTCTTTGTTAATCACACCATCTATGGTACTTGGCTTCCCAAAGAGGCAGAGTTTGAAACTGGTTTTTGTCCCCACGGTACTGATTCCCAACGAGAACTTTTAACCACTACATTAAAAAAGGCCTGTCTAGACCCAAGAGATCATGAAGGTATGCAAATTCTTATGTTTGGTGCAAGAAAAAAATTCAGGAGCTGGGTGTACAACTTCAATATGACAAAACCCTGATGCTGGAAGGAAGGAGGGAAAAAGGAGAAGGGGAAGGGAAAGGGGAAAGGGAAGAGTTGGAGGGAGAGACGGARGGAGGAAACAGGTCCATCTGCCTGTTACTGAAATACCAGTGAATTAGAGAACCTACCCAAGAGAATAACTGCAAAAGTTATTGTTCTTTTATTGTTTGTTGAAAATGACACTAAGAATGACAGTTCCTTTAATAATGGGAGGTCTTCTAAATCTGATCCATTTCTTATGTTATTGTATCTAACCTGTTTCACAGATTTGGCAGTACTTATTTCAGTTTGCAGGGAATCACCTATCATGCTTCTTCACTTAAAAAGCTGTTTATATCAAGGAAATTAAAATTACATCTGTATTTTTACTAGAAATGGGCAAGTCATTGCTGTGGGAATGTTATTCACACAAATTTTGTGTCRTTGGGCCCTGCAACACAAGGGAAAGTAATTGCCTCATTTAAAAGGAAATAAGCTTCTCATCCACTGCAGAGTCTCCATCATACTAAGATCTGGGAGAGAAATATTTTAAGAATTATTCCAAGGAGGGGGAATACATAAAGTTAAAAACATATTATCTCATCCTGAAGACAAATAGTCTGCAGAAATAAGGAAACGAGTTCCTTCTGTTACAGCCTGAGTCTTCCATTGCTGCTAAACTTAAAGTAATCTAGAATGATCCAGTGAATAAATGTTACCTTTTTTCTTTTAAAATTTTGGATGCACCTCATTCTCCAGTCAAAATGCAGATTCCTCTAGGACTCAGGCTGATTTACAGCCCGTGCCTGTGAAGATCCCTCAGAAGTAACTTCCATGGTCCCTGGGCACAGCAAGTCCAAGCTGGAGGGTTATGCTACTGATCCCACCATCTTATTCTTGCAATTTCCTGGCAAAATTCTCCCTCATCCCCTGACCTGGATCACACCACATCTGGAGTACATTTCATACAAGTGAGTGAGAAAGAAAGTAGGACCAAGATTGTGGATGCAACATTCCCTGTTTCTGGGCCATTGCCTCTGCTTTTTCTTCACCTGCAGCCTTAGGAGGGACCAGAACCTGGCTGCTGATGGATGCCCTGAGTTCATTAGGAAGGTGACACTGGAAACGCACTGTCTGCTCTCAGCAACATTCAATTTGGGCTCTACTGGCACCCAAAAGCCCTCCAAGCCCACAGGGCACCATGGGACTTGCACGTCTGCTTCAAAACTTCTCTGCTCATCTTCTGCCATGTATCGCTCTCCTTCAGAAAGGATGGGCCTTCTGCTCGATGTGCCCCATGTGGGGAGGAGATGCCCTAACAGCAGGTGAAGGAGTCTGGGATCCCTGACACCATGCAGAAATGTGTTTGCAAGTAATCAAAGGACCCCAAAATCCTGGTATTTAAATTAATGCTAACCTGTTCGGGAACAACTTCCTGTTTTCAACTTCTGCACAGATGAAGGCATGAGGGAGGTGTCTGGATGAGAACATGTTTTTGAAGTCACCAGCTGAATGTGGTACCAGCATCAAATCTGCCCGGGGTGAAAGGGCACCCTACATGTTCCATGGCATGGGAAGACTAAGAATGACATCCCCCTCTCTCCACTGGCTTTCTGGGCATAGGCAGGCCTTTGGAAATCCTCCAAACTGGTTCTGGAGTTTTGGCAATGTGGAGGACAAGGACCAGGAAAGAGAGGAACTCCCAGAAAAAAATTGCAGAGGTAGTGGTGGTGGGCTGTCAGTGTTGCTGTTGTGTTGGCAGCAGCCACTCCACGCCTCAGCCGAGTGCGCCACTGCAGGTGCCTTGGGGACAAGTGGATCTGTGAGGAAAGGGCGACTGTTCGCCTGTCTGTGTAGCGTGTCCTCCAGCAAGACTGCAGCCGTTGGCAAGGATTTACACGAGCCAGTCTCAGGTTTGGTGCTTTTTTTCCCATGGAGTTGCTGAAGTCCCTTTGGAATATTAAAAGCCACATCATGGTGCTATACATATTAATGTGTGAGGACTTTTTTCTATTGTCTGTACCTTTCAGTTTAAGTCTGACTGACAGCCTTATCTATAATATTCAAGCCTTAGGATGGTCTGATTTTCAGATAGGCCACTCTTCCTCTTTGGCAACATGCTTTGTTTTGTTTGGTTTGGTATTACTGAATTTCCACTTTTGGTGATTTTTATATTATATGATGTAGAGCTGACAACTTGTACCTGTTATCTTGATGATTTAATATAGATTGCATTCCTAGATGCAGAAGCCAGAATATGTTTGATAGATGCAAAAGCCAGAAACATTGGTGTTTTAGGTAGATTGTTTTGTTACAATGGAAAAGACGTATGGCTTTCAATGTGAGCTTTTAGTATCTATTTTAATCTAAGGTCAACGTACTAGTTAACATTTTTTAAATAAAATATTATGCCACTGAAATGCACAAAAGTGGGATTTTTTTGTGTTTTCTTTTTATTTTTTTCCTGGTACACTGTGCAAATATTTTTGTTCTGCTACAGAGGGCCTATTGCTGGAATAGTTTTCTTATTTGACAGTCAAATCAAATAAATAAGGCCAAAATGGTAGATAAGAGAAAAAAACACCAAACTGACTTTTTTCTCTTCCCTAGTAGCCATGTTTGCAGCCATATTTGTTTTAAGTAGCCTTGGGCAAAAAGTTATGTGCCTCATTAATCTAAATCAACCTTGCAGGATTTTATGGCAACTGTTGTTGCTGTTGCCACATTATGTATGCTTTTGCCTTTTGTTCTTCAATATAGTGCTTATGAAGCTAAGGAACAATTGTCACTTCCTATTATGTGAACTAAATGTACAAGAATTGATGGGGCTTTCTACCTAATGTTGTTAGCCTGAACCTGGTTTGTTTATTTAATGAACAAAATGTCACAGTGTATCTGCATCCTCCTGACATCTGAAACAGTGGCAGCTGCTGGTGGCAGATTTCCTGAAACTTGGGTGCAGAATTAACCAATTCAATTTGCATGTTATCCAAAAAAGGAGGGAGGGGAGAGAAAGAGAGAGAGAGAGAGAACGAGAGAGAGAGTGAGAGAGAGAGAGAGAGAGGCAAGATTCTCTTTTGAAAACATTCTTTTAAAAAGCATGTATTTTGTGCACAGATGTCCTGAGGACTATTGTATTGTGGGGGGTGGGGAGGAGCCAGTCTAATCCTGACACATAACCTACTTGAGCACAAGTAGGTTTAGAGAAGTTCATTGCGATTCAAGGTTTAAATATGATGCCGTTACCAGATAGATGCTGGGTTGGTAAATAAAAACTCTTAGCTGCAGGAGTGTTTTAAAAACTGGAACTTATTCTTGCCTCCATCCTCTTATAGCAGGCTCTGTTAAATGGGAGACACTGATTTTGCAGCCATGACACCTAAAGATATATTTTATGCCTTCTCAAAGTTGGGATTTATAGACATAAATAAATGGTGATAATGAATTCTTAGAAAGTGACAAAATCTGTGAGAATCACTGAAGACATTCATGCTTCCCAATTGCTAATCCTAGTAATTATTGCTAAATTGCAGTGTTTTAGCATAAGCATCTAAAAGCTTGGAATCGTTGGTGGAGAATAATATTTACTGGGCACCAAGAGTTTTCAAATAAAGGTAACACATCCTCTAGATTTGTCTAGTTTTAGCTGTTCAGCGGAAAGGCAATGCTGGGTCTACACAGGTTCCAACCAAAGGAAGAGCAAAGGCAGCCACCCAGGTTCCTTGTTTAGGGTGTTATGAACATCCCTCATCATGGCCAATGATACCATCACACTGCATATGCAAAGAAAAGAAAACACAATCTTTGGGTATATTACATGACCGTGCAGGGATCTGAATTACTTGGTAGAAGGCCCAGTTATGAGTATGTCTGGCAATTAAAAATAATTGGGAAGCAGGTTTGCCACTAACTCTTCCAAGAATGCCAGTTATGATATAATGATGTTTCATTAGACATGCTGAAAGCTGTGAGCTCCGTATGGCAATGGCAATTAGGAAGGATCATAAAGAAGAAAAAAAAAGAAGAAGAAGAAGAAACATTAAAAATATCCCAGCTAAGATTAGCATAGCATTTAATGGCCACTTCATTAGCTAATTGATTTCTTATTAGTTACAGGGAATAGCCCAGTTAGGGGCTCTGCACAGCTAATTAACAGCATTTACACAATTAGTCAGTTGCTCATTTTGTAACCAAACATTCTTGGAATCAACTGTGGCTGTGATGCTCTGGGCCATTTGATTAATTTTATTTTATTTTTTGCTAATATTGGCTTAACCTTCAAATAAAAAATTCACTCCCTAGGGCCCCACCATATTTAATCACAACATTATACAAACAGAAAAAAGCTACGTCACACAATCTTAAGACATGAACCGGTTCCTCTTTCTTTTATTTGCAAGTTGTTTTATTGGCCCCATGAAGTCAATAGCATTCAATAAGCAGAATCGTCTGTCTTCTCTCCTGACAGCCGAGTTTCTGCCATCAAACATTATTATTATTTTGCAATTGGCAAATGGAACACATACATATTTTTTTGCTTATGTTTTGGGAGAAGAATGCAGGAGGTCTGGGGGGGGGATATTTATTTCTTATGCAGTTGCTTCCTACTGCAACAGAAATGTATTTAGTAGAAAACTTGCCATTTAATAAAAAGCATGTTTTCACATTAGTTTATACCTCAAATTAAGGGTGAATGAGGAAAATTGCATGATGTTATAAGGGTCAGAAGGGGACAGGCTGGATTTATGTGACACTTGGTTAGCAACTCCAAGAAAATTGATGACCGAGAACATAATAAATAACAATAATAGCATTTAATAAAACAAACAAATAGAAACTTCTCTGTTCATTTTCAGTTTATGGCAGCACTCCATAATCTCATAGCACCCAATTATTATTCTGGCAAACCCAATTTCCCTTTTGCTCCCCAGACTTCTACGCACTGAGAAGAGCCAAACTCTGATGTCGCTGTAGGCGGTAATGATATCCCCCCGATACAGGGGCTCTCCTGTGAGACAGAAGCCTTTTAGCATTGATGCATATAGGCTGTTAGCACTGAAAGAAGACGTTGCATATGTGAGCAGAAGGTCAATGTTTTCACATGCCAGTTTTCATCGGCACATTGGGATTCTGTATGAAATTATCATACGCTAATTAAATAAAACCAAAACCTCATGATGATCGATCAGGTCAGAGATGATGCCTAATCATCAATATATTAATTATTACATTTTGTTTTTCTTTCATTTCACTTATTTTTTTTTCCTCTTTGATGTTTCGCCACAGTAAGTACAAAATGGGAAATTATTTTCATTTACCATTACTTTATTAATTGCAGCTAATGGAAAAACACTCTCTCAGATGCATAATGGCAATTATTCCACTTCTCCCTCCTTTTTTTTTTCCTTTTAATGAGAATTTATTTCATAAGTGTATCCGCAAACAGTGAACTATAATGGATGGTCATTTCAGTGTTGTTTTTTTTTAATCGTATACATTTATAATATGTTCTCTTTCCTCCCACACTGTTTCTTGTTTTGTTGATAATGCACATCTTGTTAGGTTGCTTCAAAGGATTGTGATAATCAAGAAAACTTCCAAATTACCTAATTTTAAATTTCTAAATTCTGAGCAACATCCACCACACTCACAATGAACTTCTTTGTGCTCCTATTAAATACAGCAGAAACTCAACCATAGATTTTTGAGGTTTTACTAGATTCGAGATTATTGAATTAGTGAAAGTGTCTAGTGAGCATTTAGGTGTCTGTGGAGTTCTGGTATTAACCTCTACTGAATTAAACAGTCCATTAAAAGGAGAGGAGGAATTAAGGACTGGTTGTCTCATTTCCAGCTCTTATACTCCAGCTTCTGCTGGAGATGGGTTTCTACCGTGTTTATTCGGTTCCTGCAGTTTGCTTTTCTTCTTGGTTTACCTGGATGTCCAGGTAAATGTAGCAACTACTCATGTATTTCAAAGGATGGCAAAAGGCAGTCTGCAGTTTCCAAAGCTGACATCCATGATTCTCTTGCTTGGCCTTTTCAGGCATAAATGCTACACATTTCTCTCCTCCTTTCCATTTCAGTCTATGAGTATTTCAAGATATCTTCTCAAGGTCTTCCGGTTAGAAAGTAAGACAAAACAAAATCAGTTTCTGAAATTCTTCTCTGTCACCAGGATATCCATCCTGCAGGCAGCTACCCCAACACCTGCTCATGCAGGATTCAGCCAGCAGAATCTGTATAGCAGTACCTGAGTGATGAAAGTAGTTGGTCTGAAATGCAAAAGAAAATCATTGCTGCTCTTCTTCTAGCCCTTTCCTGAAATGGAAAAATTTATTTCCTCTGCCTGTGATGGCTTAGAAACCAGCTTCTTATATGATATCTGTTAAGCTGTGTTACCTCAGTCAACAGCTCTCCAGTGGGGCACTGCAAGTACAGTAGAAGCAGCTTTCTGAATTTCTGTCTCATGTGGTAATTTTGTGAGCTGCATCACCCAGCAGTTTCTTGTGTTTGTTTTGGTGAGTTTGAAACCCTCAATCCGTTACAAATAGACATACAATTTCTCAGTCACTTCCAGAAAAAAAAAAAAAAATTGAAGATACCCTTGTGGGTATCAGTTCAACCTAATTTGTCCCACCATTTGTTTTCCAAATGCTTGCCTTGTTTTCCAGGAGCTGGATTGCCTTTCTATTACCTGGACTGGTCTTGGTGCTCGTGTCAAAGCATCATGATTGTTGGCAAACACAGAAACAGACATTTAACAGATAATCTGAGCTGGTGCTTTTAAGATAGCATGTGCAGCTCTGTCCCATTGCTGCTTTGTACAGATGACTGTGTTTTGGTATTTCAATAGTACAAATATTAAGGAGTGTAATTTAACCATCTTATAGGGAACTTGGGAAATTAAAGTGATATTTTTGGCTTTGTTTAAAGTGCAGAAAACTCTGTATCTTCTTCCCTCAGTTTCTTCTTCTGTAAAACGATTATGTTAAAACCCTGTCTACACCACCTTGAAAGTACACATAGGACAGATTATTGCTGTTTATCTCTGTGTGTAGGCTCTAAGCACCGCTGGCCATCAGCTGGTGCACACTGGCTCTATAGGACATGGTGCCAGCAGCTCAGTGTCGGCTGTCTGCTGGCACCGAGTGAGGGTCATGCAGAGAATATTTGACATTGTTAGCAGTGGTCAAGAGGATACAGTGTGATTTTTTTTTCCCCACAGTAATAATTATAGTTACTCTCCATAGAATTGAAAGAGGAAAAGGTGTTGTGCTTCCTCTCCCTTCCCCCCACTCCCCAATATCTTTTTGCTGAGGATTTAACATTATTTGGGGAAGAACCACTTCACTTCCATGGTTCACTTCCTGAAGCCTGACGCTGTCCCAGTCCTCATTCCCTATTTAAAAAGAGACAGTGCAGCAGTTTTTAATGATTAAAGGGGTCTGTCTGTGTGTGTGACAAGTAGGGTTTGTCACTCTTTAGACTGCAAAATCACCTATTCTCTGCTCTGGAGCTGGCTGTGCTGTGCAGTTTCTAGAGAGAAATTACTAACCACAATTTTAAAGGTGAAACAATATTATTATGATCATCTGTGCTGGTTTTGGCTGGGGCTGGTTTTTTTTGCAGTTGCTAATATGGGGCTGTGGGTGTACCTGGGAACTCCCAAATTTTAAACTTTTCCCAATACTCCTCCATGACCACTTGCAATATAGTTGGCATCAGCAATTTTTGAGAGCCTCTTCGGAGGCTGATTAGGGGTGGAAGAAGGAGGAAGAAGGGACACATTTGGAGTGAGTGGCTTCATGATTCTTGGTTGACAGCTGGGGTGAAACCATGACATCATCTCATCAAACCCTATAGAAAAAGTCCTGTTGGAAGGAARAATTAGCCATTCCACAGGCCCCCTGCAATTGTCAGACCTGGGAAGCTAGTATGCATCCCAAGAATCAAAGAAAGGAATCTAAATTCAATAAGGAACATGAAACTCTAACATCTCAATTGCAGGATAAAACAGAAGATGGCCAAGATACGCAGAAACTATTTCTGGACCACAGAAAATATACAGAGTCAACAAATGATGCATTAGAACTGACAGCAAAAATATATGCTGACTTCCGTTCCAATGCCTCTCTTACCACACTGTCTCTCCCTGTAATACTTTCCTTCACTCGACTGGTATAATCAATGTATGAAAAAAAATAAAATAACAAAACAGAGAGGGCAAAAAGAACTTGAGATTCAACTCTGCTTGGCAGGAAAATCAGTGATGAGCAGCAAAGCCCAATGATTCTCAGAGTGGTACAGAGAAGGTGGTGTGGGATGATGATAAATGGATAAATAGCAGAATGGCAAACAAAAGTGAAATAGTTATCTTAGGGTACAGGCTGACTGTTGTGTATGTGAACAACGAAGGAAGAAAACTTCCTACGTTCTAAGGAAGGTCTCAGTTGGACCTGCTGTGGTCCTTACACACTTGCCAAGGAATGACCATTGCTCGAGTGTGACCTGTCAGGCTGCAAAAGCAGTGGGATTTCGACCTTAATCCTGCAGAAGYTGAGTCATAAAGCTGCCCGGATACACATGAAACTTTGTCTTTCTGCTGAATTGATCTCTTCTACAGCCTGTGAGGAAAGTGAGGGAATCGAGCCTATTTCCTGGCTATGTTTGTCTGATCTTGAACCATATGTTTAGGGAGAACTCGAACTGCCTCAATCGCAGATGACAACACAGCACCTCTGCATGCAATGTTCCCGAAATCCCCCACCGAGGAACTGGAGATTCCGCCAGCAAGGGGAGCATGTTTAGCAAGGAATGAACATGTGGTCCCATACTGCTCTCTGATGCCTCTGAGAAGTCCAGTGCCCATCTGTATCAGCTGAGCCCTGGTTGCCCCCACATCCTCATGTCCCTGATCCAGTACAATAAGTGATGTAGGAGGAAACCCAAAATGGCAGAAGTTCTTGATGGCCAGTGCCTGAAGTCTTATACTTTTATGAAATCAAAAGGTGCAAATTTCCACTTTCATTTAAAAAGAGCCATATTAGAATGGGGCTCAGTGGATTGATTGTCAGTGGATGAGAATGCAGTGCCAGGGAAGGCTGTCACCTGATCTGTCCTGTTGCCTCTGCCATGCCTAGCACTTGTGACCCAGGACTGCATGGATCCAGAGACCACAGACAGAGTGAAGATGCACCCAAATGCTGTCCAGAAGTGAGGTGCTGGTGAGGCAAATGGCGCTGGGCAGACTGGTTCTGTTCAGGGGAATTTTTGTCTCTCTTGCGGAGAGGAGAAGAAAGGCTGGTTAACTAGTCTTCGAAGCAATCATAGCAGATGGAAACTAGTTTTTTTGAGATATAGGCTGCTTAGACTGGTCTGAAAGGTACTGAACTAAACAACAACAAAAGGACAAGGTGGCAAAGGAAAGAGAAAGCAAGAAAATCAAGATACCCAGAACAAAATTAATCAAGGTGCCAGAGACCTGAAGAAAAGTCTCTAATTGCTTCCAGGATTGCAAGGAGCCCAGTAATAACCAAAAGGAAAGGACTTGCTCAGTGATTAGTGCACACACACTCCACTTGGTATTATAAGCYACTGGAAGGAAAACTGGCATGACTGGAATGTTAAAATCACTGGTATGAAACTTTTATTCAAGGACTGATGGAATTTGCATAAAAGAACAGAGAAAGGCAGTCTACATTGAAAATAGCAACARCTGCCTCTGAATCATTGCCAAGTACTCTTAAATGCTTATGGGCTGCTGTTCCAAAACATAAAGCAGAAGATGGTGAGCTGCTGGTGCCYATTGCTGACTGCAAAATCACACTAGAGAGCCGGATGACTGGCTGCCTAAACACCCTTCTATCAGGTGTAGGAAAAGAAAAGCTGTGCTGTCATGGAGGATTTCAGTCTGAATGACATGTTTTAGAAGGTTCGTGCTGCCAAGTATTAAAATACCCTTGAAATTCTGCAAAATTATAGATGACAATATTCTAGCTCAGAAAAGGTGACAACCAGCATAGGATAGTTTGGGATTTGGCCTCATATTAACAGACAAGCTAAGCTGAGAAGTAGAAGGCAGCTGTTGTTCAGGCTTGGATTGACTATGTCTGCTTATGCAAACAACATAAAGTTCACATTAGTGATACATTTACTTAGAGTTTCTAAGAGTCCTATTCCACAAAAATAGTATAATTAAGATATGAGTCAGCTTAGAAGATCTGAAAAGGTAAAATATGAAAGACAGGATTCTTTTATAGTGTTTTATGAATCATCCAAAAGCTAAAAACATAAAATTAAGAAAGGAGGTTTAAAACCAGCCAGGTGGATAAAGGAAAAGAAAACATTCATAGCAGTTAAAAAACAGTATATKGAAAAAGAAAAGGGAATAGCAGTAAGAATAAATTACGGACTTAAGAAAATTGATGAGGAAAGAAAAAGGATACAAAGGGAAAGCTATAGCCAGCAGAATGTTAGGCAGTGGAAGGAGTATTTGAGTATCTAAAGAGCAAAAGGAATCTCAATAAAAGTGTTTCACTAATGAGTTAGACATGGCAGAACTGTCAATAAGAGACTGAAATATTCAATAATCCTTTCTATATCCTGACTAGAGGAAGAGAGATGAAAACAGATAGTGTATTTAAGTCATGCAATAATGATAAAATAYGCCCCTCTTTCACGGTGTCTAAAGACGGTGTTAAATTACAGTTACAAAAATAGTACCTTTCATACTATCATGTCCGAGAGTTTCAGGCTATGAGCTAAGAAGCATGATGAATCATTAATGCTGAATTTCAGTAAATTCCGGGAAATAGGAAGACTTCAGAAAAAAAGCAGATGCACTCATATTTAGAAAAAACGGAAGAGATACCTCGAGTAATCAAAACTGCTGGATAGCATTCCCTGACAAAGTACTGGAAGAGCATATATGGGACCAGATTAATAATCACTTAAAGGAAAAAAATGTCATTAATAATTATTTATAGAAGAATCTTGTCAGACTAGCTCAGGATAAATTTTAATGTGATTACAACTTTGGTTCATAGAAGTAATAGCATTTGCAGCGTAATAAAATTCCAACATTATTGCATATAGAACCGCATATCTTGAATAACAAATCAGAATTTCATAAAATCAATGTCACACATTAAATAGATTGAAACTGAATTCAATGGTGCATCCAAATCTGATTGTAAACAGGGAGTTTCCATCAAGAAGTTATGTTCCTTGGGGTTTTTTTACTTTCTTGCTGTTTCCCATTTTTAGCAATAATTTAAGGATCAGGGATGGAATTCCTAACGGCTGAAACAATGGAGATAGCCGCTGATAGAGAGAGAAAGTGTTGAACCTGGTCAAAGGGGGAGTGTTTTGGGATGGCTGAATGTGAAATGACCAGTCTGGGAAGAGAATATGCGGTTTGCGCTTCCAGGAGAGCTCTGCTTGAAGTAGAAAATTTTGGAAATAGTATTTGTATTTGTGGCCAAGACGAAAGTCACCTAAGCATGACCTTCCAGCATGGCACTAAGGCCGGAAGGGCTAAATTAGTTTCTGCTGGTATAAAAAAAAGGAACAGGGAGTGAGTGGACTATTGCCACCATTCTTGGTACTGGCTCTGTGCTTGTTGAGGTCATATGTACAGATCCAGTGCTCAAAATTCAAGAAGGTTGTAAAAAAAATTCTCATGAGAGGAGCTCTGAGAATAATTAAAGGATAGCTAATAGGGAAAGTAACTTCCAAGAGAGAAGGTTAA
Source organism: Amblyornis subalaris (assembly GCA_018881555.1). Taxonomy (NCBI): domain Eukaryota; kingdom Metazoa; phylum Chordata; class Aves; order Passeriformes; family Ptilonorhynchidae; genus Amblyornis; species Amblyornis subalaris. The sequence continues at coordinate 5,219,961 of JACAXG010000033.1, forward strand.
CAGTGACTTGATCATAGCCTGCAAGTACCTCCACAAGGAAAAGATGTAGCTAATACAGGGCTTTTCAGTCTGACAGACAAAGGTACAGTGACTAATAAAACCAGTGGCTGGAAACCTAAGTGAGGCAAATTCAGGCCAAAAAAGAAGGCGCATATTYTTAGCAGCAAGGATAATTAATCATTTGGAATGATTTACAAAGAATTGTGCTGGATTCTTCATTAATGGAGATTTTTAAATCAAAACGAAACATTTTTTTAAAAGAGCCACTGTGCTGCAAGCACAGCTTTTAATCTTGAAGCACAAATGAATATAGGGAAGTTCTAGAGGCTCAATTATGTGGAAAGTAGTGAGACAATCACAAAAATTCCTCTTGGCTCTAAAACCAGTCAGTTTAGGAACCTACAACAATCACAGGTTTCTATGTTTCTTTACATAATGCTCAGAGAGTTTAGTTTCGGTTTCATGATGGAACTTTCTTTCCTACATATTCACAGGATTCCAGGTCTCAGGGCTTTAAAATATATGGTGCGACAAAGGCAAACCTAAGTATTCTCAAAAGCAGAAATAGTTGGGATTAGTCACAAGATGAGATTCAGTTTTAGAAAAATAGCGATCAAGAGATGAAGCACTTGTTACAGCTTCTCATTTTACAATTTTATTAGTTCAAACCCCTTAGGAATGAATATTCCTCATTGGCCTGCTAAAAATTCATAGCAACAAAGTTAATAAAATGTCTCACCACCTGACAAATGTAGTAGGAAATATTTTTAAAAATCTGTTTTACAAAGTAATTCCCCAAGCCCTTGTGGCAGAGTCAAAAAGTTAACTACAAATAGTCAGAGATAGTGAACTGTTGTCCTCTGTGCCAAAAGATGACCTGTTAGCTTTCAGAAGAAAGACGGGAAAAAGCTGGAGAAATCGTTGTTAAGAAATGAAATGACAATTCTATGCCTCCAGTTCTCTGAATCTATGAATTATTTTCTATAAATCTCCTAGCTTTCCCCAGCACTTATTAGACAAACTATCTCCTAATTTTAAGGCTATCACCAAATGCCAGATGCAACCATCAGATCCCTATTATCTGTCTCCAGAATGTGACTTACATTAAATCTGTCCTCTCTTTTGCTCTTTACACACAAGCACCTTTCCATCGATGTCAGGTGACAGCATATTCCAGCATGAGAATCATTCCCTCTCTGCTGTGTGGGTATTTAGTGACTTGCCTGGTTGGGATCCTTATAGAAGAGGCTCAATCATGTGCCACAGCCAAAAAAACAGTGTGCAGCATAGCCCAAACAAGGATGGCTGATTGTCTTTCAACAAGCAGAGTGTTTTCTTTAAAGTGAGTAAGCTGGTGGCTGATCTCTTTGGTCTTTGCTCGCAGGTATACTCTTTTCAAGTGAGGAAGTGAATGGGAATATTTTTGAAGGAGGAAGGAGGCTGGGGAGCTCGATCACTGTTTTGAAGCTGGCTGTATGTATTTTTATGCAATTGTAATGTATCACCTTTTTAAAAAGGGGAGGAACACCTACGGTTTCCAAACATTACTGTGAACCTGCGCATCCATATTTATATGTTCAAATCCTGGAAATCTGCAGTCATGCTGAGCCACTTGATACATCCCCAGCACCAGGCTGATGGCACAGTTATACATTGCCTGAATGCCAATGGTACTTAAGTGCATTTGTTTCCCGAAACAATTGGATCTTAAAGGACACAGCTTCTTACATCTTGCCTTGCACAATGAGCAGAGGGTTTATGACTTACTGATCTGCAAAAGACTCTCCTCCAGATGTGTTTGCTTTTATACCACCTCACTGGCAAGCATTACTTTGCAGCTAGGGTTGTGCTGCTCTTCCAGATTTTGCACAGAGGAGGCTCCCAGCAATTTTCAGCCTGAACTGAAAATTTCTCCCTTGCAAAAAGCAGGATCTGCCTGAAGAACACTGAAAAATTTCATCTCTGGAACTATGTATAAATTGCCGTTTTCTGATGATAATTTTCCTTCGTTCTGTGCTGCACTGTGGTGACTCATGTATCCAGTATTATTTATGCTTTTCTTTTTGTAATACACAAGTGATTGTGTAATTAACTTTACAACATCTGGGAGTTAAAAAAACCCCACAAAACTATACCAAGAAAAAAGTTGCAAACGGGAAATAACCATGAGCATGAGATCATCCCTATATCACTGCAGACTTTTATTAATGTTTGACTCAAAGGGACCATTTTCTCCAAATTCCTCGGAATTTGCTTAATTTTCACTGACATTCTGGCAATATATTAAACATTCTCATGCATTTAAGTCTGAAATTTTCTGGGGTTTTTTGCCTGCTGATGTGGGACTCTTTCTTAAAGTAAAATAGCAGGTTCTTTTTCCTTTCACTTCTGTACAGAACATCTCGGATGTGACCCTTGGGTGCCTTTACTGGGGCTTGGCATCATTATCAGTTGGTGCAGAGATTGCTGCCAGCTCCCTCCCACATCTTCTGCTGTTCGCGTGGAAAGAAGGACAATAGGAAAAGGCATTTTTGGACAGGGCGAGGCACACCTGTGCTTGGCTAGCCCTCCACTGACATAGTGTTTCTTGTAGTCAGAAGCAATCTGGGATAAATTAGAACTGTCCCTCCTTGGGTACAGGAGCTGATCTCTGTCAAAAGGTCCATATTTTGTGTTATGTTAAATTATATGATCTGATGGTTGATGGTGATCATCACAAGAAGAAGAGGAGGCAGATCATGCCTTAGGGTAGCATAAAATTTTGATTTGTGTCAGAGTGGAATGGCCATTTTACTCTTGTGTGGTGAAATCATAGTAAAGCTATGATGCTCATCTCACCAAGTGTTTATACCATATGAGGATATATTTTGCCCATGCCACAACCTCAGAGAAGACACTAATTTATTTCTCTAATGAGGTGCTGAAATTTCTCCTTGTACATTTTGTATCTCTGTAGATAGAGCTCTGCTCTCCTGATTAACAAGGCTTTGTCAACATCTGAAAATCTGCTTTGCCACATAATCAAACACATTTGTTAACCATTTGAGAGGGTGAGACGTTCAGAGCTCTTCAATAGAAAAGCATACTGCATGCTTTGGAGTGTGGAGGAAACAGTGGTTTGATAATGCAGCCTTGTGCTTCTCCATAAGGTCTCTGCTGACTCCAGCAGATGGGTCAGCTTTGAATTATTCAGYCCCAGACTCTCATCATGTAGCAAATGGCCTCTCCATCTGCCTCTAAAAATTCCTGGACCTCTCTGGCTTTACATATCCAGATGCCATCCTTATCGCCCTTGATGGGAGTGAAGCCATAAGGGAACTGGGGGGAGATGGAGGGGAAACAGGTACAGACCCCTCCAGAGTGCTCCTGTCCAGGAACTAACCTGCTGCCAGTGCTTGGTGGTGCCTGTGCTTTCTGCAAGGCAGAGGGCAGTTTTTGGTCATGAGAGCTGTGCTTGGTGCTGGGTCCTCCTGTTGTACCCAAAGCACACAGATAGTTCTGCTTCCTGAGCCCCTGTCTGCAGGTACAGACCTAAAAATGAACAGAACTTAAGGTTCTGCAACAAGACTGAAAACTAGGAGACTCTTTTTTCCCCACGTAACTGCAGTGTTGCTGGAATAACTGAGAAGTGGTGGGCCAGCCTGCACACTGGGCGTGGCTGCGATGGGCTGGTACCGGCKCTCCAGGAGACACTGCCAGAGATGAGGTTGTAAAGGGCTTGCTGTCACTGTGAGGGATCAGCCTGGTATAAGGATCTCTCCAGTGGGATAGATGATGGATGGTGAAGAGCCGGTGGGTTGGGGGAGAGGCCTGTATGGGGGGATATCATGGTGGAAGGGTATTACAGATGTACCAACAAGGTGAAGAAGTGGTGAACAAGTCTCTGTAGAACAGACCCTGAGTCTCACAGAGGAGTTTAACCTCCCTGACATCTGCTGTAAGAGAAGTGTGGGACATCAGCAGTCCAGAAGGTTTCTGGAGGGCATCAGGGATAACTTCTTGAAACAGGCATTTGGGGAGGGCAACCAGGGATAGCTATGTTTGCTATTCACTGACAAGGGATAATAGATTGGGAAGGTGTGAACCAGCTAATCATGGAGTGGGAGGTCCTGCAGGGAGTGAGGAAGGAGAGTAACAGAGAGCAGATGCTGGGCTTTAGGAAAGCAGATTTCAGCTTATTCGGAAAATTGGTAAGTGGGATCCCAGTGGACACAGCTCTGAGAGGCAAGGGAGTACAGGAAAGCTGGCGTGCTTTCAAGGACACATACTTTCAAGCATTTTCCAAGCAAAAGAACTGTCCGTTCTGGTACTCACGATGACAGGCAGACATCAGAAGGCTCCTTTGAGTAAGCAGAGCACTCATGGTGGACCTTCATTCAAAAAGGCATCATACAGGAGGTGGAAGCAGAGACGTGCTATAAAAGAGGAATATAGAAATAGGTAGAGATGGTGTCAGGAAAACCAAACCTTGCTTAGAGATAATGCTTCCAAGTGACATCAAGGGTTATAGGGAGGATCTTTCCAGCTACACAGGTAGCAAAGGTTGAAGAAGGAAAATGTTTGCCCGTTGCTGAGTGGAAGGAGTGAATTAACGACAGTGGACACCAATAAGGCTGAGACAGATGACTTTGCCTGTTTGCTGAATCTCACCCTTGTGCTATAAACCGTATGCTAATAAAATAGATTGCTATGAAGTATTCTGTCACAGTCATGATTTGTTTTATTATAAAATCTTTCACGTTTACAACTTTTTATAATGTCTGAAGTACTGATGACTGTAACATCTGGAAACAAGAGGATAGGAAGAGGAAAAAATTAAACATCTGTAAGCTTTATTTTTACTCCAGTTCTCATCCTCTCAACATACTTAATAATAGGAGTGGATTTAAGTTGAAGTTACATTTCTATACTGGTTGAAAAAAAAAAGGCACAAACACACAGGGGCTTCCCAGTGGTCACTGTGAACCTCTGTATCTCATGGAGATGTTTTCCTCTGAAATAGTTTATCAGGGAAGAACTCTTTTACATGACAGGACTTTATTGTTTCTCTGTGATTCTGTGCTGAGATGCAACCCTTCAGCCACAGGTGCCCAAAAGCCCACCGAATTCCTTCCATAGAATTCAGTGGGCTCTGAATTCTTTTTCTGACATAGAATTCTGTATTCTGACATAGAATTTCAGTGGGTCCTGAATTCTTTTTCTGACATAGAATTCTGTATTCTGACATAGAATTTCAGTGGGTCCTGAAACAGGACCTGGAGCCCTCAGGAACTGAGGCTGGCTTTCCTAAAAAGTTGGATGCTCCTCTTCCCCTCTCCGAGCCTCTGACTTCTGCACAAGTACTGGAGAATCCTGGTTCAAGTACTGTAAACCCCTTCTGAAAAAAAGAGTCTAATAATCTGGGATAACATGAAACGCTCCTGTCCTGACTGCAGGGAGTCGTCTTCCAAGTCACTGTGCATGTGTACACATACCCTGAGCTTTGAGAGGTGACTGCAGAGCACATGCACTGGCCGTCTGGCTTTCTCCCCCTGAGTGAGTGAGCTTCAGTGTGGGAGAACGGGGCCCCAAATGCAAGAAGTCAGGAGGAAGTGAGTTAGTGAGTTAGGGAGGAATTTGAAATGGAGAAGGAAAAATATTTGGCAGATAGAAAGAGGCCAAAATGTTCCAGGTGTAAGGGACAGTATGAGAGACGATGCTGAAATGAGCAGGAGGGGGAGAAGTCTGAAAGGCCGAGAATCTTGTAACTGCTTGTTCTGAAGTCCCAGGGATGTTCCTTACTTTAAACCTGCCACTGTTTTTTGAGGAGTGAGGTCACTGTATAAGAAAATTTCCTAGGACTACGGCCCAACACAGGAAAATTCTGTTAAAATATACAGAGTTGCTGCACTAACCCAGAATTTTAACAGCCTGGTCATTTTAACGAGACTTTTTTCAGACCACAGACCTATTTTCTGAAATATGTTTTGGATTAGTGTGATGGAAATGTGTTGGTTTTATAGGTCAATTCTCTACTGTAAATTGCTTCTCACTTGTAATGGATTTTTATCCCCAAGCAGGTTTAGTCTTTTAACAGAAATTCACTAGATGGACACACAAGTAGTTCCATCTCAAAATGAAAACTGCTTCATGATGTTTCCAATAGTAGTGGACCTTGCACTAGTGGCTGGATCCTCAGCATCAGCGTGTTGGTTATTCATGCTGTGTTGCCATCCCACTACCAATCCTCAGCCAAACCACTAATGGCTATTCTTCACCACAGTTGTCTAGAGAAGCTCTCAGAGGAGATGCTCTGCACTGGGAATACCATTGTCCTATCTCTTTCTTTCTAATATAGCCATAATCAGACCTTGTACATCCCTGGGAGCTTTCCCTCTGCTGAGGGTCTCCCACCTTGCTCCTCACAGTGCAGGGGTGCAGGAACCGGGATAAGTGAGCCTGGGGGAGCTTCATCCTGGATATTGAGCTCTGCGCTAACATGATCACCTGGTGACTTTCCAGGATTTACCTCAACTAACTCTAACCACATGCCTGCAAGACACCTGGTCTGGGCACATTCCTGGGCTCCCCCTGCACAGGGGGCAGCAACAGGGACCCCAACAGGTCCCCAACAGGGGCCCCAACAGGGGGGTCACCCTCCCCAGCCCCCTCCAACTCTTGCCCTGCTAGTGTGGTGGCTTGGCTCAGGTGGAGTTTCATCTCTCTCCAATTGTAGCTCAGTCTGGACACCCAATTAAAGAGCCCAAGATTAGACAATGAACATCATAATCTGCTGATGGCCTCTCACTCTCATTTTTTGGTAAGAAGAGAGGCAGAGGCATCTGCCATTGCATTTTTGTGGTTGTGGCAGAATTGCACCTGGGAATCAGCTGAGGGACAATATTGTATGGACAAGTGGTCCACAGACTCATGCTTTACCTCTCAAAAACACTTGCAACATGTTTTGATATGGGTATATTTTATGCAGATGTCTTTCAATTATGTCTTTAGCCCTTCACATTCTGCTTCCCACATGTCACCACTATTTTGTCTTAAATAGGGATGCTCAGTGTGGGTGGAAGTTTTTCATGGATTAGTGAAATTGTTTCCTGAGTCCACAGGCAGGAGATYGAAACTATTTACTAAATAAAGATAAAGCAAAGGACCTCCAAACCCCTAAAGTGCTAGTTTTGCTTGCTTTGGAAGCAAAGCATTTCAGCTCCTCATTAGGAAATGACATTTTGAATGTTAGTTAATATTTTTTAAAAATGAAAGAAAAAATATTCACTGAAGAACCAGGAAAAAAAGGTTTAATATCTTATTAGATTAAACATGCTGCATTTGTGCAAATAATCTTTCTGTTATGGTTAGGAGATTTTTTCTTCTGTTGTGTTTTTTTTCATTTGGCCACTGAACCAACAAAATTCAACTACACCCTGAGCTCGAATTTATACGTTTTGAATGCTAATGGCCACAAGAAGAATAACTCAATGTAAATAAGTTACATTTTCAAAATTAATGAGGTCTGCTAATTGAGTTTATCCAGGTAATAAAATCCATCTAATAAAATGTATCCATCAAATATAATTCTTCCAGTTCTATAAAAAATATATGTTTCTTTGCCTGTAGATCATCTGTGTGGAGATAATGAATACCTTGTGACATTGGGGTCATAGGTCAAATCCCAGACCTTATTACAAATCTAGGGAAAATTACTTTTTCACTGACCTATAGTACGACCTAATAGTCTAGGAGGAGTTAAAGGCCAATTGTTCATTCAGCATCACCAAATAATATATATATAAGTGCATATATATATTTAATAACACTGATGCAATGAAAACGTACTGCTGTAGATATGGATTTACAGCGCGTCCACAGGGATTTCTCATGCAGATCTCAAGATGTCAAAAACCAGCATAACAGCAACACTCTGAAGTGCATGCTTGAAATGAATGATGACAGACCTTGGTGTTTTGGGTAGGATTTTATTGTTCCTCCAGTGATTTGCTGTAGCCCCAGATAGTGCATCTTGAACAACTCTAGATGACAAGCCTTTCTCACATTTTCAGGGATGCAGGTTAATTGCAGCTACTTTTGCTGCCTGCAAGGAGAAAAGGTGTTCGAGAGCATTGCTCCATGCAGCAAGACCACTGGTGACTAAGCCTTTCCAGCAGATGCCAGCCCTTTGCTGCTGTCCCAGCTGGTATTTCAGTATGTGGGACTAGACTGAAAGACTGAACCAGGGAAATGATCCAAGTCCTTAGAAAAACCATTGGAAAGGGTTATGGGGAGTTTTACTTGCTCAGATCTACAGCACAGCCTCTCACATGACTGCACCAGGAGGGAAAGATGGGTGGCTCACGTGGTGTGCAGGTCCAGGACCAGGACCAGAGAGCAGGGCTGCGGTAGTGGTGCAGCCAATGAGGACTTTGTAATGTCTCAAAATTACACCCTAAAAGGTTACACCAGCCAAAGGTGCTGGTGCTATTAAGAGAATAGTTTAGATGTGAAGAGGAGGCTGCTGCCTTTTTTGTGGTTGAAGATACTGTCCAGCACCAGCTATTATCAGGCCTCCCATAAGAGCCTGATGTGGCCAGAATGGGGGAACATTAAAAAATCACACATGTTTTCCACATTCATTTGCTCCCTTCTTTCAAGGTTCAGCCACATTCTCAGCACATAGGTCATTCACAGGCATCTTTCTCAGCAAACTTTTCTCCCGACTTCCTTCCAGCCTGCTGCACAATAACATCTCCCATGTTTCCTTCAATGGCCATGTTGAACAGGATCCTGTGCAGTTGAGCCTGCACTGATTTGCAGGTCTGCTGCCCTATAATGACTGACAAACAGGCCGCAGATTACTTCCATTTTATGCCTTGAGTTTAGGGAAATTGAGCATCCTAATTAAGCACAGATGTAAGGTTAAAGTGTAGAACAATCTGGACTGGTTTTCATTTAAATCCCTTTCTGATTCATTTGGTTCCATAAGAGACTCGCAATTAGAAAAAAATATTTTGTCAATGTTGAAAGACATGTGATGTAGAACTGATTGGATTAAATCTGAGTTCATGTGAATTTTGGCAAATTCAATTAGGAGAGGCCCTACCAAGTACTCTGTGGAAAACCTCCAATGGCTTTGCGAACTGTATTTGGATTTTCCAGTCCATAACGCTGCATGTGTTGACAGGACACCGTCCCGGCATAATGTGTGAGCATTACAAACAAGTTCCTTTCCTTTGTGGGAACCGTAAGGTCAGGAGTAGAGCGAAACTGCAAACCTGGGCTCATTTGAAGATTCCCAGACCAAACAAAAGACCAGGTGAGCGTGGGTTAAGGGGCAACATGAGGAAAGACCTCAGTGAACAGTTTTGAACTGCTTGTGATGGTACAGAGGCCAAAGGCTAGTTGGGAGAACTTTCTGAAGAAGGGGTGGCTTTTTGTGCAACTTTTTTTCTTATGGCTGAGACAAAAGGATCCTAATTTCTGGCTACAACATCTAAATGCCACCACCATTGAAAGATTTTAATACTTGATATTAAAATGTTTTATGAAATGTGGGTTTGTGTCTGAAAATAGTAGGTCTGATCCTGCTACTTTTTGACAGACATCTGGTTGCTCCTGGCTTTAGTTCATAACATTTTAGTGGGGAAAATATTTGCAGAAGTACCTGTGTCAAACTGGATCTACTTGGCAGGGGGAGGGGGATTGTCTGAGTTTTATCCAAACCAAACCTTGCTTCCCCCAACCTTTCCTCTCCAAGCAGACAGAAAGAAATACCTCCCTGTTATAAGACTGAAACAGTTTGTTTTTATTTTCTGACTTTGTTAAAGATAAAATCCAGCTCCTGGCTTCCCCTGAGCTACATAGGAATGTGCATCAATTTTAATACTGGTAACATATGTCATCAGTTTATATTATTTTTAATAATCCTTTGTTCTGTCTGTGCTGGCAAAACACGATCACCAGGACTCCTTTGGCTTGATAACCATTCTGTATGAACCAACAGACAAACAAGCAAAGCTTTGTTTTTAAAAAGCAGTTGTTTTCCTTCTTTTAGAGATGTGATGTTTTGTTATTGATGCAAAATGGATTTGCCTTTCTTAAGTCTCTCTCTCTTCAGCAGTCAGGCACTGGAGAGCAGTCCAAATAAAAAAGCAAAACAAAACAGTAAAACTCGCACATTAAAATGGACCCCTGCAATACAGTCAAAATAGAAAGAAGGGGGAAGGCTTGGTGAAAGAACCATGGAACTCATTGGTCATTTCCCATCTCTCCCCATGGTGGGGGACTGTCACGTGTGCGTGATGGGGGTAAAGTCCCCTTTTGCTGTGGCTTCTAAGAAGCCTCTAGCTGTGTTAGCTTTGCCCAAGCACTTGAACTGATTTCAGAAGCTTAAGAAATACTCATTGCTTTTTGATTCAATTTACAGAGCTCCTTCTTCTTTTCTTTTTCTTTTTGTAGAATAGGGGGGAAGGAAACACTTCATGCTTTTCCTGAAAACAGAGAAGGCAGAGCCATGAACCTCCCCCAAAACAAGCAGCCAAAGATATCTCTGTTGTGATGGAGCAGTTGTTTAGGCTGGAAAGGCTGGAGCTGCGGGTCTGGCTTCTCTGCGTTGAACACAAAGATCAGCCATGCCCAGACCGATGGCTGAGGCTCCTGACCAGGCTGGGTTTCTTTGCAATGTTACCTTGCAGCTCCTTCAATCCTGTTAGCTTACAGTGAGGACAAGCTTATCATGCCTTGCCTGAACTCAGAATCTCCAAGTCAAAACTGTTTCTGTTTTCACCTTTCATCAAAATTTTCGTATTTCGTGATTCTGCCACCAGCTATAGTTGTTTACATTGACCCTTTTCACTGCAGCTCCCTTCTTCTGTGCATCTACCACTATCAGCTTGTGACACTCAARTTCGTATGGAAATGTGGCAATTCAACTTGCTGATGTAACTCAGACTCCTGATTTTATTGACAGTTCTCCCTTGCAGCACAAATTTTTCTCCTGGAATAGTCAGTGGTAATTTTGCCTTTTCCTTTAATCAGTCCAAGATTTCCTCTGTCGTTTTCAGATACTGTCACGAATTTGCTCCCTCTTTTATCACCTCTGCCTGCTCTGAAACTTGCTTCCTATTCTTCTTAAATTCTCTGTTTCTGTTTCTTCCAATGCTTTTCCCCTTAAAAAAAGCTGTACTGTGGTTGAAAGTCCTTGTCGGGAAGCCCAGGGAAATTTTCTCTGGAGAACCTTAAAAAAATACATGCAATCTTCTGCAATCTGGTATACCACAAGGCAGAAGAGGAAATTACACTCAGATCTTTTGTACCATTAGAATTGACATAGAGATTAATCCTACAGATTTAGGTGGAATCTGAGCTGACTCTTCCACCTCTTTATGTTTTGAACATGTAATTATTCTTCTGTGGGGAGAACATGGATAGATTTTGTATGACACAAATATTCTTCCCCTTGTCTGGCCATCATGAACAATGATACTTCTTGATACTTCTTTGGAAGAGTGCATGCAAATCCCATTAACAAATTAAATGCTATGAGGAAAATCTTCTTGAAGCTTTTCTGTAGTTGTTCATAATGCAAGATAGTTCATAATGCAAACTTTAAAAGAAAATGACTAAGCTAGTGATTCCTGTTCTGGAAAGAATTCTTTCTTTGGAGGTGCTTTGGAGGCTCTTTGGAGGCATGTGGGAGTAGACTTTTTTTTGCCTGGTATATGTGAATTGTGGATTATTAACTTATTTTTTATTGAAGTACTTTTTCAAATCCTCTGTAGCCAAACCAATTCATACTGGTATGATCTTAGTATGTTATTGCTAAAATAGTGCACAAAGACCTAAAAAATAAATTGCTTTTTTTCATTTTTCTATAGTGCTATTGTGGGATTTTGGACAATCAGCAAATATAAAACCACCTCTTGCCTGTTCTTACCATTAATCAACATAGATTCTGAATTTACTTGCCTAAAATGGCAGAAATGGTACAGGTTCCACCAAAGCAGTTTCTGCATCAGTTCCCTGGGATTTATAAACCTAAGTTTTATTGAGTTGGTGGATTGTAAGACATCGCTTCTGAAGCAGGACTGAGTCATTTAGGTGTACTGACAAGATCTACTTTTAAGCACTAACTTAAGCCTGTAACTTTAATACTTAGAATCATACAGAGACCACTGGTGGGCAGATGGAGCCCCTGAAACACAGCTCCATCAAGCAGTATGTGGGATAATATCTAACCTAAGAACCTTTCCTCCTGCTCTGTAAGTTATTACATCCTATCATCTAAATATCTTTCATCTGGCTCTGTCTTCCTTCTCTGTACAGAATGTGGTTTCTGGAAAATATGCCTTTCAGAGACATTAAGACAGATATCTGCCCAACTTGCACTGGTTTTTCCTGGGTATGAAGTTCACAAACAAAATTTGTCCAGGAGGATGTGATTTCAATCCTGTTTGGAAATGACAAAATAAACAAAATAACCACTCATTATAATAAGCACACCAAACCCATACCACAGCTGACATGGCAACAGATTTCAACACGTTCAATTCTGAATCCTTGTTTACTGGGCTGGTTTGCTTGTGCACAAAATCCAGCTCCTAGTCTTGCACTTCCCAGCCTGTAGTGTGACTTGGTGCAATTCTGCTAATTTCAAACTCATTAAGAAAATATCCAAGCATCATATTACTCTACACATTGCATATGTACACAGAGACAGCTAATAAAGTCCATGCTCATGCCAGGCAGGAAGGGGAAATTTGCAGCCTTGTTGACACTTTTGAAATGAAAGAGAGAAAAATCTCAACTAGATGTGCAGGTCTGTCTGCTTACCACCACAAGATGGATTCTGCCTTGTGCTTTTGCAGCCAAGCAAAGAAGCAGGACCAAGAGCTCTCTTAAAAGCGCCTTGGATTAACTAGTTTGGAGATGCACCAACCTTCTGATTTCCAGGGAACTGGCTGGAAATTTTCCATTTAAATCGGAAATGACCCAAATGGAAAGAAGATACTGCCAAACCTGTTAGCAAATTATTCATGCCCATCCTCTGTKTTCCTATAGCTCTCTTTCAGCCCGACTCGTTCCCTCCTGGAATCACTGGACATCCCTACCTTGGCCTTGTTGGAAGTTTATCTGGTCCTTTGGTTTTTATCTGAGAATTTTATTTACAATTTTTTTTGAGTTCATGTAGAAGTAAGCATTTATTGCACAGAGAATAAATGCTGAAAAGCAATACCATTTTATATAAAAATCACTCTTCTGTGGACACTGTGCACACAATCTAATAAAACTCTTAGGAACACATAAGGGAAAGGTAGTGTCCTTCACTTTGGGGTGAATTTCTCATGTAAGACCTTAGCTACACTGAGATCACACTATTAAACAACCCATTGTATACATCTTGCATTGCAAACAAAAGGTAGAACTTCATTGAAATAATCATAAAACTATTTTTCCTATACTAACTACAGCTGTGGGGCATGTTTCTATGGAAACAGTTTTCCTTATGTGCTTCTCTATAGCTAAAGGTCTCAAATGGACCTTCTGTCTACTCATTGCCCGTATAAACTGCAGATTCTGTACAATAATCTCTAACACAGATCAGCTGAATCTCCTGATGTGTGTCAGAAAACATTATCAGGAGGCAAACACCAGTTATTGCAGCTTCCCATAAATTTATAGATAATCAGGTCCTTAGTGGCAAGTTGGCATCTTAAGTGTAGGGATGGTACTGAGGACTTTTGATTAGAGGTCATTGTCCTTTCCAAAGCCGTAACACACAGCAATGAATTCTGAGGCTTTGCTTTTTCTGTACAAAGATTTATGTTGCTTTGATTTGAATAATTTATGCTGCATACTGCATTCTAGATACCAGACGCTAAAAACAATTTGTTCTTTGTTGACATAAGTAAAACACTTGCAAAATTGCTGATTAAACGAGCCACACACCTTAATATTTTCCTTATCATAAACCATCGCGGTAGCAAAACACAGCATAAGTAAAGCTGATATTCTTTCAGTGATATCTGACAGTACAAACCAGCTGGTAGATGAGGTCACATAGACAGTGAAATAGCTGTTATTTAAAAACACATGAAAAATTACCCACCTTTTTTGATCTCCTCAAATTATAAGGTACTAGTCCAAACTGTGCAAGCTGTCTTTATATTATTTGCATTCAGAGACACTTAAATGCAAAGGTATACAAATGTAATAATTTTTTTAATATGTCCATGTACAGATAGTAATCTGTGTATGAATAATGCAGAAGCAGTTAGAGAGGTGGAGATTGATACATGCACAAATGGGTCTTATTCCGTTCAGTAGAAGGCAATACGTACTTTTACATGTATTATAGGAACTGAAGGGGTTTGTTTTCAAACTATGGGTTGTTCTTGTCAGTAGAGCATGGGCCACAGTTATGCACATCATTATCAGAATAAAACTCTGTTGTAGCTACTTCTAATAAACTATGAAGATGACAGGCAATAACTTTCAGGTCCTTGGTAGTGCATAGGAGGACTCATCTTGTTTTAGAGTTAAGCATGACTCTCAGAAATCTCTTTGGGATTCTTCTGGACTTGACAAAGAAGGCCCTTCAGAAAGTGAAAGGGAGCTATCCCTCTGGGGCACGCAGCATGGGCTGAGGCAGGGGATACAAGTGAAACGGGACAAGTTTCCCCCTTGAGGCGATAGCCTCTTTATGCAGTATAGGAGAGGAACCCCAAACCACCAGCTTTAACTGGACACCTAACTTTTAGATAAGTAAACTCAAGTGATGTGAATGCAGTTCTAATTCTTATTACTCAATACCTTCAACGTCATGTTTTAAAATGTGATTAATTTATGCATTTAATTTAAAATCAACTTCACTTTTCATCAGCTACATTCTCAGTTTACTCTTTATGTTTCACACAGTTCAGGCAAAATAAACAGGCAAGTCTGACATTTTATGTAATAATTTCCTCTTTCTGGTTCTGTTATGTGACACGGGGTTCCTCAGATTTTTTTCATGGGAGACTTCTATAGTTTATACTTTACACACAGTACATAGCTGAGAAGTGGACATCCTGTGTCAGTGTGCTAGGGTCAGCCTTCCTGGGCAGGCACGCTGAACACAGGTAACAGGTGGCAGACAGTAGTAAACAAGGACTGTGAGCTGAAACACAGCTCTGCCGTGTTCAGGGAACAACCGGGGATTGAGGACAATGTCCTAGCTTGATATTGTGGGGAAACTGTGTGTGCGGTCCACATGCTCAGTCTCTGCTGCCGGCACTAGCTGTTATCAATCAGCTATGTGTAGGGGGAAAAGGTCCATGCTATAAAAATGGCTACAGATTTCCTGAACTCACCATTATTATGACTTTTTATACCAGGGTGGCATGTTCCCAGAATAACCAGGGGTTAGTCTAATCATTTGGGGATCAGGTTGTGGCCTCCTGAAGGAGTCTGTATGTGGAGTAGTTCCATTTATTCCTGTGGAATTTCATTACACCTTTTTCTGGGCTCTCAAAAGAGGAGTTTTGCTTGTTTATTTGTCACACCTCTCTCACATAAATTTAACTCTGTGGCTTTTGCTATTGTTCAAATAGCTACGGCTTTCATTTCCCCCAAATGAGCAGTTGGAAGGGTGTGGTACCCTGAAAGCTTTGCAAAAACACATTCACACTGGGAAATGCTGCAAAGCAAATAAGGGGCTGTGGACGACATTGGTTCAAATAAGGGGAAACCTGTGGAAAAAGAGGATACTGAAAAGGTGAGAAGAGACATAAATAAATACACACACACACACACACAAAACCAGAAGCAAACCCTCTTGCCTTGTTTATGCTTTTGAGTCATTACCAGACAGTTTTGAACCACATAGTTTATATCAGCCATCTAAGAATTCCTAAGATCAATGAAACACCTCAGAACTGTTGGTCTCCATTGAAAATTTAAATACCTTTTTTTTAAAAAAAAATTACTGGTGAGACACAAGTACAAAAAGATTACAGACAAACATTAAAGATATACGTACTTATTCCATTTCTAGGCCTCATTTGTTTCACTATCATGTTCAATAGTTAAATATTCTTATCTCCAGACTGCTTCCAATAACTTGTGCAAAAGATAGTTATTAAGGACATATGGCCTAACACTAAAATATTCACCATGTTGCATTTTTTTCAATTTCTTTTTTTCCCCCCTCTTTTAACATACCCATATATAACCAAGCATATTGAAGCTTCAGTTAAGCCCCATGCATCTGCTTGAGCTTACTTCCCTTCTCCCAATAGTCAAAACAAATCTCTGCTAAGGTTAAATGTGAAAAAAATGAATAAGCAAGGAAAACTGCATTAAAAAGAAGGCATTCTGGAGCTGAGCAGAGGAGTGGGAGCCAGAAACACCTCTGGTCCACAGCCTTCTTTGTCCCTGACAGAGGCCAATTGTGCAGAAGAAGCTTCCAAATCTGAATGCCAGCATCTGCAGGTCCCTGAGCACTGAGTGCTCACCCCTGGCCCTGGAGGCTATGGCTGCCTGAACCCAAGCTGATGGTCTTAATCTTCCTCAGCTATTGAGCTAAGTATCTTCTGGTTCCCATCACCTTTAATGCCAGTGTATCACTGTCTGTCTGCAGGTCTGCATTTTCTCCTCCTGTGAAGAGCTGCTGTGTTGAAATGGTTTGTTTCCATCATTTATAAATGCCTCTTTCCACTATCACTCTAACACTCTCCATGTCAGTGTGCATTTCAGCTATCAACACCTGTACCTCAATTTACCCTTTGAATTATGTAGGAGTTGCAAGGGCTGCCTATTGTAATGTCATCTTCATTAATCAGCCTTTTAATTTTGCACTATGTTGCTGCTAGTAGTGAAGAAATGCCTGATTTGGCTTTGGTTTTGGCTTTGGCTTTCTCCATAGCTGTTTGCTTCCCTCCTTTAGTTGCTACTTTCTGTGGGATGCAGGAACCTGAAAAAGCTTCCCTCTAAAACACCTCTGCCGAATTTGTGTGTATTTGTTCCCCTCTCTGTTAATTAAGGTGGAACACTTTTGCAGTCTTGCAGCAACAATACAGCAGAGCTGAGGCTGAGACCTTATATGAAAGAAGAGTAATTTTATTTTACAGTAGAACTAATCTGTCTGCCTTGTGCTCTCGCACCTGCATGCTCCCATGCCCTGAGATTTAGGTCCACACAGCCCATCCAGTGTTTCCAGATTCCTGATTCCATAACATGTAAGACAAGAGGTACAGSCTGGTGATTCCTTGTGGTGCATTAGAGTTGAGGTAATTGTTCTGGTTTTTCATGTTCCCACTTTTAGGGGTTGTCAATGATTACTCTCTTTTCTCTCTTCTGCCTTTGTATCCTACCTCTGGCATCACTGAGGTTTATTCTCTCTCATTTTTCTCTTCTTTTGACTACTTTGAGGCTCCAGTCCCATCCTGTTACCCTTTTTGTTCTGCTCTCCCTTGTTTTCCAGAACTGAGAAGCTGCATGTAGATCTGGCACGACTTTAATGACCTGCTAGTCTAGGTGGCAAAGCACTGCATGTCCTTGATGGCCTCTTCTTCTCTCTGCACAAAAAGGAAACCTAAATACGGCAAGTATTTGGCATCTGTGGAAGAGCTCTGAGTGTGTTTGGCCTAGACAACCTGCTCATGATGTCTTTTATTTACTCTTCTCCATACTCCCACCACCTTGATATTATCAAAGAAAGCAACTATTAGTGCAATTGCCACTTTTGTGTGGATCCTACATTGGCAAAGGCTATGTGTTAATTTGCTGTTATCTAAATTCTTATTTGTTAGCTGCTTCTACATATGGTATCTCTCCACAGACTTTTAAGGAGTTCAAAGTTAGGCTGCACCTTGCTTTGGTGTAAGGAAACTTTGCTCTTGACTGGCATCATCTGTGTACTTCATATAGTGAAGAACTTGTTCAGTTTTATACCACGTACCGCTTTTTGTTGTCTTCAAGTGCCTTTAGCACAAGATCACGTTGCTTGTTGAATTCATTGAAAGGCATGGCAAATACAGTTGTAGGGAGCACATAATAAACACGAATAAACAACTATATTCCTTCAGTTTTATGAGGTATAATGGATCCAGTACTCAGTACTTCATGCAGAAACTCTGGGAAAACATCTCATCTCTGTCTGCCACCAGAGAAATGACAGACGTAGCTGTATTAGCACAACAGAGAAGCGTATTCTGGTGATGTCCACATTGGCAAGTAGCCCATCGCAGCAGGACCTGGTCTCTAGAGCAAAATAGTTCTTGGACCCCAACACCCATGGCATCTGCATTCTGAGGGGTTTACTTTGGTCTATGTCTAGTCAGATTGTGCACCACGTCAGCACCTGGTGCACAGATTACAGTGGTGCAGTCACCAGATTTATGTGATGAGCACGCTCCTGGTCTGAGCCAAAAGTCTGGCAGTCCCTGGTATGGGCTAGACACAGAATCCTCTTCTTTGGTAGAAGAGAAGATGAGGGGAGAGGGATTATGACTGGAGGGAGTAGAGCTGTTTGTATGGGCCATAGTAGATACCTAATTTAAGTACTGACATTAGAAGGCTGATATCTATAGCCTTTTTGCATGAAGATATTCTCTGTTGGGGAGAGATTGAGAAAAAGGCCTTCAATTAGGGTCTGAATCAACCCTTTGAGGGACCTTCTCCTACCTCTGGGTGTGGCAGTGAGGCAGTGATACCAGCCTCAAAAATGAAAAATTTAAGTGCAGTGGTACACTCAGCAGTGTGGATCTCTGTCCAGGCTCTGAGCTTGGACTCCTAAATGCAAATGGGGAGATTGGTATGTGAACCCACCTGAAAATTAATTCCCAAGGTCAGGCCTTTGAAAACATCTAGTGAAGAAGGCAGGCAATTACTAAGTATTTCAAGTGTGGTGATGCATCTAAATTCATTTCCCACTGACAAATGTCAGGCAGTTCCACCACAAGTGTCTCACTTCAGGATGGAGTGTACTCTGCTGCTCTAATGTGAAGGCAGTGATGACACTAGGCTTTCAAACTTTACATTGGGAATTTATGGCCTGCATATGCATCAGAAGTATGATTTTGAGCTGTGGATTTTAGGACCACAGGATAATTCAGGTAGAAAAGGACCTCAGTAGGTCACCAAGTCTGCTTTAAATGGGGTCAGCTCTGCAACTTATCCACTTGCATTTACAATTGTATGTGTCATGTAATTCCTATGAATGCTGATTTTTCCCCTGTACTGTATACTTTGATTAATATAAGGGTAGGTATAGATTAAGGCGGCTATTTCATATATTACTTGTAAAAATGTAGTTTTATTAAGCTGAGAAAGCATTGCTGCTATCCTCTAAACACTCTTGCTTGGAAAACAAGTTTCAGAATTTTTGATAATAATTTTGAAAAGTCATTGCTTTTGTCATTCTTTATGTTGAAAATAGCTTTCAGTAGCAGACTTAACTTTGATATCTTCTGTTCACCTTGGCAAGCAGACAAATCACATGAAGTCACCAGTTTGTATCACACATCTACTTTGGAGAAAAAACTTCTTGGCTAGTCTTATGCCTTGTCACTGATCAACTGTCTAACAAAAAACCCCCAACAACAAAGCCATGTTAAGAAATGCCTGATCAACCACCCCTGCCAAAAACTTTCTTTAGCTATAATTTAGGATTAGCAAACATACTTATACAAGTTTTCTCCCATTGGGCCTGTTTTATTTTATAATCACTTTAGAAGTAATAGAAATTGTGCACRATTATATTTGACATTTCAGCCAATCTATCTGTTATAAAACGATGATGCATCTGAACATGAAGCATAGGAAAAGTTTGCCTGGTAGTGCACAAATATACCACAAAGGGAGTTTTCTTCTCTCTCATTCACATTATCATTCGCTGAAGGAGAGTATCATTTTTATATCTCCTCCCTCAAGCAGCAAGAAATCTGTGTCCACAGAGCTTGAATATTTGCCATGGGAAAAGAAAACAACAAAGAGAAAACGATACTTTAAAAAATTTTGGAAAGTAAGGGACAAAAACACAACCATGTTTGCTGTTATTACTAGTAAGTTATGTTTAAAACTAATTGCATCTGTGGGCTTCTGGAAAAACAATCACATGAGCTACTACATCAAAATTTAAATAAGGAAAATTATTCAGAATACTCCAATGAATTTTATTCACATATTCATAAAAAGTAGGAACTAGTCAGTCCCAAGCCTTTACACATGCATTTGATGGTCCAAATTATGACTATAGTAGTCCTCGACTCTTATTCCCTGCATATCAGGCTACGCAGGCACAAAAAGTGAAAGCTAGACTGTTCTAAGGTGTTCCTTCCTGCATATCAGTGGCCATGTCTATGCTCACACCGCTCTTCCTGCGTGTGGGGGATGGAGGTAACCTCTGGCAGAGGAACAGAATAAGCAGCTGGTGATGGTAACTTTTTAAACTGTTCCAGCTAGGTCTGCCAGATTTAATCTGATCATATCCTGTAATGGGGAAAAAAACCCCCAACTAATTACTTAAACCTACCCTCTTGAATGCACTCTCTAATTTGAGGTGCCTCACCTTTTGGTGATTTGTGAGATATTAGGGACATGACTTTCTGAAGAGCACAGTACTTAACTTATTAGGGTTGAAGACAGCAAGAATTGACTACACACACCACAGTTTGAAATCTGAACACAACTCAAATTAGAGACGGAATGGAGACACATAAATGACTAAGCCACTTTTAAMAGGTCTTTGCCACTCCACCGGTGCATTTGTGCATCTTCATTGTGCGAGTATGGTACATCCTGCATGGCTCCTCTCTTTGTGATTTGTCCCTTTAGAAATTGCAGGAACCTCTCTGTTTTTCAGTGCTTTGGTCTTAAGAAGAGCAGTTATTTTTGGGTCACTGGTGGTCTGGACTCATCTGGCAAGCAGAACAGATGTGATGGGTCAGTCTTTTGGACAGCTGCAATTATTATTTCCTTGTAATCTGGCAAGACCTTTTTCAGTTAGAAGCAGAGATCCCACAGAGATCCTGTGAAGGCACTATCCAGCATTTGGCTTATGAGAACAAGATATGATGAGCTCTGTGGCCAAAGGCATAAAAAAAAAAAAGGAAAGAGAGCCTGTTAAACATATTATCTGTGTTATGAAAAATGCCTAAGSGTCCCAAGGAACATGAACTGCCAAGCAGTAGACACAACAAAAATAGAAGCAATGCCCTAAACTTTTTAGATTGTCTAGATAATGCAGATAAATGAAGAGAAGACAAAATGTTCTGTTTAATTCCCACCTTGTAAGTGGGAAACTGAGGCAGAGAAAGATTAGGAAGTGACTTAATACCACGCAGGAAATCCCTGGTACAGCCACAGATCACAAACCCCAGATATTCCAGGACATCAGCAGCAGCATCACCAAACCATCTTTTGTTCCCAAACTTGTCTCCTTCTGGCTTGCACCAGTGGTTTTTTTCTGCACCAAGACTTTCACGTTACTGTCTCCTGATTTCTTTTTTTCTGTACATAAGCCTATAAATATTAAATATATATTGCACTTCATGCCACACCTTAGATCAAAATGTGCCTTCTATCAAAGGCAAGTGGTTAAACTTCAGGCAGATTGAGCTGACCCTTCTCCTTCCCTGGCATGACCCTTGTAAATGCTTGGTCGAGTCACAGGAAGGACAGTGATGGCTCAGAGAAAGGCCATGATGACCTCTGCTAATATTAACAAGTTTCACTCCCCATGAACACAGCAAGGATTCATTAGCACAGGGAGGATCCAAAAATATATAGGATGAAGAAAATTAGGCAAATTAAAGATGCACTCAATTTTGCCTCCTCTGAAATGAATTCCCAGAGGAGTGCAGTCAGTTTAACTAGTTTAAAAGGCTGCAGTGTCTAGAGGCGATGTACTTAACTGTTCCCTTTCTCCTTGCACTTTTAGCACCCAACTCTTTATTTTTTCCTAGCTGCCAGAAGGGTTTATACAGCTTTTTTACCCCCTCCTACAGCCCAAAAAGGGCCCATGGCATGTTTTCCCAAAACCTTTGGTCCCCATCCCTGGGCTTGCCTCCACCAGCAGCCAGGCAGCTCTCACCAACCCACGGCAGTGCAGCTGCAGCAAGCTGCTTTCTGGGTTCCCCAAGCCTGGAAAGGCACTCAGGGTCTCCAAAATCTTTCATACCGCTCCAGTTTCTCCTTAATGTGTAAAGCAGGAGTGTTCCACCGCAGTAATCAATTGATGCTTTCCTTCAGCGTGGTCTGTACGAGGGTTTCCTTGGAACCTCCCTGCAGCAGGCAAGCGAACCACCAAGAGCTGATAATCTTCTAATTAGTAACACGGAGTTAGTGAATAACTCATGCTTTACAAATAAGTCAGCACATGGAGGTCTCAAGACCCGAGTGTATCCAAAGGAAGCCCAAGAGAAACTAATTGACATCTGTGGGGGCTACAAGGTCTGTTGGCTAGCCTTGCAGCTCTCCACAGCTGCTCATGCATACCCAGAGGAACTAAGGGGAGGCTGCAGGCAGCCAATTTTTAAACAAAACCAGAAACCTCCACAGCCTTGTCAATGGGTGAATATTTGTGTGTGTGGACATGTAGCAAGGGGTGCAAACGGGAGTGCATAGTGTGATTTCAGTGTGCAGTAGCCTAAGTCCTGCTTATTTAGCACTGTTGAGGACAGAGTTCCCCTCTTTAAGGAAAAATAAACGAATAAACACTCTTGTCTCTGACAGTGACTCTCACCCCCTACCCCAAACAGAGCAGCATTACTATGCCATTAAACCTTTTGCTTCCCACAGCTTTTCCTTGCTCGGTATTAAATGAGGACCCAGTGCAGCAGAGGGATCTGCAGATGTCAGCCCTTGGGGCTGATATCAGGAGACCCAGCTAGTTCTGAAAGGCATATCCTCACTGTTGAGCAGCTGAGCCCTTGTGAGTGAACCCTGGGCAACCGCTGTCAGGGCACTTCTTGCTGCAGGGGTGGAGGAAAGTTCAACTGAGAAAAAAGGACTATCAGCTGGGAAAATAAGCCACAAGACCCCTCCATTTTGAACAGAGGAAGGAAAATATTTCACTTTTGCTGTTTCTGGTGCCAGCAGCCCCACCATCATCACTCTTTCCACTAGTGCTGGAGGGTGACCCCACCACTTCCCAGTTACCTCAGGACCATCATCTCTGGGGGCTCCTTGGGAGAGAGCACCATCTCAGGGCCGTCTCCATCACCTAAATTCTTGTGGTGATGGCTCCTCTAGGCCAGGCAAAAGCTATGTGGAACCTGCACCCAGAGTGCCTGCTTTGCTCTCCTCGCAGCACAAGCAGCAGTGCAGTGCTTAAATCCTTAATTTCAAAACTTGTACATTTCACATGGCAAGCATGGGGAACCTTTGAGGTGGCAGTAAACCACACAGCAGAGTTTCAGTTTTCCCTGTGTTTCTAAGTCCAGTCAAATCTAGTCTTCAAGCATCTCTAAATCGAATTCATCCACAGAAAGCCTGCACGCTTGTGGGTAATTAGCTAGGAGGATCTTTGTTGCCATAGCCTGACTCTGTATAATACACTCTGGTGAGTGGGAGAATCGTTCACTTAGAATGAGGTCATGTTAAGAAACAAGCTTGCAATCCTCAAATTGCTTTTGTGATTGGAAAAAAATAAACCCCGCTTATTCAAAGCCTATTTTCAAAGAGGCACAACAGAAGATTCCATCAGCATAAATGTCATGACCCACCATGCATGGTAGGTGCTCCCTGTCCTGTCCCATTCACAGGCAGTTCTTGGCATTAAGTGAAGCCAAAGGTGAAGCACAGGCACAACATAAGGGCAAAGAACAAGGATGGGATGTTCTGGGAGTAATGAGACACTAGGGAAATTAGGAGTGGGATGCATGTATCTCAGAGAGGTTTCAATATGCAATCCAAGGCCGGAGCATATTAAGTGAAGTTTGTCATATCACTTATCCCATTGTTTTTCCTCAGCCAGAGTATGGCTTTTTGGCTACTTCCACTCTTCTTTTTTTGTGCTAGACACGGGACTGTGTTGTTGTGAAGGGCGTCTGAATTCAGGCAAAGCTGAAGGTCTCTCATCTAGGTAAACCTTCCTCCCACTGGCAGGTTTGCTGATGTCGTTTTGCTCTGTAGAAAGTTTAGGATGTTTGTGGGGGAATGGCAGCCTTGCTGTGGGGCTGGTAACTCCAGGGCATATTACTGGCTGCACTCTGCCTTGCTGCCTCCCAGAGGGCTCCCCCACCGAGGGGGCCAGAGAGTGCAGYAGGGAATCAGGAGCATTTTCATGCAGTGCTCATAAGAAGGAAAGCCAGTAACCCCTTCTTTCCCAAAGAGGGGAAGGAAAAGCGGGCAGAGGAAGGAGGAGACCTCAGGTAGTTTTCATCACAAACCCTTTAGTACCTCATTTGGAAAGGACCTTAAAAGCACATCGGATTGCTGTCATATAACTTGGTTGCACCACTTGCTTCCACCTACAGCTACTGTTCCCTGGCTTCCCACCTCCCTGAGTCTCACCTACAATAATCCCTATCATAAGCACCTCTGCAGAACCCCCCTCTGTATAACACAGGGGAAAGCCATGCCTGCTGCCGGCCATAGAATGTCCCCATTGTGGCCTCGTGCAGGCGCTGTATATAATCTTTCTCTGCCAATATATGTCTTCATGGGCTGCCCCCCTGTCCTCCTCCTCAAAATAAAACGACTATTCTTTTCTGTTTAAAGTAGATTTCGTGCAATAAAAAACATTTTATTGCTTCCAGTAATTGGTATTTAATTTGCAGGCCTTTACAACTTGCAAAGAACAGAACTGTTTTAGCTGTAGAGCTGGTTTGTGTGTGCACTTTGTGGATTTTATTCCACTGGCACTTGCTTAGTTGACTGGTGTAAAACGATACAGTTATGGTTTTGCAATCAGAAAGGCTGCAGATAAAGACCTGGAGAGACATTATAAGGTCCTGGGTCCAATTTGAAGCAGCAGGCAAGACAATATAATTTTAGGGGGCGCTGCCAGCCTCAGACATCAAAACTTGACTCCTGTTAAGTGTTTTCCATTTTACTGTCAAAATATCAAAGGCTGCTATTTAAACCCAGAGTCTCTTAAAGTTGATTTTCTTTCTCTCTCCTTCTCCCCCCCCTCCTTTTGTTCCCTTTAACTACCTCGATAAACGCGAGGTGAGGTAACCTGTGAAACGTTAGCCTCCTCTCTCCCCACCTCGCCTTGTAGAGGCATTGAAGCCCGACACAGCCCTTAAACCCTTTTTCGGGGTGAAATCTTGCTCCGGCCGGCCCCATTCCTTCCAACGGCGGCCGGGCAGGGGGGTTCTCTATCCATCGAGAGTCGCGGCTGCCGGGGGCAGGAGCCGGGGCCGGGACCAGCTCAGCGGGGACCCTTCCTCGAGGGAGATGCCGCTGCAACACCCACCGATTCCCTCCCGGGGAAGAGGCAGAGCTCAGGAGAAGGGACCAAAGGGACATATTGCCCACTCGTAGCCTGCACAAGCGGGAACCGGGGACGAAGGGCGCATCAGCCCTTCCCCTTTCCTGGGCGCAGCTGCAAAGCCTCTGCCCCCTGCTCCGCTCCCCCGGCGGGCCGAGCCGGGCCGGGCGCGGACGCAACCCCGGGCGGAGCGGAATCCCGCCTCGCCTGACGCGGGAACAGCGGGGACCGCCGGAGCCTCGGCGGGGCCGGCGGGCGAGGGAAGGCGGGAATGTCCCGCCGCCGTCGCCGAGCCCCGCCAGACCGCGGAGCGGGGGTCGCAGGACTCGTGCGGGTCTGTGCAGACACGCCTGTGCGGACGGGTCCGTCCGTGTGCGGTGCGTGCGCCCAGCGCCCGCGCGTGTGCGCACTGCCCGGCTCCGCGGGGACTTGGGCACCGACCGCCGGGCCGGGCGAGCACGCGTGTCGCTCAGAAACATGCGTGTCGTTCCTGACGTGCCCCTACTGTGCGGTCCCGGCGGAGCTGCCGCCGCTCGGCTGGGGGCCCGCGCCTCCCCCCGGCACAGCCCCGCGACCCCGCGCGCCCACCGAGAGAGAGTGCAGGGCCTCCCGCCCTGCCCACGGTGGGGGGCAGCGAAATCGGCAGGCGGGCGCTCTCGGATGTACCTTAATTTATTTTAAGACGTAGCTAAATTCACGGGCTTCTGCTTGCAATAAAGTGGCTAATAAATTATTCCTTCCCTTGAGTACTAAACTGTTATCTGATTGAAGTTTACTCTGATGTTTCAACAATTGCATTCTTTAAGTGAAGGGTGGGAAGAAAATAGTTGTGCCCTTAACAGAACAAATAAATAAATAAATAGATAGATAGATAGATAGATAGATAAAACCCTAAATAGTCTTCTGTAAGGAAGAAGTTAATATACTCAATTATTTTCTGAAAAAAGATCATAACATCTGGAAATTGATATCAAATGGTGTACAATCCCTAAGAGACGATAAACTTCCACTGTATAATATTTCCACTAGAAATCTTAATAATCCCATAAATCTTCCTTGTGAATTGGGAAAATGTAACAGTTCATTGAAATACTCATTGGGAAATAATTGAAAAAATGTAATAGTTCACTGAAATACTCGGGTTTTTTTTTTTCTTTCTTTGGTGCTGTTGCTAACTCTGTGCATGTGTGTAAATATTCCTACTTCGTTTTAAAGACATACACGGAATATTCCCTAGAGCGCTGCATACCATAAAAGAAAAATATGCCCTTTTGACTTATTAATCATTATTACAGAGTTCAAAATTGCAGCGTCCCTCGCACATTACTAGAGAAGGCAAACAATTCTCTCTATGTGTATTTCGTGTTGCTAAATTCAGTACAAACTTTACAGCTCTCAACTTTCCCCCCCCCCCCCCTTCCTTATAGACTCTTCCTATTCTGCTCGAGCTATCCAGGGTAGCTAAAACCAAGAGGGCCACTCGCCCATTATGCTGGCCCACTACATTGTAATTAATTACACACAAAGGCAATTGCTTATTGTAATTCACCTCGTGAATGTTTAATTTTGCAGAAGTAAAAGTAGATGAGGATTTGAACACGCCTAYGCTCCCTGTAATGAATATATGAGTAATTAATGTTATTGGAAAGATACAGCTTTACGTATATAAAAAATATAATAATGTGATAGAGAAGAGATGTGCGTGTGCATGAGYGCATGTTTGCTTGTGCCTCGGTGTAGGAGAGAAGAGAGCATTTGTGTGTTTTTGTACTGAATTAATGTGTCCCTTTGGTTACGTTGCTACAAGTCGGAATAAAGACAATTAAGCCCTTAGCATTTCTGTCACACTCCATTAATTACTGTAGCCGCTGCTGTCCCGACCACTTCGTAACATATTCATCAGGTACGATACCAGTCCAGCAGCATCAGCCGGCAAAGTAGGCTATTGTTAGTTTAAACTATAGCCTTTCAAATGTTCTTTATTTTACTTTTCATATGAGATTGTTTTCCTCTCCTTTAAAAATGTTTTTCTAAAAATAAAACTCAACATAAATGTTTTAAGATTAGATTTGTGGGGGAAACAGTTTAATTTTCACCATATGTTGCCACAGCGGTCTGCAGATTAAAAAAAAATAAAATTTTCCCACTTAAACTACCAAAAAAAAAAAATCTAATATAAAAATGTATTCTTCCCAAAGCGTCTCCCTCCTGGGGGCTATTTTATGGCTCCCAAATAAATCTTTAAGGTTGCAAGGAAGGGGAAAAACAAAAATGCCCTGGTGACGGAAAAGCAAGTCCTGCCATGATAATGTCCTTTATTAATATTATAGACGTGCAGTGTGCTGGATGGATCAATCATATCCATTCACAATCAGGATTAAGAGAGCCTATTTTAATGAAAATCTATTAGTCTCTCGCTTGAGACACGGATGCTGCTTAAATCAATAAACAGCATAAAAGAGAATACGACACAGGTTTCTAAATTAAAAAAAAATCCCATCTATGAAATGTGTTAAGACGCCTGTAAAATCCTGAAACCCTCGATCGATACTTATAAATATTTAATTTTTTTTTTTAAACACAAATTGAAAACCATTAACACTGCATCCATTCTTATTATTAAAACAAATTGTCCTTGGAATTATGTGCAGTGGAAATGGAGCCAGATTGAAAGGGCATCCTCTGAAATATGTTTACTCGCTTTCATGTAAACCAATAAAGATCTGCAGGAGTCTGTAGCGTGAGCAGAAAGGTTTGATGTACAATGTCCGTGATTACAGTCTCTGAATTAATCACGAGAGAGAGAGAGAGAAGGAGGGAGGGAGAGGGAGAGGGAGAGAGAGGACTCAGTTATCTACTCAACAAAATCTTGCTCTTCGGGTCAGCACTTATAAAAACGTGGATTAAAACGATGATTTTTCGATTTGCTTATTTGCCCCCTTTCCACCAAAATAGGCTGAAGGGGGGAGGGAGGATGGGAGGAAATCTGTTTCGCCCTACGTCATACCATGAGTCAATGTACAAATGTAAATTCCTCCTATAAATATGAAATCCAATACTTTGCCTTGGAAATGCTTAAAGCTAATTCAACGTTTAAACTCATTCATGATTATTTCTCTCTTTTAACTCGGAGAAAAAMCACAATGGTCAAGAGGTTCCCTTGAAAGAGGAATTAAAATATAACACATGGATTGATACCACGCTAAATAAACACTCGTCTACAATACTAGGTCCGGACTATCCCCTGCCAGGCTGCCCTGCTAGCAGATGCCCCCTCTCACTCCGGGAAGGGGGCAGCCAGGGGGCGGGCTCGGGTCTGTGGAGGGAATTCAGTCCCGTAGGGCCGGCGGTGGGGAAAGGAAGAGGGGTGGAATAAAAGGGACACCCCTTTTGTCTAGTTAGGACCCCCAGCAGGGCAGAGGGCTCCTGTCCGTTGCCCCGGGGCAGTAYGGAGGGAAGAGGAGGAGGATTTGAGAGCATGGTGCCCCTCAGGTGACCCGGCAGGCCGGGCTGTCGGGGCAGCCCTAAACGTGCCACTGATGGCCGGTCGTGAAAAGAGGGATCTGGGAGAGCGGGGTGGCTTGTGACTCGGCAAAGGGTACCCAGGGTGCCGAGGTGAGCCGGAGGCAGAGGGAAGCTCCGAGAGGCGCTGGTGACTTTTGAGTTTTGCGACAGGGTCCCAGGAGTTCCGTTCCTGCAAGTGAATTGGATTTGGACGGCAGTTCCTTCCCTCTCTTTCTCTCTTTCTCTCTCCTTCCCTTTATCCCTCCCTCCATCCCTCCTCTCTAGTCCATTATTAGGAGCAGCAATAAGGGTACTTCTTCTCTGAACCCTCCGTCAAAGTTTGTAGTGGGGTCAAAATTGCCCCCCACTTTTCTCCCCACCTGCACCACCGTGCCCGAGGTCCCCGCAAAGCCGCGGGCTGCCAAAGAGGGGGGGCCCGGGGGCGCTCCCCGCCTCCCGCCGCTCCCTGCCGCCCCGCCGGGACAGGACGGGACGGGGCCCTCATCCCTCGCAGAGATCCGCGTTGTGCGGAGAGCGCAGTGGTGCCGTGCGCGCCCGCGGGGCTGCCCGCGCTTCTGCGCCCTCCGCCGCCTGCCCCCGCGAGGGTCCGCGGCGTGGGGTGGAGGCCGGATCCCTGGGAGAGTTGAGATCTGCACTGGACCTTTTCTGTTTGTCTGTTTGTTTGTTTTTATTGTTTTCCCGTTTTTTCTCTCTTTCCCTTTCCGGTGCTTTGTTTCGCTTTTCTCTTTCGGAGCGAGTGTGAGGCAAGTTCCCCCCGGCTGCAAGGCTCCCCACCGGCGGCCTCTCTGCTGCCGTCGAGGGCGGCCGGTGGCGGTGGCCCGCGGGCTCCCACGCGACTTGCGTGCCCGGTGGCTGCCCCGCGCCGAACTGCGCTCCGCGGGTTGCGGGAAGCGGGGGGCAACCAGCCTTCCCACCGGGCGCCCCCGCGCTGCTGGGAGGCAGGGAGGGAGGGATGGGGAACAGGCAACGGAGCTTGTCTCCCCTCTATCTGAGGGGGCTTGGATTTGCTGCTGTCCTCGGGGACAGGAGTCCCGGCGGTGGCTCCGGGAGAAGCGTGGCCCCACGCTCGCGTGGGCTGCAGGCGTGGGGCTGGGCGCAGGGGGGAGCTGCGGGGAGGAGAGTGGGACGGGGGCGAGAGGGGGGAAAGAGGGGATCCGGCGGACTTGGTGCAAACTCCGGCAGCCGAAGCGCACCGTGCTTCGCCGGGGCTGGGAATGAGGAGTCACTAAATATTTATTCTTGTTTGCTGCTTGCTGCGAGGGAGGCAGAGGGAGGCTGGGCACGGTGGGGATCCGTACTGGTCGAGCCGAGGGATGGGGGAAGTTTCCACGGCGGCGGCCCAGTCCCGGTACGGAGCGTCTCCCATGCGGGAGCGGGTGCCGGTGTCCCCCCTTGTCCGTGACACCCTCGCACCACGCACCAGCCTGCGCAGCAATTCACCACGAGCCCTTACACACGCAGACTGTAAGGTAGTCTGAGAGASGCACAAGCAGCGTGTCGTGCCGGGATCTTTCCTCAGCCATACGTTACTTCCCCGTCTATCGTTCGCCTTTATTATTTATGTGGTGCCGTGTGATATACATTAGAGCCTCGGATTTGATTGGCGTTTGCGATGACAAGACCTGTTTGTTAAGTTGTAAGGCTTCCTCGGCTCCCTCACTTGTTAAACGAACTCTGGAGGAAGGATGCCACCGAGACACGACAATATAATAAATGTCAGGGATATCCGCAGTGCCGAGATCAAATGATCAATCCTTGTCCCCCAGATAATCATTTTAAATTCGCACAGGGGGAGATTGATTTTTTTTTTAAGCCCTTTATTAATTGCTTCCTCGATTATTATTTTTCCCCTCCTCCTGTGGAGGTGTTAACTCTGGTGCTGGGGGCACCTTTGGATTAATTAAACCTATTTTTAGTGTTTTAATGTTGTGCTAATTTTCAGAACAGTCCCACACTCCCCCGGAAAAGAAACAATGGCCCCTTGCTCCAACAAGGAGCCTCCTTTGGTTGCGATTCAGAGCAGAGGGTGGCGTGATGATGGGCTCTGATTATCTCAAACTCGAGGCGAGGGAACGAGAAGGACGTAAAAAGCCAAACGACCAGAAGACAAAATTCCTCCAAATACCGAATAACCCTCCGCGTTAAAACCCGAGGAGAGGAGACTGAAATAAATAGCTGGGAAGTCGACTCCGCGTGGGGATCAAACAGTGCGGAGAGGCGCTGGAAATGCCGGCGCTGTTATCTCGAGACGAATTTCAGGCAGCTATTCAAGCGCACAGAATAATAGTTGTTCCAGGAGTACAACAAAAATAACTGCAGTCTACCAAGAACAAGGTGGGGAAATTATTGCCAGTTCTATGTTAAATCCATCAGGATATATTTCGTTGGGGGAAAAAAGGAAAAAAAAAAAAAGGTTTAATGCTCTATTTGTCGTGTACACACTCCCGTGTTAACAAATTACCCCTCTGCTGCATGCAGCAGGATAGCTCGACATCCAGAGAAACATTCTAGATTTTAATTTCCCCCTACAGTACCTTCAGACAACATAATAACAATAAACAAGAAAACAGATCCTGCCATGTTCACACGCGCTTGGAGAGACCCCCTACCTAAGGATACCCCCCAGCCAAACAAACCACTCCAAATCCTCCGAACACACCGACACGGATCTCCGAGGCACCTCGCAACTTGTTTAGCTGCAGCACACGTCCCCCTCCGCGCACCCACCCACCCACCGTCAGCCAGAACAGGCAACACTTTTAAAACAGCATTTTTGTTTCGCCGATTATTTTGACCGTTTAATTAAGAAAAAATAGCTAAATAGCAAATCAGGTAGAATTTCCAATGATTACCACAAATGCACATCTCCGGCTTTTTATTCATTACCTTTTTTATTGAACACTCATTTTCTTTTCCTCTTGACAGCGATACATTTAATTGCAGGAGCACARTTATTTGGTTATCTGTGGGTCCGTTTTTACTCACAGTGTTGCCACGCACAGGATGTCCTTAAAATCAATTAAGTCTTCCTCGACTCTCATTTCTGCAACCCATTTACAGAATGTAGATACCTATTTTCATGTTTTCCTCTTTCCCCCTCCCTCCCTTTTATTCCTCTCTCTCTCTCTCTCTCTCTCTCTCTCTCTCCCCCCCCCTGCTTTTTCGCTGTTGTCTCTTTGCCTCCCTAAATCAAGGTGCAAAGATGCCAAAGAGTGATGAAATGAAAAGAAAGCCAATTGCTGGACTGAGGTGGGGGAGATAGCTGCTCGGAGTCCGCCTGCGACTATGGAGCAGTCAGTAATTGCTGGAGACAGGGAGAGCTGGGGGTTGGGCTGAGGTAGCCATGTATAAATAGTGTGATCTCAAATTGAAAGGCATAAATAACAGCAGGAGTGATCTAACCCTATACAGCCCATCTTCTACGTGCAAAAACAGCGTGCGGAGGACGGCCACATCTCCTATTGAAAACAAGTGGATCTCTGTGGATAAGATCACCGGGCAGCCATGGAAGAACTTACGGCTTTTGTATCCAAATCTTTTGACCAGAAGAGCAAAGAGAGCAGCAGCGGCAGTGGCAGCGGCAACAAGAAGGAGACGATCACGTACAGGGAAGTTTTGGAGAGTGGGTTGGCTCGCTCTAGGGAGCTTGGAAACTCTGATTCTAACCTGCAGGACATGACCGAGAGCAGCAACCATTGCCCCGTGCATCTTTTCAAAGACCACGTAGAGAGCGACAAGGACAAACTGAAGGAGTTCAACACGGGCAGGACAGCGGAAGGTAAGAGCAGGGCTGGGAGCCCTCCGCCCCGCGCTTCTCGCCGGCAGCCCCGGTCCCCTCCCCGGCCGTTCCTGGCTCTTCGCAGCGGGCGCGAATTGGTCACCGCGGCCCCGGTCCCGGCCCCGGCGGGGCGAGCGGGATCGCCTCCCGCATCCTCCCTCCCTCCTGCGGTCACCTCCCTCCCGCAGCGGCGGGAACATAGGCTTAGGAACACGTACTCCTGCATGCATAACGTGAGCGTAGCCGTGAAAAATAAGTCACAACTTCGGTCCTGCCCCCCCGCCAGCCCCCGTTTACATCCGAAATCGATCCGGTGCGTTAGGCGTTCTCTCGCCTGGGGGAAGGGGGCAGCGCAGCACGCCAGACGTTTTTGTCTGTCTGTGTATTTTTGTACGAGGAAACCTTGTCCGGGGAGTTTTAATGCCTTGAGAGACCTGTTCTTCCTACTTCCGGGCCGTCWGGATGCTGCTGCTTGATCTGGGAGAAAGCGGTATGTGGAGAGGGCTCTCCCTGGACATTTTGTCTTGGGTCGGTCAGCCTGTCCTGCTCAGAGGCTCCGACCGGCGGGGACTAGAAGGAGGAGAGAAGCCTGGCTGTGGAGCAGCTGCCCGGACCCGGTGAGACAGAACGTCCCTGCGGCGAGAGGCGCCGGCCAGCCCGGCCGACTGGTCCCTCGGTCTCTTGTCTGTCCTCTCACCTGGGCCGAGGCAGCACCGCTTCCCGCCGACCGAGGGGCAAAACGCCATTCCTTCCCTTAGCAAAAAAAAAAAAAAAAAAAAAATTTAAAAAATCTGTTTTTTTAAAGCAAGCCGACTAAAAACCCTGCACAGGTTCACAGGGGAAGGACAGAATAAAAAGGATGAAGGGATTAGAAAGTTGAGAAAGTGTCTCTAGGCAAGTAGGGAAGTTAGACAGGTGGACCTGCCTGGGGAGCTACTGGCTAGCTTGGGGTAATAAAAACCGGTTAATAGGTTGGGGAACAACAACTAGCCTTTCAGCTGTTTCCTACTGTTTGATCTTGTTTAATATAACATTGGGAGATTTAATTTACAGCCCAAACGTTTATTTAATATCCTCCTCTTTCCTACCCCCTCTCCAAACAGAAGAATGGGGTATAATCACATATTCGGGTATCCGTATTTCTGCACAAGCCAGTACCACTCAATGCTGCTTATTTTCCGTCTCTGGTCGAGAGACTGAAAAACAAGAGGGTTCAGGTTAAGATAATCATTCGTTCAGGAGATGATTTTAAAAAATGAAAGAAGGGCATGCTTCAGGAATTAAAAATAGAATGTGAACGAACAAAAACCCCCCTCTACTACTCTCCCTTTTCCCTGTGAATCGAAATTCTGGCTTGTATGTTTAGCTAATCTAATCTATGGAGAGGGGCTGGGGGTGGGGATGGAAGGGAGGAGTTGGAAAGGGCTGAGATGCTTGTGACAGTTTAAATTCATGCCAGGTTTCAGTCTAATTTCAACTGATTCCAGCGTGTGATTTCAGTCCCACCGATATGCTAGTTAATATTTTATACCTATCACGGACATGCTGTAGCCTCGGTAAAGAGACAGCTTTTGAACGCGCCTGATTTTCCCAAGGCATTTGCTGGGTTAGCACCCTTGTCTTTTCATAGGGATTCCCTTTGCAGGAGAAAAGAGAACAAAACGCCGTTAAAACCAACCAGCGAATATCCCCATCCGGAGGTCAGACCCTTCCCAAAGTTTTATGCAGTCGGTATCAGCCTGGAGCCTGGAGGAACGATCACGATCATGGACAGTTTTCATTTTGGAAGTCAAAACTAGTGCTGCGGCTTGGGTTCGGCCTTACTTAAGCCCAGATGCAGTTCAGGATGCTTTATTACGTTTAATTAAATTACGATTTGTAGTTTATAATTTGCATTTTGAGATGCCCATAAGTATATAGGTTAATATATGTGCATGCGCACATTTCTCTGTGTGTGTATACATACTTATATATGTATATAATATCTGTGTGTTTGGTGAGGGAAAAGGGATTTAATTCGGGGTCATCTGCAGATGCTACTCCCCCCGGATCCACACCACCCAGAAGGTGAGGCACGACAAAGAAAGCAGTCAGAGCAGGCTCGTCCCGGGACTCTGCCGGTGCCCTCGCTTGTTGTGCACCCGGCAGGGCGCCCCAGGCAGGCAGGGGATCCCGGGGAACCGGTTCAGCCTAAAGCGGTGTCCCCTGCCCCAGCATCTCTTCCTCTTTCCGTTAGCTGGATTTAAAAGAAGGATAGTGCCTTAGGCCTCCCGGCATTAAGGAAAAGGGGGAATAATAATAATAATAATAATAATAATAATAATAATAATAATAATAATAATAATAATAATAATAATAAGTAGGAAATAATTTGCCAAAGCAAAAGAAATCTCCCTACCCAAGACAGAAAAGGGGACCTGTTTTATCTGCTGCCCTCCTCTCCTCTGCCCGGGGCAAGCATCTCAGCAGTTGCCTCTGGTTGCAAGCTCTCCCCGAGCCCTGCTGGACTCTCTGAAGGCTGGGAGGGTTCCTGCTGTTTTGGAGGGGCTGGGAGGCACCCACGGCCCTGGAGTCCGCTGTTCCATGCAGGGTCTCGGGGGACTGCTGCTCCGCGGGTTCAACCCAGGTTGAATACCTCCAGGTATTTTGGAGGAAAGAGGGTGATAAGGGGGAGAGAGATGGACGGTCTAGGTCTCAGGCCCAGGGAAAGTTTCTTTTACAAGGCAAGTATTTTCACTGTGGCTTCACCATGACAGCACTAGGGAGCTTCTTGCACAACGCTTTTTACTTTGGGAGAAAACGTTGCCGGAGAAACCCCCTTCCCCCACCTCTTCCCACCACCTGGAGGTATTGGGGGGCAGGTGGTTTTCCCACCAACCCCTTCCCCAAACTGCCCGTGCCGACGGGCACCACAGCTTCCTCCTAACCCTGAAAAGAAAATAAAATTATATTTATCTGTGTAGCTTTTCTGATGGGGCATCAGACAGGCAAGGCAGCGTGGCTCCCTTCCCCCCTCCGGCCCTCAGGCGAGGTGCCTTCTGCCCGGTGCGGAGCTTGTAGTGGAGCTCAGCCCCTTTCACCCCTCCGGAGCCTGCCTGGGGCCCCCCTGCCGGCCCGCCGGTTGCCCCCGCAAGTTGCGCTGAGTTTGGGGACGAAGAGAGGGGAGGAGGGASACCCCCGTGTGAGAGGATTTCGAAGACGTGCTCAGTGTCGTTTTTTTGTTCCCCCTCCCGGCAGGGATCTACGAATGCAAAGAGAAGAGGGAAGATGTGAAGTCAGAAGACGAAGACGGACAGACCAAGCTTAAACAAAGGAGAAGCAGAACCAATTTCACACTAGAGCAGTTGAATGAGCTGGAAAGACTTTTTGATGAGACTCACTATCCGGATGCCTTCATGAGGGAGGAACTAAGCCAGAGGCTGGGACTGTCTGAAGCTAGGGTTCAGGTAAGAGAAAGGCTCTGTTCCTGGAACCGTCCTCACCTCACTTCCTAACTGCCAGCGGATCCTAGCACAGTGCCCCGTTTCATGCAAAATGGGGAGGTGAAAGCAGAGGCGACACGTGTGATGGGGAAGCTGTTTGCAACTCTGCTGTACCTGTCCTGTCAAACAGTAATTCTGCTCTGGGAATATCTGCCCGTGTCTTGTGTTTCCTAGGAAGGCGGTTCGCATTTTTTTTTTGTTGGTGTGTGTGGGGTAGGGTGGTTGGGTGGCGATAGTGTTGACAAGTCTCTAATAACTGAACCACTGCCCTTTYTTAWTTTTTTTTTTCCCTTGCAAACGTGACATTTACCCTCCCTTAATCCTTACTTTCTTCCCGCTTTTTCTTTTATGGGGTCATTATAGGGAAAAAAAAGAAAAAGCCCAGAAAACAATCGCCTGAATAAGGCTAGACAGTTTGGGTGCTGAGGGACGGGATTAGCCAGAGCCGGGGGAAAGGTGCCGGCTCTGATTCGCGCAGCAAGCGTATGAATGCATGCCACCCCATCTGGTGGAGGTTCCCCCCGTCCCTCCCGTCCCGCTTCAGAGACAGCTAAATGCCAATTAGACTTCAAAATCTTGAAAATAGATTCGGGTTGCTGTAGTCCTGGGGCCACCAGAGCTGTCTGTTTGGGTGGCTCCACATCGATTATTTTAAAATTCGATTTTCAGTTTGATGCGGAGGAAAAATACTCCCTCTTCCCCCAAGCCAACTAGGGAATGCTTCCACAAAACAGATGTCATATTAAAAGAAACTAAAAACCAGCCGAACAAAAAACTCCAGCATAGAAATAATTAACAAAAATCTACCTAGAAATAATTAATACGATCAACCTGTGGCTCTCCGAGCAGGTCTAGAGCAGGAGAAACTTGAAAAAAATCTGTTCTTGGGTTAAAATTCTGTGCTTGGCCTAACAGACACAAACCAAACTAAAACCCAAGAAGAAAAAGTCACCAAGGAAACCCCTCCACACCCTGGAGATGCCTTCACACCCTGGAGATAAGAGATGTCCATGTATATGTATGTCTGCCTACAGGAGTGTGCTGGTGGGCACACATAGGCACGGGTATGGCTCTGTGGGCATGGCTGAAGGCCTCCATGCCTTGACCTCACTCCCGGGGCACAGCGGGAAGTTAAGAAATACGGCTCTGAGCTGGAGTGGTGATAGGGGTCTGTTTGATGCCCTCCTTAACTGTGGAAAAGAAGCAGAAAGCAGCACACTGCTCAGCCAGCATTTGCCTGAGCAAGCCACTACCTCGCTTTAAACAACTGTCTCTTGGAGGCAAATCCTGAAATAAATGGAGTACCTAGGTTGTTTTTGTTCTTTTTTTTTTTTTTTTTTTTTTTAGTTTTTTCTTTTTTTTTCTTTCAAGGTTCTATTCTCCCCTCAGCTCCTGCGACTCTCAGTACAAACCAAACCGGGCAAGGGATGGTGTCGGGCACATGCCTTAGAAATGGCAGTTTGCAGGGGATATTGCAGGGGTTTGGAGTGCTGCTGGCCTACTTTCTCCTGGAAGATTGATCTAGCCACACCATATAAATTAATGAAAAGATTAAACTTTTGCTGAAGGGGACATCAACTCTTATGTCATCTTCCCAGATCTTCTTACTTGGGCTCTGTAATATCTTTCCAAGGCCTTGATGTACTGTTTCTATAAAAATAAATTACTTGTAATTGAATTCTGCACTCTTTCTTTCAAGTACTTTATTACTGAGGAGCACCTTAACAGGATGTTCATAGTTACAGGAAAATTGGTGCTTCAAGTGCTTTCAGACCTTAAAACAGCACATACACACACACTAGAAAGAAAAAAAAAGCCAAAAAAATTGATCAGGAGGCGATTATGACCGAGATTAAAAAAAAAGAATTTAATAATCTTATAAAAGAGGTTTGCATGGATAAAAACCCCTATAAATAAAATAAGTATAAAAAGGGAAAAGAGTAAAAATTGATAATTAATTAGGAAATAAGCAGAGAGTTAATAACCATCAATAAGTGGAAGCAGAAAAAAAAAAAGAAGGAGGRGGAAAAGGGAAAGTTTTTTTTTCCCTAATACTTTCAGAATTGTTCTCTAATTCCTGTTTGAACCTCTTGTCCCTTGCTGTTAAAGGATATAGTTTCAATTTAGTGTGGAAATTTGCTGTAAATAAATTGAAGCTCCTRTGGTAGCTAGTCCTTATTAACCTTTTATTTTTAGTGTTGTACTGGAAACTCATATCACCCAGCTGTCAGGGTTATAATTGAAAGTTATGAGACCATAGTGAGAAGCAGGCAGTAATTCAATTACAACAAATATCTTTGGGTTTATGGTGCAGGGCTAAATTAAATGTCATTATTCACTGTCTCTAATGGAAATCAAAAGGAAATCAGATTAGAGCATTTGTGAAAGAAATCACTGAGTGATCCTTAATGAAGAAATAACTGTCTAAAACAGTGTACTGTGCTTTACTTAGCATATTCATGACTAATTGGAATTGATCGCGAATCACACCAAGCCTGATTTATTATCGCTTAACGCAGTGGCTAATTCATCACTTTTATTCCTCATAACCTTATTTTTTCGTAGCTAAAGGGAAAGGGCACTTCGTTTTCCAGATTTAAATATAATTTCGGTTTGAAAGATGTTCTGATTTGCAAGAGAAGTTGTTTAAACGCTGCTTAAATTTCTTCTGACAATTTACACTGCTTTGGCAAGGCGGGGGGGGGGGGCGTGGGGAACACACGCAAGGATATTTCCTGCAAGGATTTACAACCGTAAAAAAATGTATTATTGTGGCTACAGCTCGATAATATTTTGCATGCTCATGTTTAAATACATATAAATACGTATATAAATCCCTAACAGTCCGGTTAAAAGGAGAAGCGATGCATGTTGTTAATATTTGCGTATTGCTGGTAGGGAAAAATAGGCTTGTGCCGTGCTGTGCTGTGTAGGGCAGCGAGGCGGCAGCGATGCCTGGTTAGCGGGGGGACAGGAACTGGGACCGGTGGATTGGTCGGTCGGTCGGTCTGTCTGTCCGGCGGTCTGTCCGCACCCGCGGCGCACCGCAGTCGCCCTCTGCGCGCTCCCCCCACGGGCACCCTAGGCAGGAAAAATGGTGCGCTAAATCAGAGAAGGCCAATTCCTACTCAAGAAAATCACTGAGGTACCCGAGGTAATTAATGCCTTTGGAAGCCTTTCTTTGCACTAATTACTCCGTTGTAAATGACCATCATTAAGGCAATTGAAGAAAGCTTGAAGGGAAAATTTGATGTAGGAAGTGCAGTTAGTATTAATTAACCGTATGATCTCTTGGCAAGTGCAAGAACATCAAAGGTTGTAGGTGTTTACTTAGCTACAAGATTTTATCAGCGGTGAAAGTCAATGTTTGTCCATATTCAATAGGTTTTGGTGTAAAGATAAGGGTCAGCACAAAACATTTCGGTCGGCGCTTCTGACGATGTTTTGGGGAGCGCTGCTAACCGAGCACGGCAGAAGGGTAAAAGTAATGAAGGTCTGAAGCGCCCGTGGAAAAGAGGCACGGGGAGCGCAGTGGCGACTGCAAGTTCTGCGATTGTTTCAGTGCGAACGGCTGGAAATGGGGCAGTATTATCGGATTACAGGCGTTTCTCGGGTAGGGGCATAAGCACTTCTTTACATCCTAGCCTACAAAAGATGCTGCTCTTGTCTGGCCCGAAGTCTGCAGAAGCGAATTTTGTTTTCTTTTAACATTTGGGGAACGGGGAATGATTCAGACCCTTTCGTGCAAGTTCAGTGTCTCGCATCTTATCGGAGATCACCGATTTCAAGCCCAGCTCGCGAGAGGGCAGGAGGTCCAGTCTCTTAGGGGCCAGACCCTGGAGTCCGACCTGGCCGACGCTGTCTGTTACCGGGCTGCTTAAGATGTGACTAGGAAGGGTACGAGGGTGTCACCCGTCCTGCGGGTGGTCTTATTGTAAGTGTTTGTGGGAGCTTCTCCTCTCTCCAGACGGGTGGCACAAAGACCGCCACTGCCTGCCCASGGGACACGGGGCCCTCCGAGACTCGGTGCTAAGCAGCAGGCTCCCGGTGTCTCTGGCTGCTAGGGCGCGTCCCATCTCCCGGGTTCAACCGAGGGAGCACAAGGACCTCCCACCCGAACAGCCGCACAGAGAGGGGCTCACTCCACCTGGGGCCCAGCTCGTCCCCTCGGCTGCTCCCGAGAGACAGCAGCAAAGTTGTGCAGTCACTCGCCTCACCCCTCCATCGCTAGCTCCCGAAATAATGCTTCCTTAGCAGCTGCCTAAGGCCACCTCCATTATTTTGTTGTTGTTTTGTTTTTGTTTGCGTTTTGTTTTCACAGGTGTGGTTCCAGAACAGGAGAGCAAAGTGCCGAAAGCAGGAAAACCAGATGCACAAAGGTGGGTTAGGGGTGCGCACCAGCCGGGGGGCGGCGGCCTCGAAGCCCCGGGGCGCCTCAGCCGCTCACTCGGCCCTGTCTCTCCCCGCAGGTGTGATCCTGGGAACCGCCAGCCATTTAGACGCCTGCAGAGTAGCCCCCTATGTGAATATGGGAGCCCTGAGGATGCCTTTCCAACAGGTAGTTAGCTCCAGTTTTATTTTACTTTCCCTGAGCAAGCTCCGACCCCCACTCGTTTGCACGGGAGGAAGCCGGACACGTTTACAAGTGCCATTTATATAGAAGTTGGCACGTATTAAAAACAGGCTGTAAAACTTCGTGAAGGAGCCCCCGTCCGGCTTTTGGGAGCTCAGCGCTCCTCGGAACCGGGGAGGCGACGGAGCGGGGGGTCCCGCGCCCCGGGAGGCGCCGGCGGGGCTAAGGGCCCCCCCGCCGCAGTGCGATGGGCTGGCACACGGCCCCAGGGCCGCCCGCACACCGGACTGGCCTCCTGGCTGTGCATCGCCTTCCCGGGGCGGGGTGGGCCGGGGAGCGCCCGGGCAAACCCGCCCGCCCTCGGCGGGGACGAACTGGCTCGGTCCCTAGCCGCCCAGGGGGCTTCGGTCCCCGCCTGGAGCCGGAGAACTCTGCGGGAGGAGGGTTTTCCACTCGATGGGCGAAACCATGGGGGGGAAAAACTATGCGGGCCCTTGCGCTGTCGTTCCCCTCCTCATTACCAGGCGGGCTGTCGAGACCTGTCCTTTTCCGATGGACGCAGCCACCCCGGAGGTGGGGAGGCTGCTCCCAGGTGCTCTGCCACCGTGATGGTCACCCAGGACAGGGGCAGTGGCGGAGCGCAGGCACCGACTCCACTGCGGGGCCCGGGTCCAAGCCCCAGTGAGGCACAGCCACCCGGGGAAGGCCGTTGGGGAAAACCGGGACGAGGGAGATGAAATTCCATCCCGCTTCTAGCCGGTTGTAACTCTTCCTCCTTTTTTTTTTTTTTTTTTTTTTTTTTTTTTTTTTTTTTTTTTTTTTTTTTGGCGATTAATCGGGGAATTGATTTTTTCCAGCCCAAAGGGACCCTCCACCACCTTCTCCGTCTCAGAGACACGTGGAGCTGACAGATTAATTGTATTGATTTTTAAAAGACATATTTGGACCAAAATAATTAAATACATAAATAAACTCTCCCCCACTCCTCCCCGAACCTACCCGGAGCTGAAATCTCTCAGTCAACCCAACGTGTTTGTGTAGGTCGAGAAAGCTCCAAAGTAAACACTAGCCGGGTATAGAAGGGACCCATGGCCAAAGAGTTTTTAGCAAGGAATAAATAAACATCCCTGAAAAAAAATATGGAAAAAAAATTTAGCTATTTAGCACTTGTGGCGCCCGTGCGTTGGGCCGCATTTATTTATTTATTTATTTATTATTTATTTATAACTACGAGGAGGAGGGTTAAACGTGTTTCTGTGCCCCTGGTCGAGTGAGGAACGAAGGTTTGATTGCGGGGGGTTGCTCCGCCGACAAGTTGGTCCTTTCATCCGCCGGGCTCCCGGGAAGGGTGGAGGTGGGGGATGCGCGTCGCGGGGCGGGGCGGGGCGGGGGGGCTGTGTGCCCCATCCCGCGGGCTCGGGGCTGACGCCGTGTCTCTGCCCCCGCCGCCCAGGTCCAGGCGCAGCTGCAGCTGGAGGGCGTGGCCCACGCGCACCCGCACCTGCACCCGCACCTGGCGGCCCACGCGCCCTACCTGATGTTCCCGCCGCCGCCCTTCGGGCTGCCCATCGCCTCCCTGGCGGAGTCCGCCTCCGCCGCCGCCGTGGTGGCCGCTGCCGCCAAGAGCAACAGCAAGAACTCCAGCATCGCCGACCTGCGGCTGAAGGCCCGGAAGCACGCCGAGGCCCTGGGGCTCTGACACGCTTCACCCGAGCCCCCCATCACACCCCGCCCGGGGTGCCCGCGGCGGGAGGGTGTGTGACCCGCACGGACCGCCGCTCTGCCCCCCCGCTCCTCCTCATCCTCCTCCTCCCTGGCTGCAGGGCGAGCAGCGAGCGCCCCGGCAGCCCTGCCGCCTTATCTCTTTTTTATTTTATTATTATTTTTTGGGGGGTTTTGTTTTTCTTTCTTTCCCCTTCCCCGAGGTCTGCGAGCGCTCGGCGGCTGCGGCCTCCCGCCACTTGTCTCGCCCGCTCGCCCCCAGGGACCCGGCGGCCGGGAGGTGCCGCGTGGCGCGGTGGGGACACTCCGCCCGCCGCGGACACAACACACGCGCGAGCAGCAAACACGCACCCGCGAGTCAGAGACTCCTCGGAGGACAATGTAGGTGGGAGGAGAGAGAAAAGAGAGTTTAAAAAAAAAAAATCACAAAAAGAGGAAAAAAAAAGGAAAGGAAACGATCTCTAAATTATGTTAATCTGTGAACATTGGGGACGCTTGGGATTTTTGACCCTGGCAAAAGTGATCGCTCCRGCATAACGTCATCTGCTGCTGTCAGTTTTGCTACCTGGTGCATGTGTCAAACTAAACACGTTTTGAAGATCAGAAATATATTAGAACGAAACTAAACAAAACAAATAGTAATAATAATAAATAATAAATCCTTGGGGCTGGTCTCCATTAAAGATGACATTTCTTTGTTGCCAACAGTATTATTTCACTGCCATGAATCTCTTCCATCACTGAGGAGCTGCTGCTGCTGCAGAACTGGTTTGAATTTAAATGTGGAATTTCAGATCTGAGGCAAGGCAGGTTTTTATTTTCCTTCTTTTCTTTCCTAAGAAAAAAAAAAAAGGCAGCAATAACAAAAATATGTGTGTCTYAAATGGCTATGTCCTTTGAAAGGAGAAAAAGAGAGAGACTAGAATTTACTAATTGTTGGTGATAACTTGAAAGATGGGAACAATAAGAAATGTACCTGTTTTGCCAGAATTACCTGAATGCAAAAGATGTATTGTGCCATAGAAACAGGTCAGTTTTTCAATTTTTTTCCCCCAAATGCCTAGATCTTTCAATCAAAATCTCACTGTTTTACAGGATGTAGAAAGAATGAATTATACAACAAAGATGGATATATGGTTTTAAGGCATAATACTGATGCAGCATTAATTTTAGTAAAATGCAATTAAGTGCAGTAAAGTGCAATACTGTAAATATTATAGATTAAAAAAAATAGCCGTACTTATTCTGTTAATAACCAATTCTGCAAGAACCATAACTTAAATCCTTTATGCTCAGACTGGTGCATTGCAGCTCCTTGCCAAAATGACAGTCYGAGTCTTCCATGAATGGATAAAGTTATATGTAACACATATGGGAAAAGGTAGATACTGTCATTTCTAGTCAAGTTAATGTGCCATATTTCTGGGAAGCAAGTTGAAAAGTCTGTATGACWCTTTCACAATGATTTTAAGTAAAAGTCAAACCAAAACAACAACAACAAACCTAAGCAAACTAAAACAACCCATAGAAGTGTCTTGTAGAAGAGGACAAGTTCAATATTTGGCCATTTTAATTTTTGCCTGTGATTTGGACACCAAGTACTAAGCTAACGCTTAAGCAAAGTAACTACTACAAATCCAGCAAGGATGGGGAGCAGGAAAATCCTTTAAATTATATTACCAAAGTGTCTGGGTTTACTGACCCTCCTCCCCAATTTTACTTCTTCTGTTATTCACTTCTAATTAGGTTTGGGGTTTTTTTATTTAAAATTTTTGGTGGGGAGGAGAGAGCAAGGTACAAATACTGGTCTTGTCTTCATCTAACAAGATAGTTATTTGTCGCCTTTGCTACCAAGGTCTGTGGTGATGGAAGGTTATCCTCTGAATAATAGCATTATTAGGCCTGCTTTTTATGTCTCGTTTAGCAATCCATTACTAGTTTTGGCTTTTGCTGATATTTATCAAATCCAAATACTACTGTAGGACAAAAATTCACGCTTAGGATAATTTTTAGACACTTTTTTGTTTTTTTTTTCTCCTTCAAATTTTGATATTTTCTAGCAAGCAAAATTTATGGAGTGTCAAAAGTTGTGCCATTTCCCTTCTATTTATTATGTGAGAAGTAGTTAATATCTTGGATTTGCTTGAGCTGATAAAAGCTACCTGCCTTTTTTACCTCTCTGTGAAAGCCTAGTACCTTTTTAAAGCAAGGCCAAAATATTAAGGTAGCATTACTTGTTGCTGAGAAATACAGACCAAATCTCAGGCAATTAACAATTTCTTATT
Source organism: Amblyornis subalaris (assembly GCA_018881555.1). NCBI lineage: Eukaryota > Metazoa > Chordata > Aves > Passeriformes > Ptilonorhynchidae > Amblyornis > Amblyornis subalaris. The sequence continues at coordinate 5,264,728 of JACAXG010000033.1, forward strand.
GAAACACAACATTGTCTAGAAAGTAAAATGTTATTCATGACGACATATGAAATTCTGCCTAAAATGAGAATTATTTGGGGTGGTTCCAGCACTTCTCAAATGCAGATCTGAAAAATAATAAACATCACTACAAAGATGGTTTAGGCTTCTAGTAAGTAATGTGTTGTACTGGATACTCGCAGCTATTGAAGGAGTATTAAATACAGTATAGAAGACCAAAGGCATAGAGCTATCAACTGAATGGGGACTGCTTGCTATCTGTACCTGTGATCTAAGTATTAGCCTTTCAAATCCTCTTTTGAGAATTTAAGAGAGGCTTATGTGATTTTTTTGCAGTCCTGTGCTGCACTTTCAGAAAGGAGTGAATTTCACCCTCAAATAATTCCATAGAATGAACTTGCTGAAGTTGTAGGCTTGGAATCTGAATTTCCTCAGAAATCTGACTGAGGCTGAGAAGTGCTACCRATCTCAAAGTGTTACAGGTTACACGCACAGTATGCATCCGCCTTGTATGGGAAGGAATAACTTTTCCACCTTTGCTGTTTTACTAGGTATAAACGGCAAAAAATTCTTGTAGATTTCTCTCAGAAATTTTGCTTCCTTATGGTATTCAAAAAACAGAGGTAACATGAGTACAGTTCCCTGCTAAGATGAAACAAGGCTGGTAGTTTAGAATACATCTTTCCAGAAGTATTCTTACTTTTTTTCTGAGTGCTTTCAATGGGTGTCTTAAGGACAGTTTTCCTCTCTACCACAGAAGAGAAGAAAGTGGCAAGATTTATCAGCTTAGCCTGCTTTGAAGAAGGTACCCAGATCAGCCTGGGCAGAAGGGCAGGTTGTTGCTGTGAATCTACCAAGGTGCTTCATGCTGCTCTTGCATTTCATTTAGCATGAAAGGAAATGAAAAGGTGCACTGTGTAAGGGTTGTCGCTGAAACTGGTTCTGCTTTGCTCTTTTCTTGAATGGGCCAATTGCATCCGTGGTGGTATAAAAGCTTTGCCTTGTGTTGGATGGTGCATGCAGGTAGCCTCCTCTTCTTGCTGTCTTTACATCATCGGGAAGAAATGAGGCATCCTACCTGGCCCACCATGTATTGGACTGTACTTTTCTCCAAGTGTAAGTCACTGTGGCTCCATTCACCATGTGGAGCTGCAGTGATCCATAGAAGTTGAGAATTTGGACCAAAGCATCTACTCCATCTCTCTTAATGTATGGTCTCTTCTTTTTTTTTTTTGTTTGTTTGTTTGCTGTGTTTTGTTTTTGTTTTTTAAATTATTTTCTCAAGTAGGTTGGCAATTGAAGACAACAGTCATGGTCCTGAGGTGTTTATTAAAATTTAAAAGTATTGTAATTGTTTGAGATTCTCAGGCGTGCCAAGCCTCATTTATTGTCCACCATCATCCAGCCTGATCTTTGTGTAATCTTTCATTTGAGAAGTGTGAGAATAGAACAGCAGCCACTGAGCAGGATTTCCTTGAAGGAGGCCTTCATTTAGTGTACGTGGATTGTTAAAGAGTCTTTCTCAGAAGTTTTGTCTGGTATTTGAAAAATAACTTGAATGAATGCCAAATGAATAATGGTGTTTATAAGAAAGTCTATAAAAAAGGCTTCATGCATTACATGGGCCCCTTTGTAATGGAAAAAGTAGATTCTGGGGTTTTTTTTTAAACTGTCAAATAAGCTAAAATACTTCATTTATTTGTATCAAAATAGCCAGTTGACTCCATGGCTCATTTTTATTGACTTGGAAACATGTGAAAAAATTATACTGAAAGTTTTTTTGCTTAGTAGGGTCATATAGATGTAGTGACATTTTGGTTAATATCATAATACTTAGCACTTATATAATGTTTATTTGCAGAGCACTGTATAAACTTCTATTATTTAATCCTCACCCATTATGAACTAGGTAAGAATTATTATCCCTATTTTTGTAGAAATTAAAGCATATAAATCAAGGGCCAGGTTCCATCACCCATTGTCAGCACTGAGCATTATTACTTTTGTTTTTGTGATGTAGCAGCATCCCCCAAATCATAATCTGACATGAACTTTGTGGTGGTAGACAACCTTTTACAAAGCACAGGCCCCCTCGCTCCTAGAAATTTAAGCTCTGTATCTGACTTCAGCAACAATCTTAAAGGGCACATTGAAAGTGTTTTGGAGTGTCAGAATGTGCCTGTGAGTTATTTCCACAGAACATGAAGTTACTGTCCAATTCTCCGACCCTGTATGTCAGTGGGAATTTCATTTATGACTCAATGGGGCCGAGTTATGTCAGTGTTAAGACTAGAACCAAATTTCCAAGTTCCCAACAGCATGCACAAATTGCTAGGAAACCCTGTTTTCCAACTTCCCTTACTATAAATTTTTCACACAGACCAAATGTACAGATGTCAATTCTTTGCATGCTTTATCTGCTATGTCTTTTAGACCTATGTTTGCCTATAAAATAATAATAAGACATGATTTTGAATTGACATAACATTGACACATTGGGACTGTTGATTCAAACAAAATAGACATGTAGTCGTATGGAAATACAGATCCCTAAGGCAAACSCAGGTTATGGATATTTTCTTTTTTTTGTGACGAAAAATACGCATGTTTTCTGCTTGTTTAAATGTGCTAGGCAAAATAAATTGTTTCTTTTTTTTTTTTTTTTTAAACAGATAATTTTAGTTTTTGGAGACATTATTGCTTTGGAGATGGCAGGCTTTTTTTCCCCCTTCAGTTTGACAGAAACCTCCAAAGTATAGGAAAAATAGATAACACACCTTTCTTAGAAATGTGTTTATTTTTATAATATCTAATATCTAATGATCCAGATGGTGTCCTTGTAATTACTAACTGTATTCAACTCTATAAAGTGCACACAACCAATACGGTTGGAAATTTTTTGTGTTCCTGTTTAAAAAGGATGGCTGGAGTGCCCAATTTCKCATCTGTAAGCAACCTACTCACCCCATTATGTTGTTTTCTTTCCCTGATGTGACAGCATTTCCATGGCAAACAAGTTTCCAAACAGCTGTGGATAACATGGCAACAGCTTTTTATCTGGTCACTTGAAAATCTCTGCTGGTTGCAGTAAGATGTGATAGGGCTGGAGAAGGCCTGGTACTGCTTAGAAACTAAAACAAAAAATAAAAAGAAGTGCGATGTGTGACAGAGTGTGATCTCTCCTTAAGAGATGAAAAGAGCCTTCTGCTTTACGCCTCATGCTTTTTGTGAAATGGCATCTCTAAGTCACTTCTTTAAAAGGTACAACGTAGGTCTTGTCAATGTAATGCGTTGGCTAATTTTATATTGGTTATTTTTGTTAGCTGGCTTTTCTGGCCGRGTCAGTGGAAGGCCATAGGTGTTTGAGGCATTCTTCAAAAGGGGTATGATACCAGATATCCCTCAGACTTTGTCTGTTAGACAGATTTGATGCTAAAAGTTGGTGCCTAATTTTAGTAAATCAGCCTAGAAATTTGCAGATTTCCAATAAATAATTGAAACTTAATGTAGTTCATACACCTTATACTGAAAATTGATACATAACTAAAATCAGTTGAAGAATGTAGAAAATATCACATTTTGAAGCTGAAGATATTTATTGAAAGGCAATGCTTTCATGAATCTAGGCTTATGGTAGGTATTAATTACATCAAAGACAGGCAAATATCTCTCTTTCTTTGTATTAATGTATGTGGATGTTTTATTTATTTTTTGTTTGAAAATTTCTAAATATGTATTATTTTAATTATGTTGAGTGTAAATTTGACAATGCTTTGCATTTATTTTTATATTTTAAAAACCTGTTGCTTTTGCAAAAGTATGAGCAGCCAGTATGATTTGCAGTACCATAGCATTATTTTGATTATGTACACACAGTGTTGTCTGATTTACAGACATTTCAGGGATTGCTAAAATGAAACAAACAAACAAACAAATCTCCAAACCCAACTGATCTTAAAAGTTTGTACCCCTTTGTTATTGCAGAAGAGAAAAACAAACAASAAAACAACCTTTTTTTTAGTCTCAATTATGCCAGCATGCTCCTACATGAATTCACCAGACATGTTGAGTTCCATTTCTGGAGTGTATTATGTTAAATCACATGATATGAATGTACATCTTGTAAAAGTGAGATATGAATAAACTTATAAATATTTGTAATCATGTGTTAACGGATACACAGAATAACTACAATGAAAGGGAATGTGAATAACAAGGTATTTCCCCTTGTTAAAACAGAGTTTTTCCTTCTGTATTTAATACTACTTCTTTTTCAAGCACCTTATTCACTTTCTCCTTGCAAGGAATCAAAGCCATGCATCTTACTCTGTAGTCAGTTTATTTCACTTGCAGGTCTCTCATTGGCTTTTACACAAATCGTACAGAGCAAGTTGTAGCTTAGTGATGGTTACTTGGAAGTTACTATTGTACCCCATCTAATAGTATGATTTTTTTTTTGTTTTATTTTGTTTGGTATCCTATTTTTTTAAAGGATTAATAATTTTTCCTTGGTGTCAGGAGGAATAAAGGAGCCTTCATACTGGACCATTCTAGGGATTGCATTTGATGGCTCTGATTYGTTGTCAGTTCAAATCAATAGGAAAGGCACGACATCAGGCTTTTATTTTTCAGGTGATTAAGGAGTGTTTTCCATATCCCTGTTTGTTGGTATGTTAGATGTACTTTTCTCCTACAGTTTTATTCTTTCTAGTTGTAATCCAGCACTCTGATGTTGAAAAGTATACCTAGGGAATCCTCTTGCTCCCATGCACTGTAACGCTTCATCATCAGTGGCAAAGAAAATGGTGTTGGTCGGAAGTCTTTGTTAGGTTATAGTCTGTGAATCAGGTTCTAAATTTCCTAACTAGTCACAAGAGATAGGTTAGACTTGTTTGAAAGTCAGTTTGTCTGACACATAAGTTGCGTTTAAGCTTTGTCAGCCTAATGAGATGGGTGGTTCCATATTCCAGCCCTTCCTCCAAGTCCTTCCAGAATCTCTTTATTTTTTGCTGTGTGCAGCTGGCTGTATATGGTGAAGTCAGAACCTGTACGTAGCTTTTCTAACCTTGCATTTTCTGCAACTATTTGCATTAATTGGAGTTCTGACTTGGAACATAACCGGAAAATAGTTGGTTCAATATTCCCACGTCATGATTACTGTTTTTCTCTAAGCCAACACCACAAACTGACATCCTGTTTTTCCTGTTAATAACTATGTAAGAGACAGGCTATTACAAGAAAATTAATCCTTCCTTTTTGTAGCTTAAAGATACGTGGGCAGTGAATAGTTGTCAGTAGCACATACTGTAAGAGCTATCAGAAAAATATGAAGTGATAACAGTGTGTTGAAAGATTAGCTTCACCAGAAGAGTGTCTAATGGTCATTTATAAACAAATATATTTTAACACTCTTATTTTTTTCTATTCATATTCAGTTTAGATGTTGAAAAGAGAGATAAGTTCTTTTGGCAATTTGGTTGCTAGGAAGAGAATTTTTTTTCCTCTCCATTTTCATTAATTAGCATGTTTTTTTCCAGTTGCTACTTGTTCTATTGCTTTCTGAAATCATTGACAGTTCTGAGGGAAGTTTCCTCTCTCTTGTCTTTGGGTATATTTTTCTTCTTCGTTGCATGAAAATTTATTTTTAATTCCAAAAATATTATACTTTGACCCCATTGCCACCAGCATTTTTGGCTACTGTCTCTAGATCTCTCTCTATTTAATTGGATAAAAATAAACAGTAACGAATTCCTCATGAATTGTCAGTAAAATTGCCTTTCTTTCTTGAGTAGCTTCTCTCTTAGACTATGATTTTTTGAACTGCAAACATCTGAAAAGAAAGTTATGAGGAGCTACACAGGAAACAGGACTGAGTATCTGCTGGCATGAATACCCATGAACTCTAGAAATTTTACCAGTATGTGTGGTTCAGTCCTATATTGCCTGCACATCCAAAAGTCCAGTTAAAGTTAGAGAGAAATCTGTATACTCAAGTCTGCAGGAGCAACCACAGAAAGACAGAGCTACATTCAAGGACCACATGTCAATTACTAGAGATTGGATAACAGAACAAAAGGAAATGTATGTCATTTCATTTCCCTGAATCAAATACTCAGACTTCATTACCAATATCATTAAGGGTAATGATCCTACTCTTACATTTAATTGCGGGTTTATAATTGCTACCAAGAGGCTATAAAAACACAAGGTCAGAAAATTGGATTCAAAAAGGGACTTAATGCCTCACTCTAAAGTTAGACTTCAGAGGAATTTAAGCACTTAGTTCCAAAACCTTAACACAGGACTCTTGGCTACTTCTCAAACTCTACCAAAGCCTGAGGGCTGCAGGTCCTCTGGTTCCACATTTAATTTCTCCATGTGCCTCATATTCTACCGGTGTGTGTGCCTGGCACCTGACAGATCTCTGTGGCTGGGAGGCTTTCTCCCTTCCTAGCCTGATTGAATTACAGAAATTAGGCATCTGTTCCATTTTGCTTACCTTCAGATGTTTCYGATTGAGACAGCCACATCAGAACTTGTCAGTGGAAGCAAGCAGACCTTTGAGGCAAATAGACCTCTGGTGAGTATATTAAGGTGTGCCTTAGAAGACTAGCTCAGGTGTAGCCACCTCCTCTGTAGACATCTCTGGACAGACATGTCCAATTTCATGGCAAGTATCTTCCACATCTTCCTTTGTGCGTACTCTCCTGCACAAAGGACAGTGGTTCCACCACTTTGTTTTCTTCAGGGGGGAGATTTCCTTTTACACAGTGACTCACTGACGAATATATTCGCACAGGACTCTACAGTCTGAGTTTTCCCGACTTTATCTGAACAGATGGAGTAGCTGAAAAGTTAGAGCTCTTGATCCTGGAGAAATACTTTACAGAACAGGCTATACATGGATTACTTGGGCATAAGTGTAGCCCAAGACTGTAGCTGATGCTACTTTGAAGGCATAGCAGGCAAGTGACCTTTCTGCTATAATTTTCATTCTAACTGGTTTCCCTACTGTGATTTCTGATATTACAGTATGCTAAAGTGCAAATTGTTTTTCTACCTATTTTTTGGGAAAAGAACTATCTTATTGTTTTCCCTAGGTGGGCTCAATACGGTATTTGAATATTTCCTAAATATATCACCTTTGCACAGTAGACTTCCTACATTCTACAAAGTTTCCAATTTTCCTTTCTTCCTGGTTACAAAAAGACCTCTTGCGAGGAGGGATTTAGATGTACATATACACAAAAACACTAAAAAACAAATCCCTCGAAATTTGTCAGAATTTAAATGGCTACATACACAGCCTTAGTGTCTTTAATGAAGCAATCTCATACAGTTCCATCTTATGCTATCACGTACATTCTTGCCACAGGACCCCTGCTTCAGTTGCTGCATGAGGTAAACTGTGCTTAGGGAATGAATTGGGATGGGAAGAGAGGGAAGAGGAGTATTCTTCAGTAGCCTGTGATGCCAGTAGGTATCTGTATGTAGACGATGAAGGAAAACATGGCAGTAAGTGTAAGTTTAGCTTAATCATTTGCACAGTTAATGATCATTTGGGAGAAGTGGATCTTGCCCACTGCAGACTTCCAGGCTGACACACTGAAGGCAGCAAGACATTTCCAGGACATCACTGAATGTGTGGTGGCTTTCTGTTTTCTGGATATTAAAGTCACAAGATCAGGAGTATGATTTACAGAAATGCTCAGTATTGGCTCTTATGACTCTGATTAACACAAGCTCTGTCAGTTTGGGACTTCAGGGAAGGAGCCAGCATTGCATGGCAGTGTAGACTCATGCACTGTACCATTGACTTACTGTCTTACATCAAGCGGATCATTGTGTCCTTCTGCTTCAGTGTATAAAATAGATTTAATGAAACTCTCCTAATGTATACATAGGAATGACACTCTCCTAGTGTGTACATAGGAGGATTGTGACCATAAATTCATTAATCCTTATCGTACACTGATATACTAGTTTTGGAGACATCAGCACAAAACCCATGAGGCAACAAGTAACTCTGTATTCAATGCAATGTTCAGAGGATGTGCAGTAAATAAAGCATGAGGATAAAGAGAAATATTGGGCAACTGCTGTATTCACTGAACACTGTGCATTGAATACAGCTTTTTTTCCTGTGGAAAAAAAAGACATAATAATTAAAGAATGTATCATAATGTGTATATGCATGGGAGTAGAATCTGATTGCACAGTAAATGCCAGTAATGGCACTTCCTGACTTTTGGCTGTTTAATGAATTAATGAACACTTATTTTTTTTAAGCTTAAAGAACCTTTTCCTTCAACATTTACGTATGCAATGGTCTATAGTTATCCCTTTTCAAATTAAAAATAAAAAGCTGGACTGCATGCACTGTAGAATCATTAATACTGGAACACCGAACTCTCTGCTGAAATCTAGAGATCACTTGATTCACAAAAGAACTTATGCTCAGAGGAAGAGATAGATGGTTATGGTGTCTGAAGCTTACACAGGACTTGGGCAAATGGGCCATCTGAAGGGGTGTTGAACTCACCAACACCAAATGCACAGAAGACTCCATTTTATGGGGATTTGAGCCCACTGATACGAGGGATGGTTGAGGGAAAGAGCTTTACGGCCTCTTCTGACTAGAGATCAGTTAAGAGGCAGTGTGTTGGTTTTGCAGCTCACATAAGCTTCTGGTTCAGCTTGAGTTTCTGTGTAACATTAAAGGATATGAAAGGCTCACAGATAATAACTGTGGCCAACAAACTGTGCATGCACTTTGGATAAATTTATATTTTTACTTGGGAACAATAGTCACAGTCCTTTTTTGTTTTCAGCACATCCAGATGTATCCCAGTGTGACCCGTACATTGTGAAATGTTCTCCATCACCACTTGTGATCTAGTGCTGGATATATAAATGTTCAGCTGTAGAAATGGATGTAGAAAGATCTAGGCTGTGAGCAGAAGATAACTAGCTCTAAGCAAGGGGAACAGCTGGGAAATGCAAAGTTGGACCAATCTGAAGTGGTTTCATCAGACGTGCAAGCTCTAACCTGGCATTAGAGGGTGAAATGAATGAATGTTTTATCACCGGTTAACACGAGGTCTTTAGTTGAGGGCTAATTTAATTTATTTTAGACCATGTTTGCCAAGGACTACTAATGTGTATGGATATTTGTGGATGTATATCTGAGACTTACGACTATTGTTCACGACAAAAATTTGCAGGAGATGCCAGCCATTATTAATACAGAGAGATTGCTACTGCTCCTCCTTTCGTTACTGTCTTTGCTGTAACGGGAAGGCTGTAGTGTTCGTAAAATATTGAACCATTTCTCAATGTGGTAGAATTAGGATAGAGTCTTATTTTCTGGGAATGTTTATCTCAGGGACTCACATACTTTTTTCTTCAGACTTTTTTCTTTGAGACTTGTACTTTTACAGGCGCGTGTAACTTTTGTTGGCCAGTGATGGGCAGACATATGACATGATAGATGTCCGTGCCTTTGAAAAGTCCAGCTTGGAGTAGTCGTGGGAGCCGGGGCTTGAACTAGGACATTGGGCTCATGGGAACGCTTCTGCTTATCAGAAAGGCACATGATTCATGTGTCAGTGCCTTGGCATTATTTGTCTCTTCATGCTTTTTGCTAAAGGATTAGGTATGGAGCGTTTGGAAATGTTGCATTTGGAAACAAAGCATGTCTGGGCCTTGACTGGTGTCTAATACCTTTCCTTTCATAAGGGTTCAGCATTTTATTCATGGAGAAGAGGGAAGAGATTTTTTTACCATAAATACTTTTCCTGAATAAATTATACACTAGAAGATAAGGTGAGGTCTGGAGTAATTTTGATGAAGGAGAGTAATGGAGAGTAAGGGAGAAGATGCTGTTGAGTTCAAATCACCTATATCCTTTAAATGTTCAAATACTAGTTCTTTATCAAAACTATATTCATCCCAAAAACTGAGAAAAAGCAGGTTCTCAGGCCTCTTACTGTATATGTCTCTTTCTAGGCCTCATTCACTTCACCTTGGAGCCTATGGCTTTAACTGTTGCAGAAAGGCACAGCTTTTCCTGACAAGTGATAGCTCCTCTCAGATTGTTTTAATAACTTTAATTTACCTGCATTCCTAGTTCATAGAATCATAGAATCATAGAATGGTTTGGGTTGGAAGGGAACTTCAAGATATCTAGTTCCAACCCCCTKACACAGGCGGCAACACCTTCCACTAGACCAGTTTGCTACAAGCCTCATCCAACCCGGCCTTGGACACTTTCAGGGATGAGGCATACACAACTTCTCTGGGCAATCTGTTCCAGTGCCTCATCAACCTCATAGTAAAGAATTAATTCCTAATATATAAACTAATTCAATTTAAAGCTGTTGCATCTTGTCCTGCCACTATATGTCCTTGTAAAATGTCCCTCCCCAGCTCTCTTCTTGGCCCCCTTTAAGTACTGGAAGGTGCTGTAAGGTCTCTCTGGAGCCTTTTCTTCCCCARACTGAAGAACCKGAAGTCTTTCAGCCTGTCTTCTTAGAAGAGATGGTCCAGCTCTCTGATTGTTCTTAAAGCTCTCCTCTGGACTTGCTCCAACAGGTCCACATCCTTTTTACGTTGGGGGTGCCAGAGCTGGATGCAGCACTCCAGGTGAGGTCTGCTGAGTGGGAGAATCACTTASCTTGACCTGCTGGCCACACTGCCTTTGGAGCAGCCCAGGCTGCGCTTGGCTGTGTGGGTTTCGAGCTTGCATTGTCTGTCATGTTGAGCTTCTCATGAATGAACATCTCCCAAGTCCCTCTCCWCAGGGCTGCTCTCAATCCATTCTCCAACCATTTGTGCTTGGGATTGCCCGGACCGAGGTGCAGCACTTCGCACTTGTCCTTGTTGAATTTCATCAGGTTTCCATGGGCCCACCTCTCCAGCCTGTCAAGGTCTCTGTGGGTGACAGAGTGAGTTACTTGGTGTTGCTTTATTCCTTTTATATGGATGCTTGCTCTTTATCCAATCTTGTTTGGTAACTGTAATCTATAGTGGTCTTTCTATAAATAAGACAAAGCCAGATTGCATAAGTTTTCACAGTTTTCTCAAAAAAGGTGATGGAGGTCCTTCACTGCCAGAGCAACACTGAATTTTGAAAAAGTGACACCCATACTGTTGTCATGCACCACAGCACAATTAGGTCACAAACTAGTCTAGTGCCTTTCACTTGGGCTGTAATCTATGAAGTTTATAGGGCCTAGCAAGTTATACCTCCTTGATCTAGGTGTCTTTATGCTTACAGGAAGGGAGAGTGATGCTAGCTAGGATCTGTAAACTATCATGGAACATCGTAATGTATTGCAAATAGAGTTACAGCTTATGTTGACCCAGATGTTGGAGTCTCTTGCTGGTAGCCATCTTATTCTCAACAGTGACTGCTTGTTTGTTTTCTGTTGATATTGAATGAGCTGGTTTCAGTATTTGATGCCTTGAGCAGTCCTAGACTTACCTACATAAAATCCATGTCTCTSTTGATGTTTTGATTGGTCAGTAAAGAACGATTACTCTGAAAACCTTGCAGTGTATGAAGATCGCTGCTGTCAAGGTGTTACCTTCCAGATCTACTTCCTACAGTGGTCCAAAATGGTTCCAATCCTTTGTCCCTTGTGGTATGCTGCAAGGCACATCCTTCTGCTTTGGTGCTTGAGGATTGATATGGCTTGCTTTTGCTCTTTGTTGCTTGTACTTTGAGCAAGGATTCTTAAAAAGCAGAACAAATGTTTAGGATATCCACACATCTTCTACAACACTATAAAGGCTGAGTACTGCTTGCATACTTCAGTGTCATTCTGCTAAGGATGCAGGACAACCGCTGATTTATATCCTCTATACTCCAGGCCATTGCTTTGGGTCTCAGTTATAAGGATCCGTTATCTTTGTATATCTCCCTGACCATAGTCAGAAGTGGACCAGGATGAAACTTATATGATGCTTTTTCTACTCACTTGTATGAGTAGAATAAGCCACAAGCATTTGTGGCTTATTTTCTGAGGTGTCATTTTGTCCTTTATTCACCTGCTTTGCATGCATAATAGATGACAGAGAAGCAACATCTGGAAATTTAGTTTCCTCCCTACTGCTAGAAGTATGTGATATTTACTTTGTAACAGTGTGTTTCCTACAGGACTACTGCATGAGGCTACCTTAGCATAGACATGACAAGATTGATCCCTGAGGACAGTCTTCTAGGTTCCTTGAACTGAGTGCTATTTTTGGAAATTGTATACAAGACTTTTGAAAATTACCCAAACTCTTTGTGCTGAAGGAGAACAAGGTAAAAAAGGACTGCCCAATTAATCAAATAAAATTACCCCAAATTCAACCCAGCCATGGAATAGAAGGTTCTTTTTCAAGGGTTCAGAGACCACAGGACTAGAAACAAGAGGTACAAGAAGCACACTGTGGGAAACTTGCTTTTTAGAGAAACCTTCCCCTGTCCTCCACATCTTGTTAAAGTCCTCCTCCTCATATTTTACACATTGATAGGAATCCCAGAAGGGTCACTCCTTTAAAGATTGTATATGTACATGTCATGCTGTGTTTAAAAAACTTTGAGAATTACCATCTTTCATGTCACTTAAATGCCTGCATGTTAAGGTAAGATAGGTTTTTATCATTAATAGGATTATTATTTAAATGCATTTTTGTACCTACAATATGTCTGACTGTAAAAGGTGTCATAGTTTAGCTTTTTGTATGTGGATGTAGGAATGAGAAAAAAAAGTAATGTTTATTTCAGAAAATAATGGTATCTATGGCAACAGATGCATGCTGTGTTTCATTGGGGAAATACAAGCAGCCATGTTAGAAAAGAAGAGGTTATTTCAATAATGGCTTTTCAATAATTCATTGCACAAATTTTACAAGTCAAGTTAAGAAGTACTGCCATAGTCAAACTAATGAGTATTAAGTTAATTTTGATACTCAACAGTGATTATTCCTGCAATTAAATATTCTTCTCAGGTTATGGTTGAAAAACTGCCTGAAAAATATTTCCTAGAGAGACACTAACAAAAATAAAGTTTGACATTTCTCAAGTGGAAATAGAATGCAAACTTTTTATAGCTGTCCTTGTTACCATTTTATATCCACGGTGTCTCTAGCAGGATAACAAAGATTTCTAACTGCATGTCCACAGGCAGAATGGGTTATAGCTGAATATTTATTTAACTAGTACTTAAAAGCTTACCTAATTCATAAACATTTGTGTTAGGGGTATGTGGTTCCTACAGGCACATTAATGGAGTTTCTAATTTAGATTGTTTCTTGTTAATAATTCAAAATAGTGACATCTTTCCAAAGCCTTAGGTGTTGTCCCTGGCTGCTGTTTTGCTTGTACTGTATCTGTCTGAGGCTGTAAGTCCCTTTACCCTCTTGCAATATCAACTGCTTCCGAAACTGCAGTAAGAAACATGAGAAAGCACTTTATATCTTTGTTTATAGTAGTTGTGGAGAGCCAAGGCTGCATGCTAATGATCTCAATAGTGACTAATGAGTAGTGAAGTTTTCAAGCAGGAAGATGTTGAAAGAGACAAAATAGCAGAAGCAAGAGAGAAAGACTAAATCAGACCACCAACATTAAAACCTGACACCAGCAACCTGGAATTTTCAGGTGAAATTCACACCCATTCAGAGAGTCACTATTGGATATATGCCCCAATTCAGTCTTTTAAACATTATTTTAATAGCTATTAATTTTCAAATTAGAAATCAGAGAGAATTAGGAATTAAAAGGAGGTGTAGGTTCTGTACCATTTCACTGTGAAGGGATTAATTTTATCATTAAAGAAGCACACAAAGAAAGTCATATGTACAGTGAACATAGACCTGGCTCAGATATACACTTTGGCAGCAATTCCAAAACTAGATCCCTGACAGGCTGCTTTCTTTGTACATGTATATTTTAGTATGTTTAACCCAAAATTTACATACGATTGGCCTGTGGAGAACTGGGAAGGTTGCACCACAGCTCCTGAGTGGCTACTCTAGATTAGTGACCCAATCCCTCTGGACAAAGGAATTCCGTTTTATATGCTGGACATGCTTCATGGTGACCGTGGAGGAATGAGGCTTGTCTTCTTTACATATGTGCCCAGACAGCCTGTAAAGGCCTGAAGGCACTAGGAATGTGATTTCTCACCTTATGAAGGATTACACAGCTCTTCAAGAACCTTGTCCCCAGTCAGTCTGTCAAAATAAAGAGTGTTTTCATTCTGAAGAAATTCACCATTGTAGAGGAAGAATTTGATATATTTAGTTTTTCTAAAAACATAATTTTACCTTCTCTTTCACTCCAAAACCCTTGAGCTAAATATTTGTTTGTTTGTGGATGTGGTATGTTTTTCTGTGATGCTGGTAGGGCAGATTTAGATTTTGTTCAAATGTTTTGCTATAACAGAAAATTACATTTATATTTTAAATTTACTATTTCAAAAATAAACACTACATACAAAATTTTCTACCCTGACCTACACAGCAGCTCTCACCTCCCATAGACTGTTCTTCCTGCATGAGGGGAACTCCCATTGATGTGTGGATCTGAGAGAAGAATTTTGCCCTAAGGGCTGAATTTTGCTCTGAGATTGACACACGCATATCATCAAAAATAGAATAATCTATGCATTTGAGGAGCTATCAGCAGCTCCTGTGCAATGCTGTTGCTTTTGGAGGTTTCTGACATACTACTGAAATGTGTGATAGGCTGAGATTTATCCTAGGTCTAATTCTTGTGCTAACAACCCCTATCCCCAAATAGATGAGGTAGAAACAAAGGGTGATCTTTCTTTTTTATTGTAATTAATCATATTATGACATCTCAGGCAAATTTAACAGATGCTTTTTGCTTATAACACTTTCTTGAGTAGCTCTCGCTCTAAAGTTTCCTCCTACAGGTACTCACTCAGGAGCTGACTGGCTGCACATGTATTTTCATGCCCTTTGACTTTCCCTGAGAGCCATCTGCAAAATATGGCGTTTGTGACTTTTATAAGAAAGAGTGGATTACACTGGACATAAGACTCAGGGTTTCATTGTGGGTAGAATAGTACTCAGTGCCTTGCTCTGTGGTGTTTGTATATCTAGAAAAAGTTACCTGAAGGGCAAAAATCATCACCTCTCCTCCTTGCACAACAAGTGTTCGTGGTCTTTCTTTCTGAGTATTTTCTTCCGGGTTTTCCTGCCGGCCTGAATAATATGACCACTGAGCTCCAGTGACCACAAGTTTGGGTAGAAATCAGTACTTTCCCCAGATTTTTCCCACTCCTGATCCGACAATTCCTTCTCTTCTGCTGGTGGTGAAGTTCTGCTCATCTCAGCTACGGTTACCTTCAGGTATCACTAGACATTCAATGAGCACATTCTTAGTCCAAAATAAGGTTTCTTGAAGCAGTATAGCAGGGAGTGTCATGATCCTGGTGGGGGCCGGGTGAATCGCTGGGGCTCAAGGGACAGGTTTCCTGTGCTTGCTGTCCAACAATTTTTCTTGSTGTCCTGGAGCCAGTGCTGTTACACAGATCTTCAAGAACCTTGTCATAGCAACACCTGTTAAACCACTTGTTAGGTACATGTCACTCAGAACTCTAAAGCCGACCTCCCCTTGCCTAAAACAGATCTTTATCATAAGAGAAATTTATAAAGATTTTCCAAAAGGATACAAAATTAACTCTCTCTGCCTTGTACTAACAAAGTCAGTGACAGAAGTTAGGAGACACTGTCATATCACAAAAAGCTTTCATTCTGGTTTTTAACTCCACCTACCCTATGATCTACCTCCCTGCTGGAAGTTTCAAAGGGAGGAGGTTCCTTTTATTGCTGTACAGCAGGAAGAATGTCTGGAAGCTCTTTTTTCCCTTTGCTGTGATTACAGAAAGGACCTTTTCTCATTGAAATTGGCAGGAATAACAGAACCTCCTTTTCCTCTGGAGGAGAGCCATTTCTTCCAGAGGAAGACACTGAAGAGCAGTTCTCAGCTCTGCCTACTGGGTTGCCTGCACTCTCTGAGCCTCACACAGTTCCTCTAGAACTATCAAAAGGATTTTTCAGAGGTATTTGTTAAAACATTCAATTTTTAAAATAAATGTGATGGTTTTTAGCTCCCAGGAACTGTGCTAATATTCCATTAGTTCTTTAACAAAGACCAAATAATTGTAGTTTGGGAATGCTAGTTTATGTAAACAATAACATACTTCAGCCCCAGGGATTGGCTACAGCCTGGAGTGGGATACAGCCTGGGCTCCATATAGGTGTTGACAATGTATGTTTCTGTGTTAGCCCAATACTCACACTAATTAATTCACTCAGTGGTGAATTAATAACATATTAATAATAATTAATAATATATTATTAATATAATTTTATTATAATATATGATATATATTGATATAATATTAATATAACAATATATTAATAATATATTAATTAATAATAACTCAGTGGAGTCTAGAGCAGATACCAGGGGACTGACTCACAAAGGGGAGATGTTATAGGGTACCTGAGACCTCCAAGTGAGTTTTGATGTAATACATATGAAGCAACTTCTACCAAGATATCTGRCACCTTGCAGGATACACCAAAGCATCTGAAATGGCCGCTGATTTTGCCATGGATCTCTCCAATGAGTAAATTGACACSTCATTCTTTTGTAGCCATCTACATTGTTAACCACTAAGTTTAGGCATCTGAATCTTGAACAAAATCCCCACTCCAAAGTCACTGTACCATGACTAATTCCTGGAATTTGATCATGTTGACGATGACATATGTTATGGGATTAGTCAAGGAAATTCAATGGTATTCCTTCTGATTTACCTTTGATGTTTATCAAAGGTATAGAAACATCAATAAACAGTGCAAAGAGCTTATCTTGTAAATATGGATTATAATTTGTTCTTTGGATATTTATACTAGTCTGTGTTTTTGAAAAAAATTCTCTTTTTTAAAGTATGAATATTTGCATTCAATGCACTAAAGTAATTCCAAATGTCATGAAAATATAATTCCAGCTGTTACTCGAATCTGTGTTTAGGGACCTGTTTTTTCATTATATGACCTGCCTCTCTTCACAACTGCTGTATTCATTCTTATTTTCTGCTTGGAGGTACAACATACCTTCTCTACACTCTCAATTTTGCTTAGGGTAAACTTGAGCCAAAAACTGCTACTTCAAACCTTTCAACTTCAAAATGCTTCAGAAACATTTAAAACTAATCACAACCATATCCTTCAGTAGGAAATATAACACATATTACAGTTGGGGAAACCAAGAGAGAGAGAAAATCACATCCTAAGAGAGCACATGAAATGCTCAATCTGCTTCAGGCCACTAAGCATGCTGCCAGGCAATATGGAAACGTATGAGAGCTACAAGGCAATTTCTAGGGTTATCAAAATATGTGATTATCAGAGATACTGCTTATAGGATGCCCACTGTGGGTATGGTTGGTGACACAGCTGCAGGAAGCTCCCATGTTGTAGTGGTGGACAGGTGTGATGGTAGGGCACTGACAAAACACTGGCTGATCATCATACTCTTCACATCAGCCTCCTATGATGAAAAGCATATATCTGAAAGTCATAAACAAACCATTGAATTTTGGAAATAATGCCTCAAGATCAACAGATCAGCATATATGTGGGCTGAAATATGATTTGATTCCCGGAAATGACATAAATGCCAGACTTTACTTGTTTCTGTAAAACACAAGCCTTAAATCTTACACACTAGTAGATGTAAACCTCTGATGGTGAAAATCCCACCTCCTTAAGCTGATGAGGCCACTAATGAAGCATCTGTCATACTCCTGATGAACACAACAAAATATTGGCTGTAGAAAGAAAACTGTTACAAAAACAATTAAAACATTTTTTTTGCATTTGTAGGAATTCACTATATATAAGAAAGGAAAAAACATTAAAGCATAATTTAAAATCTCTAAAGTAGCAGAAACCTGCACTGAGAAATCCATCAGGCTGAGAAAAAAATCTAAAACCAAATAAAGCACAAAAATCTGGAATCTTTCTTTACAATTTATGCAATGCAGCTGAGTGCATCTATAGCGGGCACTCTAGAAATCACTTTTCATTAAATCATACTTTTCCTGCTTTTAGTTTTTTCCATGTGTCATAAACCAATATTGTCTTACTCTACTGGTCAGATGAGCAAAGTAGCTTCTCCTAGTGGCAGAGGAGACTGCAGGCTGCATCCTGTCTGCCATCATAATGGGATCCACTGTATAGGAGTACTGGAATTGTCACAGCTTGGTAATATTTGCTTTATTACACAGGGGTACTAGGCTGAGGCTTCCCAGAATTGTTGGGCTGGCTAAGGCTCTGCTAAAGCCCATATATGACTCAGGGGAAACATTACACGCTTCAGAGGGGCCCAGCAAAGTAGGTGAGTGAGGGCAGGCTACCATGATAAAAAAAAAGTCTATTGCTTTTAAGCATCCTGTTGTCTGAGGACCATTCCCTGTTCACTTATAAAGGATTGGGAGTGAGCAAACTGAATGAATTGTCCAGCAAGACTATTGAGCTGGGTATACTTTTGATAAACCGAGGCTCAGCCAAAACTTTCTGAAGCACTTACGGATTGAAGTAGAGTTTTTTGACTGTCAGCTACTGAAGTCTCTTGTTCCAGGTCAGATTGCCAACTGCAGACCATCCACGTATTTACTAACAAAACCTGTTACCTTGCACCCTGCCTTTGGGCTGGATTTTAGCTACCCACTGACTGAGTATGAATATGACATGACTTAAGAAGAGGCAATTTAGTCAATGGAAGCAAAAATCCACCCGTTGTCCTCAGGTTTGCCGTGCGATTCTCTCTCACTCTGGGACACATTGCATGGCCTATGGCCTCAGCCCCATTAGAACGAACTTTACTTCCCTTCCTGGAGCTACCACTTATGATCATGATGTTCAGAAAAATTACCTTAACGGTAGAACAGAGACATAAGTAATTTTTCAGGCATAGTTTCAGTACTGGGAGGCTGTTTACCTTCCCTTATTATGTCATGTATTTTGGATTTTAACATATCATTATCTGAGAGCAAGAGAGACAGCTTTTCCCTTCTGGTAGAAATTCTGCTTTCCAAACCTCAAAGATAATAAAACTTCCAATGCTGATGTCCATTTATCTTATTTGCCAACATTAGAAAGTGTAATTCTATTTCTTCTTTTAGATCTCTTTTCAGCAAGCTTTTTTCCTACCACCCCTTCTTTTTCTCAACCTCCTTACCCTGTCTCTTGGGGCTCAACCTTGTCAGTTTTCTAATTCATTCACATTTCACATTACTGATCAAGATAATGTGCTTAGGGTTATGAAATGTTGACGGATGGCCAAATGAAGCTGCAATGTCATAGATCTCTAAATCTATTGTATTTAATTAGAAATTTCTTAGGAACCCTCAATCCTTTAAATCCTTTCTTGAATAAAAGCTATAGAGAGACATGGCATTTTGTTTTCTGTAAAGACACCAGCAATGGTAGAGAAAAAAGTTTGGTATTGATCAAAACCAGCCCCATGAATCCAGGTTTATCTGAGGGGCTTGTCGTTCAACAAGCAAAGGCCTGTGCTGCACAGGTAGTTATCTTTGCATTATGAGGTTGGGCGCAGGACTCTTGGTTGGTCTATATATTWCGATTGTTTGTCTATATATTACGATTACCAGCTTTGATGGTCAGGAATAATTTGCATCTTCTATGTATTTTGAGATGATTGGACCCCAAAACTGTCTTGTTAAGGATATCGCATTATGTAAAGAGAACAATCAGATGATACAGTGGGTTTTGTGTTTTTTAATTGCTAAAGTGTCATTCTCCTCTGTAGCTAGGAATAAGAATGGTAATAATAGGATTGGTAGGACTGTACTTCCCTTTCCCCACCAGAGTATGTACAGGGCTTTCCATACCATGTAACTCAATATCTACTTTTTAGAAAATTCTTTTAAAACCAAACTCTGAAAAATATTTCATAGTGAAAGCAATTGACAAAGCTCTAAACTTGCTTTTAGGGGTCTCTAACCTTTAGCTGCAGACTTGTCAGAAGTTTTTTGATAACTAAGAAAGGAACGCAAATTATCCTGGTATTTGAACTGCTTACAGTAGATGACAAAATCTCTGTAATAATCCTGTTTTCACTCAGTCACATTTTCTATAAAATGGTCCATTGGCAGTAAAAATGATCATGTGCCATGTTTTGAAAAGAATACTGACATTGGGAAGGTTTGTTTAGTCATTTTGCAATTGTGCACGTGTGACCAGAGAGTAAACTTTTTAAGTTACGTAAAAAAAAACCTATGAGCAAGTTTTTATGACTTGAAATGGTACTAAATATACGGCTATATCTTTAGCCAGCATAACCACAGTGCACCTTGAATGATTTCAGTAAACCCACTCTCTTTTGGTTTTGTTAAGGACACAATGACCTATGCAGTTCCAACTTGAAACAATCAGCTTTCTCATTCACTCAGGAGAATCTTGCCAAATTCAAGACATTAATACTTTTAAGCTGTGAGGGTTTAAAGTGATGGATTTGCTCAGGGTCGGGAGGAAAAATTTAATCTGACTTCTTGTTTTGGATTAAGAAAAGTGCTTCCAGAGCCCTGAGTCTGAGTGAAGGTTGGCTTCACACTGGTCCGTAATAGCAGCGCTTCTCTTGGAATCTGTAGCTCTGCAGGGATTATGAGAACATGGAATTTGGAGAAAGAAAATTTGGCTAAGTCAGACAGTTTATTCCCCTGAAAGAGTTGAATATTCCATAAACAGATGAGAGACTAGCACTTATGTGTAAATCCTACTGAATTTACACAGTGGGGAGACCAAAACTGTAGTAGTAGCTACTAATAAAGCATATGRGTTGTGAACACATAAGACGAAAATTTTTGTATAAATTCTTGACATGACCTGTAGAATGTTTCTGCTTGATTGTAAAATTTTAGTCATAACCAGGTGTCATGAGAACCCAGAATAAGTGATTATGATGGTATGAATTTGCTGGGTCTTTCCATAGAGGTGTTATTCTTGTGGTCTAACTTCAAATTCAGCTTTGGCTTGTTAAGTGCCTTAACAAAATCTGAGAGTACATCCTACCTCTTGGCAGGAACTCATGGGCTGAAGATACATCTTTCTCAGTTATTGTATAGACAGAGCCTTGTTTACGTGGTTGAGAGGGAAAAAGACAGCAATTTGCAACACTACTCACTGTGCCAGCTCTTGTAGCAGCCTCAGACCTTTTATAAATTTGTAGATAAGACTATGTACGATGTTCATATGGATCTTTAATATTTACCTGCATATCACTGAGGTGTACCATAATTCAAGCTCTGTCTTTCAGAAATAAAAAGCAAGATAAGAGGTAACTGAGTAATTTTCCTTTTTTTTAACGTTTCTCCTGGCTCTGCTTAAAACTACATTTTGTTAAGTTTTCCAGATGATGCCCTTCTGTCTTTTGACAATTCTAATCACATGGAATTTGAAGACTGCTTTTATATATAATGGATTTTCAGATGTTTGACAACCTGCTTGGACCTAGATGCAGTTTCAGCCTTGCTCATCATGTTCAGAGATCTGTCATCCTGAGCAAGGGTGAGATAGTCTTAGAGGCAGCAAGCCTGGGATTTCCATGGAGTGTATGATAAAGATGTAGTCAAGGACAAGCAGAGGGAAATTATATCTTTCCACTTCCATGTATCTGTTGTGGTATTTGCTTCTTTTTTATACCAAAGGTGTGARTTTATTTGTCTTTCTTATTTATTACTGTATCACTGATCTTGGACCAGATGTTCTAAGTCCTGTGCATCTTGAGAGCAGCAGGTTTACTCAATGTGTGCAGACCATCTGCACCCTACACATGTAACAGATCCACTCCTTCCAAGAACTGTTAGATTTACTGAACTTGTGCAACGTGGCTTGCACACCTAGGAAATGATGAGAGGAATTGCCTCGTTCTAGTTCTTTTGAGGGTTTAGAAAGAAGAAATGTCTTTCACTGTAGGAAAACTGACCTTCAAGAAGGAAGAATGCTTCCCCATTTGGGAAACTTATACTGTGAGGTTTGGACAGAAGACAAATTCAGTGACTGTGAGAAACCTTAGTATCTGAGGGAGAAATCTGTTCAACAGTTAATATGGCTTCAGGCGCTGTAATCCCCTGAGGCAGCAAAGCAACCTCTGTGCCTTAGAAACTCCTTCAAGGTGTCAGCCTTGTCAGCGTGGCACTTGTGAACCACTGCACTGGAAAGCCACAGGGCGTGTAAAGGCTTCAGGTCCCAGACAATCAATCTGGTAGAGAGGCCTGGAAGTGATGCAGCTGTCCACAGCAATGCGAAAGATACCAGGTCAGTTTCTTGTACACAAATTAATCACCAGGAGGTAACTGATGATGCTGAAAATAAAAAGGAAGGAAGGAAGCGTCTCAAGTGGAATAATGATGGAATGAAGAATTTCACTGCAGAGAAAACTTTGGATGAATGGGAGACGACAGTAGAGGATGTGAATGACCCCATACTCTTTACCCGCTTGCAAAAGGGAAGGCAGTTAAAAGATAATAGCTGTCTTACAATAGGTTGTACTGAAGTCCTGACAGGTTTCTTTGGTTTCCAGTTACTTAGGCAGCCAGAATTAACTGTGAAAGTGATCAGGAGTATTTTACTCTGAAATAATGAAATATATGGATCTCTTCTTTTTAATTTTAAATTTATTTTTAAGAAGGCTGTAGTAAATAAGAAGGTGAAATCCATAACAGTGAAAGTCTGTGATTGAAGAGAAAATTTTGCGATTTAATGAAGCAAGACCCTGATTACAAAGGAGATTGTGACTGGGATCTGGAACAAATCATTGGATCATCACGAAAGAACTCTTGTCAAAGGACTTAGAGTTTGTCAAACTAACCAGGTGCCCAGTTCAGAATGAAGGAGAGAACATAATTGAGAATCCAAAACAGTGCAGAGAAAGATGCTTGACGAAGATATAATTGGAGTCTTACAAGAGCAGCATCTGGGCCTGCAGATGGCATGGAAAATAGCACAAGCCATAAACTGAAAGAAGGTATGCACTAGATTACATCACAGTGAAATAGTGTGTAAGAAGCAGCATACAGGAGATCAATGACAGCACCATTTGCTCTGGGGGATTCTTCATAAGAGCAATTCATCAGAAGATGAATGGACTATCACCCTGAAAGCAAGTAAGACATTTATTCATTTTAAATTGGATACTGGTGCACACGATGGTGTGTTGATTGAAATAATGTTATTCTCCTGACAAGAAGCAGATAATGGAGAGTCAGGGGAGGTTTACAGTGTAAGATAATAGCAACTAAAGTTAACATGAGAGTAAATAAAGTGGACAGATACAGTCTGTATTAACTTTATGGAGAAGAGCATTCATTATGGAATAAATAATGTGTTGAGCCTTTGTTCTCATCAGGGCAATGTGCTCATGAGAGAGGACAGGAGGACAGTATACCTGAGGAAGCATCAGAGGACACCAGCTAGGGAACAAGCTGTCTGAGCAGAACACACATCAGAGGAGAGAGTCAGCCTCCCTCCAGTCCCTCTTCCTATTCAAATTCCATTCCTCTGAAGGAAGAGGCAAGAAAAAGAGGATCTTTACTGCCCCAAGAATCACAAAACATGTAGCAGAATGAGCTGTGGGTACAGTCTTTATTCATCTCTAGAGAAAAAAAAGGGGACAGAATGTTTTCTGTCTGGATAGACCAGAGGAATTAAATAAATATGAAAAAAGAAAAAAAGTTACAGTAGTTGTTAGAGTATAATTTTCAGAGATGTTGTCTAATACCAGATTTTTGAATATGCTAGATGTATCAGCAGGGTTCTGGAGAAAGTCTTTGGAGAAACACAGCACATGTTTTGTGTGTTTTCCATGTCTTATTGAGAAAACCCTGTTTATTCAGACTTCCTTTTAGGTTGTGCACAGAACTCCATTTGTATTACAAAAATAAAATTTTTGATAATAGAGAAGAAATCGAGGCACCACAGAAAAATGAGAAAAACCCTAAAAGAAACTGAAATGTCAGAGGAGAATAACTGGAATTTCTGAGCATCCTGGAACAGAACCAGAGTAGCTGAGTTAGTGTGATGCCAGCAAAATGTAAATTTTCTGTAACATAAATAACACACCTGAGAAAGAAGGTTATTTGGCAAGACATATAGGTAACAGTGAAACCACTGCAGTTGACAAAGAAATAGTAGATTTCTGGGAATGATGGATTACATTAGGACAATTGTACCTTGTAGTGCTGCCTGAATAAATAAATAGAGAACGTTCCTACACAATGACATTGCCTGACCTCAATAAAAAGTCTAAGAAGTAAAAGGAATTAATTTGGGAGGATGGTATGCACAAAACTATATCGTCCACAGGTGTTTCAAAGAAGTATTTTGGGATTTCAGTGCAATCTTCTTGCAGGAGAGTGGTCACAGCTAGACACCAGTGGTTTATGAATAGTAGATGCTAACAGGAAATGAGAGTTAATAAGCTCAGATAGAAAAGGAGGCTTTGGCGTGGTTGTAAAAGACTTCATGTCTTAGTTGTGGGAGGCCTTAGCTATTACTGTTTTATTAGCTGAAATTGACTGCAAACCACTTATTGCTGTTACTGAAAATGACCTTGTGAACACTCCAGAGAATTCACAGCTTACTTTTTCTTTTTTTTTCAGCTACAAATGGATGATTTGTAAATTGAATCTGAACCTGGAAGAGATTTGAAGATGCAGACTTGCTCTTCAAATTGTTTGACAGAAGTGGTGAAGTTCAAAATTAGTTTGTTATGCAAATAAAAACAAACTTTGTGTTCTGAGGTGAGCTAACGACCTTGAGTTTCAGATTGACTACTTAGGATGAGACTCTACACAAAGTAATAAAGATTGAAATGATAGTAGTAAATCCAGCATATTCCTCATCGCTCTTACCAGTAGAAGGGGGATACTACTACTAATCCTGTTTCATGAATCATGACTCCAAAGCTGTTATTAAAACGTATGTGAAAAGTAGTCACAGAGGTTGATAGGGGTTCTTTGAGGAAAAAAAGTCTAGCAGATAGAGGAGAGTTAATTTGCCCTTAAATGAAAAAGATCTTAAGTTCTGCTGATATGCCAGAAATAAAGATCCAGGTGTAGGAAAGTGTTGTATTGATGGTACAGAGGAAAAACTGGCTGGAACAAGTACATATTGATTTACAGAGATTAGGGGAAAAAAAGTCCAAAACAGAACACTGCTTACTATTATTCTGATTCCTGTGAGATAATTTTGTTCGGAGATACAGGTAAGGAGTTGATGATGGACATCAAAGATCTTTTCTTTCCTAATACACTGTATTTGTCAGCAATGGGCCAGAATTAGTTGTGCATGAATGTAAGCAGTTTGCAGTGCAACATTGCCTTAATCGTCTTCATTGTGTTTGCTTGGCAAGGTGTTGGTCGCAGTGGGACTGCAGGGCTAGCTTCTGTGAGAAACTGGTAGAAGCTTCCCCCATGTCCAATGGGGCCAACACCAGCTGGCTCCAAGATGAACCTGCCACTGGCCACTGGCCATCAGTGACAGTGGTGGCACCTCTGGGATAACAGATTTGACAAGGMGGGAAAACTGTACAAGGGCAACTGCAGCCAGAGAGAGGAGTGAGAGTATGTGAAAGAGACAACTCTGCAGACACCAGAGTCAGTGAAGCAGGAGGGGGAAGAGGTGCTCCAGGCAGCAGGGCAGAGATTCCCCTGGAGCCCATGGTGAAGACCATGGTGAGGCAGCTGTGCCTCTGCAGCCCACGGAAAGTCCCACTCTGGAGCAAGTGGATGTCTGAAGGAGGCTATGACCCCATGGGAAGCCCATGATGCAGCAGGCTCATGGCAGGACCACWGGACCCATGAAGAGAGGAGTCTGCACTGGAGCACAGGTTTGCTGGCAGGACTCGTGACCCCACGGGGGATCCACGCTGGAGCAGCCTGTTCCTGAGGGACTGCACCCTGTGGGAGGAATCCATGCTGGAGCAGTCCACGAAGAACTGCAGCCCATGGGAAGGATTCACACTGAAAAAGTCCACGGATTACTGTCTCCTGTGGGAGGAACCCCACATTAGAGCAGGTCAGGAGTGCGATGAGTCCTCATCCTGAGGAGGAAGGAGTGGCAGGGACAATGTATGATGCACACACTGCAGCCCCCATGCCTTGTCCCTTTGTGCTGCTGCAGGGGAGGAGGTAGAGAAAATCCTGAGTGAAGCTGAGCCAGGAAGAAGGGAGGGCTGGGGGGAAGGTGTTTTAAGATTTAATTTTTATTTTCTCATTATCCTACTCTGATTTGATTTATAATAAATGCAACAAATTTCCCCAAGTCAAGGCTGTTTCACCTGTGATGGTACCTGGTGAGTGATCTCTCCCTGTCCTTACCTACACCCAMAAGACTTTCGTTATATTCTCTCTCCCCTGTGCATCTGAGGAGGGGGTAGAATGGCTTTAGTGAGCACCTGGTGTCCAGCCAGAGTAAAGCAACCACACCAGCTATGTGGTAGTCCCAGWGAACTTCTGTCCAGAAGATGGGTGAAAAGTGGTGTGTAAGACAGGAAATGAATGCAGTCTGTTCAGACAATAGGTCTCCAGGTTATGAACTAGCCAGGTGAAGCAGATGTCCTGTCTTCTGACTGGAACAGGTCTGATTTTCCAAAGGAAGTGAAACACCACCTCAGACACTGTTGGACAGTTCAGTTATTATTATGACTTCATGTGTTTGCATTAATAACGGTTTTAATTATAGCTGTCGTTACATTCTGCCTTGGAATGGAACGTGTGGTATTTGGGGCTGTGYCTTCAAAGGCTCAGCAGCTTGGCAGGGCACTGTGAGGCTCTTGTTGCAGCACACAGACAGCTGGATGCAGACAGAGGATTATTCCCAGCACCTCCGGTGCCGAGTAGCACTGAAGACCACAGACAGAAGAGCTGCTGAGGGCCAGAAGACAGCCTAGAGGCAATGTGCSCTCCACCTATGATTGATCAGCTAAGGTCCTGTGGGAGATAGGCCATTCACTCTCGCTGGCAGAGGAGATGCCAACCCACCCAGAGAGAGGGATTCTGAGAAGTATCTGAAAGCAGAGCCTCAAGGAATGTCCCTCCTCCCACTGGCAGCCATTCCTGTGGGAAACACTGCCTGCCTCCTAAGGAGGTGGTGAGTCCCAGAGACTGCGRTACCTCAATCCTTCTGCCCAGATCCTCCTGCTCATTTTCAGGGCAGCGAAAGGCCTTTAGGATTTGGTACATGGACAGAAGAAATTGTAAGACTCGTGTTAATATGAATAGACTGACAGGTATTGCAGGTGAGACATTTTTCTGGTATGTACAACTTAACTCTGGCAGGTTGAGATGGTGCGACTTGGTTCCAAGCCTAATAAACCAAGAGAACGTGTGTTTACTATGAATGGGCTCATTCATTTCAATGGCAATGTGTGTACACATGTGTTTGTGTGTGTCTGTGCATGTAGAGAGAAGAGAATCCCTCTTCTCCCTTCTCCTCACGGCTTATATCATACAGCACACCAGCATATCCAGACTAACAACTCCTTCATAAGGAATCTGAAATGCAGAGTCCAAGRGAAGTTTAGCAGCCTCATACCTTGTAATTCTCTTTTGGCCACATTTTAGTTGTCAGGGAGAGCACAAGAATGAGGCCACACATAATTTAACACCTTTCCCTATTTAGAGTTTGTTAGTTTAACTTTTTCTGAGATTGTTTTTTTTAAAAATGTTTGTCTGAATTTAGTGGTTGTGAAGGAAAGTGACAGCCCTAAAGACCGTAGCTTTTCTTGCAGAATGGCCACAGGACAAGCTCCAGCAGAGTGTATTTCCTCACATTACCACCCTGATTTGACCTTGAATGACCTATTGCAGGGCCCAGCAGAGCTGATTTTCGTATCTTTCTAGTCCTTGGCGTTTTTGCAAAGGTTGACAGCTGGGCTGTGCCAAGTGTGGCAGAGCTCCTGGGAGGCTGATCTGTGTCTAGATCAGAGCCTGAATTCTTTCACATAGGTGCAGTGTTATAATAACCTTTCAAATACTAAGGAGGCTGGTGAGCAGAGCTAATGAGACAGAGATCTCAGGGTGAGTGTTTCAACACCTGCAGCCATGGAAGTGCCACCTTTCCCAAGGGCTCTATTATTACAGCTGTGCCTGGGCTCTAATACTTGCTGGGCCTTCTACAAACTCAGAGCAAGACACAACAAAATGTGGGAGAAGAAATGCTTAAAGCTACAACTCCTGCCTCTTTAATAAAGGAGCAGAGCCATAGGGACATAAAATAGCTYTCCCTACCAGGTTAAATCACAAAAGGACTTAGCTATTCTGGTGTCCTGGCTAGCACAGCACATTTTCCTGTGGTGCTTTGAAGGTGGATGATGAGAATCTGAGCTTATGTACAGCAAGTAGGTAATGGCTCAGGCAGCAAATTTATATGTTGCTGCACCCCCAAATTTTGATATATTTTGGGGGTGTTTGAAAATAAGGTCTCACTCCTGAATTTACTTTAGCAAAGACCTTTTAAAGACCMCCCCATCACTTTTCTCAGCAAGGACTCTTCAGTCTAGGCACAATGTCTTCAAGCTTTGTGCTGGCATCACCACGAGGGCTGGTGTGTTGGCCACTGCAAAAAGTTTTTTGTCCACTCCACCTGCACCTCAAGGTGGATACATTCTAATCCAGAAGCCAGGTGGTCTCACAGGGCTGGTGGCATCCTCCATCTTATACAAGAAGCCCTACTAAATGCATAATGCCACAGCAAGAAAGCTGCTAGAACCCTGTCTGAAGTCAACTTATGTTGCATCAGTGTTCTTGGAATGTCATGTGCTGTTCTCTTCCTGTGTGAGGAAGGAAGTGTGGAGCTGTATGGGAAGATCAGTCATTGGATGGTCCRCAGTAGGGCCTTCATTCCAGTTGCATTGGAGCAGAAGGCTGCAGGAAAGCTTGGCCTTTATTTCTGCACATCTCTGAATGATGAGTGTTAGCATTTAGAGGAACCCTTAGTTTAACACAACATTCAGTTCTTCCCAGTAATATGTGACCAAAATCTGAGTATCGATTTTGATTTAATTATCTGGAAGCATGGCTCTCAGCATTTTTTCTTCTGGGTATCTGTTTGTGGCTATGATTAAGAGAGAGAGACATTTAGGGTCTGTTTATTAACACCTTGCAAAATTCTGGTGTTTTAGATCCAGAAGGTTTTTTCGGTCYATCTTTGTAGAAAACTGCTGTCTTGTATTTAGTCTTTTTCACATGGAATCAACATTAGCAATGTCTGGTGAAGAAACCACTATTATTATTCATTAACTTTGGTCTCTCAGAGGAACCGTATGTACAGAGCAGAGGGGAAAGAATACTGTTGTTTTTTAATACCAAGTCACTGCTACTGATTAAGTGTTTCTTTCTTTTTTATTTTTTTTTAAAAGGTGTTTTTCTGAAGCCTAAATGGCAGGAGAATTGATTTCCTCTAGGTGCCACAGTGTCTTCAGAAAGTTTTACTCCAGTGGGCCACAGTGAAATCAGCGAGTACTTGTTTTAAAGGATATATGTACAAAATTCATGGTTAGATTCCTGCATCTCAGGTCACAGGAGAGTGTGACTATTAACAAGTTCCAGCTGCTTTATGGAGTTTCACCAGCCATTTGTGGATCTTTAAATTTTTTTTTTTTTTAGGAAATCTTTAACTGCCTTTTTTTTTTTCCTGGAGGTATATTAAACCTTTAAATCTCTTTTTTTTAAAAAAAGTTAATATTAAATACTCCCTTTGTGTCCATGCTGAGGAAGTCTTTAATTACATTAGTTAAAACCAAAAAAAGCCCAGGAAAAAAAAGAAGGGATAGTTCTGATTTTGCTCTCAGTTCTTCATGATTGTGCCATCTCCTCTAGTCATATTTTTTGTATTTATTTTCTCAGCAAGGGGCCTGTTTTAATACTGCAGCTGATGATCTAAAAATGCGTGAGCTATGTTTTATTATACACAAGCCACATAACATGGACGAACGGCTCTCCAGGGCTGGCTGAGCTGTACTCCGCTCAGGGCTGCGGAGAGCAGCTCCAGTCAACCTCTCACTTCCAGGTCCCTGCTTGAGCCTCAGCAGCCTCCGTGATTGTGGTGGCAAGGCAGCACCGTTCAGGCAGTACCTGAGTTCAAGCAGGTCCAGCTGTGGCTCCTTGCAGTCTCACCCTGCTCCTCTTGCTGGACCCAGTCCCAGCAACTTGATGCCACCTAGGAATGGCCTTACACTCTCCCCTGAGCTTCTCTGCCCAGTGCCATGCAGCTGCCAGAGCTGGGGCCCAGAACTGGCCTGTCTGCTCTGCCTCCATGACTGTTATTTCAGAACAGGAAAACACTGAATAAGAAAAACAAATATTAACAATGCTGTTTTTCTCTCTAAATTTAGGGGTCTAAAATTTTGGCTTGAAAATCTTTGTTTGGAAATTTGGGCCCAGATCACGAAGTGAGCAAACACAGTGACTTACTGTAATAGTGTGTTTGAGTTTAAATGAGAGTAGGAAAAGAGATTTCTCATTTAAAGTTGCAAGATTCAGAAAAGGAGAGTTTCCTCAAAGATGCATACCGTGAAGAAACCGCAAGAACGACTGTTTGCTGAGTGATTATTGGCAACAACAAAAATATGTAAATTCTTTCTTGCAGATTTGGTGTTTGCCATAGTTTTGTTTAGCCTACATGCATGCATGGCCTGTATACACTGAATGTATATATAAATATATCTATATTAGACTCATGCAGATGTGTACTTATGGTACACACACACACACATACATATATATATACTGTAGATATGGTTCAGCATTCTGGGTAAAGAAGACAAACACRGAAGAAAATAACATTTTAGTCCATACCTACTCAGGATTTTATAGGAAATCTGGGGCATTGCCATGACAATTCCGAAGTGGTTAGTTAATATCTTTTGTATTCTTGTAAATACCTACTCATTTACTGCAGCAGCACTGAAAACTTATTAAGAGTACTTGTTCAGTCCAAATATACTTGGAAAGCTCAGAACAACCCTCCTTCTTCCGTATATTTTTGTTTTTCTCAATATAAATGTAAATTGATACAAATAAATAAGTTCTAATTACCATTAAGCTCTGAATGTCTACAGTTTGGTATGAAATAGGAAATGCACCTGGAACTTTGTAGCTCTTATGTAAAATTAATAATAAATGTTTTCTTGCCAACATCAATATGTTTATATTATGGTCATGGGACTCTCTCTGATGCCTAAATTATTTAAGACATTAATTTTTTATCTCTACTCAAGCCTACTACATAAAGTTGCTGAGTTTGGTATCAAAAGTGGTGGTTCAAATCAAATTGATATTGCATTTTAATTAAAATAGTTTTAGGACACATCTCACAGTCTTTACTCAGGCAAAATGTACTGGAGTAGTGAAAACGTGCTTTCCCTCTGCTTTCTGCTTTGCCAGACACTTTCAGGTTGTGCCACTTAAGGCTAAGACACAGAAAAAAAGGTGAGGTCTGAGTCACAGACCAGATCCTCAGTGTCTCTCTCATCATACTGTGAAATACATGTGATTGCGGTTGTGAAGATTCCCAGCTTGCCTGACAGGCATATTCTTCTGTYTCCTGAAGGATGCATTTCCACCACACATGGTACGTGAGTGGGAGGACAGCCACGCTTGGGTAAGTGCCTGGCTGGTGAGATTTTTGGGTGGACCAAGGATCCAAGCAAAGCTTGGCCTGGATTTGCTGATGAAGTACCCCTGCTCTTAACTGAAGCAAAGGTCTTAAGCACACAGTATCTTTTTTCAGGTTTTGGTTTCCCAAACTCTCTTTTGCCAGGCTCACTTTCATCTCCTGCTGTCTCCATTTATGTGCTCCTACTCGGTGCTCTTGGGTTGGGTTGAGAAAAACCCAATAGACAAACAGATGACTGTAAATTACTGACGGGTCTTCTGCTTCTCCTTGTTCTAGTGAACGGACAGACCTTACCCCCTTTTCAGGTGAGAGGATTTGTTAAAAAAGTGAAAGATTTGCCACTACCAGGGGAAAAGATTCCAGCCTTCCTCGTGGAGAGATTAGCTGCCATCAGGGAAGTTCTCAATGAGACAGTGGTTCTGGGAAATACTGAGACCAAACCACAACCTTTTTTCCCAAGAAAGCTCCAGCCATGACAAATAAGTGGCCTGGGAGCTCTGAAAAAATCCTCTTGTGATGCTTTGAGCCACACTGACTTAAGGCACTAACTTGAGATACCTGAGTGTCTTGGTTTGAGACAAAATCAGGAGGAAGACTAGAGGTGTCTCCTCTACCAACGATAGGGTGCGAAAACTCCACCTCAGGAATTTCTCAGAGGAAAGTGAAAAAAACTGTTTATTTAACAAGCRGGGTGCTGGGGGGGTGCACACAGGCACCAGGGGAAGGAAAGAGAAAAAAAAAAAGAATAATGTTAGATAATAAACCTCTTGTGGTGGAGGAAACCTGGATAAATTCAGAGTCCTTTTCTGGGTGTGGCTCTGCTCCGTAAAAACTCGGAGCTAGGGTACGGTGTAGGCCCCTCTCCAGGCCCAGGATGTAGGCCTCCGGTGATGGTATGTAGAACAGAGTTCAATTGTACAATTCCAGAGGAAGGAGAAAAAACCACAGTCCCAGGCAAGCAGGCTAGCCAGAAAAAAAGCAAAAAGAAGGTTTTTAACTCTCCCATCTCTCTCTTCTGAGAAACACAGGGCCGAGAGCTAGCTAAAAAAAAAGTAAAAGTACTGCCTTCYGCGCCTGCAGCTGCAGAAGCGGATGCAGCCGCAGCAGTGTGTGCGTGGGGGAGGTGTGTGAGCGTCCTCGAAGAAGCACAAAGCTGTGCTGGTAACAGAGCAGGGCTGGAGCTCGGCTTTAAGGGCACAGGATTCAATCTGGCATAGAGCAGGTAATAGGGGATATAGCACCATAAAGTCACCCCAAGTCACTTGAGTTTGTGTGATGCTGGCTCTTATAGTGTATTGCATATTTGCTTTTCTTATTCTGCTGGTGACTGTGGTGCAGGGGAGGAGCTGAGTAGCTYCAAGAGGGCCAGTTAACCTGACCAGCATCTCCCCACCACGGCTCTGAGGCAAGAAAGGTCTTGGCCGTGTAATTGCCTGACCTGTCACTGTTTAAGAATTGGGGTTAATCATCAGTAATTGACCACTGATAAATTAATAGCTCAAGTATCTCCCATATCCCTTCTGTTATCATCTCAAGCCTGCATTCTTCTACACCGCATCATTGTCTTAAATTTATAGATATTTAATTCTACAAAGAATAGCTACTTGTTACTATATCTAAAAAAAAAAACGTGGTTACCTAGGATCAAGTGGGTTGAACCTGCCTGAACACCAGGTGCCCACCAACACACTCTATCAATCCCCTTGCCGACTGGACAGGGGAGAAAATAAAAGAAAAGGCTTGTAAGTCAAGATGAGGACAGGGAGAGATGATAATACCAGTTACTGTCATGGACAAAACAGACTTGACTCAGGGAAATTAATTTATTACCTATCAAATCAGAGCAGGATAATGAGAAATAAAAGGAAATCTTAAAAAACCTTCTTGCCAACTTTCCCTTCATCTTGGGCTCCACTTTGAGCCTAGATTTCTCAACCTCCTCCCTTCAAGCACCACAGGTGGATGGGGAATGGGAACTATGGTCATCACACATTGTCTCTGCCTCTCCTTGTTCCTCAGGGGAAGGACTTCTTCCTGCTCCAGCATGGGGCCCCTCCCATGGGAGACAGTCCTCCGTAAAATTCTCCAATATGGGACCTTCCCACGGTCTGCAGTTCTTTACAAACTGCTCCAATGTGTGTCTTCTCCATGGGCTGCAGGTGGATCTCTGCTCCACCATGGACCTCCATCAGCTGCAGGGGGACATCTTCCCCACCATGGTCTTCACCATGGCTTGCAGAGGAATCTCTGCCCTGCTGCCTGGAGCACGTCCTCCCACTCCTGCTTCACTGACCCTGGTGTCTGCAGTGCTGTTGTTCTCACATATTCTCACTCCTTTTTCCAACTGCAGTTGCCCTTGTACAGTTTTTCCCCCTTGTTAAATCTGTTGTCCCAGAGGTTCCGCCATCACTGATAGGCTCAGCCTTGGCCAGCTGTGGAAGGTCCATCTTAGAGCCAGCTGGCATTGGCTTCATTGGACATGGGGCAAGCTTCTACCAGCTTCTCACAGAAGCCACCCCTGTAGTCCCCCTGCTACCAAAACCTGGCCACACAAACTCCATACATTACCTCAAACAATTATAAAAATCTAACAGATATTAAACAGAGGTTTAGCAAACAAAAGGACAAAATGGGCAATAGATACCTGGTAATTGCTGATCCAACTAAACAAGCTAAAACAAAGGTTCAGGCAGGTGAAGACAGGTTCAGATGATGCCAGGGTTGCCCAGGGAAGTCATGGAGTCACTGTCCCTGGAGGTGTTTAAGAAATGACATGGCACGTAGTGCTATGATTTAGTTGGCAAGGAGTGCCTGGTCAAAGGTTAGACCAATGGTCTTGAAGTTCTTTTCCAACTCAGTTTTCTCTGTGATTCTATGATCRTCATGCCTTTCTTCTTTGCTACCTTGTGCATTTATCTGCAAGTTATCTTGCTAGGAGATACATTTTCTGTGTCTGACATTCTCTGATTTCTTCAATAGGCTGCTTTCCTGCACCTGCAAGATCTTTCTCTCATGAATTCTCTTTTGTAGACATGTTTACAGACAGAAGMAATTGCTTGCTAAAAATTCTTGGATCAAATTGAAAATCTTATAAATTCTCTGGATTTAATACACATTAGGCTTCGTCTGCCATACATCTGATGGTGAGTAGTCAATGTGTTCATCAGTTCTTGATGAACATGAATAAATTCAGATGAATGTAACTCCATGAAAAACAAAAGGAACCTCAGATACAGCCTAGGCTCTACCTTCCTAAGCCATTCCCCACAGATGTATGTCATGTAACTCATTTTACAGACTTTCATTTATGAAGTCTTCACAATATTTCTGCATTTTTAACATAGGAATGGATTTTAATAACTAGATTAAGCATCTTGCTGTAATTAATTCCTGCTGTGTTCAGCCTATTCATCATGGATATGAAGAACAGCACATCCCCTTCCACCCTGATGTACTCTTTTCCAAGGAAGATTGTTCCAGCATGGCTATCTCTATATACAGCATGCATGAATTTAGGGACTGGACTGAAACTCCTGTAACAACTTAGGTAGTTGCTACTCATGGGAGCATGCTAACCATCTCCTGTAGGTGAATGATCTCTGATTCTGTATATTCAAGTATTCAGCCTGATGGCAAGAGTCAAAGTGCACTGGAATCAGTAGCAGGCTTAAGCCTTTACTGACTTAAGGGGCCTAAAAAAATAAAGAACCCATACTAGTGTTGACCTCTAACAGATGGTAGCAAAATGACTGCTATAGAAAACACCGTGACATTAGAATCACATCCGGCTTGGTGGTGCTGGAAGGGACTATACAAAATCCCGTATAAAACCCTGAATGTCTGTGAATGTTTACTACTTAAAAGTTAGTGCAGGCTCTGAGACTGCTCAGACTGATAGATAGCTGTCTAAATACACTGGAGGAGAAGTGGTTGTCTCCCAGTCTCATCCTCTTTCTGGTTACCAGCACAGACACCTCCCCTCCTCAGATCAGTTGTTCCAGATCTCTGGCGCTGTGTGAAAAACATATCAGGAAAGGGGTTTTTTCAAATTTTTCCCCCCTCTCCTACGGCTGAAGCAATATGCATATTCTTTTACAGAATACCCGACCCATAATTTCTGAACTGTGTCAGGTTCCTTCTCATRTGTATAGCAAAGTATGAGCTTATCCTTTCTCTTAAAATAGCATAGGTGTAAAATATTTGTTAATCCTCTGCAATTAGGGTATAGAGCAGGGCTTGAGTTGCTTCTCAGTGAAATCATAATCACAAATATTTCTTGTATTACATTATGTAATATGAAGGCTCTTGCTAATTCCTTGTCTCTGTGGAATGGGCATGTGTTTTGGCTCTGTAATTTAAAAGTTCAAAACCAGCATTTTCCTGATTCTTGTTGTCCTGCATTTTATAAGCTGAGCATTTAAGAGTAGCATGTTTATTTATATATGTTGCTGCTAATCCAAACTGTCTGCTAAACTAATCCCTTGCTAAAATGAAATCAAGTCAGCTATTTTAGATTACAAAGTTAAAACAATAGCTCAGCCAGACACTTCACACATCTGTTTTACTTTTCCTGAATAGGTATGCAGCTTTTCTTACATTCTTTCTCAACAAAAGTGCCACCAATTAGCTATACTTTTCYTTCATTTTTCTCTTGTTACCTAAGACTTCTTTTCTCAGTTCTTTTGCTGATTACTTTTGAAATGCTGGCTTTTTCACATGTTTGTTTTCTTTCTCAGTACTACATTTTAAAATGGATAAAAATTTCATGCTTATTACTTGTTAATATGTTATCATACTCTATTACCCAAATTCAGACCAGAGGTAATTCCAACGTGGGAAATGACAAAATAATACATTCTTGGAGATGAGATCTTAGACAGATATGGAAACCCAAAGTAGGCTTTGATTTACTTACAGTCTGCAGGAAATGAGGCATTACCATCAATGTGGTACATGGAGATTTTTACTGAAGATAACTTTATTTCCAGCTTTACCTGCTGCTTTGATTTAAAGTGTTTTTCACATCATCTAATTTTTCATAAGCTTTCACATGTTTAAGGTTTGGCTTTTCTTAAGGCATTGTATAAGTTTTCATTTTGTGCAGAACCCCCCCTCTTATTTAGTGCATTTGCCAAGCACTTCAAAATTACATCAGGTGAGCGTTGCTCCAGCCTCCTGGAGCCAAAAATGTGGAACAAAGGGGGTTTACATCATCACTTTTTAATAAACTGTTTTTTGGACTGGTGTTCTGAGAGGATGTCAGCCAGGTAACCTTCAGGCCCAGTTTGATTTGATATAATTTTATGTATTCAATTGTTTCATCATCCCTCTTTGAAAGACAAAGAAGAAGAGGCAGGTTGACCCCATCTCCATCCTACATTTAACTTTACGTCAACCACTTGAAGATCATCAGCTGATAAACTTTCAGGGCTCACCTTCCCCAGAAATGTGAGTGACTGTGCATCACAGAGAGGTGGGAAAAGTTCTTACTTCCTTTATACCACGGAGAATCTAAGGCATAGAAAAATAATATAAGGTAATTTCAGATTGCTTTGTAACAGAGGGATGTAACACTCTGTATCACTCTGTGATGTGGTCAGGAAGTTGGTCCAGTTTGTCTCCCTGAGCTTGTGGGAGCCACATTTATGTTCTGAGGACAACCTTCCTCTYAGCATCCCTCCTGAGGGTAAACGCCTCATGCCAGTGAGCACTGTTCCCTTGTGGGTGCTCATGGGTACACCTTTCCCTCGCATTCCTAGCACATCTTTTAGCCCCTGTGCCCAAACCCCCATGCTGCCTTGAATGGTGGCATGTGGTCTTCCATGCTCTTAATAACACATGGATACAGGCTGTAAATTCTACAGGGTCTTAACAAGAACATGTAGTTGCAGCCCTGGACCCTGAAATGACTCTGTAGTACTCACACAAACTCCTACATTAGGTGTGAAAATTCTCAAATGTGGGCCAGAAAAGCAAGGCCAGCTCTCAGCCAGTGCCTGGGACTGCATGTCCTCCCTGTCAAAGGTCTCCATCTCCAGTGGTAGCTCCTTAGCCACTACCCCGCAACTGCCTCTGATATGAAGTCAGAGTCATTGGCTCTAATCTGGCCAATACACTGGGGGTAGATAAGACAGGAGATTGCATCAAGCTCATTATTCTTCTTCTCTTAAATTAAGTCCAAACCCTACTGAGATYGTTACAGAGTGACCTTGTTATGTCAGTGGTTTTTCACTTGACAGTGGGATGTCAAGACGTCTTCATATCTTCTGTCATTTGGTGGGAGTAGGAGGCTCTGAGTAAAGTCAATGAGAGGGACAAACACCTCCACTACGAGGCTCAGTTAGTCCCTAGTGATAGGTTTGATGTTTTCATGCCTCAAGCGCAAGAAGTCAGCAATCCCTTCTGGCTGCTATCTCTCAGGGTCTGGCTGGAGTGGCTGCCTGGCATGGCAGACAAAACTGTTGGACATATGGTTAGATTTTTCTTCCTCCTGGATTTCAGATGTCTTGGTTGGAGGAGTGACTTCAGCCATTCAGTGGAGGCACAGTGAGCTCCAAATGGTGCTCCTTCCCTCCAGACCTGCACACACATCTGATGCCAAAGAGGTTTTTACTTTTATATTTTTCATATATTTGTAACCCTGTAGCCTTTTATTGTCTACCTATATAGATTCTTAGCTAGTGGTTCCCCTACCCTGTTAGACAGAAAGACAAAATACATTCCTAAAACCCTTCCATAATCTTGTTCCTTTTTAGAACCGAGGACCCCATGTCTCAGGACATTCCTAACACCTTATCATCATTTGTGCTCTGGGAACCAGGAGTATTTCACTGTCCCATGTCCCCTAAAGTATAAACAACAGTAGAGCTAGAAATTAGGGGGGTGTCAGTGAGGGGGCCAAACCGGGAGGTGCAAACCTAAGCCTCTAATTGGGAGATTGGTGTCGAATATGCAAATGTGTTAAACTAATTAAAACATCGAAGTTTCGAGTGTGCATTTTGGGTTTGCATCTTGTATGCATTTTGGCCATGATGTACCTGGAGGCCTTCAATAAATGGTAGTCACTATCTTTATCCCCTTAATATCGTCTAGCTTCTGATTTTAGGTGGTTAAAAAGACAACACACCCTGGGTTGCAGTTCCTGCAGGCAGAAGGGCTAATTAGTGCCACACGGTGTTGCCACCAAGGCCATGAACTGAGCCAGTGCCACAGTAGAGGCAGATGGAATCACCCTCTTAGTGTATTAAAGCTGAGCTTGACACTGAGGACACGTGGAAATCAGCAGGAGTCTGCCTGTGTAATTTTTATAAATTTGCTGGAGCACATGGAGCCTGTATAGCCTGGATCAAACTCTGCTGTCACAGCTCCACTGACACTCCAGACTCTTTCAGGCCACGTGTCTCCCAGCACCTCGTGTCTTTCCTGCACCGATCCTCAAAAGCCTGCTTAGATCTGTTCCCCAGGAATGGGAATCACTGCCTCAGCCATCTCTYGTGACAGCTACGTCTGAGCTACTCAATGCTCTCTCTGTAGGTGATGGAAACAAATATGCACTTATAGCATGTGGCTCATACAACTTTTGGTTTTGGAGGAAATGAATTTGGTCTTATAAGTGCCCATTTTCTTTCCATCAGCTTTAGCAGGAATTTAGGGTAGCTTTCTCTGACACAGATATCTTACTTCAGAAGACAATCAATGCTATTCCAACACCCTGAATGTGAAAAACACCACACAGCACCCATATAATGATGATGTTTGTGAAGGATTGTAAAAGCACATGGCAAGTTAAAGTGTGCAGAGTTTTGTACACCTAGCAGACTTTCTGGATGGGCTGTTATCTACTTTTCTGCTATCCCTGTACTGTATAGGCATGTTCAGTCCTTAATGAAAAATGTACAACTAGATCAGGGTATTAATAATTCGTCAAGCAGCTTAAAAGGGGTAGAGGAATATTTTAGCAAGTCTGCCATGCCCTGTTCTATTGACCATCTCTTTTCGTCAGTAAAAGCAGCAAACAAGAATTAGCAGGTGGTTACCTTCCCAGCTTATGCTAACTCTCTTGCTGGAGCCTAATAAACAATTACATAGTGTTAGTGCTATGAAGAAACAAGTTTTAAGAAAGACTGTGGCATTTGGATAAAGCCACCCTCTGTCTTCTGATCACATTAGTTTTTTCTGTGCTTATTACAGCTAATGTCCAGGTACTTCTGGGAACTGCAGGAAAGAGTTGCTGCCAGCATCCTGTGAATCACAAATACATCATGCTCATAGTGTGTTTCCTGCATATGATAATTGCATATGCAGTAACTGACCAGGCGATGTCCCAGCCATGTTTTTGCTGTGACAGCCATTAAAACTTACGAGTGACTCAGTCCTACATAATATGCTTAAGGAAATACTGTGTTGGTGATTTGTGTTAGAATAACATGCTGGATTTATGACATTGAAGAAAACAGATTCTAATATGCAATTTTGCACCACTGTGCCAGAATATTAACCCTGATTTTTGGCACATGTCACATTTTAGTATTTTGTATACCCTTCTTAAATATATCCATTGTTCTTTTAATATAATTTTACATTGTCAGAGCCTATGAGTTAAAGAATAGAGGACATGACAAATTCAGTGATTCCTGTATTTTATTTTTAAAATCTGAAATATTTTTCAGTTTCCTGTATATCTCTTTTTCAGGTCTCTTGATACTTTGATGATTCCCAGTACTGCAAGATCTGCTCTTTTCACCCRTGTTTTCCTTCTAGGCACTGCTATATGATAGGAAAGTGTGATTATGTCTTTCTAAGATGCAGTGCTACAAACAAAATCACAAAGATATTTTAGAGCTCAATTTCTCTTAAATATTTGAACTTACCCAAGTGTCACAAAAAGGTGTGTGACAAAGGACACAACTGAACAGGTGAAGTAGGCAAACCTCCAGGTCATAAACTAGGGGCCTTCCTACCGATTACTTGTTTCTCTGGGAAACACCGAAGCTATAACTAAGAGAAACGTGGAAGGGACAACCAACATTACCCCAGACTTCTCACAGTTATACAAACCAAACTGAGCTTCATGAGCAAAGAATGAGTTGCTGTAAATAGGTGGATCCAAATCTGTGACTGCAATCTGGCAATGCTTTGCATCACCAGCATGCCATTTAGGAGCTGGAGGTCTTTCTGCCTGGCAATTTTTTCTTGGTATTTTTTACATGATGGAGCGTTAGTAAGTGTCTGAGGCACCCATGACATGCTCCGGTATCTTCACTCAGCTGAGAAATACTGTGCATGCTGTTGGTTCTCGGAGGCTTTAGGGGAGGCATACTGCAGTGGTAAGCTTAGTTGAAGGCAACATCTTTCACCTTGTCCAAAACTACAGAATTGAATCCTTAGTTTATTAGTTCCTTACGTTCACTGATTTGTCCTTTTTTACACCAAGGAATGTTTTTCCTATAAGTTTTGCTAATTGAGAAGCTGATATTAAGCTTGTTCTTGCTCGATCCCATCCTCTAAACAACAAAAAAAAATGAACAAAAGACACTCTTTATGAGAAGAGGAGGACACTGCATGGAATGGGGGTAGGAAATAAGGAGGGAGGAGAAGGAGGAGGAGGTGGAGGAGGAAGAGGAGGAGGAGGAGGAGGAGGAGAGAGAGTTGTGCAGATTTCCTGCCCACACTTCAAAAGAGGCTCTTTTCTCCTGTATTATTTCCTTTCCCATTAGCTTCATTTTGTTGGCTTATGGTTCCAAAATGCACCAGGAGTCAACTCCAGTGCAAACCTGATATTAAAAACTAACAGGCTAATGCCAGGGAAAACACACTCTGCTCCTGGTTTCAAAGACAGATTTTCTTTTTTCATAAGTGCAGCCATGCTTTTCTAATAAAAATTCATTAAACAATGGTTATGAAAGATGAAGGGTGGGGGAGGGGGAAGGGATATAATCAAGTGAGTCCCTTTGAACTCACTTGAAAAAATACAAAAGCAAACAACCAAGCTGTTAGTGTCACACGTTTCCCTTATGAACAGAGAGGCCTATCCAGGTTTGCTCACAGTCCAGCAAATAAAGATGAGTCAGGCACCTTATCTAAACCACTCCCTCCAAAAACTGTAGAATTTCTGTTCTGTAAACATGGATGTGGAGGCTCTTTTGTGTTGTTTCAGTTTACATTATTGTGGGTCTAAACGAGCCTCGTAGAGGCTGCTTAATTCGTTTATGTAAAGTAAAAACAAATGTAGAAGCCCTCGCTATTTTTTATTGTTAACATCCCATTGGGAGGCAGGAGAGTAAATATTTTAGAAGTTTAAAGCAATCTACTTAAGCTTAATAGTAATGCTGGGTTTCAAGTAACAGAGAAGAGTACAAGTCACTGGAAGATCAAAGATTATGCTGAGTTTTATAGCAAATCTGGGCAAAGATCTCCTGGGAGGGGTAAATCTTCAGAACTCTCCTTTCCCAGTCTTTCATGGTGATCGTTTGACATCTATGGAACAAGAAAGTGAGGAAGAGAGAATTCAGGCAGTTCTCGTGTGTCCAGAGAAACAGGAGGCCACAAAACTGAAGGAATGCTGACTTTTTGGCTAGTTTATAGCTTAAAAATTATAAATTTAAAAAAAAAAAAAGAGAAAAGGCAAAAGAAAAATAAATGTGTCAGAAATACCGTTTCTTTTCCTGGGTCAGTTTGTAATCTCATGTTAATTGAATTTTGAGTCATCTTTAAATAAGATTTCTGGCAATTTCCCTGGGTTTATGTTAAGTGCTTGTGCTTGTCTGCAAATATTCAGAATAATTTTCAGAATCATCTGTTGAGAGACACTAGACACTCTTTACACTCTTCCCAGCAACATYGTCCCTTTCACCTGAAATGAGAAGGGTAGAGTGATACATTTTGAGCCATGGGCATGACTGCACGCTAATTAAAAAAAAGGAGGAAAAAAAGGAACACCAAGCAGAAGAGCTGATAATGAATGATGCCACATAACAATACTGTAGTATCAGGTCTGTGTGTCTGTGGATGTGTTCAGGGGATTGATATTTAGAGAGCATAATCAAGAATCTCTAACATAGGAACAGAAACTGGGCCACATTATTTTCCCATGGCTGAGAAATTTTCCACTGGCCCGGCTTCCAATTATAAAAACACTGGAGTCCTCAGCCATTACACCAAAGCTTGTAAATTTCCTAATGAATATTTAAAATAACCCTATGGAGTTTTTTAATGTTAATGTATTTCAGCCTTTGACTAACATGAATATCCTACAGGGCTACCATCGTGTTTAGCTACATTGTTAATTCCATTCTTTTCTTTTAATGTTAAAATATAGTGCCAGAGAAAAAAAATAATAAATCTTTGCTTCATCTTCTCCTGGTGTACATTTTATGTTTTGTTTGATTTTTTTTTTTCCACAGTGAAGTTCCAGACACAGAGCAGATGCACACAGCCAGTTTCTTTGTAGGYTCTCTTACAGCACAAAAACAATGAGCACACTCCCCCCACCCCCAAAAAAGCAATTATTGAAAATCAATACCATCATAATGGTGAGCAGCACTGTGTTTTTTCCTTGATAGCCAATTATGAGCAATTTACTAAAGTTGTCAACTCGTGGTAAAACAAATAGTGTTAATAGTATAGATTTCATAAAGACCTATCTGTCTTGTTATTGCTACAGTCTGAGCGGTGTTCCAAGTTCAGGCTGGTAATGGAGCAATAACTCACCCAGCGATGGAGAGAGTACCATCACCATACTGGATGCCTTTGGAGCAGGGGGACTGAGCACTGCCGCCGTGCAATATGTCCAAATGTGATTCCCTCCCCATAAATAACCACTGGGTTTTTATAGGAAAGGTGGGGGACCACAATACCTAGAAATTTCTTGCGTGCTTTTGGGGTGTTTTAAGACAGCGAGATAAGCCACTGTGATATTTTGAGAAGGATTTTGGGACTGTGAAGTTAATGCTGTATTTTTGATTGCTGATTTCAGGTCTGCATGCAGGCAATGCAAGTTTGTCATGTGTCTGCATAGCATCTATCACAATGGGAACTTCTCAGTGCTACTGACTTGCCATTATGAGCTGAAGGAGGATGAAAGTGATGTTAATGTAGTGGATGAAAAGTTTGGTATCAAATCAAACAGATTTCTTTCTGTTGATGACAGTGTTACTAGGTCAATTCTGCCAAAGTGCTTTAACTGTGGGAAGTTGTCTCTCATACATTGCAGCAAACATGACAGATTCCACCTTCTAGAGAGGATCACAGAGCTGATCTTGGCATTACACACTTGTAAATGAGTTCTCACAAAGAGTTCTGCTTTTCTGTGACAGAAAAAGGCAGCAGAGAGAACGGAAGTAAAAAGCTCTGTGGATCTGAGGTATTACCAGCAGGGGAAAAGGTGTGAAGGGGGCAAGTTTCTTTCTCCAGTCCGTGGAAAACTCACAGAGATGAAGGATGCTTACATGGGGTCAGACATGCTGTGTATGTCTGCACAGCTGAGGTTCACAGTGAGTGRAGTTTTTCTTTAAACCATTAAAAGTGTGCTAAAATATATTCTGGTGCCAGCCCAAGACATGCTGAGAATGAGACTCACCTCATGACTGACCTGTCCAAGTGGCCYATATTCCTGCTGAAAGCCCTGGGAGGATGGGCAGGACTGCACTGAGCATTTCCCCACCCAGGCTGAGCTCAGCCCTTTACTTGAGTCCAGGCTTTGAGTTTGAATCTGAACTATAAGGCTGGGGTCCGGCCCAGATGATGGATTGAAAAGCCCTTTGGGGCCTGAGACTTCAGCTTGTGCTCMGGTTTCTTTGTGCTCCAGCTCAGCTGTCCACCTCTCTAGGAAGTCACCATTCCTAGTCCCAAGCTTAGCCTCTGGGTAGGTACAAAAACAGGGTGTGGGAACACAAACCAGTGTCAGCAACTCTTCAGTCCTGTGAGTATATGAAGGACAGTT
Organism: Amblyornis subalaris; assembly: GCA_018881555.1. NCBI lineage: Eukaryota > Metazoa > Chordata > Aves > Passeriformes > Ptilonorhynchidae > Amblyornis > Amblyornis subalaris. The sequence continues at coordinate 5,309,396 of JACAXG010000033.1, forward strand.
GTCCACAGAGAGTTTTCAAGCTGTGTCCATCTTCTGGTCTCTAAGAAGCACATAAACCCACAACAACAAGGTATTGCTCCAGGGAACAGAGGAAAAGGAAAAACGAGGCTTCTTGTCAGCTCCTACTCTTCCCGCCCTCTCAAAGATGTGTCCATGTGTGTGTGTGTATTTGGTATTTAAATTGAGTTTTCTCTTTTTTCATCCTTTCCCTACTAAAGCACTGGAGGACTGACACTGGCCTTCCCCTTGCTAGGAGCTGGCAACAGCTGTGTCTGGTGCAATGTCTGCCACACACGTGTGGCACTCCCTCATGACTGTCTGGTGAGGGTAACAGCAGCTACCCTCTAGCTGAAGATAGCAGCAGCACTTGCTGGCAATTTTTAGACACTGATCTGCTTTTCTTTAGTGCATCCTGGGCTTTGGAGCAAGTGCATGCTCCACTATCCCTCCCTAGGAGCAGCTGTAAGTGGAAAAGGGGTGGCTACATTGGGAACTCACTCCAAATGCTCCCTTAAGCTGCCTTGTCTGTTTTAATCTGCAATCCCCTTTCCCACATMCTGGAACAGCTGCTCCGCTGCGCAAACTCCAGCTGGTGCTCACGGGGTGCCTTAAACGCCTCAAAGTGTTTCTTTGCTGGAGACTGTGAACATCTCCTTTGCCATAATCCCATCTGTGTGTGGCAGGGGTCGGAGTTGGTGTCCCAACTTTTCTGGGCAGCTTTAGCAAGAAAATCTTTCTGAAAAATAAAGGGTTGATTTTTCTTCTTCCTGCCTAATCTATTTCTAGCTAAGCTGAGCCTGGCAAGCAAATTTTAGGTGCCTCTTTAAGCGTTTGCAGATCTCACTAGCAAAGAGGAGGAAACTGGTTTTGGGAAAATAAAAACCAGCCTGCATATGGAGGAGAAATTGGAATCAATTTCCATGTCAGGTTTAAGGTTTGTTTGAAAGTTGAGGTTTGAAGCTGAGATGCAAAATCAAGTATGGTAGTGCTGAAAAAGTGCTGAAACTCTGTTCCATGGGATTTCTTCACCAGCAGACGTAAATTCTAGAAGCCAGCTAGCCTTAAGGGATTTCTATCATCTCGAGTTTTAGAGGAAAGAAAGCTGGAGTTCTCAGAGTCTTGTCATGCTGGACTTGTTCTGCCACTGTAACAGAAGGGGAAGTATCTCATTAATTAACAGTGAATAGATGGATGTGGGGGTTTATTTAGCAGATCAGAGCAACCTCCAAAGCCATTTAAAGAGATGAAGTGAGGAAAAACAACGTCTTCAAGTGATTTCATAGGCCAAGCTTAGTGAGACAATGTTAATGAAATTTGGCCAATTTCTGGTGACTAGCTGTATTAGTGACTAGCTGTACTACTAGTACAGCTCTTCTTGAGCAAAGAACCTTACGATCTCTAATTGATCGTAAGTTGTCAAAAGCAAAAAATAGTTTTGCCAACAAAAATAGATGAATAACTGAAGGAGTATCACCAATGAACTTTGCATTATTACCAACACCATGTTTCCAGTCATGACCAGAGCAGCAAAGTAAGTCTGAGTGATGAGGAACACAGCACCACAGGTGAGTAGTTCACTAGATCTTCCTTTCCACGCATGCACCAGTGTAGAGGGAGTGTAGAAAAAACCTCAGATGGAAAATGGAAGGCCAGAAGATCTAGGAAAAAAAATACCTCGTATCAATCACTAGTCACTACTTCTCTATTAGTAGATGAAGGATTTTGTTACTGTTTTTGTATACTTGTCTCTTGGGGTTGCTTACCTGAAAATCAGGTGGCATACTGCTGCTCCTTGTAGACTGGTTCTCTCTGCTTCCATGTCTATAGGACAGTTGTCCCACTTGGCTTTTCTTCAGTGTCTGCTGCACGACAGTATAAGGAATATTTACAGCATCTCGCTCTAGGCCGCTAATATGTGTCTCAAATTAGTAGCGCAGACTCATGTTTCCCTCTGTAGCCTCCTTTAGATGGCAAAACAGAATACGAGCCCCAACTAGATGTTGTGAATGGTCCTCTGGAGCAGCATGTCTCTCCCTCTCTGTTGTCTACAAAGAAGTTCTAGAACTTCTATTTTCGTGCCTCAAGTTTGCAGGCCAGTGTGAGTAAATGTCCTCTACATGTTGTGTGCTACTAAAGCCATCTCATCAGTGATCTGGTCTGTGAAAGGGTGCTGCTGGTAATGCATCATTTGGAGAAAAACAGCAGAAAAACTCTGTCTTGAATAATTTATTTCATACACTGCCTCTTGTCTGGCATGTGAATTGTGTGTTAATAGCTTGCAGTTTTGTCACATTTGCTGGTTATTTGAAGCTATTGTCTGAATAATTTCTATGAATAATTCTTGATCTGTAGGTCTTTCACACTCATTTCACTGGGATTATTTGAAAACTGAAATTCATCTTTCAAGCTGAGTTAGTTTTTATTGGTCTCATGGATCATAAAACGTATTTCTCTTCATGGGATTGACTGTTGAAAAATAGCATGTATTGTCCTAGGAAGAAAGACATTTGGGTGCGTGATGAGCAAATCTCATCTGCTTGTAGGTTCTATTCGGTTTGCTTAAACTATCATTCATAGAAACAATCATAACATTAAACAAATTCACCAGTTCACCTAGCCCAGTCCCCTGCATTCTCAGATGATTCTGAGTAGTTCAAATATTTGAGTATTGATTCAAATACTTACAGATTTTTAGGATATAAATTAGCTGGGAAGTAATTGTCCTCATGCTTTTGATCGAGCTGCAAGTCCTGAGAACATTAATCACTTTCTTCTGGACATTGTATTTCTCCTACATCTGGTAGATGTTGCATGTAGAAAAGTTGGAGAGAAATAGGGAATATAAGAAAGGTAAGATGTAAAACTGGGAGAAATCTCAGGTCTCTGCTATCACCAAGTCTAGGCAATATTTTAAAGAGGAAAAGTTAAATATTTATAAGTCTTAGAGAACAGTTTATTTTGGATTAGTTTTGCATATGAAAGTTTGGGTTGGTTTCTTTTTATCTCAGGAGGTTCTGTTGTGCCTCTTAGCCACTTCTCTGCAGGAGTACCTCAAGGAACTTCCTACAGCTTCTGTGAGTAAACTGCAAACATTCATATCAGCTGGCTGCTTCTTGTCCAGAAGCAAGACCATGTGTGGAAGTCCATCTTAATATTTAAGGATTTTTTTTTTTCATAACAGCAGTACCATGCTCTACAGCATATTCTCCTCATTCATGCTGGAGAAGTGTTTTGTTTTTATGTACATCCCACAGTGTAAAAGCAGACAGATAGAAACTAGGAAAATAGTTCTTGAGATACTTTTTTATTAACTTATCAGTATCAGCCAAAAATAGCTGGAGTAGTAACAGGTAGCAGAAAAAATGGTAGTGCTCGTGAATACCAGAATGATAGAAAGTCTTTTATTTCAGCCCCCAAAATGCTTAGCTTCAGTAGAAAGCAATAAACAATTCAGTATCATCTACACCTCATCCTATAAATCAATTTTTATGAATCACTATTTAATTAACCAATTGAGACTCTTGTTTCTTCATTAAAAGAGCCAGGTCTTAAAGGTTCAGTGCCCGTCTTTCAAAWGTTTCGAAACCTCCACCATACTAATATGAATGCTTCCACTTTGTACCATGCATATAACGCTTCTGTGCACACTATCCATCTTGTCTGGGTCCTTTGAGGACTATTTCCCCTAAATACAACAAAGAGACTTTTGGATGTGAGTTTAAGTCGTCTTTGCATTCACTGACTGTCAGCAGGTGGTTGGCTGCTCAGCACAGCCAGAGACAGTAGGTTACGGCAGTGCTGTTCCAGAAATGTATTTGGGCAGCAGCATGTCATGTGCCAACCCACAGGTTTTCTGAATTAGGTGGGTAATAGCGAGGACATACATCACCTGCTGTGGGATGCCAGGATCTCATAGAGCTGGAAGGGTCCCTGATGTCTGTCTCATTCTGGTGTATGTTTATCTAAGTTGCAGTGATGCTAACACCGTGGCCTTCTAAGCAGTCTGTTCTGGTGGTCCATGGTCCCTGCTGTTAGAAAGCAACTACTAGATATATCTAGAATCATTCCATCCATTATTTCTGCCCACAATTCACAAGTTATCAAACACAGGTATGAGGAAAAGATTATCTTCTTTTTGCAGGAGAACTTTTATGCACTTTAAGACTCTTACTGAGTTTCTTCTCATATTTATTTCTTAAATACTTCAAGTTTCTTCAGTATTTCCTTCCTATCAGATTGTGTCCTCTAGGTACTCATCTTTGTTGTTCTCTAAATTATACGTTCTTGCAGTGCCTGAATAACAGACTCTTGTGGTGCCTTGCTTACTAATGTGAAGGGAACTGGAAAACTTCATTATCATCTGGGCAGTGCTTTTTTTTATATAGAGTCTGGTACACTGATTACTTCCTTCAGAATTGGCATGATATTTTTACCCTGATGCTAATTCAAAGATAATTCCTGATAATATTACTAATATACTTCTGAATTAAACCATTGCCAGTTTCTAGCTGAGTGTGCTTGAGTAACTTAGTAACTTGAGTAACAGGACTATTTCACTCTATCATGCTGTACCTATCTTCTACAATACATTGCCAAAAACTTTACAATTTCCTTCAACTGTGTGTGAGCTCAGCTAGGCAGAATCTTTGGTATAGTACTATTGCCATGAGCTCAACTTGAACAAGTGCAACATATATTTATGACTTGAAAAGAATCTGAACCAAATAGCTTTCCTCTGTCCCACAGTGAAGAAAAAGATGGTTTTCATTTTCTAAATTGTCAATTTGCTTTCAGTGCTAGGCTCTCCTAAGCTCTGTCCTGGTTATACATGAGGAAATCTGACCTGCACAAAACAGTGTTACAGTATTTCGGGATAAGTGAGACCCACACGCAATGTTTGCAAATGGAAATTGTGAACTGGAGGAATATGGAGTGTTGTTTTGCTGCTTGTGGCCACAACTCCATTGGGGTTGGAACCAGATAAGGTGCTGGGGTGGGCTATTTACCTGTCTATGTTATGGCAAATATTTGAACACCTGCAGAGGAAAGAGAAAGGGAGTTTCTCTTCTTCAAAACTTTCTATTCACATCCCTCTTGCAGCTTTTCTAGGCATTACACTAACCACAGACTAATAAAGAGCCAAAGAGGACAAGAGGTTCCAACACAAAGCAGACTCAGTGGCATGAATGAGCTTCAGGAGGGAGGATGCTGAGTAGGTGGCATGAGCCCTTGGGCCTTTTCTTGCCTCTGCCACTGCCCAGCCTCCCAACCCAGTGCTCCTCTAACCATCTTGCACATGAAATCTTGCTCCATGCTTGAAAAGTGATAACTATCAGGCTGTGTATACTACTATAATAAAAAGTACACTAATAAACCTCCCTCTGACATCTTATGGARAGAGCTGTTTAGTAAACATGTAGGAAACAAGATGATGTAAGGTGTGATTTACAATAGCCCCCAAATATTTATACAGTGTGTATAATGATGGGTATATGCAGTGTGTATGATGATGTAGTGACCACGGACAGCTGACACAATGATACAGCATATCAGCTGCAGAAATTATGCCAGTTTCAGAAATGAGAGAAAACGATGACTAGGAAATCCTCWTGAAAGTAAACTGATCCTTAACTATCTGCCCCAGAGCTGCCTGTAAGTAACTTGGCAAACAAGCAGGTACTTTTGATGTTGGGACTTTCAACGGGAATGGGATCCAGCTGCTCATGCCAGTGGTTAATGTTGTGACTGCTCTTGCTCTCTTAAACATTTTTCGTTAGTTTTGTGTAAATCTGGATTCATCTAGTCACCATAAACAGGCAACGATTTTAATTTCTGTTTTCAGAAGGGGAGGTGCTTACCAGCTCCTTCCAGACCCCAGATTTGGTTAATTACGGTAGCCACTTTGCCACAGTGCATCTGTTTCAGCTTGTGGTGTTTTCAATACATCTGAAGTAGTTTGATCATCTGTCCAGGTGTACAAACAACCAGAGAAGAATGAAGATATGGAAATTTCCCAAGGCAATAATAAGAAAGATATTTTCATCTTTATGCTTGCTCTGAGACCCAAAGTGTGGTAGAGCTTAGGTTGTCAGTCGCAGGCACAGGAAGGATATTTTTGAGGTTGCAGGAAACCCTGCAAGGTGACTGTTTATTTGAAACAAGACCAGATACGAAGTTCTGACTTGTGCCCAAGTTCTCTTGAGGTGTCAGGAGTGAAGGACTCGGATCCCCTTTCAGTACCTCAATAGTGTAAAGCCTCACCTCTGCTGCTACAAGTGCACTTCAGCCTAGAGAGGTGACTGAAGCTCCTACAGACAGATCCTCATCAGCTTTTTCACTACTCAGTTTATGCACCAGTAAGTGCAGATCCAGAGGAACGGGTAATTCAGAGCTGGCTTTCACAACAATCRCAATAAGTGATGAGGCATGTATTTCATGAGATACCCAACTTTGAACTCTGTGTTGTCATGGCTAGATGGCTGTCTTTCCACCCCAGCTACCTGATTTTAAGACATGCCTATGCCCTGTGTGAATAGTGTGTGCACTGTCATCCATAAGCAAGTGCAAGTGAGCCTGCTCCCAGCTGAGTCTACCCTGTCTCAGAAGCAGGGGAGAGTAGTGAAAGCCTTGACAAGCTGCATCCCTTGTACCCTGCTGGGCTTCTGCTGGTGCTGCTCAATGCAAGATGACTGTGGCGCAGGCTGTTGCTGCAGCACAGAGGAAGGTTTTACCCTTTACTTTGTACTGCTCAGGTCAAGCAGCCTAATTATGGCTTTCTGTGACTGAGATTCTTGGTAGCTAAATAGGTGTGTGTTAGACCTCCATCCCCTTCTTCATCCTGCTGCAAGGCAGACAAATCCAATCATTTGTTTTCTATATGGGAAGCAGGTGTTTAGTGAAGAGCATAAATCCTACAGAGCTAGGGAAAAATCTCCCAAACACTCAGTAAAATAGATGTTAGAGAAAAAAAAAAAAACAATTCAGTAATTCTGCCACCAGGCACCTGCTGGCATTGTCAGCAAAATTTAGTAAGAGAGGTGTACTGAGCCACATGTTTTGCAAATGTTTTTTTTYGAAGCCTGTTATAGGTCTCTTTGCATGTTTATTTATTACTGTCATCACAGCACTTCATTCAGGCTTTTAAAATGATTCTGAAAGGCATGAGGTTTAACATGCACAGGTCTGATGTCATGCTTTAACCTCCAGAAGACAACTAGCAAGGGCAGCAGCTGGGTGACATTTCCCACACTGTTGCAGCAGCATGTCTCTGAGTCTGCCTGGAAAACTAACAGTCTGGGGAGAGAGGAAGAGGTCATCTGCACACTCACACCATCAGTCCTTGACCTTTCTATTGACAATATCCACAAGATGTCTCTTCTGACAGCTGCAGCAACAGATCCATTTAGGGACACATGTCCAGGCTGAAATCATCAACTCATTTCGTCTAAGCTGCAGAGCAGCTATCTGAAAGTTAGCACCTTTTGGCTGCTCGAACAACTGCTCTGGTTTTGAACCAGCGGCCTTTTGGTGACAGGCTCTGATATCCTATTACCAATTCCCAAGCCATCCAGCTCCTCTGAACACATGCACACTCAAAAAACAATTACATATAAATGTAAATGACTCTGAAGTACCAAGTGATAGAGACATGACCTTCACCTGGGTCGGGTGGCTTGTGCGAGACAGCACGAACTGGAGGTAAGCTGACACCTACAGTTTTGTTGTCTTGGCAATTTCAGAAACAGACTCTAGCCCCACACCCTTGCTGCCCTTTGCTTCCTTTCACCTGCACCCTCCTCATGGACAATAAAAATGAGATGCAATACATCGCTTTTGTGATGGCTCTATTTTCAATAGAAATGGGAGATCAGGATCTTGCAATGACTTGTGAGATTTACATTCATCTGCTGTATCAGGTTGTTAAGAAGCTGTAGCTCTGGTCACTTCAAAGTACTTGTTATTTTGAAAAATTGGCCAGAACTTCAGCTGGTGTACATCAGCACAGCTCTGTTGCTTCAGTAGAGCTGATTTACTCCAGCTGAGGATATGGCCTCAAATCATACGGCTGTTTTTCAACTTAAAAGTATATATATAATGCTGCCGAGTACAAGACGGGCAGATTTCAGTACGAGACTGAAGGAGAATTCTTTGTAGGAGGATCTTGTTCCTGTATAAAGACATTTATAGTAAATGATTAGAAATTATGTGTCCCTACATTTTGTAAGCAGGCCACGTTTGGATATAATTGTGTTACTTTGAATATTATTACTTCCATTTACAAAGTGAAATTCCAGCCCTGGTCTTTGAAAATTTGTCCCTTCGTACTTAGTAAATCATAATTATACTGTCACAGCAGTTACCAGTGGACCCTGAGGGTCAATGGACTGCTTCTAAGAGAATCACAGAAGGTAACTAAGAAAATCAAACCTATTGTTAATAATGTTGAATTCATCATGCAAGGATGTGCAGCACCACTGAAAAATGTTTCGGGGATTGTAATTTGTAAAAGGCTGGAAAGCATTTTCAATGAGGTTATATTTCTTTCCATCTTTCTCATTGTTTTTCTTCAGGTTCTGTTCCCATTTAATATTTAGTCTCTTTCTGATGGTGTGTTTATGTTGTCTTTCCTTTCATAAGACAGGATCTTGAGTCTTTATAATGTGTCTGCCTGACCTATACCAAGGCATTAGTGAATGTTAAGATATTATCACCATCCTTAGAGCTTCAGAAGTAGCCATCAGTGGTGGCACCTAAAGAAGGGTTTTAGGACAGACTCATCCATCCAGATGTGATATTCCATCCTAACAAATCAARTGCTTTGTGAGTTAGTTTATGTTTTGCTTGAGCTTCTTAAGTCTTTCCCTTTCTTTGGTTTCTACCATTACAGATACTACTTCTGTCTTTATCTGAATATGTGCCTGACATAACAGTGGTGATCCTGGTGAAATCTGTATCAGAAACACATGGCAAAGCACTGAGCAGACATTTATAGTAAAAAGATAATTTCTTCATTGAACAATGCACAGTGTGAACAAAGTGCCTTTAATAGTTCCCTGACACAATGCCGACCTGCATAAATGGAAACTCTCTGTCCCTGAGCCCTTTCTTTGTGCTGTGTTCAGATTCTACCATCAGCAAAGCATGCAGCTCTCTGAAGGAGTTTGCTTGCTTGTTTTTTTTTCCTTTGCTTCTCCCTGGATGCTGATGGCTTAGCTGGGACAGAGGGAATGCATTTCCTTCAGGCACCTCATCAAACAAGGACTTCAAAAAAAAAAAAAAAAAGCTCACTTCTTGAAGTTGAAATTGGAGTCAATTTAAAATTTCCAGGACAGATTCTCACACAGGCTGACATACACACTATTGAATCAAAAATCCATATAATGAATACCAGGATGGGTAGCAATGAGGATTAAATACACATATCATTAAGAGAATTGTAACTTATTTTTACATGGATTGCAAGGGAGAAACTTTGCTGCTAGGTTCTCTTCAGTCTGGAGCAAGGATTTGTGTGAGGATTAGGTTGAAGACAAAGACAAGAAAATATATCTGAGGTTACATCTAAAGCTTCTGTGAGTTAAATGCATTTATTTGCCAGGTGGTAACCTTCCAAGGGGTATGAAAGTGCTCCACAACTAAGGTGTCAGGAATAGCTGATCAGAGTGACTTTTTTTAATTACTTGTTTACCAAGACATAAGAATAGCTAAAATTTGCCCATTTTCAGCATGAAAATAGCAACATGTTCATTAGAAGTAATATCCCACACAATAATTTTTTTTCCTCAAAAAACAGAGGATACTTTTTCTTTCCCATTTTCTCTCCCCTGCTGTCAAAACAGAAAAAAAGGACATAAAGGAGGAAGAGGGGAAGAACATGAAAAAAACATAAATGTGGAAAGGCAAAAATAGTAATATCCAAAAATAAATGTACCTGTTTTCACTGCAAGAGGAAAGAAATTGGAAGGAAATAAAAATATTCTTAATGTTTTTATCCAGAAATATTTTTTTTGGTAGAAAACTATCTCCCTTACCAGATCCATTTGTGGTGTTTATAAACAAGGGCTCAGCAAAACCACATAATTAAAAATGCTTTTGAAAAAAGTGGAGACTTGTAACTCAGATGCGAAATAGCAATGGAAGAAATCTCTCTGAACATATTTAACTATTCACTTAGAATCCTGTTTAAGGTTGTAACAGAACAAGTTGTTACAATACCATATAAAACCATTCTGAGTTTCCTTCCCAATAGTGTGTTCTCATCTTCTCCATTCAGGGCTGTCCAGAACAGTTGTGCAGCTTCATAGCAAGGTTGATTGAGGAATTTATCTGGCTTAAAAGTAAACCAGGAAGATAGAGATTTTCAGATTTCTCACCAAACTATTGGGTGGCCATCAGTGTGAGTCCTGGCACAAGAGAGCAACCAAATATTCTGTCTGGAAACACCTTGGCTTTGTGTGTAGGTCTTGTCCCATGTTTCAGTAAAGGTCTTTGGAATGCTGACTTTCCCTGGGGAAATCTTGGTAATGAKGTTTCCTGTATTGTACACCATGTGAGGTGACATGATGCTGGCACAGGACCTTTTCACATGAAACGGGCAATACCATTTGTTAAGCCAGAGCTCTGCTTCTGCCTTGACTTTAAATGTGTTGACTTCACTGAAGCTTTCATTTACATCACAGGGGGCAGGGAGATATTTAGTGCAGAACCTCATTACACTCTAACAAAGGAAAAATGAAAAAAAATGCATCAGACTTCAAATTCTGTAACTTCTGAATGTTTGCTTCCAGGTATCTAAATGCATCATACGACCTAAAATATCACCACAGCACCTACCTTCCAGATACATATTATCAGTTCTGTTTCCTCTGAATAGGTTAAGAAACTGAAGCTCTGAAAAATTAAACTCAAAGCCACAGAGGAAATTTGTGCCACAGCTTGGACTAGAACTCAGATTTCCTTCACGATTATTTAACAAAATAAGCTATGCAAATATATATGTCATGATAAGTAGTCTAGTAGGATCCATGTGAGGACTGGGTGGACAGAAATGTTTGATACTTTTTAAACTGGCATGGGAAAACAAGGCGGGCACCATGCAATAAGTGCCCTTTGATCTGGTTTTTAACCATCTTGCACTGCTGTAGGCTATTTGCCCAGGCTGGGGTGAATGCCTGGCTTGAACAACTTGCCCCCAGTACACACAGAAGAGTTTTTTTGCGTACCTGAATTTGCTTTCAGATAATTTTTCACCATGTCTATCTAGACCTTTTTTTAATGTATTCCTTCAGTACCATTAGTGAGGCAGTGCAATGCCATTTTTCTAAGGTCCCAAATGTTTACGTCTCCAGGTAGGGTGATTATGGGCATGATGGAATGATGTCTTTAGTCAAGTGTAGATCTTATCTTCCCATGTAACAAGGTAGCCTAATGAAATGAGTTTTATTCAAAGATCTTGTCTCATAACGCTTCAGGAAAACATGATAAATTGAATGATTCTTTTAGCAAATGCATCACACAAAGCACTGGCATATTGCTTATGAAGTTTAATTTTGTAATAGTTCATGGGGTATAATATACCTGTAGCTATTTCAGTGGAATGAATTTTACAGGCTCATTACAAAAGCAGAACTCTTGTCCCAAAATATTGCTTTTCTTGTTGAAGTGTTGCTCAGATTCAGGGCAATTTGCATGTATAACCTCCAAGGAATTGCTGCACCTCACTTTTTAATTTTTTTTTTCTTTTATTGTTCTATTATTATGAACTATCRTGAAACACTTTTATTTAAATAATGAGAGACTATCTGTTATTAGCAGCGGTTTTACTGACTAAATGTGGCAGGCCAAATCTAAATTCAGAAATAGATTTTTTTTAAACTAAGAAAAGTTTGGTTGTTTATCAACTGAAATAATGTTAAACTAGAAAAAAGTGAAAATATTATGATTTGGACATAATTTTGTTCACTTGGACCTCAGATCAGTGGTGTTTTTAACATTTCTTAAGACATGTATTTCCTTTAATGGGAAAATGACTGACCCAATTTACTTATGAAAATGAGAAGTTACTTTCTCAAAACAGCAATGTTTCTAATAGCAATTCTGCATTCCCATTACTGTAGAATAGTGCATAATGTACTGAAACYTGGAGGAGCCATGAGTGTACATTGCCTTGTACATTTGAACCTTTCTGAGCTTGTCTCTAGCTGCGGTGGCTAGGAGAAAAACAGTTGTCACTCCCCTGCATGCAAGACTTTCATCCACTCAGAATTTCCAGGTGCACTCCCAGGAGTGGTGGGGTGAACACAGTGTTCCACCTGTTTCTTGCATGAGAACTCCCCTCCTGCTTCAGCAGAACTGCCACGTTTGTGCTTTTGGTTGCTGGGGAAAATGTAAAGATTGACCATATAGTTTGTCTTAGTGGAAACGGGTGTGAGGGTGACCTAGCAATCTGCATAGGTATAATCTAAGTGACTTAAGTTTTTGGTAAAGCATGCAGTCAGTGTTTCCTGGTCCCTGAAGCTGTTCTATAACCATTTCACCATCTATCCTTTCGCCATCTATTCCTTTCTGTTTTCAAGTCCACGTTGTTGCCGTGCATAGAATGACGGTTCCTGAAGAACACCAAACTCACCCTCCAGTGTGTGCTGTGCTCATAACCAGGGTGTATAACCACCACCTCATCAGCCTGAAAACAGTGTAAGAGAAAGCTGATACAAAGATAAGAGAAGCTGATACAAATCCAGGTCTTGCCCCTGTACCGGGCTGAGGTGCAAGAGGCATATGTTCCTAGACTAGGGATCTCAAAGCACTCTCAGGTAGAGCTCGTTTGAAATAGATTATAAAACCTCTGGAACTGTCACAACTGATGGGACTCCTTGCTTTTCTCTAGCTTTTTCTCAGCTCCATTAATTTCTTCTTGCCTTTTTCTTTCCTACAATATCTCTAGAATTAGAATGCTGAAAAGCAACAAGGATGAGTTTGTGGAAGCAGGATCAAAGAGCAGAGCTGAAGTCTATTGAAATCAATGTGAATTTTTCAAAAGGTTAGAATACTGCAGGCTTTTTTCATTCTCTCATTCTACATTGTCTGTGTTAAAGTAATCTTTAGAGGAGCCTAATGAAACTGGAGCCTCACTTTGTAAGCCACTGACTACCAAATACTGGCTAGGTCCTCAGCTTCATTGGATTCACTGGACTCATGCCAAGCCTGAGTAGCAAGACTCTGAACTTATCTCTGTGGCAAACATCTTACTGGATAGGAAACACCTGGTGTCAGGAAGTTCAGGTTTGGAGCCCTTACATTCTAGCATAGCAGAAATACTCATTACTGCTAGCATTAATGCTGCGGCAGGGGAGTTGATTGATTTGCCCTAAGTCATGCACCAGGCTGTGGCAGGATTGGTCTCCTGAGACCCAGACTCAGACTCTCAGTCCTTTTCTGTTTGTCTGACGAAATGCTGTCTGAGCATTGTGCCAGTCAGGGAAGCAGTTTCCGTGTTTTGGGGGTGGGTGGGAGAAGTCCATGGGCACAGTAACTAGGAAGAGTAAATGTGGTACCTTTACTGGAGTCTGAATGCACACTTGAAATGTTCTGGGTTCTGAGGAGTAATGGGCTGGAAAGCAGTGAGCTGAAATGTTATTTCAGTTCATGTTATTTAATCTAGTTGCAATGAAATGCTCCTTTTATTGATTAACACAAACCTCTAAATTTTTGTTCTTGAGTGAATAAAATGAACTTTCAGTAACTTGGCTTTGAACACCGAAAACGGTCAAATATATATTTAAATTAATGTTTTTATATAAATCTACAAATTATAGTCAATTTGAAAATGTAGACTCTCAGGACTCTTGATTCTCTTTATTCATTCTTTATTTCATTTCAAATCACTGCAAGAAGTTTCAGGAGCTGCATCTTGTACAGTTTGGAGTTTACTTCTCTAGATCTTTCCAAAGATTATTGGTTAGGATGTCCATGACATTTAGCTTGCAACTCTTTATTAATGAAATGTTTAGGAGCACTGAACATGGTAGAATCTATCAGGGTGAAAAAGAGTTAAAAATGTCTCTGGAATTGAGTTTGAAATCTTTATTATATGTGTACTGTATTGCACATATATACCACAGTCAGTACCTTTAATCACATTTGGTGTTTCTGTCTGTCTGCATATACTTCACAATTTTTTTCTTCTGTAGCTACAATTAGTGTTTAATGAACTTAGCGAGAGTTAATTATTAAAAAGTGACTTCAGGGGTCAAGCCTGTTTTACATAGATCCACAAAGACACAGCATGAATGTGGTTTTGCCACTATGAAAATTGTAGTGAAAAGATAATTATTTTTTTTTAATCAAGGAATAAAAAGCTGACCAGTCTAAGTATCCTTTCCACAACACATTCTCCAGCATTATTGCTGTACACATTTATAAAGAAGCAATCTGCCCTGTGTTCAGGTATTCCACTCTTACAAACGTAACAGCAAGCATCCATTTAAGTTTGACAGCATCATTCAGTTCTTTTTATGTTTCTCCTCCTTGCTGATTTAAAAATGTTATGAAATTGAAGTAGACTGCCATAAGTACAGTGACAATATGTTATTTTCCCATTAAGTACTATGGGATGTGGTGTTATGTGCCTTGCTTCAACGCTTGTGATAATTAAACACTGAGGAGGGGTGCTGAATGTAATTCTTTTTAATGACATCAGTATCACAATGTTAATGCAGAGTCAACATGCCTACAACATTTTGGATTTATATCTGTAATTTTTTACAGGCAACATTTGTGTTTTGATGAATGTCTTGCACTGTCCTTTTAGCATTTGAGCTGAATCTCAGGCTGGTGTGGGATAGACCCATACTGCTCTTCCATCAGAYCTTGTTAATATCTGAGCTGTCAGACCTTGTGCTGGCTTCTCCTGGCCAAATGGGGAGCAATGGGCTCTCCCTTACCTTGCCTGTAGTAAGGACAGAGAGGCAGCAGAAAGTTCTTGTACACCTCCGACCCTCCTGTGCCCTACAAGTGTCGGTGCAGGMGGGGTTAAGGGCAGCCTTGTCAGGCTGACTCATGACTCAGTTGTGCTTTTGAGTAACCATTCTGGTCGGCTATTCCAGGACACGGATAAATTTGGTTTATACATGGCTTTTCTGTGCAGCAGTATGCCTCAAGTCATACCCCAGCCTTCACTAACTAATACTGTTAGGCTGATTAATGTTGCATGGCTGGTAATACTGCTGAAGATATTCAGATTTAGCCTACTGATCATTAATACCCAGTTCTAAATAGTATTGGGACTGTATCACACGTTTATATTTGACAAAAGAGTCCAGAAACAATGAACTCTTTGTGCCTGACATTCAGAGAGGTCAAGCTCTCATTAATCTGTTGTCTTCCAGGATCATTGTTGATGGCTGCTTGGAAGATTCAGAACTGCCACTGCAGTGGCTGATGAAGACGAAAGTCAGTCTCTTTTGCACATAGGCATTTGGTGGTGCTCAGAACGAAGATTCAAAAATCTGACCTTTAGGTTTTCCCACTATCCTTATGCTACAGCCACACAGGATGGACTTCACCTGAAGTGCCAAGGCAATTTTGACAAAAATTGCAGACTACACGTGGTGTTTGTTACCGTGTTGTTCATCTGAGCCTGAGCAGCTGATCTGAGGAGGGATGGTGCATGTTTTGTAATGTTGGAGCCTTGGTAATTTGAGATGAATTATTAAGTGCTGACAATAAATGAGCATCGATACGCAAACAAACAAGAAATGACAAGGAAAGGCGGGAGAGTGGGGTAAGAAAAATAGCAAGGTTTCCTGAGAATTGGACAAAGATGTTTCCCTGGGATTATTTTGACTGGTGTCAACTCTTCCTTTTATTTAGGAGCAATTTCTTTCAAAGCAATAAATATTTGAAAACTTCATATTTATTAAGTGTTAATTTTACCCCTAGGCCTTCTGAGCTAAAAGTTCGAAACACAACACTGGAAATACACACAGGCTCCATCTGTTCATCTCCAACTGCATGCTTTGAAAAGTGTCACCCAAAGCCTTCATTATTTTTAGTGGTGCTATTTTTTTCAGGTTTTGGATCCTCGCTTTAACCTTCAGTACCTGTACCTAGCTCTCTGTAAGCGACCCCTTCAGCAGCCAGTACAACAATGCCTGGTCACTCACTACAACTCAAGGAGGTCAGGCCATCACTCAAAGGTGACCAACTTCCATTTCTAGTTATGGCCTGTGGGCAGAGATCTTTATTTGGGACTTTGGCCCACTTCAATGTAAAGAGAATTTCCCACTGGTGTCACTGGAAAATTACATACAAAGATGAAACATAGTGAACACCTTCTTCCAGAAACCAAATACAGACAAATAAAGACCAAATTATTTAGATACCTGTTTTGGAATTTAGTGTGTGCTCACAATTTAGATTTGTGAAGCACTATTTATTCTCTGTGTTGCTCTCCTGTCTGTCTCCTAACAATTTTCCTCAGTGTTTCCCTTTCTTAATCAGTTCYCCAAACCTTTCCTGTCTCACAGGCTGAGATGACCAGAATTTGAATAATCAGTGTTGACACTCTTGAGTGCCATCATTGGGGGTTAGGCTTAATCCCTTGGGAGGAACAGAGCCGTGGGAACTCACATGTTGCAGAGCATTATCTTTAGTAGTTTGTATGTTCAGCACCAAAGGGCTTACAATTTGCTCAGTTTTTGAAGTTCTTTTTCACAATTTTGTGGCTCATTTACAGAGAACCACTGTTCAGGTTCTGCAGAACATGTATCATGAAAACTCCAAGCCAGTCAGATCTCATGAACAGAATAAAAGCAGGATCTGCTTTGAAAGGTTTTTAATTTTTCTTTTTTTTTCTTCCCTTGGGAATTAGGTTCCTGGTTGTAGTAAGTGGAAACACTATACGTCTGGTATTTCAACGTTTCTGTAAAGTAGGCTATTTACTTATATGAAATATGGATTTAAATGCAAGACTTAAAGCTCCAGATCTYACATATGTATTTCGTTCTTGCTGGGAGTATGCAAGAGTTCCTCCTCCTGTTTTATACTGAAAAGTGCATGTTCTTGAGTTTTGGGTGATAGCTCTTTCCCAGTTTTAAAGAGGCATCATTGAGGTTTAATTTCACTGCTATCCCTGAACTCCCTAAACATTATCAAAATGACTTGAGGAACCTTAGTCTGCTGAGACCTAACCTGTTAGCACTGTGCTTCATGCTAGGTAAAAGAAATGCTTGCCTTAGAGAACAAAGAGACATGTTAGTACTCACTGCAAAGTCAGGATACGAATTAAACTACCTAAAAAGGTAAAACCTCAGGGAGAATATAATCATAGGTGAACATAAAGGAAAGCTGCTTTTGAGGAAAAATTTGAACAGGAAAAATGTCATCTTTGGAGGTGAAATTGGTCTCATTAGCTAGCAAATAAAAAAGGCTCTGTAAAGACTTTTCATTTGGAAGAAAGCTGAAGATTTCTCGTTTTACAGCCACACTCAACCACTGGTATTAGTTGACGTTGATTGGGATGTTGATTGTCATGATCAGCTATCCTTTGATAACACTGGTCTTTGCTTGTAATGATCTTGTGAGCTCTGGTCCTAGGACTTTTAAGTATAAATTGCTGCAGCCAGACCACTCTGAATTTTTTATTTCCTGAAGTGCAGCTTTGTTCTCCTCTGCAGTCCCACACCTCCTCTTGGGAGCTGCACCAATCCAGCCAGACCATACTTTGTGGCAGAGATGTGTTCAGCATTTCTTAATGGGAGTGTGCTAGTTCAGTGTCCTTGCCCTCCTTGTTCAGGCAGTGTTGGGTGAGGATATCTGTAACCTTAAACTGGGATACCCAGCTTGCTTCTGGGAAGCTTGGACCTTCCCTACAGAATACGGTGAAACTAGAGATACTTCCCTTGCAAAATCTTCCCTAGTTATAAAACATAGAGCATATGGGAGAAAACTGAGTCTTACAAAAATGTCTGTCATAAGACTACAGAAATCACAGGGTTAAAGGGACTATTCTGTTCTGGGTTTTTTGCCCAAACAGTAGCCATTCCTGAGGATCACAGTGTCTGTCCCTCTATCTGACATGTTTCTCTCCTAGGTGCTCCTCTTCCTTAGAGATACCAGAGCCTTAAAGGGTTACATTTAAGATTTGCAGCCCTTCAAGAGTGGATTGCCTCTCATAGAGACCCGTCTCCTCCCATTAAATGGAATGGGCATCTTATTACGGTTGTTACTGACTAGTTATAATGGATTTGCACTCAGGAATCTAAGTTCCTTTAATAGCTTCTTTAAATTCCAGACATAGGAGTTTGAGTGGAAAAGGTTGGGAAAAGAACAAGAAGTCTTTTAATTAAGTGTGTATATTCCTCTTTATACCCTGAGCTGGTCATAAACCTGGGAACAGGACCCAACTGTTCAAATTCTAACTCCAATTATTCAGTCATACAGAATGTTCTTTTTGCCATTAGAAATATTAATAACAATGATTTATCATAATTTCACCTTCAAAGGGAACAGGGAAAAAAGACTGGTGAAAACATGTTAATGCAAGGAAAAATTGCTGACTCCAGATTTGACTTAAAGGTTAGTAAATGTGAACCAATTTTTCTTTTATAAGAGAATATGTCATTTTAAGAACATAATTTTAGTGGCATATAATTTTTCTTTGTATTAGGCTTTCCTTTTTTCTCATCTGCTGTTAGACATAAGAAGCCTGTTTCCACTACACAGCCCTCAATGCTAGGCATCTTATATCCAAGAACCTGACTTGTTTCCCCACTTCCAATTTATACCTCTGTGTGATATGGTAACATATTGAGATATCAGTCAAGCTATTAGGCTGGCTGTAACTATTTGTAATAAAATACAACAAAATGATAGAAAAAAAATTTGAAAAATGAGGATTTGACCTCTTTACATGTGTTATAGATTCTGAACATGATGTGCAAATGGTAAATTCTGAAAAGTTATCTTCAGTATAATGTCATTTCTGCAGAACTCTCTTGCCTCAGGGTTGTGAATTATTGTGCTGTGAACATTATAGGAGAGATTATTTACAATAAATCGTGTAAAACCCCAAATGTTTTGCAATCAGAATATGTCAAATGCTGAGGAATGAGGAACCCACATTGGTTTATAACTTCCTTCAAGCGTGAGCCAAAAACCGTACAGTACTGTTCCTAACGGAAAAGCATCCAGACCAATCTCTATAAATACTTATCATAGTCCCATAAACTAACCTATTAGAAGCACTTGACATTTTCATTTATACCTGTAAAACTGTAGGAAAAAAGTTATATAGGCCGAGCTCTCTAATGCTTTCTCAATATTTCTTATGCACAAAATAACTTATAATATAAAGAATTGTTCGTACAATCTTTTGGCTGACCGTCTGTTATCTAATTTATGTTTATCTGAATGAGTTATGCTTCCTACAGTTTCCAATTTATGGTGTTAGAATCATTCTCTTTCATTTCTCAAGTGCAATTGGTATGCTGTAAAGATCTACTGGAATATTCTCAGGTAATAATATAATAAGAGCCTTAATGGTACTTGTGAAATTAATATAGGACCTTACATTTGTAAAATGTTAAAGGTTTTTTACCACAAGGTCAGATAATTATTTCTGACACATTAATCATCTGCAATATTTGATATATATTTAAGATTACTTTTTATGCTGTGGATTAACATTAGAGTATAAAAAGAGAAACAAAAAACTGCTGGAAAGGATGCGGGCAGGTAGGTCAGCCCACAGACTCTCTTGGACTGCCCCAACTTGAGTATTTTGGTGGCAGATACAGAAAACTATACAAAATTTTGTGAGAGTTGTTGAGAGAGGTTCAGTATGGTCAGGACTGCTAACAAGACCCACAAGTCTACTGAAAACAGAAATGGCAAGACAGAATATTAGCATTAACAGCAGGGAGTATATGCCAACAATTTTGAACTGTACAATTATGAACACCAACAAAATATAAGATGTATGTGGTGTGTAATGGATCACAGGACAGATTATTTTACCATTAAAACCCTTTGAAGAAATGTTGGAGTTGAACAAAGTGAGTAAGAAATATAAATGAAATACAGAACCTAATTCTAAAACTACATGACAAAATTTCTTGCACTGCTGCTGCCACATCCTTCATTAGCACAAACTTGTGTCTCTCCTGCTGTACAAATAATTTACAACCTGTTTCACTGAATGTGAGTGTGGAGATGCTTAAAGCACAACCACACGGGCAATGAGCAGGACAGTTCCTACACCTGACTACCAAACACCCAAACTCTCAAAACAACTCTTTACTGCTCACTTCAAAGCAGTCTTTTTAAAAGGGAAGAAGGAATGCAAGGTACCCCAGGAAAGCTATTTTTTATCAATCACCTGCATCTATCAGTTGTGTAGATATAGCATTTTGGTGGAAAGAACAAAGTCTTGCAAACTAGTATTGATTATAATGCCACATGGCTGCAGCCTCCCTTTTTTTCCAGATAGTCTCCAGCCTAGTGATTGCAGCCTGACTCTCTGCAGTTGCTTTCTGAAAAGCCTGGTGCTTACGTACTACCAAGGAAGTTAAGCAATTGTCTTGGAAGCCCACCAAACGATATTGTTATCCTACAGTACATGGCAGAGGGTACATTTTAAGAGAAATGATGTGGAAACAAATATACAAATGTTATTTTAATTCTACATGCCCACTGTGACATTTAATGGTTAAGATTGACTGCTAAATCCCCCACTTCCCAAAAATATCAGGTAAAATACCAATATGTAAAAGTAAGACTTGTGATATCCATGTAGGGAAACAAGTACTATTAGTTTTGCAGGAATTTTGAGGAAAAATGTAGCTTGTAAAACTTGTAGCAGTATATTTCAATTTGACCTGAATAGAATACGAGCATATTTCCAGTCAGCTCACAGAATACACTCTTGCTAATAGCATTTTACTATCCAACTTATTTTTATGTTATTTGGGAACTCCTACATCAATATTTTTCACAAAGCTGTTGAAATGCATTAACCAGAGAGGAGATTATTTTTACTTTACACAAAAATTGGTGTTCATTGACAAGCAAAAAGAGTGGTTATGTAATAACTATATAACTGTAGTTATGTAATGTAAGTATTATAACGCCACAAATTCTATGGTATTTCAAGCAGAAATTTGCCTAGGACGAAAGTCTAAGTTATCGCACAGGAAAATAATCCTCAGTGCATAGGAAACCAGCACAAAGAATGGCAAATTACAGGTTGCCAGGAACAAAGCAGTGCTCCATAAAATACATAGCACATTCCATTACAGGTAAACTAGATTAGCAGAAGACATATTCTGTATTTTATAGTTGCACTCCAGATAAGATATTTCCCTCTTTGTGTTGCTGACTGCCCTTTGAATTGTTTGGAAAATGTTGATTTTGGCTGCTGTATAGCCTGCAGGCAGCAGCAACCAACTTTCCCTATCAAAGATCGATAAAGGCTGAGGCATTTACTCTAGTGTTTTTCCTGATGTGGAGAGAATGGTATGCCAGTGTTACTGCCGAAGGTAAGGGATACATGGATGTCATTCATCAGCACTTACGTGAAACCAGCAGTGATTTTCTGTGCTTTCTCAAGAATAGTTTCATGGTTTGGTTCTAGATTTGGTATCCACCCCTACTTGTAAAGTACTTATCTCTGGTGACTGCTAGGAGTGTCCTCACCACAAGCACCCTCTGTGATGAGTGAAAGAGTTACCGGTCTTCAAAGGGAATCCACGTCCTTTCCTCTGCTAGGACTACTCCCTAAAATGTTTTCRTCTCTTAAATCTCTTTCGCACAGTTGAGAAAAGACAGAGCTGTGGTGTCAGAGTCATGTACCCCTTTCCTCCCCCCTATATTCTATGTTCTCTTATTAAACGGAAATAAAATGGTTTGGAAATTTATTCCAGACACAAGATTTTTTTCCTTAATGTATATTTCTGATGCAGCCACATGCTGGGTTCTTTACATTAAACACATTTGGTGATTCAAATTTACTTTTGAAAACAGCCTGCTTTGTTTTCTGGTCTCAGTTGTTTTAGTTTTGGGTTTTTTTTATTTTTCAAAACCATGAGTTTATTTTTTGTACTCCCTGTCCTTTTAAAGAATGCAGGCCTCTTCTTCCATCTCCTCTTGTTTATTTAGTGCTTCATGGAAACACACTGATCTTCACAGCCAAAAGCCCATTGTCAGCCTCCTTGGGTTGCTTCTGGCATCACGGCTTTTAAAATGATGATTTCCATCCATTAAGAGGTAGGTTAATTTTGGTTTGGATTAATCTCATTCAGCTTGAACTGTCTAAAGTTAAAGTATCTATGCCAAGCTTGTTATATGGGCTCCTTCTAAACTTAATGGGGGAAAAGGGATCTCCAGAGGTTACTTACCTCAACTGTGTCACCCTGTGTGACTCTCTTCATTGGCAGAGTGCCTGGATGATGAGCTTTGGCCCCAGGTGGACCCTCCTTGCTCATGTGTGTTTTATATTTCCAAGCTGACCTCCGCAAGGTGAGAAGCCTGTTTTGTCATAACATTCCCAACACACATACTGCACTGTACGGTTGGTGCTTTGGCCTAAGTTCTGTTTGTTTCAACTTAGCTTAAATCTCTCTCCTTGCTGCCATTCACTAAACTTAGAATTTCAACATTTTTTTGTGTATAAAATTTTTCACATGCACTTTTGCATCTGGTAAATGAAATGAGTGATAAAAAATGGATTGTGTTGAGCTGTTGCAACTCCAAATACAAACAGTATTTGGATATATATTTAACAGTATTTGGATATATATCTAATCACTCTGATTTTCCTTTATGCATCTAATTTTCCTGTAATAGGCTGCTCAGGGCCAGAAGTTTTGTATTAGCCAAAGGCTAAACACTTCTAATGCTGTTTTTCATTCTCCAGACCACAAGTACAATATATTTCTTTTGCAGTTTCACTCTTCTTGATTCCCTTCCTATTATTATAGATTCCCTCTCGGGATCAGCAAAATAATATGTGAAGAATATTAGTGATATGGAAGCTTGCTTCAGGGTTATCGTTAGATATCTGAGTTGAACTCTACAAGTGAGGTACTAAATCTGCCTTGAGATTATCAATACAGGAACAACTGAAAATGTAGGCTTTACAAAAGGATTGTACTCCTTTTGTTCTAGGACAGGAGGAGAAACTGAACCGAGCATTGCAGTTGTTGCCACACAGCTGGCTCCACTGGGCTTGTACTGGTGCAACTGCCACAGAGTAAGGCTACCTATGTCTTATTTAACACACTCAAGTATCAAAAGATGTGCAGAGAGTAGGGTAAGGCAGAACAAGAGGTACAAAGGAGTGCTCATTTTTGCACATGACCATCCCGAGTGATGATGCTATTAGACTCTCTGAAGTATATATAATAATGATTATACAACAGCTTAGAGAAATGACAATACACTGTAACACTCTATATGCAAGTAAAAGAAATCAAGCCTCTGATATTTATTATGTATTCTCTAATATCTTTTGCATGGTTGATGTTTCATCAATGGGTTAATAAAACTTCAGTTTTATAATTACATCTCACTATTGAGGTCCACAGGGAGCCCTATTGTTTTCAGGGTGTAAAGCCAACTTTCACTAGCATTTTTGCAAGGAACTAGGTATTGCCCTCCTGTTAAGGCTGACTGAGTGAGCCTAAACATTTTACAAGAACTGGCTGAGATTTGTACCAATAGAAATCTGTGGGTTTTCTCATTTTTTTTCTTTTTGTTTTTTAACAGTAAAAACCCATACAGAAAACTTTTAACCTTTGAAAGTATAAAGTTTAGGTTATAGGGCCATTTGTAATTTTTTTTGCAAAGTTGATGTATTGTATGTTTTTCGTACTCTATTTCAGGAGGATTTTCATGTAAGGAAATGCCTAATAATACCTTTTGTCTTCTAAGCTCTGTGTTTTAAAATTTTCTGTCTGTTTTCAAAATAAAAATGCAAACAATCCTTTGGTGTAGTTTGTACATAAAGGAATATGCTGGGGGTATTTTCATATTTGTTCCTTCAATTAGCTAGTCTTGCCAATAAATTTTAGTGTTTTGTTACTAATAACTAATGAAGAACAGGTAACAAAAGCCACAGCAGCATCTTGTACTCGTTAAGAATTGGATCAAGCTAACTTGCGTATTGCATGAAGCACGCAGTCACATGTAGAAAGCAAGAAGTGTCTGGGGCAGCATACACTATTAATTAGAGCTGAAGCTGGACTTCTGTTGTGGCAATCATGACTTTCATGTTCTATTACTTTCATGTTCTAAAAATACTATGCCTGACTTGATGTTTTATGATTTATGTATGTGAGCCGGTGGACATTAGACACATTTCACAAGGGGCTACAAGCTTAAATTCCCCTCGCTGAAGGAATGGAGGTGTTCAGCAAGGGCATGGTAGTGTCATAAAACCCTTCCACTTGAGAGTGAGCATCCATGGAGGGCAGTCTGTTATGAGGACTTGAGCTCAGCAAGATGAAGCTGAAACAGCTTCCATGCCCCAAATATGCAAACATTTCCAGATATTTTGTAGCCTCTTTGTTTTGTATTTCTCAAGACTGTTGGTGCCCCTGGTGTAAGAGCAGCATCCCCTGCCCATCCGCACATCTGCATTTTGGCTGGTATGGCAATCTACCACATTTAGATTTTCCGCTAGCTCCTGGTGTTCACTACAGAAATTCTCTTCAGCCTTTTCACACTTGCACTGTTTGAGAATGGTCAGAGTACAGTAACAAGATTGATCTGGTCTGGACAACTAATTAACTCTGTCTTGTAGATGTAATGAATTAAAGTATGACCAAGGTGATCATGTTCTTTTGGGGTAGTGATAACAAGATAGACAACAAAGCTGTCATCACAATGCTTTCCAATGTTTGGATCCTCCTGTTCAAAAGTGATTAAGAAAAGCTAAATGTGAGACTTTGTTATYTCCTCTCAGCACAAATGGGTGCAGAAACTTGGCAAAGCACATGTGGAGGAAAGAGTTAGAAGGTGCTCTTCTGGCAGGAGCTCCATCAGAGATCAATAGGATGCCATCAAAGATCTTCTTTGAGTCATGTTTGAACAGTTAAAACACTTCCGTGGGTTCTTCAAGACAAATAACTATATTTTGTGCTGAAGCAGAAGGTGACCACAAACATAGATAAATACTGCCTTCTACATGGGGGCCAGAAGCTGAAGGGCAGTAGCATGTTGGAGCATGATCCTGGTGATATTGATTCGGTCTTGAGGCAGCTTCAAGTAAAGGTAATCACAAGTAAAACTCCCTGGTCAGACTGCTTGCATCCTTTTTGTTTTCACAGAACAGATACTGTAAAATTAACTTGTCATTTTGCTATAAAATAATATTTCTGATCTAAGGTTGGATATTTTTATTCTTGTAATTGAAACTATTATTTTATGTAATGGTGTTGATAGGATATTTCTCCATGTAGCTCATTTTCTTTTTAGGCGGGTGCAGACTCTTCTGTCCCAATGCAGTGAAGTCATCTATGAAGCATCTGCCCTGCAAATCCATCAAGAGAGACATGGTTCAGTGACATCATCCTCATGTCATCAGTGGGAGCAGGGGACACTTAGAATCTCATAAAATGATATTGCTGATGTTAGGATTGAAATTTTCTGCATTAGCAAAATCAAGCAGTTGAGAGATCAGACAAATCAATAATACCTTCTAAGACCTTTCCTTCTGAAATCAAACTATAAGTGTGAATGGACTTCAACCACCTCAGGGCTTTAGTGGAAATGCTTAATATATATGCATGAAAACAGACATTAATGAACTTACAATGCTCGGTGAGATCTATCTTTTGGCCAACCTGTAAAGAATTTTCAAATAATTTTGTTTTCTCAGTTGCATCAAGAAAATTGCTGTTTTCATTCCTGAGATCCTTGTTCAGCCCGTTTCTGAAACTTCCAAAATTTTCCAATCTACTTTGACTAAAGACAGTCTGAAGATGGCTGATGTTCCAGGGAACATATGTTTTGAATTGAAGAACAATGATACAGTTTTGTTTGCACTCATAAATAATGAATCTTTTTCTGACCACAAGTAAAATTGTTTAAATTAGTCTCCTGATTCAGTAATTGATCTGAAGCGTATGCTGTGTCAGAGCTATCAATATACTGACRACTGCWTGCATCTCAGAGAGCTACAGTAGTGTTTATGAAAGACATTATAAAAAACATAAAGGGGGTTAGAAATGAGCTTTGTGGATTATCTTCAGTTAATGGCATGGCAAATGTCATTTTATGGACCTAATTTACTGAACATTAATAATGCTACAGTTGAAGTAAATCATTTTAATGGCAAGATTTATGTGAATAACACTAGCACTAATTTACCAATGGAATTTACAAAATCCATTTAGCTCTTCTAAAGAGGCACTAAATGGATGTTATGGCTTGGTTTTAGACTGCCCCTATCCTGGAAGCAGGGCAGGCCTGCTCTTTCTTTCTCCCTTGTGTTTGTGCACAGTGAAAGCCAGAAGATGAGTTCAGCAATAGCACTTCAGTGAGTCAGAGAATAGTGCTGAGTGATCAACCCCCTTTTTTTTGTGTGTGTCTTCTGCCAAGAGCAACTGATTAAAGTTATGCCAAAGCAATTCTGGGAAGAGGTGCTTGGGGACTGCACCTCCTGCACAATGTTCTCCCTGTATTAAGTGGCTTTTACCTTCAGATAGCTAAGCTGATGTGAAGTTTTTGGATCCTTCAGGGGTGCGGAATGCTACTGGGAAAGCAAGATGCTGAGCGTGAAGAAACCTCAATGCCCTTGCCCATTTTGCTTATGAAATTATTGTCTGCTGGTATTAAATGTAGAGTAAACGACAGTATCTATGGTGTGAAGATGTTCAGGATGACTGGAAGTCCTTTCTTTTCCCAAGAGATAATCAGGAGCTCTCATGGCAAGTAAGATCCACCAAGCCAGCAATACTTTGTTTAGCAGGGGAAGCTCCCAGGCAGTGTGGCCTCAAGACACAAAGCAGTTACACTGCAAACCTTCTGTCTCCATCAAGATGACTGAGGTTGTTCCTGCTTTTTCAGGAACAAACGCAGAAGTCAGATTTTTTTTTAGCCTTAGTTTTCAGTCACAGAAAAAAGTCACAGTCACAAAATTCACAGTCACGTACTTTAAAAAACTTGTTTGATCTCAAGGTAAAAGGAGTTTAATATAAGTAATTGATGAACCTATAAACTAATCCAGCTGGGAAAAGAAAGCAAGCAAAAAAGAAATTAAGAAATACAATGTTGTTTCTGTTTTTAAATACATAGAAATAACTTAGACATTGTCATAGTAGAGAACCAAATAAATAGAAAGATAGATTGATACATAGATAGATAGATCGATAGATAACCAGCCAGCCAATGGAAGTAAAATGAGTAAACACTGTAGTGTTTGCTAATCAAGTGTCTAGTATGAACATACAAGCTGATCAAATAGTGCATAATTATCAGCTTAAAAATTATTGCATAGAGCATTTGATTATTCATGGAAAGTTATGGGCTTGGCTGAGTGTGAGATTTTATGCATGTCTGCTGGAACTGGTTGTTTATGATGTGACATTCTTTAATGGTAAAATGAAAAACAGCACAGTTCTGTGCCAGGACACAAGAGGGTCATAGGGGGAATGAATATTTATGAAGCAAAATAAATATGAAGATGGAACTTCCCTCTCCTTTTCCCATCCCCCACTACTGTTTTTTTTTTTCCATACAGTCCATGACACGTAATTTACACTGGCTTATATATACCCTGGGACAGCTCACATCTGTGTTTAGCTCTGATTATGGTATGGTATTGCACATAYCCTCTTTGAGAAGTGGGTGCTGTTGAAGGTGTTATTTGTCCTTTATTGTTTTGGGAATATTCATGTACTCCTGAAATGCTGCAATAATCCAGTTTTCCAGAGCTATAGTTCTATTTTATCCATCTATTTTAAGGAAATGCAGATACCTCTTCCCATTCAAACCTCTTGCCACAGGATTTCCCTGTATTCTACAACATGATCTGTAAGGTACTTACTCTCAAGGAAGGTAGGCTTTTCTCCTTTTCTCATTTTGCAAGTGAGGACTAAAGAAAGAGGCAACTAAAGTTTTCAGAACCAGAACTGTGGTAGGGTGAGAAATCAAAGAGAGATGCCTTACATCTGTAGCCTGTGCATAAAGTACCAAGGTGAATTTTGTCTTTTGAATGTTCTCTAATATCCGCTCTTTGGTACTTCTCATCCACCTGTCTGCATAGGTGGTACTTACCATCTTCCCTCAGTTTTTTAGGCTGTAACTTGGCTAGATTTTATGCCATCTGTAATTTTAGAGACATAACTGAAGTGCATAAAATAGCTTAGGGCACTGAGATGCCCTCCATAGAAAATGGAGAGAAACATGTACTTCTGGAAAATGGTTCAGCCGTCCTAAGTTTTGACTTAACTGTGAAGATGACAATCTCCTTTTCACCAGAGGGAGGTCTACAGTGAGGAACTTCCAGGGTAGGGACTTCTATTAGGTGACTGAAGTTGGATGGGATGCATGTAAGTGGAGTTTCTTAACAGTGAGACAAAACCTTGATGCCCTGCAGAGCCTCATGGGATCATGATGCATTCTAGCAGTAATTATCAAAGAGAACTGCTCTAAGGAAATGAACATAAAGTGAAAGCAGGGAGACTGCTACACTCATCTTTACTCATTCATTGAGGAGGTATTGTGCAATTTTGCCAGAAACACCTCTTTCCAAGAAGTCTGTTTTTCAGTCCTGGGCACAGTCAATTGCCAGCTTATCAAATAATGAGGTGTTTTTTGTAGTGCGCACAAATGAAGATGAGAAAAGTGCATTCCTTGTAAATACATTCCCAGAGGAAAAAAAATCCCAGAATTCTGGATGAGACATGACACATGAAAGCACTCAATCTGACTCATATTACCACTAACTCATCATCACCTTACTCAATAAAACCAACCTGCTTAAAAATTGTGTTAAAAATATTTTTTTTCCCAGGGAGGAACAATATTTCAGGTGACAGAGAGGGAACACAGTACACAGCGAAGAATTCAATATAGATAGCATACTATGGTTTTGCTCTAGTTTTTTCTTTTCACTGCAAGTTGTTTTCTTCTGAATTYTTTATGGGCTGTGTTCCATAGGGGAAAAATGGCCCAAACAAAACAAGCTTTAAGAAGCAAAGTGAATTTCAAAGACAACCTGAAATGAAGAGTGAACATTCAAACAAGTGAGAGGAAGCATATCCCTCCTTTGAACTCTGGAGGTTAGTATGAACTGGCAATACTTTCTTTCAGGCCGTTCCTCACAATTAAGTACAGCACTGATGAAAACTCAGAGAGGAGATCAACGATGTGATCTGGAAAGAGCTTGAACCCATAATGGAGCAATCAAGCGCAAATGCTTTCTGAACATGGAGCTTTCACAAGGATCAAAAGAAATGCTTCAACAGTCTGTTTATCTACTAGCGAAGGTACTTGTATTTATTACCCTACTGAGAACAAAGAACCAGTGCTGGTACCTGGTTGTTTTATTTCCACAACTCTGCTATCATCATCAACAGCCGAGACAAGTTCCTCGACAGAAACAAAAAATAGGCCTGCCTGCTCATCCACAGCTAGCAGGCTTAAAGTGTCACAGTGCAACTTTTTCTTCTTGTCTCCAGCTCTCTCCCATGGAAGAGAGGAGCTCATCTGCACTGATCACTTCCTTCACTGCCCTAACTTCCTCAGAAAGAGCACCCRAAATCCTCCTTTGAGGTATTGCAGTATAGGATCTCAGTTTGTGTGATCTTGGTGAGGAAAATTATGACTGAGAACTTTTGAAAGGAAAGGTAGTTTAGTTATGTCACACAGATGAGTTTTATTGTCAGGAGATGCGATTCTAATGGAAAGTTTTGTTTCCATTTTATATATTCTGCATTATTTTACTTCTTGGGATTGAGCAGGGATAATAGATACTTGGCTCTGTTTCCRTATGAATTTACAGAAAAGAGATAATTTTCTGACCTAGAACTGAGAGGACACAACTGTCCATCTAATCCTCTGTTTGGATGCTTTTGAGCAATGGGTGTGGGGCACAGGGACATACAGACTTGAATCTTTAATCCAAGAGACCACTTAAGGATTTTTTTTTTTTAACAAGAGAACAAACCTGTTGGAATTAAGGGCTTTACTGGATGGGGTCAGAGCTCATCATTTGGCTTTGAACCAACACAGCGGGGGGCTTAGGGATATATCCACTCACGACAGCAGCATCAGAAAGCCAGAGCCTCCTGGTGAATCTTGCTCATTGTTTTAAATGCTATTTATATCTTTCAAAGTGTAGCGAATGGAAAGATCATAAAATCATGGTGAGTGTTCATAGAATTTAGGGAAAACAAAATAAACAGTCACAGACCCACAGTTAAAACAATTTAAAAAAACCTACAATTTTTCTCTAAGAAGAGATGTATTCCCATGATGTACATTCTTAGTATAATTCATATCATATAAAATGAATAAACACAAGGAAAACCACAATGTGAACAAAAAAAAAAAAGGGAGAAGAATGACTCATTCTCTGGCAAAGAATAATCTTAAGAAAAATTACTGTCTGTAGGACCTGTCTGCAGAGCCTTTTCTACTGCTTGGATACAATAAAAAAATTCCATCTTTTAAAATGAAACAATTTTTTAATAATGAAAAATATCCTCAGAGACCACACATGACTTATTGGGGTTTTATCTAGACAGAACAATTAATACTTAAGGTTTGTGTCGAGACAAAAATTAGGTTTCCCTTATAACTTACATTTGTTCTGCATACCTACTGCTTTCATATTTCTCATTTTATTGACCTACTCACCTTACTCTAAGCAACTTACTCAGCTCTGTATGTTCCCAGTATTCGAAATGAGCTTCATGTGCCATGCAACATAGAAACTAGTCTAATATAGTAGCTGAATGTCCACAGGCATGTCTGGTGTATGTGGGGTATTTTGTAATTTTTCTGCCCATTCTAGGGCACCCACACAGCAACTGAGCACCTTTGAGTTAAATCAGCTCTAACTAATGAAGTTCTTATCTGCCATGGGATCTTCTTAGTAGGGAAGAGGGATTATGTTGTATTTATTTGTCCTTTGTTTCTTCGAGTTTCATTTTCCAGCACCTCTTGTCTCGGAGGGTCCTAATGATTCTTGGAGATTCCCGTGGTGGTAAGTTGCTATCAGGACACTTAGCTGTGCTGCTTCAGAGGCTTGCCAAGTTCCCTCTAGTGTGACCGAACAGCTATGTTAGGTAGTCCCTGTGAGTCGTTGGCAAGGTCTTGCCTTTTTTCAGTCCTTTTCTCACTCTGCTTTTGGCAGCAATTTTTTAGGATAAAAGAGAACATCCTGTGTCCCTGCTGTTCCCCTAAGTACAGATGTATGATAGGGCATAACCAGCTGAGAGCAGACSCTGTGAAGAGGTTCGTGGGGGTCTCTTTGACACCTCTCCATGCTCAGGAAATGTGCACCAGTATATTTATTTGCTTTTGAACAGGGTATAGTGGGACCAAATCTCCAGAYCTCTAGTGACACCAGTGTGTGCAATGATGGGAAACCCCCGCATAGCTTGGTACTCACCACACAAACAGCCTTTTAACAAAGCAGTCAAGAAATAATGGACGTAAACAATAACATTTGTTCCTAGAATCAATGAGAACAACCTACCAAACCACAGAAATTGTATTCAGGCGACGATGATGATTAATTTTGACTGCTATCAATGTAGTGTTTTTTATATATTCAGCTATTGTGATCTTTCCTATTATGCTTTCTGTAATGTCCATGAGTCTATGTGAGGAGAGGAATCATCTAGTTAGGGCACTCCAGAGAAAGTGTGAATGAACTCTTTCCTAAGTGCTTCAAACATCCAAGAACATCTCTAATACATAACATGGAAGTAATTATTTTGGATAATTGCAGAGAGAGAGCATTTGTAATGTATCATATACACCTTTGGTCTCTGAGAAAACACATAATGTGAAGGTCAAGAACACATGATAAATCACAGTTTCAGCCCTGTTCTGTCTCTATATTTTTGTGCCTCCATGGGATACTTATGTTTCAGTCTTGAATGCACTAAGTGTTATGCATGAAATCACATGACTTGAACTCTGGGGCAGACAGAGATTAATTGATTTCTAATGGAAAAATGCATGCCTGATGCTATGATCATCTCAACACATCCTTTCCTGTCTTGTGAGAAGTAATGTTTTGACTATCTGAAAGTTAAATCTGGAACATTATTTACCCTTGTTGATACAAATCGTGCAAATATAATGCTTCCTTTTCACTTTTATCACAGGGTAATACTTCCAAACTCTTTGATTTGGTTTGTGGTGGATCYCATCAGTGCGCAACTTCTAATTTTGAAAATCAGTCTCGTGAAGAGCTGCCGCTGTTGCAGACATGTTGTGTGCTGCTGCTGTTGCATTTTCTGCTAGGATTTGTACCAGAGGTGCATACATCTAGCTAGTAAACAGAATAAATATCTCATGTTTGTCAAGAACAGACTGACTAGAGTAGAGTGTGTGTCTGTTTTTTGAGAGCTGGTGGTGAGCATGCCACATGGTCTGCCATCAGCTTATTTCCCTGAGGTTGTGCATCTCCTGCTCCCCTCACAAGGCCATTTAGAAGTGGGCTAAGTCTACCTCAGGGCTTTTCTCAAGCCTTTGCCAGCACATTTATGATGTTCATATCTGGTGTATTGCTATTCTTACTCTTCAGTGTATGGCTGGCCAGAGTGGACTGAGCTGCAGTGGCATAATGTTTTGATCCATTATGACAGTGTTTTGTCAATATACCTTCATCATGATGTGGATTTGACAGATAAATGTCCTGGCTTTGTCCTGCTGGACCGCTTCTCACAGCTGTCACAAGTTGTTTAACAAATAGACATATCTTCACTTTGCTTTTCAGTTTCATTTTGGTCTTTTGCTGCTTTTTGGTCTGTTTAGAAAATCAGCTCTTCAGGGCAGGAGCCTGCTCTTCTAACACATCTGTAGAGTGTAGTTTCTGTCAGTCTAAACAACAAATGAAAAGTGCCTCACTTCTGGTTGTATTCACAGTGTGTCTTACTCTGGGGACAGACACAGAGCATCTGAGTCACTTGCACTGACATGTAATGCTTGTAATCCCTGAAGGTTGTGCCAAGGCCCTCTGATGTGTGCTTGGGCAAAATACTGCTTCTTCAGCAGTGGCAGAAAGAATGAGTGGTTTTGGCCTCTCTRCAATTGTTCTTGTGATGCAGATCTGCCTGTCAGCAAATAACCATATCTCCTCCATCTTCGGTGGTAAAAACACTAACAGTCTTTGCTTCCGGAGGATGCCTTGGGATTCTAGAGAAACTAAAATGGTATTTTATTTCTAAGAAAATTGAGACTTCATTTCTTGAAAAGATGTAGTTATGGTATGTAGCTGAGAAGTGAGAGATATGTTTGTGGAAGCAACCTGTTTTCAGAAAATGCTTTCCATATAGGATGAAAAGGAAGTAGCTTGCCTTTCACTGCATCCTTTCCAACCTGGATCAGTTTTGCCCATACATACGTGCAAGTCCTGTGATGGTGTGTGATCSTCTCCAGCTTTCCTGATACTAGGTACAATCCCAGTCCTGAAGCTCTTACTTTTCTTGTGAAAGATGTTCCAACTTTTTTAATAGCTAGAGTTCAAAAGATGACTTCTACCCCTCTGACTTTTCAGTAATTGCCCTACCCCATTTACAGAGACATCAAGCACAGTCCAGAGGCAGATTCTTCAGACGTGTTCTACCACCATCATTCCTAGTAAATTCATAGGTTAAATTTAACCTATCTTTAGAACACAGATTTTGTTTCCCAATAAAGTATTCTTTTTGTGACCTCCTAATTAATAAGATTAAGGGAATTTAGCCCAGGAAACTGATAAAAGGCAGCATTCTAGGACCCTCACTGAATATTAATATCCATCTTGTAGCAAAAGCAGAACACTTGTTTGTGTATATTGGAGCCCCACTGGTTTAGGTCTTTACTAGGAAAACAACAAAGAAGCTGAAAAAAAATAACAAATTACAGCTGAAACAAATCATCAGCATTGCTGTTTTCAAATTACTATATTTCTGGGGAATTTCAGTCAGTTACATGAAAAAGAAGACACCAGTTTCAATGGAGCTTTGATAGTCAGGTTATGTTAATAATGGGAACTCATGTAAAATGCATAAGGTATACCTTACAGATGAAGAAGATTGCTAATAATTATTCTGTATGCTAAGAGTGTAGCTCTTTCTGAACTGATACATAAAGACTCCTTTACATCCCAGTCTAATTACTTATAGACAGTTGAGCACAAAATTACTTTCATCTGTTTGAACATGTGGAAGGAAAGAGATTAGAGAAGTACCTTTCAAAACAGCTGGTTGGCATGTTAAAGAAGAAAACCTACTGGTTCTTCGGTTCTGACTGAAAAGTGCATTTCTTTATAATTAGACCTATTAAAGTAAATGTCATGCAGGGGGATTCTCAGAGGAGGTGACTGGGGTGCACAGCATGAAAAGTCAGTTGCTCTCTTATGGCTGCTCCAGAAAATGGAAGTTTTCAAAGCTGGGGAAAGATAGGAGTAGGTGTTTTGACACCTTGTGTTTTCCCCTGGCCATTTTGTGATTTCTTTTGGTGCACTGGCTCCCACGAAATAGGAGTGGGAGTTCCTTAGGTGACAAATGGCTGTGTGCGGTCACTACTCTGACCCTTCTTGATGCCTTTCTCTTGCTGTCCTTAAGGAAGAAGTCAATGTGAGTGGTGTGGAAAATAACCTCTCACATAGGAAAAATCATATGGAATGTCACAAAAGGGCTGTAGGCAGATGAGTGATCAATGTCAAATTTCTATTTGTTTGCTTTAGCTATTTCAGGACAAGTGTTGTAGAAAAGGAACGTGTATACAAGTGTCCTAATCCTGTAGTGACTGTGAAATGGAATAATGTGCATTTGTAGCAACACCAACAAGAAAAATCTCTCTTCACCTCCAGGTTTCTAATTCTGTCCAAAGTGTTTTAGTGTGTCTTGGGTTAATAGCAGTAGTAACAAGTTCTTAGGAATGCTTTCACCCAGACTTCTTGGAGCATTACACAAAGCAGAGACCTATTGCTGTACTCATTGTGGACACAAGACTACACAGGGTGAAGGTTCTACCTCACAGCTACACATAAGAACTCCAGGCTGAGTAAGAACACACTAGGCACTTCTACTGATTTTTCAGGTATAGGGCAAAAAAAAAAGCCTCTGAAGCTCTCTGGAGAGGGGACAACACAGTGCTCTCCAGAACACCGGAAAGAGAGCACTGTCATGTCTGAGCCACAAGACAACTTGCTGTCTCCTATTTGGTCACTGCCCTCTGTAAGATCATGCCAAGCAGCTGAAATGGGGTTAGGATGTATAGATTGATGTGGAAGCCAAGAATGTTCACTCTAAAACACTGTGGAGATTGTTCCACTTCACTTAGCACTCAGACCACATCCAGATATTGCGTCCAGTTTTGGTGTCCCAATACAGGAAAGCCAGGGATCGAGTGGAGTGTTGGAGCAATTTGAAAACAGGCTGGAAGGGCTGGTCTGAGCTAGCCCAGAGAAAGGAAGGCCTTGAGGGCACCTAACAAACTAAAAAGAATCATTGAGAAGATGGAGCAGGACGCTTCAGAGCAGTGCACGGAAGGACGACAAGACACAATGGGCAGAAGTTGAAACAAGAGAAGTATAGACTGGCTATAAGGAGAAATCTTTTCCTGAGGAGGACAGCCAGGAAGTGGTTTAAAAATTTGATTGGTTTCTATCATGTCTTCTTTGAGAACATGTACTACTTCTACAGTAACTAATGAGTGGTCAGTGTGTGACTTTTTGAATCTGATGGGGAAGTTTTGTCAGACTTAAATACTCTAGGAGCTCTTGGCTGAATGTGGATCTGCCTTTGAGAAAAGCTGAAAATCCATACTGAATGGTCAGTCCTAAGCACAACACCTTCTGCAAGCACCTATCCTGATGATGTTTTGCACTAAACTCCTTGTTTCAGAAGTCCAAGTAATGGTTAACCGGGCATGAGCTGCAGCATATAAAACCCTCCTGTATCCACATAGGATGTAAGGAAAGTTTGTGTCAAAGCCTGTTTTCCAGTCCTGAAATGACACTCTATCATATTTCATGACTGAAGTTCTTTATGCAAAAGTACTCCAGACATCAGAATCACAGAATAATTTCTGTTGGAGCCTCTGAAGTTCTTCTGGTCTAGCCCTCCAACCCCCCAAAAGGTTGTTTGGGTCTTTGTCCTGTCAGGTTTTACCCATCTCTGAGAATATGTTAAGATCAAGTCTCAAGAACAAGGGAACAGTTCAAATAACCACCAATTTAATCTTGTATCCTATCCCTGACAGTCACAAGTGGCTAGTATTTAGGGGATGATTAGTGAGAAAGACTGAAGTAATCCTTCATGTTACATGTTTCAAATCAGTGAGTTTTGGGTTTGTTTTATGCATATCTGGAATGTGTGGCATGCGGGTTGGTTTGTTGGTTTTTTTTCATCATAGAGATTAACTGTTTAGGGTAGGTATGACAAAGATGTGGCATAGACAGGTTCTGTGTTCAGTCCAGGTTCTCTTGTTCTTTTTCTTCCCTAGATGAATTTTCCCATGCATAAAGACAGAAAATTATAGACAAGACTTTCCAAAAGACTTCATCAAATAAAGAAGAGGTCCACAGCTTTAATATGTACTACTGCCCTTTTCCATCAGAAAAGATCGAGAGAGATGCCTGCTCTTTGTGTCCATCTGGGTTTGCTGGTACTTGGACACTGCAGACTCTCAGCTGGCAGTACCTGAAGCAGTAATAATGAAGTTGCCCCATGAAGTGGCTCACAAATCCCAGATTTTTCTGAATTTACCTTGCTTTCCACAAAGGCCTTTGGTGAAGCTATTTTGTTGCTGTTTAAGGAAGGATATCCTGGCTTCTCCTGAGTTCATATCCAGAGGCTTAACCTCTTTGATAAAGAAAAAGGCAGTATGGTACATCGCTCCAAAAGATGACTGACCCTTTCATTAGAGAAGTTATTGAAGAGGACATGGTGGAGCACAGAGCTTGCCGGATGCTTCCTGCTAAACCTCTAGGGCAGCACAGAAGAATGACTGTCTCACAGAGCCCCAAGCCTACGCTGGGTCCTGTACCACACTACGACCACTGAGTGCTTGCATAGAAATAAAAATAACTGTGACAGCACCAGTCATGCTAACTCATGAATGAGTTGACCTTTTTCTTTTTTTCTAATTTGCTTTGGACTTACACCAACTTTGAATTCTTTATGGAAAGAAGATACTTCTGATTAAAAGATACATCTTGATTTAAAGGACAGCTAGTGTGTTGCACATATAATACATGTCTACCAGGAGCACTACTGATTGCTGATAATTTAATTCCTATAACAGACTAGAGAAAGCTTATTACCTGGCAGCCAGTATTCAATCACTATTTTCTGAAATAAATAGCCTATCAGACAGCTAACGATAAAAAAGCAAACATGATGTTCTTAACTTTGTGTATTTTTAAATGTAATATACTGTGCTAACACAGACATCCTAAAAGCTGTCTCCCTGCTAATCCTTTTCAATGGCTTTTCCCTGTATTTGTGGCATGGTTTATTTAAGTAAATGGTATGGTTACATTAATTTTAAAATCTGATGTATTGCTAAATAAGATAATAGAGCATGAAATGCACTAAAATACTGTTTTCTGTGTTATACTTATGAGGCTCATGGTTGGTTTTTATTGTGCTGTAGAAAAAGAAGCATCTTAAAATAAGTAAGTACAACTGGTTGTGTATTTTCTTTCATTATCATTGTTCCTGGAACCATAGAAACAACTACAGGAGCCAAGACTACAGAAACACTCAGGGATCTTGGCTGCAGAGGATTAAATACTGTAAAACAAAATAATTCTCCCCACTTCTCCAACAAACTCACCTATCCCTCAACAGAAAACTTGGCGTATTAGCAAGGCAAAATGTAATAAATGGGTAAGCAGTGAGGTGGAAAATGGAAGTAGAACGGAAGAATCTCATTCATTTTAATTAATTAATAAACCAAATTATAGCAAATCTACAGAAAATACATCAGTCCTTTCAGTTATCTGTCTTTTACTGATATGGATTGAAGTCTGCTGTGACAGTGGTTATAGATCAAATATAGAGCTGTGAATT
This sequence comes from Amblyornis subalaris, assembly GCA_018881555.1. Classification (NCBI taxonomy): domain Eukaryota; kingdom Metazoa; phylum Chordata; class Aves; order Passeriformes; family Ptilonorhynchidae; genus Amblyornis; species Amblyornis subalaris. The sequence goes on from JACAXG010000033.1 coordinate 5,347,639, forward strand.
TTCAGTGTGATGATGTGAACAAATTTTTTTTAATATCAAAACATAATTTTTAATAAAAGTTTGGAGTTGCTCAGTATAAGTAGGAAGTGACATATTATGATATCTAGTTGGGGAATTAGAATATCTCAAATGAAAACATTTTATTCACCTAAGAGATCCAAGGTGATATATTTCAGATTAGCTGAACATGAACCTGTCTGCCTAAGACYCCATAGAAGCAGAGGAGCTGCTTTTTGGTGAAGCTCACACTCCTATGCTCCTTTTGGGATTTTTGGCTTGATGAAGTTTCCACAATATATCATTGCCCGTTCTCATTGCCTAAGAAATATGTTCAGTTGAAACACAGGATAAATTAATCCACTGATCAGTTCCAAGATTTCTTTAGCATTTAGAGGAAGCAAACTTTCCAAGGAAAAACAGAATGAGTTTTGAATGTACTAAATTAAATCCTAGGTGTTCTGACTTTGATAATATATGGTATACATTTATTCCCCTGCAATGTATGTACCTTCCAAATAGGCAAAATTTTCTCTATTATGTTTGAATTTATTGAAGTTGAAAACGAAGACTGAAATCAACTTCTTGCATATTTATAACCACTTTAAAAAAGGCAGCGAGAGAAAAGAAAGGAAAAAATTAATGAAAATTGGCTCAGAGGGGAGTATATTGTTAGACAAAACTTGTATACAGAGATAATAATGGCAAGATAATGGGGTGTTTCCTTATAGATATTCTGAGGTTGTGGAGATTAAGGAATCTGTCCCCTTTTACCCTCACCTTCCTTTGTAAAATTTATCTTGTCTGTAATGTAATGTACTAATAAACACTAAAGGCATTTCAGAAGAAATCAGGTCATAGCTTCTGCTTCCTTTTGAGTGTCCATCTGAAATAATTAGCTGCAGAAAAGTATATACATAAATATATATATATATAATACTTTCGGAAGAAATGGCACAGCTGCTGCCAGCTATGCCCTCTGGCACTCTGAGAGGCAGAAGCTCCTCCTGGGTTTTGCAGTGTGCTCTGAAGTGGAGCTGTGTTTTAATTGCTCCATCCATCCCTATTAAGGGACAGGCAGAAAAGGAAAAAAAATCTAACGAGAAAACAGATATTGTATATACATTATTCTAAATACCTGTGGTTAAAAGAATATTAAGGTTGCTAAATGAAGCASTGAAAAACCAGGAAATATATGGCTTCTGGTGTAATGTTAATTTAGCTTCTGCAGCCAACACCATTATGCTATAGTTCCAGGGACTCCTGCTTCACCTAATGAACGACTGWCTGGTCCTTCATGACTGTTCTGCTCTTCACAGGTGGTATGGAGTTCTGAGCCTTATTTATCATATAAAATACAAAACCTGTTCTAAGTACAGGGTTATTAATTTCTTCACCATTTTTCATTTAGCCTTCCTACTACATTCTGTTGATGGTAGTCATGGTACTTATGATTATGATATGGAATGTCTTCAAGAACATTCAATAATGCATTTCTGCAAAATCCTGCAAGGTTGTGGGTGATCACTATTACTTGTTATATGTGTTGTTATGCACACAATATTGTTCATGAGCAAAGAGGAAACACACTTTAAACACAAAGCCAAAAATTTATTGTTGTCATAGCTAAAATCCTTTCAATATAATCCAAGAATCATTTGTCCAAATTTAATTTCAGAAAAGAATATTTTAATACAGAAAGTCTCAGTAATAGTAATAATACAGTTAAAATTTTTATACACACACTTAGTTTCCATCCCTTTTTCTGTTATTCTCAACATTTTCCTGCTCCTCTGGCTCCCAAGGTTGGTGGTTTCATTTTGCTCTTAAGGATATTGGGGGTGCAATGCAGATTTGTCAGCATCTAGAGTCGTTCAYTGGGAGAAATATGATGTTCATCTTGATGGTTTCATCTTCCTCAATGGGGGTTTTCCTATATGCTTGCTAACATATACTTACATATTTGCTCTTTCCTCATGGGTCTGCAGCTTTAAGTTATTTCCAAATTTGCTGTATATATGTCCTTTTTGTAGGCTAGATACTATGTCTTTATTCTCAGTTATACCTCAACCCAGTTTTGTCCAGTTCCAGGTGTGCATTTCTTTAACTGACTGTAGATTAGTGGCTTTCAGCTGCAGGTCTTGAGTGCCAAATCTGTGTACACATTTCTTATCATCCCATTGAGATATTCCTCTACACTTCATCCTGTCTCTCCACTTCTCTGCTGTCACACCAGGCCTGGATTTCTATACACCACATCATTATATAAATTAGAGTTGTAAAATCACAGTGGTGCCATATATAGATAGATAAAAGTAAAACAAATTAGCCAGAGGTACCTGTTACATTAGAAAACTTGACATTAAAGATAAATCAAGAGAAGCAAAGTTGCTGGCTAGTCAAGAACACCCCAGACAGGGCAAGCCTGGCAAGCTTCAGTCTTGAGGTCTGGGAGACTCAGTGCAAATCTGATAATTTGCTTCTAGTAAGAGCTATACCATATTACAGGGACTGAAATTACAGTGTGCATCCTGAGAAATAGATTAATTAGAAAGAAAATGCTACATTTCTTTAACAATTACTTGAACTCATTGAAAGTCATGTTTTTTTAAACTTCAAGGAGTGTTAATTGACTGAAAGTACTTTTAGTTCCTAATTAGATCATTACAATCATGCTGTAAACAAAGGCTGTGATGAGCAGACACATGCTGAGTTAGGATGTTATGTCTAGTAGAAATGGACCCAGTAGAGGATTTTGGAGTTAGGTTGCAGCTCAGCTCAAAGCCCAGAAATTCAGAGTGAGTTTCACTGGTATTGGCTGTTTTGAGCTGCATCTGGGAATGCAAAGCAGCCATAAACTTGACTTAAACGGCCAGTAAAGTGGGTTTTACTGCTGCTTTGTGTCACCAAATTGCTCCAAAGCAGCTGGAATATCCCATGAATCTGGTCCCAGATGTTTATCTGAAGTTTAGTCAAACTATTCTAACCTCTTTGACATGAAATCTGCTGGAAACCTCCTGAGAAGGAGTTCTCCCTCCTTCTTCTGCTCTCAATCAGAAATGCCAAATGAACAGTCAGCTTTTAGTTTCTTCACACTTTTCATTTGGTGAATACTGAGAAAGGAAAACAAACCCACCAGAACTTACCTGAGTATTTCAGAATTTCTCCTCAAACATAATTTAATTCTAAGATGATCCACAGTGTTTTGGTGGTAGTGACATCACCTTACTTATACCTAAATTGTTTACTTCTTTACTGTTGCTGATATATACATATATTGCAGGGCTCAGCTTCTAGCATTTGGTCTTACACCTAATAGTCCTGATTGTCAGATGGGTTGCAAATATTGTGTTATAAATTCAATGTCTATTCTGTTTTATTCCATTCTAGTTACTATGTTATCTACTGCTGTATTCCAACAGGTGGTCTTGTGTGGGACTGGTTTCACAGGAGCTCAGGCATCTGCAGTTGAGTTTAGCAACCTTTCATTCTCTTTATAGGTGATGGTGCAAGAGATGCTACTACATCATCCCACTCATCTGGACACTTATCTATGAGCTCAAATCAAAGTTGGAATTATTTTATAACAATACAAAAGTGCTCTCACTTTTAGTGAAATTTACAGTACCTTCATTCACACTAAATACAGACTTGTAATAAGTTGGCTCACTCAAGTAGAGGAACACCCTTGTGGAGTAAGGTACTTCTTGGCATGAGTAAAAGTGTCACAGTAGGTCCCATTCTGGTGCCAGCTCCAATCTGGGTCTGTTCTGCTCTCGTAATGAAGTTCAAGTAGCAAGAAACAGAAAGCTGATCTGTATTCTGCACAAGGTCACAGATTTCTGTGATGTTTAGGATAATCTTTATCATGGCACCTATGTCATCTTTGGGACTTTTCTCCTTTTCAGAGGCAAGTCCAGCTTTTCATAAGACATAAATAATTTAAAGTTATATAAAAATATTTCTGGCTTGAGTAATTTGAAGCACAGCCAAGCAAAACACTAGGGATTGCATTGGAAGGAACATCTTGTTTTTTGGCAGCACAGATGTGGTACCTGACCTAATAGAAAATATCTCTAATATATTTGATTAAAATTCTCCAACTTTTGTCAGACATTCATAAAAATATTGAACTTTAAGTTTACACTTTGCAACATCCTTGAAGAAACATCCTGCAAAAATGACTTTTCTCTGAATTAGAGATGCACTAACAGATAGAGAAAGGAGTGCTGTTTGTGGCCAAGGTGAAGGCTAAAGTAAATATTAATTACAGACAAGGTTTTTTGTACACCAATATTCAAAAGGAGTTAACCAGGCATTTTCTTCAATAGGAATGTTCATTCTAATCCTCTTTTTATCCTGTGTTTGGTTGTTATATTTTATTTAATGTGTTTTACAATAATAAGGTCTTTGTATGGGTTGCATAGTGAAGCTTTTAAATATATACATGCAAAGCATGATCTTAAAAAGGAGGCAGGAGGGACAGAATAGTTGAATTGTTAACAGATGAATAATTGGTTTTGAGAAATGTCAACAGAGCCTGCTTGTCTACACTACAGCCATTCCAGGAGAGGTAAATAGAGGTAGTCTTTTTGCTGCAATTACATGTGCAATATTCAGAGGGATTCTTCTAATGACTCACATGCCTGAGATTACTTGGTCTACAGTGGGTTGGGGCCAAATCTGAATCCAGTAGTACACTGCATGGTGACCAGGCTATTAGTCAAGGAATATGTTTATTTAAAATAAAAGTAGCTCAAATTAGGTGACAGTTATTTTCTTAGTCTGTGTGTTGGACCGGTAGATAAGATCCTCAAATAAAGAGAAAAACAACAGAATGTTCACATATAGTGTTATGAATATTTAGCATCCAGCCGATAATAGAAAGGTTAAGGGCATTCATCATTTGAAAATTTCGTTTTGGAGGACCTTGTTACGTGGAGGTTGAAAAGACTCAGCATTCCTGTGCTACAGACTTCGCTGTGTAAGCAGTCGGAGTGGATAGAGAGTGGGAGAGAATATGGAGTGTCTGTGTATAGTCACACAGTAGAAGGAGTGTTAGGATCCATGGTGTCCTTCACGCAGTCATTGCCTGATGCTGCAGTCAACTCTGCTCTGTCTCTCAGATTGAATAACTCAGCTTTTCTGTGCTACAGAGTCCTTCTATGTAACAGATTTTTTACATATACCCAAAACAATAATCCAGGGGCTCAGGTATCCCTCTATTAGTATTCCATTGATTATTGTTTTATTGAGAAGCTGGACATAACTATTAGGACTTCTGGCCTATTTTATCACTTGAAGATTAATTTGTGACCTAAAATGAATCACTCAGTCATGCTGCAAACTGCAGAGAGCATCTTATCTAGCTGAAGCACCTGTCACATGCTTTTTAGATAAGAGGCTTTATTTTAAAACAGGCATCAGGAGAAATTGGCATGATTTAAAAGTCTGCCAGTGCTCCTTGTTAATTTCCCCGAAGTGTCACTAATATCTGAGCTAAGACAAAAGAATCTAGGGTTACAGACTCACATGCTGCATTGTGTCTTCACCAAATGTCCTCACAGCCACCAACCTGCTGTGGTCCATGCTTATATTTGCTCGCTTTCCTCTCACCACTCAGTTCAACTGCCCACCAGCAACCTCAGACTCCTGCAGTGTCCCACTTATCCCTCTTCTACATCTGCATTAGGCAAAGCAGAGATACTTCAAAAATGTCTTTTGACTATCAAATTAGGCCTCGAATCTCATGAGAACTCCAATTTCAAGATTACACATGTTCAATATAAGGTCCCACTTGCAGGATTAAACTTTCCGGGAAGCAGACGTCAAACAGCAGTGTATGAGAGATTTTCCTCACCCAGGACATGTGGGCCATATGTCAGGACCATGACCCACACGTGTACTTTAGTTACACACCTTTGTCCTGTAAAAGTAGGCAGATACGGCTATTAACAACAATGTCTGTATACAGCAACCGTTGCCTCTATAGCAGCAGGAACGTTCCATTATTTTTACATAGTACTCAATACAGAATCCTTCCATCTCTTCTGTAGCTCTGTTAGGAATTACCAATTGGTACATGCAAGCAAGAAACTGACAGCTTTTTGTTGCAGTCTCTGAGATTTTACAAGCTGTGTAACCACTGCACCTTTTGCCTTTTCACCAAAATATTTCTGTTTGAGGGCACTACAGGATGAGTATTTTGACTGATATGAAGTCTGAGCTTTGATTTTTAATTTCTAATTGATCACAGTCTAATTATCATAGGTATCTTATATTGTGTTATGTTAGCTGGTGCAATATAAGAGCCCAGTTAGAGAAAACAGAGTTATAAAAACAATCCTACGCTTTCAGTACTAGAAATAAGATGCTGTCTGTTTTTGCACTTTTGAATCTGCTTGCCATGTTCTTCAATGAATTCATTGATGCTTCTTGCTGATTTGTGCCTCAAGATCCTCTACTACTTTTGCACAACTACACTAAGCACACAATGTTTTTCCTGACGTGATTCCTTTCTGCTTCTGAAAGACAGGTCTTTGCTTGAAGTTGGCAGTGTGAAATGTTTGATGGGGTAGCATTTATAAACATTATCCTTTAGAGCTTGCACATCTGGATGAAACCAATAGTTCACTCCTCTTTTTCTTACATAAGGCTAAAAAACATGCATGGTATTTCTAGTTTTCTGTTTCCTAGAAAAATAAAAAAAATGAAAATCCCAGCTATTACAGAAACAGCTTGTATTCTACTTCTCTTTCACTAGTATTTATTATTTATCATTGTCTTCACAAAATTAGGCCAGCATGATGCCATATTTGGTCACAATATTAAAGTAGCACTGAACGTTAAAAAGAGAAGCATTACAAAACAAACCACATCTGAAACTATGTCCTTTTGGTTTCTGGATTTGAAAAAATGTCAAGAAAAATAAAGGTGGTCTGAGTAACTCTGGAAATAGATTGAAGATTCTGGATTATTAGGTAGTCCTAGGTAAAACATATTTTTAAAAGATATTTTTATGTTCATCTTATGCTCCTCCTGCAAATAATTAAGCTACATCTTGTGTTCAAATTTGTGGGTTTTTAAAGGAAAGAAATGCAATTGCATAAAAATATGCAGAAGACATATTACGGAAGCTGCATAACTTTACTCATGTTGGTAAGTGGACTGATTGTGAAGTGGGCAAAGTTACACAAGTGTTTAGGGGTATATCTTAGCAGATTGGGAATCTCTGTGAGTCATCCTCACTCCACATCAAAGTCAAAATTAGGTGTGCACCAGCTCTTCCATAAACGTCTCCCTGGGCCTATTTTGGATAAAAAATAAATCACAGGAGATTGCCCATTTAACCACAGATAATGTGAGTGTGTTTTCTATATAACAAGTATAAATACTTACTGGCTCTTAATAATTTGATATTAGCCAGTTTATTGCCCACAGAGTGACACAAGCATGGCATCAGAGTCAATTGAGCATATATGTGCTTTAGCCCTGAGCTAACGTTTTGAGCAACAAACAGAACTCAAGGGCTCTCAAGTTTTCCTTGGTTATTATCATGGCTATTCTTTCAGAGGGTTATGAAAATCTGAGCTGCACTATCAGTGTCTCCATGAAGCACAGTTGTACTTCACACAGTTGTTTAAAGGATTCTGTACAAATTACAGTGAAGCTCAAAAGTTGCCACAGATAATTGACTGATCACCCTGCAGGACTCTGGAAATATCATTAGGGAACTGGCCAGCAAAAATTTCTCCCATGAAGGGTGTTTTATATGATGTCCATCTCAGAGCTGGTGCAGACAGGAAAGAACAGGGTGAGAACTGGCCACAGGTGTGCTGAGGGGGAGAGCATAACTGCCTGCTCTGGGCTGTGCCTTTCCCTCTGCCTGATCCTGCATGAAACATTTGTTCTTTGGGTCAAGCAATTGGTGTAGATTCGGTTCTTAAAGACAACTAAGAAGGGTTGGATACATGAGGAAATTCAGAAATTTAACTAACTAATGGACCCACTGCCTGCCTACAAAATTAAAAACTGGGTATTGCTGCATGCTGGACCGGACATGAAAAAGACAGGAAGGCCACTGGAGATAGGAAAGATGGGAAGGTTATAAGCTTGGCACCTAACTCAAATATTCAAACTACCTCTGTTGCCTTCTGTCCATTATTTCCTCTGGTCTTCCTTTGTCAGAGATCTCTCTCTTCACTTCAAAATTCTTTCCCAAGTTTTTAGTGAATGTTTACGTGAAAGGGGTATGCCTGTATGTCGACCAAAACATGAGAATTTTGAATGAAGTCTGATATTATTCAGTCTTCCATGAAGAGTTTTTTGCATGCGGTTGGACATTTTGTTACAAAACATGTATTCTGCCTCCTTACAGTGATATGTATGTAGTGGAAACTGTCTTTTTATCTGAGCCTTCCTTTGATAACACGCTTACTTTTCCATTCTTTTGCCATTTTACTTCTACYGCTTTTCGACTCTGTGTTCCCCTGCTTAACAATGTGCTAAATGTTTCTGTCTACAGCATCACTTACAATGAGACCCTTCAGTAACATCCTATTAGACACCTTGCATGAGTACCTAGAGATGAACAACAGAGGTAGCTGAAAGAGCACACAGGCAATTCCAGGACAGAAGTGATGTGTGACAAACTGTCTCCACTCTGCTTACATAATTGTCTGAATCTTGATTTAAGTTTCCCCTGCTGCCAGAAATGAATTATGCCATAGAATTTGTGCTCTTCCTATTTGAACTCTGGATTGTCATTAGTGATGATTTGTGCCAGATATCATTAAAATTATGCATAAAAAATATAAATGATCTGCAAAGCAATTACAAGCTTACAGTTCCAGACCGTTTTTTGGTCACCCCAAGCTCTCTGTGTTTTAAATGAGATTTTCACATATAGAAAAATAATCCCTGTTTTGATTCCTTGAAATTAATTTCAGGATTTTTTTTCCCCCAATTTATTTATTTTTAATTAAAAAATGGGCAAGTTATTTAGGAGCTCAAGTCTTATTTAAAAACCAAGTGAATTTGGTGCCCAAGCACCTTAGCAAATCTGGGCCTGAGAGCAACTGAAGCTGAGTGTACTTGAAATACGTGGCTCTTAATGGAAGTGGGAATAGCCAGTTCTTCAGAACACTGTGAACCTGAACTGCTTGTTGATATGTTTTATTTCTATGATGTATTTAATTCAGAAGAAATATGATTGCTAGACCTGATTTTAACCAGGTATCGTGCAGGCAGATATTATACAAATTTCCCTACAAGATCTGCTTATGCACCTCAGTTTGAATTTGTAAATCTGCCAAGTTTCACTCATTCAGAGAGAGGCTTCCTCATTTGGGATTAATTTTAAGACTCTCTTAAAAAGTGTCTACTTATGATGAAATATTTTGCTGTGTGTGAATGAGATGTATAAAACCTCATTCTAAAGGCCAGATTCATCTCTGGTGTAACTTCTGGGGAATTCCATGATGCTTTGATACCTTCCTCATTCAGATGATCACAGCTCAAGGAGCATGAACGCTTCAGTTTGATCCCAGTGCATTTTGCACAGAGTGCCAGTCATATGGTGGTTTTCTGAAATGTTCRTATGGAGTGAGAGATGAGGTAGTCACAGATCATTTTCATTTTAGCCTAAACCAGGATGAAAACTCTACTGATGAGGTGAATTTGACACACAGCTTAGCTATTCATGCATAAGAATAATATACACTTTCTAACATATATAAACATACTTAAAATAGTAAAACTTCCCATTTTTCTTTATTTCTTTCTCCAAAATAAACATATTAAGAAAGCAGTGAAAGTAAGTAACTAGAGAAAGGAGCTGCTGCTTGTATAAAGCTATTTCATATATCATAACTAAGACATCCACCTGCCTTTTTGAACACAATAAATGATCAGCAGGAAAACCAAACAGAAAATAAAAATCAAAAAACAAGCCCCAAACAGGTCATGTTTGCTGATAATATTATTCAAGACTAAAGATTCCTTTTGTCTTCTGTGTGATACTAAAAACTCTCAGGCTGATAAAATCAGCAAGGACAGGGCAATTGTCATTGCTCATTTTATGACCTGCGGCATCGCTCCAGTGCCTCAGACTGCCTTGGCACCATTAGTCCCTAGACTGCTTCTGCTGATCTTAAAGAGGCTTTTGTTGGTAATCAGTACAGACTCTGGAATCCCAGGACACCACTGCTAGTTATGCTGAGCTAAAATCATAAGGAGTGCAAGCAATAACAAGCACCAAGGCCTGTGCTGACCCTTAGCAGCTGTTTATATCCAATCATAACTGAGCAAATGACTTTCCAAACGAAAAGGCATGTTTTTGGAACTGATAATAAATCAATCTTTAAAGAATGAGAAATACTTATTAGTTTTATTCTCTGCTAGGTTGTAAAAAAACCAAATAAGAACCCCTGCCTTAGAGCCAGACGGCTTTCACATATATAGAGAGATTTAAAGGGGTTGCACATCAAAAGGGGGCATTTTTAATAGTGCTCACATGACAGAAGAACACTACTGCATTTCTGAAAGTGATACACTCCAGCTTAATGAAAGGTAACTTACAGAAAACCAACTAAATTGCCACCAAATCTCCGGCAATTAGTAAAAATAAAACTCCTAAGTTCTTAATGGGGCAAAGGAATAATAAATAACATAATTCTGATAGTGTGAATTTCAGTGTCAGGGATAACTTGGTAAAGCTGTTCTTACTTCAAAAAGTTTGAAGATAATTAATAACAGAAGAGATTTTTATAGCTGCAGGCAAGAGAAGGTAACAGTGCCCTGCATGAAGGGGGAGAGGACGTGCTGCTTCAGTGCCACAGACCGTATGCTGTCCTGTTCCCTGCTTCTCTGGGAAGCCTTGGTGGGAAGTTGGTGCCTGTGCCTGGCCCAGCAGCATGGCTGCTGACAGGCTCCAATGCCTCCTTCCCCAGCAAGTACACCAAGGGTGATTCTGGTGAGCGAGGAAGTGGGTGAACAGTCACCTGTGACACCCTGATGATGGTAACCCTTTTCTGCTGGACCCTATATGTAATATTTGCAGAAGTAGCTACTTTTCTTCTCTTTCTCTTCCTCTGCACCAGCTTTGTAAATTAATGGAGCATATGAAGAACAGAGTGGAGGCAGGATTCATCTGTCTGAATTAGGGTGTTTACATCTCAGCTTGCCAGCTCTTTAGAGAACAATTTGTCTCACCCTCAAGAAAATGACCTGTTCAAATGAGCTACACAGTGGAAGTGCACTCCTTTTGCTGACCTCGAAGGGAGCTGGGGACACCTACCCCTGGCAGAGAGGTCCGTATGGCAGACATCTTGAGCTTAGGTGAAACCCCTCTAAGAGCCATCCTCATGTTTTCCTTTCGTTGGTTATGAATCCTGGGTCAGGAAAAGGTTGAGAATATTAGACCAAGATGAGCAATATCATGTTTGTAGCCATGGYGTTGTTTTGAACTTTTGCAGACAACTACCACACCCCTCTGATGTTTTCTTCATAACACACCAACTGCTGTGAGATTGGCACAACAGCGTAATATTAATAGAAGAAATCTGGTTTGAATCACCTTAAAGTCAATGTTCTTGTAAATCTAATAAGTACTTGGATATTGACGTGCTAGTCCCCATCTGCAGAATTTAAAAATCTGAAATTCATTTAGGTCTGATAATTAACAAACAAAAATCCTCAGACATTATTAGTTACACTATATTTTTATGGTGCTATCCCTAAAAGGATATTAAAGTGCTCTGAAAGTGGCCAGATCCCTTACTATAATGTTGTAAGAGGAATGCTTTTCACCACCATTATACAGAAAAACCAAAGAAATTACTGATACAGGCCAAACCTTGAAATGATTGGATATTTGCTAAGGACCATTCTCGTGCTGATTATGATGCCAAAGAGATTTTTGCTTTTATGCTTTTTATATTAATAGTATATTAGTAATACTAATATTAGGTTATTAGTAATACTACAGGACTACTACTACGCTGTAGTCCTGTAGCCTTTACCCTATAACCTTGTAAAATTCCTAGCTGGTAGTTTTCCCTATCCCATAGTCCCTATCCCATAGTCCCCATCCCATAGTCAAGATTCCTMTGTCAACCTTATCACCACTAGTGTTCTAGGGACCAGAGACACTTCTCTATCCCATGTCTCCTAAAAGCCCAAACAACAGTAGCTAGCTGCATTAGGCGGGGGTTTCGGTAGGAGGCTGAGCCAAAGAAAATCACCTCATTAACCATATTTCTAATTGGGAGATTTCTGTAAATTATGTTAATTTACAGTAAACCTATAAAAATGCTGGAGTCCGCTGCGGGTACACACACAGACACACAGACRCACAGACACACAGACACACAGACACACAGACACACAGACACCCACACCCACACCCACCCCCTGGGAACGGACACTTGGGATGAGACACAACACTGATCAGTGTGCGTTTGTACCCCGGGAAAACCTCCAGTAAAGGTAACTGCTTTCCCTACCCTCATAACAATCATCCAGCTTCTGATTTTAAGCAGATAAAGGAATCAATTGTAGGATATGAAAATATGAGCGATACTATGGCAGTGGTACAGAAACAGCAGCCTAATCTGCAGGTTCAATGCCAGGGACAAGAATGTATGGCCCATGCTTGTAGCTGTAGTCTGAGCATGCAAAAGCTGCTTCAGGGATGATAGCAGGTGCTTTCAGAGAGTCATTTAGTAAAACAGCCATGAAATGTATGCTGGCCTGAACTGGCTGGTAGAAGAGGTAAGACACTTAAGAGGAAGGGAGCAACATTGGAGACTCCAGTGGAGTCAGCGAGGAGAGTGGACACATTTGCTTTCTTCATGGCACAATTTGCTATGGGCACTGCCAGGTGCCCAGTAATAATTAGGATATGCTAATTGGCAAATGTAGTATGCTAATGATCAAATGAAGCAGATGCTAATAAGATTGGCAGGACTACGGTTTCCCTGACAGCAGAGTAGCAAAAAACAGTAAGAAGGTGAGGGTATGGGGAGGTGCCCAGCTGACCTCTCAGAAGGCCTTTGTTCCCAAAAGCAAGATAGTAATTTAGAGGTGTGTGTGTGGGAGGTGTTGTGCTGCCCTGCAGTAACCTGCATCCCTCTCATCGGGAGTCTGTCTGCAGAATAAAAGTGTTGTCTCTGACAGAGATGAGCGGCTCTCATCTGCCCAAGGTGACTGGCTGAGAAAAGTCAGATGTGGTAGCCATAGGAATATTTGGTATTCCTATTAAACTATTCAGGAAACACAAGGGCTCATGGTTTATTCCAATCATTGATGCTTTTACACATGTGCAATGGAGGGAGTGAACTCTCCCAACACACAAAACATTAATGGTCACAAATAGGTATTTTCTAAGAACTTTCCCAAATTTATTGAGAGTTAGACTGGAGGCCCTTGTGGGTGGCCAAAACCAGACTTGAGAGATGCAAATAGGTAAGGCAAGTGTGAGGTACCCTGGTACTGTCATTTGACTTTGACGATACCTGTTGATATTTTCTTCCTTAAAAAAATCCCAATCCATAAAAATAGTCTGTGAGGCCCAACACCTTACGTTCGGGTGTATTAAAAACCCCCAAAACACGCACAACATTTTCCTATTTCGATATTTTCCTACATTTTGTAGAATTAACTGCAAAACCACAGGTTTACTGTAGGACCTCTGGAGTGAGGCCTTTTTTAAGATCATTGAGGATTTGGGAGGCTGCTGTTGGAGTTCATGTTCTAAGTTTCTCTTACCTTTTATGAAAGCACCTGTGTATTATGCTCTACTGAATTTCTGTTCAGACCTTCTGATTTCACCTCCAGAAGTTTCTAAGGTCTTGGTAAAGAATTTAATGCTTGGTTAGGTCATTCAGGCCTAACACAGGAATTTTTCAAAAGTGCATTCAGGTATTCCTGCCTAATTCCAGAACCAGCCAGAACCTCTAGGAACTTCTTTGTTTGACTGGAGAGATCCCCAGAGCCCAGAATAATGCTTTTCTATGTTTTCAGACCTGATTTGATCTTGACTGGTTCATCAGTTACTATCATGCTTCTGCTTCACTCTAATCAGCTGCCAGAAAGTGTTATTTTCCTGTTTCAGTTCCCTTGAGCGCTCGAGCTGTTAGATAGCTACCTTACAGTTCTCTTGAAGAGAGCTTTTAACACTGCACAGCAGTAGCTACTGCTTCCTTTACAAAACCAGCTGGAAGAGGAAATGGTAGGGATCTGATTTTGAAACAGTGTTTACCTGAGAACCAATAAAATTTGACAATCCTCTTTTGCCTACAGGAATATCTACATCTCAGAAAAATACCCCAATCACCATTTTCATTTTAAAAGTGAGAGGGAATAAAGTTGCACTGGAGTATTGAAGATATTCTATGCCTTAAAAGACACTCCAGCATGTTTCAATACTCTTGTGTGGACTTTACAGCAGGCAGCCTCTAGCAGCTGTAGATACGCTTGTGTGTTCTGCATCCCATCACTTTAGTCAGTGCTCAAAAACTAAACACTCTGATGCCAAAAAAGACCATTACTGATTTTAATGTCAAATATTTTAGGAATGCCAGAGCTGTTGCAGGCTGTTGGCCCTGAATTTTCCTTAGCTGTTTTGGAATCCCATCTAGTAGCATGTATCTTTCTTGCATGCTTCCCTCTGGGGTTTATATCAGATTTCAAGACATCCCTGGGTGAGCACCATGTATTGATAAATGTTTGTGAAGTGCTTATCATGTTAAGCTTCTGTGAGAACTGATTCTATCTAAATAAGATTATCCAAGGGTAGGTGCTATCAGTTACCAAATTCTGAAGGAAGAGATGATAACTTCTAACCTCCTTCCAGCTGAGGACTTAGAGAATCTTGCAAGACATATAGGATTGCTAATGGTCCAGGGGACAGTGACAACTTCAGTGGGATAAGCAGGATTTAAATTGGTGAAGTAGCAGCCCRACTGCAGAACAAATGTCTTTCTACTTATGATTTTCAATGTGATTTTGGTTCACCTACTAAAGTTTTTCCTTTTGTTTTCCCTCTATTTTACTTGTAGAAATTGAGCAGTTGGAAAACTGCTTTCTGGGTGCATCGGGTRGTTGACAAAAAGTGAGACTCTAGGTGAAGTAAATATAAAAATTCAGGGGCTTAGTTTTAATGAAAATACTAACAGTTAAAATATATAACTAGGATCTTGATTTTAATAGTGTGGGGTTTTGGGGGGAGTTGTATCATACTGATCAGTATAAGTGGCAATGGATGTTACCTGTGAGTTACAACAATGCATTTGACTGGCTCTGATTTGGTATGGGCTCACCATCAGTGTGTGACAGGGTTGAATGGTGTGATGAGGTGGCTTTGGAGGAAAAGAGGGGCTGAGCACTCCACAGTAATGCTCTCATATCAGAACCAAGACCAGGTTGCCCACTCTGGGATGATGCCATAGTCTTTTGTGACAAAACTGGCACCAGAAAGAGTACTGGAAGCTGCATTCTTCTTTCTTTAGACACTGAGACTCCTTGCTACCTTTGGCAGTAGGGCTCACAAAAATGGACATGAAGGAGGACCAAAGGAGGCTTAAACAATTTTGAGGGAGTCATGCCAAAGTGAAAACGAATATAATTTACTCAGACTTTTTTACCTTTTGCTGGGGGTTTTCATTCTCATCCCCATTATATCTAGGTATTRAAAGCTGTTCTCTGCTGCATTCAGCTCCCATCTTTTTCTTGTAAAGAAATGAACTATGTGAACGAACTTGAAGACAAATTTTAAAATATTAAAAGCTGTCCTTCCTCTCAAATCTAACTCTTATGTTAGTTGTTTACATACATAATTTAATAACATGCATATATTTTTTATATATTCTTCTCACAGTAGTAAATGAAACCAGATTCAGGAAAAATATTCTGGTATATGGAATCTCAAAATACACATTTGCATTGGTAAGGTACTAGTGTATATTTTGTAGGGCTTATATTGCTACTCGTTGTGGTTAGTGGTTAGTATGACTATCATGTTTTTGCAGTATTACGTATCCGAGAAAATGTAATTTTTTTCTATTCCTTTTAAAATCAAATTACAATGTGACATTCAATAAAACATCTTTTGTGCAGCTAATAAAAATGAGATCCCATCTCACTGCTTTGACAAATAAACCACACAAGTCAAAATACTGCCTCTGATACAGTTTATAGCTTAAGCTTTCATGTCAGCCTTTCCTATAAAAAAGCCCCATTATTTATTAATAGCCTTCTATGTCTTAAAAGTTTCTTTTTCTTGTGTGGAGAAAAAATCATTTGCCTTTTAATGGGGTGTCAGATTTGTTTTCCAAACCTTCTAAAAGGTTATCGTTGTTACATATGGACAAGTGCTTTTTTCAGAATCAATGTAAACTCTGTTACCAGGGTAATTTACTGCAGTCCCCTGGTAGCTGTACGGAAAACTTAATTTCACCATTTTGCAAAGTGGAGGGGTGGGACTCTTTCCTTGTGGTTAACTATTTTCACATGGAGTGAAAAGAAAATGCATGCTTCTAGCACATACTAAATAACTGATGGGCTCTTACCCTGTGTTTGAGTTCAGGGCACACTGGCAGTCTGGTAGAGTTCATGGCATAGAGGGATGACTGACCCAATTAGATATACCATAAAATCTTTTGGCAATTAACTCCCAAATAACCAAAAGATTCAAGCTGATACTAAGAGCGGATAATAAAAGCTTGTTAAATTTCTGTCTGTTACCCACAGACATACACACACAAATATCTGAGCCATATTTGATGACAGAGACGTCTGTACAGAGGGAAGAATACTCTATGAAAGACTCAGAGGTGTCAGGTTTGAGTCTGTCTTGAAGTCTGAGTTGAGAAATTACATGAAACACAAGCAAATTTGAAATTCAGGATCATGCATTTAATTAGAGCTTGAATTAGCAGCTGCAGTACTTTATTTTGAAAAAGGCAATAATAGCAGTATTTTTTCTCTAATAAACACTACCTAAAAAACCTCCAAACCCAGAAATCACTAGAAACTACTTACGACCTGAAAGACATTTTTAGATTAAATTAATTACCTTTTACTAGTAATTTCTAGTAATTTCGTGTTTAATTGCCTAATGTATTTGGGGTGCTGCCTACATCTGCACAGTGAAGAGTGGGTTTACAACAGGCATCAGCTCTTTAAATGTGACAATTCAAAATTTTTCTGTCCCCACTTCTGACTGTTCACCAGACTGAAGACAGTTCACCACATCTGTGCTGTGCTTAAGAGGAAGCAAGCTGGTGATCTCTTCTACCAAACAGGACTGAGACCCAGATGGCTCTAGAATTACTGAATTTTGAAGCTTGCACTTGTTCTGCACGGGGGAGGGACATGCCATGTTCCACCTTAATTCAAAGACTTCTATTCATCAATTAAATTTTAGAACAACCTTCTAATACGTTAAATAGGGGAAAAAAAAGTCCAAATCCAAGCAATTTGAACTTGAACTATGAACTTTAAAAAATAGTATGATGGATCTTGGTAAATTTGTGGATGAGATTATGTAGCATCCATTGCCTGGGATAAAAAGGTACTGAATTCAGTGACCCACTGTGTCCTATGGCATGTATTTTATGAGGAGTTCTTCCATAGGAAGTTTTCAGTAAGGTGTCATTTTCATATTAAAGAAAGGTTTTGTCAGACTGTTCTAGATCATTCTCAAATACGAATTTATACTGAGAGCGGGATCCAACATCCTCAACACTGGTCTGGGTGTGCTCTGAGAAATACCATCCAATTACATGCTGAGAGCTTCTGTAAAACCTGCTGATGCTCACTTTTCAGCAGGCTCAGTCTGCAACTCTTCTCCCTCAGAAAATCCTAAATGTAAGCCAAATTTATGTATACAATGACTTTGGAACTTTGATTTCCAAGGTCAGGAACACAGTTTTGGGAGTATGCTTGGCCCACCATCTTCAGCCCCATGCATTTGGGGGACACTATTACAGATTATTTATTAGTGCCATTGATGGGAGAAGGAAAGATGTGCCACAAGTCACTCATTCAGCTCATCTCTGGAAGCTTGACCTCTGCTGTTTCTTTCATGATTTATGAGTCTACGTGGCATACTGCAGAGCAGAGGTATTCTATGGAGGTAAACAATCTCAGCAGTGTAGCTGAATCAGTGTAGACATGGAAGAGCAAAGCTTGAGTTATGTGCATTCACAGATAAACTTCTACTCCAACTAGCTCACGTAGAGACTCCTTGGATGTTTGCACCTTGCATTATACCCTGAGTTTGCTGTCAGAGAAAGCCATGACTGTGCATTAGGCCTCAGAGTATGAAGCTGTATTACAGTCAAAAAGAATTTTGGCATGTTAAGGCTGTCTGACTCTGCTTTGATAGGTGTTGTTGAAGCAGCAAGGTGATGATCCAGCATCGTGTCCTTCAGTCATTGGACAAAATATCTAGAATCAGTACAGACCTTGGGTCTTCCTTGTGGTAGATTTCCAAAGTGCATAAGAACTTGTCATAAAATAAAACCAAATAAAATCTGTTTCCCCATGGTATCATTGCACCATTCAGCTACAACATGGAAATGTTCATAGTTTCTTTCCCATACTAATTTTATAAGCTATTTGTTGTTAGAGCTTGGGCTTGTAGCTCTTCCTTACCATAACGTGAGCTAATGTGTGACTGCAGCAAGCCCAGAAAATGAAAGTTGTTTGAACCTCCACCAGTGTCTTCTTCTCCTCATGGTTCAGGTATTACTGCAAAACTAAAGGCCACCATGGGACAGAGGTACTGAAGAACAAGTCTTTCTCTGGACCAGAGCTATCACACAGACACTCCTGTCATGCGCAGGAGCTGTGAGGGGATGAAGAGTGGTCAGTTCCCACACAGCCCCTGCGTGGTGGCTCAGCCTGTTCAGACTAACAAGACAGTAGGACATTGTGTATGATGCTGGAAATTTTCAGATAACTTGGCCTCTGAATCAAAATTATTTTCCACTGAATATTAGCAAACAGATTTTTTACAAAACAGAATAATTTGTTCAAAAATGTGTAGGTTTTCAGATGGTGGCAAAAGATGAGTTGCCAGCTGAGATGGCACCTCCTAACAAATATCATATTGCTCTACCAAGGCAGAGGACTTGTCTGTGATACTGTTGTAATAATTATTTTAACACATTGAACCCCATTTTTTTGCTTGTTTCATCTTCAGAAATGATCCTTACAATTCTAAATATTACTACTGCTTCTTTTGTCACACTGTGGCAGTCACACAACATGAAATATTTCCCTTGGACTATTAGAATTTGGCAAAGTTACAACATCTGAAATTAGGTCTTATAACGGGAAGTATTAAATAACTATAACTCACTAAACAGCTCTATCTACATAAGCTCAAAAATACAGCTATAAAAGCAGGACAGCTCTCCTCAAATACAGCACCGGGTTTCCACATGATTGTTCTTTTTATCTGAGCTTACACTGAGGTAATGAAGTCATTGGAAGGCCAAGTGACCCACCCAAGGTCACTGACTGGCAGGCAGTGACCGAGTCACTATCACTGCCCATGGAAGTTCCTGCTCCAAGCAAAGCACAAGGTAAGTGACACAAAGGTACATCTTCTCTCAGTTTCCATTATGTTTCTAATCTCTCTTCACTACAGTAATGAATGATAATGAGTTGCAATCTTTTCTCTGGGTTGTTCTTCCTGCTGCATCGATGACACTTATTGTTACAATAAAGACATAAGTGGAGAAAAAAATTGTGCTAAGTGATATAATGAATAAGCAAACCTAAATAACTTACAAAAAGAACAGCGATTGCAATAACTTGTTAGAAAGGACCATCTTATTCAATGTGTCCGTGCCAGGCAGGTCAGTCACTCCTTCATTTGGAATTGAAAAAACTGTGCAAAAAATAGACATGATTCAGTAAGTTCTACTTTATATAAGCAGGTCTTACTAATGGAAGAATGGGCAAGGACAAGCACATAATTGACCTGATGATATTTACTACACAGTCAGAAACTCAGTTAACCTGGCACTGAGGATCAAGCTCCTGTTATGCAGTTGCACTTAGGTGCTGATGAATATTAAGCATTTCAGACTCACAGGAAACCAATTTTCAAAATTGCTCATAACTCAGGTCAGCTTTTTTGAAAGAGCTCAGCAGTCAGCAAAACTTCTTCAAAAGGCAACAGATTTTCTGCTCTGCACTGTCTCCCACTGGGCAGACTGTGCTCTTCGGGGGCTGTTGGGTGCCGCACCTTTATCAAGGTCTGATTGAGCACATTGCGCACTTTGAGAAGAAAGGGAGTGAGGAGGAAGCAGGAAAGAGACTTCAGCTGCCCTCTCTCTTTTTCTTCTTCTCCATCCTTCTCTTAGCTCCCATGTCTTCTTCCTCTGATACAGTACTTGCATCTCTGGCACAGCTCCAACCAGAAAGAAAAAGCAGCTCTGACTGTAGCTGGCAAATACCATGGCAGAAGAGTGTAGGTTAGGGACAGTTTTGGGGAGAGGTGCATACAGACAGTGCAGTCAGTGAAGCTGATCCCCCCCCGGCACTAGTCTTGAGGCATGTCCCATCCTTGTGTTCTCGTAACAGTATTAGCCAAATTGGCAGCTGGTGAAAATTCAATAGCAATAGAATMCTTTGTGTATTTTACCATGAGAATATTCCATATGTTTGATGCTATCCCCTTAATAATCTTATGCAATGTTCATGTTCTTGCTTTTCCTTGGTCTACTGAAATCCTATGGTTTTTTTCAGCCAGGAGTAAGTATGTGTGTTTGTGTGTGCATGTGCATGCAGTTCACCATAATTAGTATATACTATATCAGATCAATTTTTTCTCCCATCCCAAATTTGTGATTTACATTGTCATCATTCCTCTAATATCTTATTTTGGAAAGTTTTCCTTTCTATGTAAAATTAGCATTTGATTCCTACAAGGACACAAATACAAAACCACTGATAAGCATGACAAGTCCTGTAAGGAATCATGAATCTAACTGGTTGCTTACAAGTCCTGGATGTAAAGGAAAGGAGTAGCCAAAAAATCATATGACAGGGGTGTCTGCACTGTCTGTAAACCTTGGAACCCCCAAAGTATGTGATGTGTGGGATAGGGTAAGGAGCAACTTGAGTTGCTTATATTTATGCAACTCCTCCCATTTATGTTGTCACTAAATCCACCCTCTTCCTAAAAAGATTCCACTAACTTGCAGATCTAACATTTCACCGTGACTTTGGTTTAGCTGTTCTGCTGGTTCCTTCTGTGAATTGCCATTTCTGCTGGAGAATGGAGGGAGAGATATTATACTAAAATAATATTTTTTACATTTAGCTACTCATTTCCCTGGTCTCATTTGAGAACATCAGTCAAAAAGCCTATTATCTGTTTAAAAGAACAATTTATTACAGTTACTATTTATCTCCTACACTTTGGGTTAATAAAAAAAGTTTAAAATGCATCTAAGATTTTTAACCTTGAGTTTGATAAAGTCTGGTTTATGAAGTAGGATTTTTCAGTGCCTTGTTAAGGTAATTAAATTTAGCACTTTTAGTTTAAAGTATACTGAAAGCTTCGAAATATCCGTTCCCTCTCTCTGTCCGGTCATGTTATAAAGCTTTAACTCTAATGAAATATCTTTAAAAATCTATGTTGATTATGGTTTTGGTGGTGACAGTCACAACAGGACAGTCCCACCAAAGTGGCCATGCTGGTGAATCATGACCCTTAAAGGAGAGCCACGGTGAGAGCAGAATTTCTATTTTCCACTCTTGAAATGCGTATTACATCTGTTCTGTTGTGGTGCACCAAGTGTTTCAAACCTTAGAGAAAAGGATCATGAAGCTTTCCTGAAGGACAGCTTCTGCTCTTACCGCAGTAAGCAGCAAGCAGAACTGTCTAAATAATGCATTAATTGAATTTTTATTGTTTCTGTGAATAATCTGTATAGCAGCTTTTGGTTTTCTTGAAGACGTTTGTTATTCTAAGTAGTTTAATGCTACCCTGAAATATTTCTGGTCCTACAGATTTGTTTTGAGTATTTGACGCATGCAGCTGGACTTTTGCTGGTTAATTTATCAGCTACATCACCCAATATTGTCTCTGTTTCTATCTGGAATGAGCAKAATTCTTCAAATTGTGTATCTGCTGGGAGTACAATGTTTCTGAAGTCACAGTTTGTATTCTACAAGTATACTGTAGGATTCATTTAACATTAATTTTCCATGAATGTTTCATGTACCTTGTACAGATTAATAACATGAAAAGACATTATGTATCCAAAACACTTCTTGTGGTGTATTGGGGGACTTTATAAAGCTGTTTGACTACACTTCACTAGTAGTTTGCAAACAGAAGTTTTCAAGTTGCTTCCAAACTCCTCTCTTGAAACCTGTTCTGCATCCTCCACAGGCCACTATAACATTGYTCTGAAAAATTGTATTTAAACTGCAATATCTTCTGCAAGTAGTTGCAGAAAGAGCACAAACCCCACATTCTCCTCTATTTTGGGAGACATTGGCCCAACTAGGGTAAACAATTAGGAGATTACCCTCTTATTGTAACAAAAATTAGCGAGAAAAACAAACCATAAATTTTTATGCAAGTCCTGCTTCTGGCTCTTTCCAGGGAAGACTTCTATGGCTTTTCTTCCAACATGTTGGGTATGTTCATTTAGCTTCTACATGCAGGTACTAGGASTTATAAAACAAGCAATTCTCTCTGTCTGTGTGTTGGCATTTAAGATCCATTCCCTTATTTTTTTTTCTCTTTCCCCCTTCCCTTACAGGAGTTTTCCCTTTCCTGTGGTCATACTGCTACAAAGAAGGACAGTTTTCTTCTCTGATTAAATTTAAGCGGCAACAGCTGCTGGATGTTGGGCTGGCAACGCTGGAAGTGGCTGCCTACCACCCTCCCCCTCTGTCAGCCCTTGGTACCCGGCAAGTGCCCTGAGGCACTGCACACCTGTGGAGAAGGGGCAGGTTGAACCACCACCCTGTATGTAACCCCAGGACCCCCAGTGGTGGTTTTCAACTACACTCGGAGGGATAGGGGTCTTTCAGGGCTACACCTTTCCAGAGACATGGCTTTGGCGAGGCTGTCATCAGCCATCTGAAACAGCCTTTCTGGGAATGCCATCAGAGTGTGGCAGTCAGGCAGATGTACAGAGTCACTGAAGGACTTGTGGAGGTGCCGTATGGGGAGCTGGATAATCGTAAGGCTTACAACACTTCCAAATTTTAATCATGATGTACTTGCTTGTAAAGATAATTTCAATAGGGCTGCACATTATTCATTTTTAGGGAAGTCTGGTGGCTGCAGAAATCCTAAATCACAACCTTTGCTTCCTGCTTGATGCTAATTTGGGCCAGTTCCAGCCCACGGAGTTCTTTTTCCATTGTGTCATTTAATTACACATTTACTCACACTTCTCAGCTAGTAAGAGCCTTAATATACGGCCTCTTAATCTAATACCGATCTATTAAAAAATACACTCAGTATTTTAAAGTGTTAGACAACAGATGGAATTGACAGTTTTAATAGGTAGCAACTAACATCATCTCCCAATCTACACCTCTGTATTGGATTTCAAGCAACTGATATCACTGTGGACATGTGCAGATATGGAGCTTGCATTTAAAGGCAGAAATTCAATCAATAGCCTGTCTCTCAACAGAGTTTACTAGATTATATCAGTTAGAAGTGACCATCTGGCCTAATCTTGGGAGTTCTGAGATATCATGTAGATCTTTTTCACTAATGTCATTTTTATTTGGTTAACATTAATAAACTGTAGCAAACATTGCAAATCTTGCAATCTGAAGCTGTAACTCAATTTTTGCCTTTTACATGAGACAAGTCAAACATCTGCTTCTCTAGGGGGAACGTGTGTGAGAGCCAGCAAAAGAAAGATGCGATCGCTCTGAAGATTTTACTGTCTTTCTGGGTGTTGTGAAATGATGGAAAGTGGCAGTCTTTTTTATTTACTAAAAGAAAAGCGTGTTACTAAAGGGTATCCAACAACTAATGTGATTATTTCTATGAATACAAAATATGGAGGGAAATATGTAGATAGCATTCTGGGGGGTTAAAGTTTCAGAGCATTCTACGACTGCGATAAAAGAAGAATGTACATTACATATTCATCTACCAGATTTATGCTACAAATAAAGCCTAACTTTTAATCTGGTACAGTCAATATATATCAAATATCTGTGAAGAGTCGTTTAACGCTGTCACAGCCAGAATGCATAAACTCTGAAAAGCCTTTTTTAATACCAGAGTCAAGAACATTGTCTTCTGGTTCTTTGCTCCTTTAAATTTAATTTCAAATTCTATTTTGTGTTTGGCTGAACACCAGTACTACTAGAAGTTCAGAAATATTTTGTTCACAAAAAAGGAAAAGAAATGCCAGTGTCCTGGGTCTAATTATAACTTTGTACTCATAAGTGGCACAATAGTGATTCAACTATGCAAATTATTGACATTAGATTTTCATCTTGCAAAATAAAAATCAGGAGTGATTTCTAAACAGATCTGATATAATCAAACCCCTTGAAATTCTGGAGATTCTACTTCTTTTTTGCCTTTGTTTCAATGTTGTTCAATAGAAATTTTAAAAATTTCAAACAGTGAAGGGGTACATCATGAAAGCACATAGGTGGGGATGGGGCAAGACAGGCAACATTGCTAAAAAGAAACAATGCAAGAAGAAATTGGGAAAAAAAAATATTTGGAAGCTTCATTAAAGCAGTACCCCTCATGGGATCCTGTTGTAGGGTGCTAGGGACCCAGAAAGCAAAGATATGTGTCCTCTTGACATTGGTACTCAGAACAGTAAGAAGCTGGGCAAGTTATTTCAGCCTAGTTGCCCTCATTTCTCCATCAAAAAATGATGAGAATGATTGTTACCTGCCTTTATTTTCAGACACTAAGTTTTATCATTTAATGCTTTCTAAAGATCAAGGCTGTGTTGCTATCACAAAGTGCTTCACTTACAAAATGGAACTAGCTGACTTTGAGAAAAAAAAAACAACCCTACTCTGCCTCCCCCAAAACAAAATCTGGAATACAGACAAGCCCCTTAAATCCCTAAAATAATACGAAAGGGTAGAATTTCAGTGTTGTTATTGTAAAAAATATTTCAAAACTGGGGTGAAAATAGAATACAGAGAAACTGCAAAATCAGGGAATAATAGCCCCAACAAGTTAAATGTTTTTTTTTTGTAAGAACAAAATTTTGGTAAAAACTGCCCTTGAAATATCTTGGATGCGATTTTTTTTTTTAGGTATATTTTTGTGGTTTATTTTCCCATTTTTTGGTAAAAGCTGAAAATCTGAAGAGGATTTCAGTTCACGACTTTTTTTTTGGTCAGCCTTCCCTCCCAAAATTCTTATTGAAAGTATGTAAAAAATATTGTTCCAAAATACATCACAGGCAATACTAACATTTTCAGGCAGATCTAACAAGGGAATGGAATTTTGCACAGCAAAGAAAGTCACAAGATGTCTTCTTTTCTTTTTTTGCTACCACTGAATCCAGCAGAATCCTGAAATTGACCCTGGCCATCTCTGCTCTTCAGTGAAGGTGAAAATTTTGCAGTGTTTGTTTGTAAGAAAACAACTGAATACTTTTGCAGGAAGAAATCCCTACATTTATCCATTGCTRGCAGTTTATTGAATGGGAGCAGAACATAGCCAGTGGCTTCTTCCATGCTAGCAGGCTATACACATATAGTACTTTTTCAAACTTTCTGTTTCTCACTGTAGTTAATAAATCAGGATGCAGATGAGAGATTCATAGTTAATTTTCAGTAGCTAGCACAGCATGTCTCAGCCTATAAAGTCCTGGAAGTCTTGGGCTGTGAATTCCTTGATACTGACAAGCCAAACAGCTTAGAAATTATAATTATAAGTTACAAGTGTCTTAAGGGTTGTTCTTCTGACATAAAACTAATTTCATGTTTTTATTCATAATGTGAAATAGACGAGAGGATGGGGCCTTATTTAGATTGAGCTCCCAGAGATATCACAGGCTCTGTGTCCTGATTATAATGGGAAAAGATCACTTACTTCGTTCCTTGTAGCTAGTTGATTCTTTCTGTGTGCTTTTTTTTGACAATCAGGCTAACAAAAAAGTGGGATTTCTTTCGCTTTTTATTCCAGCTTTGTTCATAGGCAGACATCTACTGGTGACTGGTTTTTTTCCTTAATGGTAGTCATACCAGAATGTATTGGGTTCTCTCCTTGTGAGCTGATTCTGGCTTGACACCTCCTTTTGCATGAATGACAAGTGGCTGAATGTGAGTCCCTGAATATAGAACTGAGAAGCTGAGACCTGGAAGGAGCCATGGAGAAGGTGGCAGAGGGTGAGGAGAGTTCCTGTCACCCCTTCCCTGAAAGAAAGCATAATATTCTGGAGACAACAGCTCACCACCCAAAATTCCTCCAGGGCTTCAAAGGCTGGGCATATTCGAGGGGCATCCTATGGGCGTTCTGGCATCACAAAGCTCATTACAGCTGTGTCCCCAAAGCCAGTACCAGTCACATTTTGGCACACATGCTGGGAATTGGCAGCTGTTAGGAGGCCCAGGGTGAACCAAAGCACAAACACGGGGCTAAAGCTGAATCCTTCCACAAATCTCTATACAGAGAAGAACATGCCAAGCTAGATGGAGGAAAGATTATAAGAGCAGGCCAAGGGCTATAAGACACTAGAAAGGGAGAGAATGGGTTTCCATTTGCTGACTGAGCCTTCCTTCCCTGCTTCAGGAAACAGGTTTGGCTCGTGTTCACTGCTGGGGATTAGGAGTTACTCTACTGCAGTAGTTGAGTTGTGCTGGCCTTTAAGTGCTTAAGTGAGCTGTGATAGTTTCAATCTCAGTTTTGCACATGTAACTGAGGATTTGCATTAGTTAGAAGTCCAGTAATTCCCACATGGACATACAATGTCAGCATTGGCAAATTCAGATATTGAACAGGTAATATAATTTTAGCTAGGATAGGTGAAGTTCCTTACATCCTTCTCAGAAAATTCCGTACTTTTATATCTAGTGAACTCAGTCAGATCTTTCTTCAAAGAGATTTGAAGTGGGAACTGTCTCACAAGGACGTTGTGAGGTTATGCAGAGAGAAAATTAGAAGGGCTAAAGCCCAACTAGAACTTAATCTGGCTGCTGCTGTAAAAAAAAAAAAAAAGCTTTTACAAAGATGTCAGTAACAAAAGGTCGGGTTTGCAACATATAAGCAGCAAAGAAGGGACTCAATGTACGTATTGGCTTTCTCATGCTGTGAGAGGTTAGTGGGAAATTTAATTTTTCATAGTCCATTGTCAAATTTCTACAGTCCTAACTTGCTTGAAAAATAGGAATCCTTTCCCTTTTCTTCAGCATGGAATAAGGAGTCTATAGAACCTCATCATAATTTCTGCAGTCATCCAAGATTAATTTAAAGAGGACCTCTGAACATGGATTTTTCTGACCTAAGGTCTCCACCACAGAAAGACAGAGAATTGTACAAAGTTATTTGCAATATTTACTTGCATGTGGTACTGAACCAAGGCATGACTAAACTGGATGCTATATTCATCTCTTTGGACAAGAAATATTTGGCATGCAGGTGCCTTTCTTGACATCCATTTATGCTGTCCCTTTGTACTTTCTATTATTATTATTAAATCACAATAGATTATTATCAGTAATAAAATTGTTGCTTTATCACACCATTATAAGTTGTTCATTATCTTGGGTTGTCTTCTTCTGTGTTACCTTTCACTTTCTTTTTCATTTTGGTCAGGTTTCTGCTGTCCTTGCGAGACTTGCTTGGATTAGACTGTGATGCATGTCTTGCTGGGCTGAGGCAGATTGTGGATGATAAATATCAAAGAAAAACAACCTGCAGCTGCTGGAAAATGCACTACAACCTCTGTGCTTGCAAAGACAAAACCCGAGAAGGCCAACTAATAGAAGGATTTTCTATTATAGGAAATATAGAAGGATTTATATTATAGAGATATTCGGAAGGTAGATTTCTGTAAGGGAAATGAAAATCAATTGCAGGATATGTTTGAAAGGTGAGATTTGGTTAGTTCATTACATAGGGATATCGGCTGGAAGAGAGTTCTCCTCCATCTGGATTAGTTTTTGCTCACATAACCTTGCTTTCATATCTTGGACTGCTTGTCCTTGCTGGGCCTATTTTCATTAATATATCTGGAACTTCTGCTTAAAAATAACAGGTGAAAAATATCTGTGAACCTTACACTGATCCCTACCTCCTTGAAGAATATATTTTTAAAATATGAAATTATTATTATTATTATTATTTGCATTCCAAGAGAGAGAAAGAGGAATTTTTTCAAAAGAAAGTTTGCCAAGCTGATGGACAATATTAATTTAATTTAATTATATTCATGGCTTACACGATTTTGCACGACCACAGTTTTGAAAAGTGAAGAAGGAAAGGGAGAGGGAGAGGGAGAGGGAGAGGGAGAGGGAGAGGGAGAGGGAGGGAAGGGAACTGGAAAAGGGAAAGGAAAGGAAACTGGAAAAGGGAAAGGAAAGGAAAGGAAAGGAAAGGAAAGGAAAGGAAAGGAAAGGAAAGGAAAGGAAAGGAAAGGAAAGGAAAGGAAAGGAAAGGAAAGNAAAGGAAAGGAAAGGAAAGGAAAGGAAAGGAAAGGAAAGGAAAGGAAAGGAAAGGAAAGGAAAGGAAAGGAAAGGAAAGGAAAGGAAAGGAAAGGGAAAAAGAGAAAGGGGAAAAGAGAAAGGGGAAAAGAGAAAGGGGAAAAGAGAAAAGAGAAAAGAGAAAAGAATAGAGGAAGTCTAAGCTTTCCTTACAGGGAAAATACCTCCAATGGGGAAGAAATGCAATGATATTTCCTGGCTCTAGTTCCTTCAGTCTGAAGTAGTGAGACTGGAAAAAATTGGGTGTGAGCCGGGAACACAGGTGACTGTGTGGCATGGAGGAGGACAATTGAGAAGGAAAAATGTTACACAAAGGGAAATGGAAGTAGAAAAACAGAGGAGATAACAGGAATGAGCTGCAATAAGATGAAGAAGAGAGGGAAACAAAGGACAAGAAAAGAACTGCTTATTGAGAGACTGCAGTTCTGAAAACCTTATAATTAAGAATCTTGCTGATGAGTTCAGGCACCACATGAAAGACTGATCTTCACCTTTGTTCAATTCACCATGCCAGATCTCTAGGATGTCCCACAATACATCCAGAGGTGTGCTTTAGTTCTTTGGTTATATTCAGCCCAATCTCATCATAACTAAGGTGGAATTTAACATTCCCTGCAATAATGTGCCTGACAGTTCAACTTGATATATATGAACGAAACAAGATCACTGTCTCCACTACTAATAAATGTCCAAGGTGTAGGATTTTTGGTGGAGAGTAGGGAGAAATATACACTGTATAGCATTAATTGCACTTCTATCACGCATGAAATTCTGATATATTATGACTTTTAAAAAATATATGACAATAATATATTGCATACATTTCAGAAGAAAATTATGTCTTTACCTTGAAAATCTACTTTCTCTGACAAGCTGATGTAATCATTTTAGTGAAGGACGAGGGCTGCAGAGAGGAAACCTGCAAAGATTCGAAGGTTAGAAATGATGAACAAAAGGCTGAGGGTTTACTTTGCATGCAAATAAGTAATTCATCACAAATCCATAAACCAATTAGTAATGAACTAATGATATTGCTTAACAACTGTATTTTTGATTAACATATAAATAATTTAGGTGAGTATTTCTTTGGTCATGCCAGTTTCTGCTATTATTTACTAGCCTTGTCATGATTGCTCTTAGATCACATGCCCCTTATAAAACATTTCCCAATCTATTGCAAGGACCAGTTTGTTTTAATGCGCTCAGTTAACACCGCTGGAGCTATTAACAAGCCTATTAGCATAATCCATTGTGATATATCATTGTATAAAAGTTCAGCTCCACAACTGAATGGGACTGGGAAATGGCTTTGAAGATTTTACGATACAATAACTATCCATTTGATAAGCAATTAAAAAGATATTCTGAGACACTAAGAGTGAAGACAATGACAACACAAGGAAAAGAGGAGGGGTTTGAGAGCAGAAGCTGCTGTCTGGTATGGGAAGCATGTGAGTTGTGTTGCTCCTGCTCCTTAGCCACAAATTGAACACTGCTGCTGGGCTCTAAAGCTCCAGTAACAAGTTGGGTCTGACTTTGTCTTTTTAAGCAAGGAAAAAAAGAACAAAGCCGTTTAAGGTTCAATATCTTCTGCTAGCTCAACCATGATCAATTTCTCGACCTCTCAAAAGAACATTTTAATACATAGCTGAACCTCTGATTTTATGTTGGCTTTTTCCTTCTCTTAAATTTCAAGTTCCTTTTCTTAGCTGTTTGCATTATCCTTAGTGAACTTCTGCAGAAGGAAACAGAATAAAGGTTACTGAACACATTACTACACATTATTGTTCAAAACTCGCTCTGTGTAATATGGCTGCATTGTGCTTTTAAAAATCAACATTCAATGAAAATAGTAGCACCTCTATTGTGAAAAAAGGAGCTTTTCAAGAAAATGTTGCTTTCTCTGATATGCAATATCTCTGATATGCTAGTACTTTGTTCAGCTTGGTTCTGATTCTCCAGGGATTATTTGACCAAAATGTCCATTGTCCATATAATAAGAAATATTCATGATATCGTGCACCTCACAAAGAATTTTTCTACTAACTTACTTCAGTGTCTCGCATGCATTAATTAATTCTTCCTCCTGATAAGGAATGGAATGGAAAGCTGATTTCTGAAGGCAGCAGGATCTACTGTTTTGCACAGAAAATGGAGATTTAGTTTCCAATCTTACTATCATTGCCAGTTTACTAAACCAATTCTCTAAGAGTCAGTTTGCCTGTTTTGAAACTGGTATCAAAATATAAAGATTTTCAGAGTCCTTTGGTATTTTCGCATGAAAAGCATTTACATCTTAAATGAGAGATGTTACACAGTATGTGATATCTAAGGCAGTAAGTTTTAAATAATTTACCTTAAATCCCAAACCAAGTTGCATTAACCGTGGGGCATTGTATTTTTAACTATTTCACATTTTATATATTTTTAAACAGTCTTAAGAGTTGTAAAGCAACATAAAGCATACCCAGACCAAACCATTTCCCGGTATATAATTCTCCCTGCAAACAGATTTTTTGAAGGTAGACACATGAGAAGGAGTCCAGTACCCTTGGGAAAGCAGGTGAGAGAGATGCTCCTGCACACTGCAGAGGCATATGTGTGTGTCACTCTTGTGACCAACCACATTTACAAGCTACGTCAGAATAGGAAGGACTAGAATTTATTTTGGCATTTTCTTTGAACACGTCTTCCTAGGACACACTTTTAAAGCTATTTTCTGGTTGAAACTATAAATTTTTGAGAATGAAAATTAGACAAAAAATTGGCAGGTTTTTAGTAAAATGTGGCTATATTTCTGTTGTCTAAAGAGCAAACACTATAAGAAAGTGTTCTTGCTGTTCAGCTGTGATAATCAGGCACATTTCCCCAGAGGAAAGCAAAAGTAATTGTGGTAGATGGAATAGTGTTTTGCATTTACTGAATACAGAGAACACTCAGGAAAAAAGTCCAACAGGTAATGTAACATACTCTGGTAAGATGAAGGATTAGTCCAGAAAATGTATTGCTTCGGAGCACTGAGCTATATAAATTTAATATAACTTCAGAAACCATGCTGTACTAAATAGAGCTGTGAAATAGTGCATTTTAAGAAATTATTTATCTGAGCAGAAGTTGCATACCAAGGTCAGCACAGCCAGACTTATTTGTGGATACATGCACCTGGAAGTTCTCTAGGCATCAGGAGAAATTTAGGGCAGCTTTGACCAGGAAGGGTGGTTCCACAATGCTTCCCCTTCTAATGAGGATGATGAAAGCTGCTGAAGTAAAGGACAATTAGCTGAATCTTTTCCAGGTTCTGGTTATTGATAGGTCCTGGAAGAGCTTCTTAGAGTTGTTCAGAGGTTTTTGAGGAAGAGCTGGCCTGAGACTGCCCCACTTGCATTGTGTCCTGCACCATTTTTGCACCATCTGAGAATTAGGAGAGCACAACGGTGGACTAAAGCCACCTTTGTCTGCTAGTTTGAAGTCTGGCATCTGCTGAGCCTCCCTGAAACCTGAGGACTCAGGCCTTATATACCTATTTGTTTGCCAAGAGATTGGATGATATATAGGGTGTCATCATTTTAAAGCGGGCTTGGACTCAAAACTGTGGGTTTCATTTGAGTGCGATGTGAAGTATCGTATACCTCCGGCCAAGGAACTGCAGCTCATTTAATAGATAAATTGAGATGAGAAAAATGGCACAATTTAAATATCTGCTATCAACAGGAACAGGGGAGGGGGAGAGAGAGAGAGAGAGAGAGAGAGAGAGAGAGAGAGAGAGAGAGAAGCAGCCCAGCTTCTTTTATTACAGCCACCTTAGTGCTTCGACAACAGGTAGCAGTATTACATATTCCCTTTCCACTTTAAAGCTCTGGTAATTTCCTTCCTCGTGTCGGGGCGATTTTATTCATTGTTTCCTTGCAGCAGTGATTGATGTTCTGAGCTGCTAATCTCTCTGAGTGATAACTATTTTCATGTAAGTCCATGAGTCTATGACACAGACTGCTCGGCCAGGGCTACTGCTGACTACTTATTTTGTGCCTCATTTACATTTCAATCTTGGCCTCATGAATGTAAAACCTAGGCTGCAAATTAATAACAGGAAGAATATTAGACCGCTCCAGAGTGGGGGAACAATGCAAATCCACCAGAGCACAAGGCTTTACCATTGTGTTCCGGGAGGGACTCATTTATTGGCCAGCAGTGAATGACATTACAGAGAATGGCATATCCAGAGTGACACAAATTTATTTCTGTCCCCAGCGCTCCAGTATATTTTCATAGAATCAGGGGGCTATTTGTCTAGGGACAATTTAGTTTCCATGAAAAATTTAAATGGTTTCTGTGGAGATAGTGGAGTGAAATTTAATTTGTTTCTCATTTACTACAGCAGGTATGAAAAGGAGAAAAATTGGATGTCTGATGGGCTGAAATTGGTGCTGTCCCTCCCCACTATCCCCAAAAGGCCTGTGGGCCTATATCATAGAGATTGAGCAAGACTACCTCATCCCTCCCCTTAGAGAATGGTAACCTTAAACCAACTTACAGAAAACCTTTGGGGAGGCTGCCAATCACCCTGAAAACAACATTTCCATCGATCCCCTGTCTGTGTGATTTATGGCTTCATTTTACGGTAATTGAGAATTAGTGAGAAGATTAGCAAGGCTCAACACTTCACCTTGATATGCACACTAAGCACCGTAATTTGTCACTAAGGGATGTCGGACACTTTTTTAGTTACACGGGGTTCCCATCTAATTGAATTTGGGGATAACATGGAAATTAATTTGACACAGGAAAATTTTGAATACAGCCATTTCCTCTATTGTAATGCACAATACTGGGCTGCATTCAGGGGCAGCTATATTGATCCTGATCACTTTCAATTGTGGCCAGCTGAAGGATGGAATACACTAAATCTTATTTAAGCTCATATGAAAGCAGTTCATCTGCAGCAATCTGTGGCAGATAAAGAATATTACCTTTCATTTTGTCTGACTGCATCAAGATGAAGTTTTGAAAATTTACTTCTTGCAGCAAATATACCAAATGTCTAAAGTCAACAGTTACAATTCAATTACAGACCAGCTCTTGTGGGCTGTTTACAGGGTAATTTGCTACTTAGGCAGCAAATGAAAATACTAACTATACTCTCCATGCATAGAGAACTTACAGCACATGGAGAAGCCCCAAGGAAAGACAAAGAAAAAAGATTCCAAACTTCTCGGCAATTTAAAGCACATTGGATTAGTCTTGTTATAGCTTGAAAGGTTTCATACACAATCATTTTTTGTTTGTTACTGAGCCATTTTATGGGAAGTTTATTTTATCTTAGAGGCTTAGCATCAGAGTCACAAAGAGGGGACACAGTATAGACTCTTCATATCTGAGAGACGCACTACCACAGGACTTACCTGCACTTATATTTCTATTTCATTCCAACTTTATTTCCTACAACCCCCCCGCCTCCCCTTTATGCTGTACTTTATCTTTCAAATAAGGACTTTGGTTTCAACAAACTGCTTATAAAGATTATTTCCTGAGAAAGATGCTCCCTGCTGTGAATAGTGGAAGCAGATCTTGGCACTTTATGCCAGAGGGTGCGTGGCTGGTATATTTATGGAGGATATTTATGGACATTCTTTACCAGACCATCTGGCTTGCTTTGTTCATATCTGTTTTAGTGATAATTGGCCCGAGATGAGCTGTAATCAAGATATATTATTCATTACCTATTACTATTACATGATGGATTTTAATCCAATCATCATTACATCACTGTTTGGAAAGACTTTTGAAAGGTTTAATCTCAGTAGTTTAAAGATGTTATTTATGCAGCCCTGTTCTGCAGTCATGGGTACATACCTGCTTCTCTGAACATTGAGGACATTTCTCAGTGCACAGGCATCAAGAGATGGTACTTAATGGTCAGAGATAAGTAAATGTGGTTAGTAGGTCTAACCCGGAACTCTCAAGATGTGGTCATACAACTTGAAAGAAAAAGAAATGCTATGCTGAAAGCTGTCCTCATCCAAACGACAAATTCCCTGATTTACTGATGGCAAATGACAACTGTTGTCAACACTTTTACATCCCTTCAGTACTTCAGTCTCCTGTAGCTGTGTTATTTGATCTCAGGAGTTTATCCGCAGGTAGTCTTCTGCAGGAGATGATGAGTACCAGTACTGCAAGAGTTCAAACTTGGAAATTACCTTGTCATTTTTACTCATTTTATAGCCTGAAAAGTTGTTTCTCAAACCAGTAATTTGATGAATCTTATTAACAACGTGCATACTGCATATGTAATTATCACATTTTCATGGGTTTTCACTAATGTAACATTAAAGGGTGCTAACACGACAGAAATATCACTATTATAACAAGCTGAAAGGAATTTAGACCATTTTAGCCAGTTGTTTGCTTTCATATTTGGATGCCCTCTGGACTACATTAGAGACATAGATTTCTCCAATACAATGAAAAACATATTAACATAGTAAAAAACTTAGTAATACAATAAAATCTCCATATTTGACTCATATGTCAAGTTAGAGCATCTAGAAAAAAATAGCTCTTTCTTCCTTTCTGAATGGCAAACAGTAAGGTATGATGTCATAGTTGTCTGTGTTTTATATCTTCATGGAACTCTTTTTTTTTTTTACTCCACAGTTTCTTTTCACTGCCTGCAAGTGTACTCAGTTAAAGGTCTGTCCATTCCAAGACAAATTAGAAAATTTGTATTATTAGGTCATAGTCCCACAGATGTTTATATTTTTCCTGTGCTGCGCTGAAAAGCTGTAGTCATGATCTTTTCTCTAATGAAGAGGAGAGAGAAAAGAGAAGAGAAGAGAAGAGAAGAGAAGAGAAGAGAAGAGAAGAGAAGAGAAGAGAAGAGAAGAGAAGAGAAGAGAAGAGAAGAGAAGAGAAGGCAAAAAGAGGAAGAAAGAAAGAGAAAATAAGGAAGAGAAAGAAAGAG